>OZ026521.1:46728942-47388942 GCA_964019695.1 Loripinus fragilis | reverse complement strand
TACAGCGACGTGGTAGCGTGTTTGCCTGTAGATCCAGCGACCTGGGTTCGATTACTGGCTGGGGCAGGTAAAATATTTTCGCTCTACGACACATGTAATATAGGTTTAGTGATTACACATTATTGAACTAACCCATCAAACAGGCTGGCATAAATGACGGCTTCAAAAACTGTATTTATTAATCAGATTTTGGGTCACTCTCTAGCCATGCCCACAACAGGTTCCTATCTCTGTTGGCTTTAAATGAGACCTGGAGATCGCATACCACGTGGTGATACAGTGACCAAATAGCTGTTTAATACCTGTAGAGTCAACCAGTGGTATTGTGCTTGACTTGAGATAAAGGGGCCGTTGGTTTGAGTCTCTCTGGAGGCACCATATTGTTTCCTTGTGCAAGACATGTTATACTCTATTTAGTACTGGTTCAACCCAGGATACATCCCGACATGACTGAAAATTTCTTGACTGGCACGGGCAGATCCAGAGGGGGGGGAAGGGGACCCCCCCCCCTGAAAGAGCATAGAAAATAGTTTTTCTTAGCAATACTGGTCCGGATCCGCTGAAAATGGCAAAGCTACTAGGCCAGAATTCAATGCTAGGCCATCATTGGGACGCCAGCCCATTTGAATTGCGTTTCGCTGGCGGCCGATGATGGCCCGCTTTTAGTGCTGGTATTTTGATCATCTCTCCTCTCATCAACTAAAACAAAAAAAAAAAAAAAAAAAAAAAAAACGTTGTCAAAGTTGGACCCCTCTGACAAAAGTTTCTAGATCCACGCATGACTGGGATGTAAAGTATCAACTCAAATAATCGAGGTCCGCAGTTGCCCAGTGTTAGTGTGTTAGACCTGTGATTAAAGAATCGCTATTTTAGAAGGTTCAATGAAAGCACTTCGAAATGTCCTAAGCAAGACACTTTATTCTCTGCTTAGTACTGGTTCAACCTAGGTGGACAGGAAACGTCGCGTCATGGCTGCAAAAATGTTGTCAGCGACGCAAAACATCAATACAAACAAACAAAATCAACTCAAAATAACAAAAGAGACACTCATCTCTAATTTTTGCTGCAGTTGTGTGCGTCTACTGTTACACAGGTTTACCTTTAGTATGAAAATATTCGCGTTAAAAATGTTGTCGATGAAAATATTCTTCCAAATTCTGTTTGTTTGGCACGGAAATGATCTGGTGTTTAACTCTGAATTCGAAAAAAAAAATAGCGTTATAAACAACAACATAAAAGTAGCCCCCTGCCCCCCTCCCCCTTCACACACACACATATTAGAATTCAGCATGCTAAGGGTTTTATAAATGGATCACAGGGAAAGGGCATACATATCTTTCTTTCTTTCTTTCTTTTTCTATATACTGCCAGACCCTCTTTCGAGTATCATCGGCAAGTGTACTTTGTACACTCCGGGTTGCAGGATGAAAGCCTACGAGTAACCATATCGAAATTACCGTAGGGTTCGGGGTGACTCTCCCTGCACAGGGGACACCCAGTTAACGTCCCGATCCGAAGGACGATGCACTTATCTAGTGTCATCCCTGCAAATGACACTAGAGACACTTTTATAAAACAATAAAACTTGTGTGATTGTAGATTTCATTGTCGAAGATTGATGTTTTGGATGTATAATTTAAGATACACATACGTGTTTAAGATACATGTATGTAAATATTTCAAACAAGGTATCTGGGCTGATCAGATTCATCTTCAATAATTCGAAACGCTTATTTTCCACGATACGGCAACTATAATACTACAGGTATATACTTTTGGTGTGAAGTGTTTCACAGACGGGTGAATACGCGAGCAATGCAACCTGACTAGCCGATTTCCAAATGTATTTGTCCAGGAGTTGAACTTAGCTAAAAACCGCCCAACGTCTCTTATCTGGACGGACTATAATGATGCACAAGGCCACATGTGATACCCAATACCTAACCGCAGAGAGTCTAAATTCATCCAACCTCTGGCAAACAAGCAGATCCCCACCTCTACAAACTACTATAAATACAGCTTTTCCCCTAGAAAAAGTAAGTAAGGGTGCAAAGATCAGCAATCGATACAATCAAGTACCACACCTGACCCAGGATACCAATGGGAAAGTGACAGTCTCACAGTAGACACCACAAACGAGAGCCAAGAGGTCAGCCCTTTCCCAGCAGGTGACCACAAAGCACATATAAACAGACGCGCACAAAGACATAGCAAACACAAGACAGAACAAAAACATAAAAGATCAACAAAAGAAGTACCGCCTTGGAACGGTCAGTAAAATATTTTACTGGAGGGCTTAAACCGGTTTAACGGCGCCAACCACACCCTTTATTCCGATGTGGATCAAGAAACATAGATATTTGGTTTGCATGAAAGACCCCTAACTTATCAATGCATACACTGGCCTGCCCTCCCAACCTACATTGTCCTGCTACATACTGTGGCACAGTTAAGTCATGCTGTCTGCCAGGTGGTGCATGTGTCCCCCTAAATCACCATATTCTGTTTTTATCTTCTAACTAAACTAACCCTCTTTTTCGCACTGTACAAACTCATATCACCCACTTTACTTATCTTTTATTTCAGTTAACCCCCTTTAGCACTTGGTAAGCGGAATACCCTTCTTAGTTCCTCAATAGAGGTTTAGAAGTATTGGAAGAAAGAAACGCACGCACGCACGCACGCACGCATATATATATATATATATATATATATATATATATACATACATACATACATACATACATACGCCTCCACTGTTTGGTCTCCACACACTGTTAGACACATACACAATTGAGTCGGCCCAACGCAGGGCTGCCTGGTGGGCCTGTCGTGACTACTGATACTGGCAAAAATAGTAAGTAAGTATGATCAGGAAATACCACAATCACAAACTGCAGACAACTCTGTGGCACCGCGAGGAAGAGCTGCTCAACCATCACGAGACACCAAGAAGACAAATTAAGCAAAGCAACCAGCTCTCTCTTCCCCATCAAGATGATTGCAATACTAGAATGGACATAAAGTAACGTACAACAAAACATAGAACAAGTACAGACTACCACAATGGGAGTAACAATAAACAAAAAGTCAACAACAACAGAACCACCGCCTTTGAATGGACAGCAGCCTAAGCCACCGGGGGGCTTAAATGCATTTTACTGGTAAGTGTGACCAAATGCTCAAAAACCTCTACTGGTGTACACTAGACCAAAGACGCATAGACAGTTGCCTTGTAATGATGCACAAGGTCACATGTGATACCCAATACCTAACCGCAGAGAGTCTAAATTCATCCAACCTCTGGCAAACAAGCAGATCCCCACCTCTACAAACTACTATAAATACAGCTTTTCCCCTAGAACTTTCATAGGCTGGAATGCCCTCCCAACCTGCATTGTCCTACTACCTACTGTGGCACAGTTTAGTCATGCTGTCTGCCAGGTGGTGCATGTGTCACCCTTAATCACCATATTCTGTTTTTTTCTTTTAACTAAACTAAAACCCTCTTTTTCGCACTGTACAAACTCCTATCTCCCACTTTACTTATCTTTTATTTCAGCTAACCCCCTTTAGCACTTGGTAAGCGGAATACCCTTCTTAAGTCCTCAATAGAGGTTTAGAAGTATTGGAAGAAAGAAACACGCACGCACGCACGCACGCACGCACACACACACACACACACACACACATACATACATACATACATACATACATACACACATACATACATACATACATACATACATACATACATACATACATACATACAAGGATGTCCCAGTAAATAGAGGACTGGGCTTATTTTCAATTTTCAATATATTATAAACACATGTTCGGGGTGTACATACGAACTTTCAGGAAAATATGCCTACAGACAGCATCTCTGTACATGATACAAAACTATAAGGTATTCAGACCCAAGGCACGGTTTAAAATGGTTACTAGCGGGCGAACTGGGGCACAGCCCCCAGTACTCCTATCCTCCTGGATCCGGACACTTGGGCCAAGTTGACTTGGGACGAGATGGTTTTGGGCCAATTTGTCCGTAATTGGAATAAACTTTAGCATTTTAACAAAATCTTTCACAACTTTCTATCTGCTTTCCGACCAGCCTATGGGTGCCAAACCACACTGCTCCTTATTGTGGAAGATTGGAAGGAAGCACTAGACAAAGACATGTATGTAGGCGCTGTCCTGATGGACTTGTCAAAGGCTTTCGACTGCTTGCCCCATGGCCTCTTGGTTGCAAAACTAGAGGCATATGGAGTCTCCCAAGGGTCATGTAAGCTTCTTGAGAGTTACTTGGGACAGCGCCACCAGAGAGTCAAGATTGGAGATTTTTTCAGTACCTGGTCAAGGATAATCAAGGGAGTGCCTCAAGGCTCCATACTTGGACCTTTACTTTTTAATATCTTCATGAATGACATTTTTTACTTTTTAAAGTACTGCTCCATGTACAATTATGCAGATGATAATACTTTATCATACTGCCACAAAATCCTGGACATTCTCAAATCAGTTCTACAACAAGAGAGCATCATCCTACTGGACTGGTTTGGAACTAATCAGATGCAGGCAAACCCTGATAAGTTCCAGGCTATTTCAGTTGGAAAGAAAACCAATGCAGAAATGAAAAACATACAAATTGCAGAGGTAAATATCACATGTGAAGAAAATGTAAAGCTCCTTGGGGTAGAACTGGACTACAAGCTCAATTTTGACACCCAAATAACCAAAATGTGCAAAAAAGCAGCTAAACAGCTGAATGTTTTACAGAGACTAAGTAAATTTTTAAATGAAAAATCAAGATTTTTAATTTTTAGATCTTTTATTCAATCAAATTTCAATTACTATCCACTTGTATGGCACTTCTGCAGCAAAACAAATACAGAAAAACTTGAAAAGTTACAGTATAGAGCATTAAGAATTGTCTTCAGCGATTTTACATCAAGCTATGCCTCTCTGCTGGAGAAAGCCGAGCTCTCAACTCTTCATTTAAATAGACTCAGGTGTATTGCTGCAGAGACATACAAGTGCATAAACAATCTAACACCAGAATACATAAGGGACCTTGTACAACTTAAAACCTCTTCTTATGCTTTCAGGTATGAAAATACTATCAAGGTTCAAACAGTTTGAACCATCACATATGGCCAATGCTCTTTCAGGTTCCAGTCAGCCCGGGTGTGGAACTCCCTTCCAAATGACATGAGGAAAGTTACAGAGTTTGCCGAGTTTCGGCGCCAAATTCGCACCTGGACAGGCCCGAGCTGCAGATGTGCCATCTGTCGCGGTTCGGGAGGTTAGTCAACATATTTAATGGTTTGCTGTTATATTTTTTATTTTTAGTTGGATCGCATGTTATTTTAAATTTTTAGTTAAGTTTATTTGCTTTATTTTTTCTTTGCTGTAGGATCAGCATTTTACCTATAATAGCCTACAGACATGTCTTAATCAGTAACTTAAGTTCATAGCTTTATTTTATGCAGCATGCTAGGTGTCTTTTTTTTTCGTTTGCAACAGGGAACCTGATCAGGGCTTCCTGTGCCTTTCGCTTTTCGCAAGTAAGGCCTTTAGCATGATAGCGCCCTCCATCTTAAAGATGCCATGATCTTTAAGATTATACCATCACTTTAGATGCAGTGTTTTTTTGTCTTACCTTTTGACATTAAAGGGAGACCTTTATATCTAGTTAGCAGTGCATCGTAAAAAATTTCAAATCTAAACCCTTAAACCGCCGATAGAAATGCAGCCAAAAGTGTTGTCTGCTAAAGTCTGCATATGATTTCCTGATGCTGATGACGTGTTTTTAGTGCAGATGGCAAACGCCGGGGACCCGGATCGGGCTGCTCCAAAAGTAGCAGTCAGATCTGGGTCTACGCTGTTTGTCAAAGAGGCTTCGAAACAACTCCGCAGACGAGAGAAGCAGACAACTTTTTTTGTTGTGGTCGGTGCTTCAAGGGTTTACTCATACAATGCATGATGTATTTATAACCGAACCTGTAAATATGTACTTATAGCTTTTAATGTGTTTTATGCATGCAATTTAAAATCAAAATCCTTGCCATAGCTTATAATAATTTAATATGTATGTAATCTACTAATATATGTGATAACCAATGCCTCTCTTTTAACAGCTGCTTTTACATGTTAATTTTTACACCTTTCTTTCTTTCTTTCTTTAGATTCTGCAACACCCCCTCGCGAGGATTACGTGCAGGTTGATTACGCCTTACAGTCACGGTACTAAGTTTAAGAAAAAGGAAAAGGGTAGAGATAGTTGTTAAAAGTAAATGTACAAGAAGAGATAAAAACAGGATAAAAACAGTTTATGTTGAGTTATGGGATAAGATGGGTATACGCCCGTACTGCCACACTGAACTGGTCCAAAGTGGGCAGAAGTACGATCTGGGCTGGAAGCTGATTCCAAAATACAACAGTTGAGGGAAAAAAGGCACATCTGTTATGTCGAAAAATAGCTCTTGTAGCTAATGTTATTTGTTGTACTATAACCGACGGAAAATAAAGTTTCTTGTATCTTGTATCTTGTACTGGTTAATGTTGTGTATTTGCATTGTCCTGTAAACTAAGAAGGGCCGCTATAAAGGAGGAATCCATCATCCAGCTCTTGCCGGCAAATAGGGAACCCCTAATGCACTATTTTCTTTAGCGGTGTACGTCGTGTAGCGGAAGTGTTAACAGGTATTTCCGGTGTGTGAAAAAATATAAAAAATCGGCTGCACGCTGAATAATTTAGCGCTTGAAATAGCAGCTGCAAAATAACAATACTTGACTTATGACAGGTAACGACCAGCTCCAGTCTTTCTTTAGATTCTGCATAACCCTCTTGCGAGGCTTATTTGCATACATGCAGGTTATCCAGTCTGCGGTTCAAGAATCGCAGTGGCTTAGTGGTAGCACTGAATTCAGGGCGATATGATGGATTTTTCTTTCTTTCTTTCTATTAATACTGGCACGATCAAATTTTGATCATTACGCCAGGGAGTGCAATTTTGGAATTTTGAAGAAAAAACAAAAACAAAACAAAAAAACAAAAACAAAACAAAAAAACAAAAAAAAAACAAAAAAATCTTTCGGCTGTGTTTTTAACTAAATGAGGAGTGCCCTAAACTCCTCAGCAGTCTGGGAATTGACCGCCGAAGGAGAAAGACTATTCCACTGTGGTATAGTCCGGGGGAAAAAAGAGTTCTTCAGGGCATCACTGTATGTCTGGTATCTACAATATTGGGCACTGTGTGATGACCTGGTAGATTTCAAACTGCGAGCAGGGGTCAGGTACTTGTCTTTTTCTATAGACACAGCACCAGAATGTATCTTATGAAAGAGAAGCAGGGAGGACTGATCCCTACGGGCCTCAAGAGATGGCCACTCAAGCTCATCAAGCATCTCGCCGACACTACTTGTGTTACGCCATCTCCTGCAGGTCCAACGGGCTGCTGTCCTCTGGATTTTTATTTTATGTTATCATATAGCCCTGATTTTTTAAGCCTCTATCTTTTTCCTTACTGTTATCGTGGACGTAAACCAAGTTGAAAACACATTTCCAAACAGTGTCTTCCTCTAACCCTACTCCATTTTGGGGTGCAAGTCAAAACGTCCCCTAGACAAAACGCCCCCTAGTCAAAACGTCCCCGAATTGGTCAAAACGTCCCCAAACACGAAAAAAAGATTGGTCAAAACGTCCCCATAAAACGTCCCCATTTTTCAAAGGAGAATTTTCGAAGAAAAATCGGATTCTAACAAAGAAAAAGCTTGTTTTAGTGTCTGGTACTAATGTATGAAAGTTTGAAATGATGTTTTGATAGGGTATTTTATGTTCAAGCTGCTATAGATCAATGTAAAAGCATAATAGTTTTTCGCGTGTTTTGTTTTCCCCTTTTCTTTTTCAAAATAAAGTTTAAAAGGACTGTTTCAGATATATGTCCAGATAATCCCATATTATGTCGGGTCTGATCTGGATATAAGTCACTTGCAAATGTTGTCAGCATAAGACACCAGCATGCAAATAGTTAATACTATACATTGACTTTGGTTCTGTATGACCGGTTAAGAAAGTGCAAGAGCAATTAGTCACAGTAGACCCAACATCACTAGAACGACGTGAACTGACATAACAACACAAACATCGTACACTATTTTTTAAATGTCACTTTTTTTATTAGATACACATTTATAACAATATATACATTTACTCACAACAAGCGGGGCATGTTACAAGAAAACATGACTTAGTTGCATTCGAACAACAAAGGCTCAGACCAGGCTGCGCATTCACACAGACTGATCCTCGCCTTTGTTATTCGCTCTTTTCAAAGTATATAATATCCAAATTGGCTTCTAAGAAAATTTGTAGAAAGGCCCAGATCAAACTGCGCATCCGTGCAATCTGATAGCTGCGGTTATTAATAACTTTATGACAAGAGTAACAAATAAAATTGTTCCACACAGCAAATGTTCTTTTACACTTAGGATGGTTGTTTCATTGAAAATGTTGTTTAAAATTTTTATGATAAGTTTCAATGTAGTGTGCTGACGAGTAGCGTAGTGCAGGCACTTTTCATGTGACTCACTGCAACATAGTTTGTACATATAGATCATCGCAAGCATACGTTCAGTCACTTGGACGGTGATCTTCGGGGAAGAGATGAGATATCAACTTTAAATTTGTTTATCTATATCTTTATAGAACATGACATTGTAAAATTTAGCCCCCACATATAAAACCCTAATTTAACGTTTCCCCTTTTTTCTTATCAAACAAATGTATTCATTCATTGTATTTTGATATACTTTACTGTGTAGATTCATATAAGATACTAATCAGAAAACCCGTGTATGCGAACATAAAGACATAATATGCATGAGAACGTACGTATGTACGCAATAAATAACGGTTTATAGACTTTTGCATGGGATATGTTTATATATCCGATGTATTGGATATCGCTTAAGGAAGTTTCTTAAGTTTCCTAATTGAGGAGTCACTGTCATCCTTTCTGAGCTGCAGGGTTTTCACACGTCTTTATCAAACTGTTCAATTATTAATGTATTAGACACCCGTTTTAATAGAGTTAATCACCTATTATTAATTTTGCTATTTATCCAAAAGCATTTCCCCTAGACAAATTTTGCGCCTGTTGGAAAGGAGATTTATATACTGCGCAGACCTAGATTTAGAGTTAAACGTTATGCATATGTTTGCTCGAAATTAAATAAAGTTCTAGATAATTACCACAAAGCAAATCATCAAAAGCTAGTGAATATATAAATTTAATAATGTAATGTTTGAAGGATCGTGTATGGAAGGATTGTTCGAAAAAAATGCATTCTTAATGCTATTTTACTGAAATAACAGAATGGAATCTTGATAAAAACACTTTATCTAAAACAGTTTCATTCGAACATCCCAGATCATACCTAAAATTACATGAAATATATAATTAAAAAATAATTTTGGGGACGTTTTGACCAATATATTTTACCATGGGGACGTTTTGACCAATTTTTGGGGACGTTTTGACCAATTCGGGGACGTTTTGACTAGGGGACGTTTTGACTTGGGGACGTTTTGACTGTAATCCCCATTTTGTATGTTTATAGGTTTATCTATATTTTGCTATTTAGTTTGCCGCTGATGCATACCTGATTAGTTCTAAAAAGATAAAATACTCCTGTCCACACAGAATGTTTACACTATTTGTTTTTCAAAACATGGCGTCATTTTTGTCTTCTGAGCTGAAGAGTATGCTTTTTCTGTGGGTACTAAAGTCACGCAAGAATTTGTTTTGGTATTTAATGTACCGACAATGACCCGTTTACTTTCCGTTTTCTGAATGCACAGCTGTTTTAACAACATTAAATACCAAAATCAGACTTATATAATGTTTTCTTTTACCTTCCTTATTATCATAATTGGCCTAAAAATGATCATACCTGGTCTGTTGAGATTAAAAGAATCCAATACCATCTCACCATACATTTGTTACATGTAGATATTTGCAAAAAAAAGATGACCAATTACCGATCTAACTGGGGCCGCCTTTTACCAATTTGTTGCCATCGAGAACTACCCAGTTGGACATGTACAAGCTGTGTCCGAGGAGTTCTAAATGGCAATGGATGGGATCCTTTTTTGTGCATACAGGTTGATTTTTATGGTGACCTCTCTCACCATTTGTAATAGGTTTTCTTTTAATATCTTGATGAATGTCAACAAATAAAGGTCAATCTACCGGGCCGCGTAGCGCAGTCGGTAACGTGTCTGGCTACAGATGCGTGTCTGACTGCAGATCCAGGGGTCGTGAGTTCGATCCCGGCCCGGTACCATACTTTCGTGGAGATTGATCATGAAATAATTTCTACGGTCATTCTCCTCCTTCCGCTGATTTATTCAAGAAGGGTTGTTGTCAGTTACGAGCGAAAGTATGTGCACAAATTACTGGTTAACCGCTTGCTCAAGCCTGCCCAGGAAAAAGTGTGGTTAAGTGAACTGACCGTCCCGCAATGACCATAGCTGTTGACATGGGACGTAAAGCAACAAAAACAAACAAATAAAGGTCAATCTTCAACCTAGTATGCAAATTTTTCACCCTGGTTCTGTATTCCGACGGATGTCACTGGATTGAAAATTGACTATTTTCAGATAAGGAACTCCCCCACCTCCGCTAACAGGAAATACATAGAAAAAAATCCAAATGGTTTTGCATATTCAAACAATGACATCATTATACAATTCTAATCTTAAGATCATACCTGGTCTGTTGAGATTAAAAGAATCCAATACCATCTCACCATACAAAAAGAAGGTCAAAACACCCAATGTCTCTATATAAGATCCACGTGGCGCCTTAAAAACGATGGGTACCAACTGTGTGTATTGACTGATAGCCTATTTGAATATAAGCATGAGATAGTAAAGCTATTCAGCGTGCAGCAAGGTTAGCCATGAAATAAAAAATATTTTCTTTCTCTAATATCCTACTGATCACTGTGCAAAAGTAATTTGATTCTGATCTTTCCAATCCATCGCTTCTTGTCGTAAACAAGCTGACCCTCTTTGTTGTTGTTGTTGTTGGTAAATTCCTCCACTGTCTGGAGAACTTCACATAAGTGAATAAGCCCTTAATTGAAGTATTAGTCAGTTAGTGTTAATAAAAGGATCTAAACTACTGTTGAAAATGGTAACTTGTGAACGTTTAACAAATATGTACAGGTCCTTGTGGTAGAGAATCAAGCAGTGTCCGACTTCTTGGCTACAACCGCACAAGCAAATCGGTGAAAGTCCCGATCTTTCTTCTGGCACTGAACGCTACATTAGCGGGTTATATGACAGCGCGAACAACGTTTAAGGTCTTCTCCTTTTTTGGCTGGATGCTTACAGTTTGAACAAACACTATATACACTGCTCACATCAATGTCACTATCGTCGTCGCTATCGTCACTATCAAAGGTGTCCAGAAATTCACGAAGGTCGGGATCAGTAGCTGGACTTGGTGTTGGATTTTCCGATGACACCAGGTCCCTGTTACTACCACAAGCAAGACTGGTATTTTCCAGTTCTTTTACACACACAGAATTATTCAAATCCTGCTGGTCCTCTTCTGGCAAAGCCAAATCTGGTTTTCCAGCTAACTTCTTTTCCAGGAACCGTGCGTGTCTCTTCCTAGAACGAGCCAACGCAGCTCAGGAGATCTGTTCTTCTTCCGACGACGTCTCTTTACTGGTTTCACAGTAGTACGTCCGGTTACCTTGTTGTAGTCCTTGGCTTTCTTGGGAGTTTTGGAGGGAAGTTTGCAACTGACAGTTAATGAGAATTTATCCTGACTCCGCGTGAGTTTCCACGAGAATAGGTTGTCCTCATCATTCTCCAGCCTGTTCAGAACTTCCACGATCGATTTCGGTATAACAATGGGCAATCCTTCCATTATTAATATCCAAAAATCACGGTGGCGCGAAATCCACGTCCACTCGATCCGCCATGTTTTTCTTCCCTCTCTTGGTTCAGAGGTCAATGTACTCTTGCGTTAGCTTGCTACTTTTGGCGGGAAACTTGTCACGTGAGCACATGATCAGAATAATAATTGTCCGCCTTGTTGGAAAAGTCCATTTTCGGTCTGATTATGACATTTTGGGACATGACAAAGCTTCCTTTCCGAAAATTAGATTTATACGGGTGGGGTATGTGATTGTTAAGGATTTCTGCCAAGTAAGAATCTCATTTTCTTTGGCATGCTATATTAAATTGAAATCAAACCATTCTTGGAAATTGACTTTCATTTTCTGAAATAGGTCATTACTCGTTATAATTTAATAGAAAATAGGGGGCGCTACAATGCACAATAATACAGAAACGTGATTGCTGCGAGCCTACCAACATTGAGTAAGTTAACAGAATGTAACGTTTTGTATAGCATCAATGCTATAGCTTACCTATGACCTTACATATTTACATACTGCATGCTTCAGTAACGCGCTTCTCTTGTTGTTGCCAGTTCTTATTTAGGTACTCATTAAAGTAGATGTATGTATACAACACAGAATCAATAGCTTTAACAATTTTGCCCTGATTTTCAAAATTCAAACACCTACTTGTTTCTTATAATGTCCAAAATCCACTGTTAATCATATTATAATAATGTACTGAGTTTTTGAAAAAGCTCTGACATACCTTACCTAGTCATGGGGAGTATAACCAGTACCTGGTTTTGTTATAATATTTCTCAACGTTTTATTAAGTTCGTCTCATCAATTCAACATCCGAATTTTATCGCAAAAAACGTCATCACTAGCTCGTGAATAGCATGCAAAATGGCTGCGATGAGCCGAAAAACAACAACAAGAACATGATATTACAGATTGCATTGATCGTGTCATAATAACAAAGTCAATGGTAACATTTTTATAACTTTGGTTGTGTATGTAAAACACATGAAGAAGTCTAAATGGTTGGATTGTCAAGGAAACGAGTTTTTCCCAAAACAAAAGGGGACTCCATCACTGGTCAAGATAGAGCACAAAAACACTGCGACTTTAGATTCAGCCAGATCGAAAAAAAATCTAAAGTCGCAGTTCTGCAACTAGCTCAGTGGTAGAGTGCTCGAGACCGAAGGGCCGCTGGTTAGAGCCTCACCAGCCTCATAGCGTTGTGGTCCTTGAGCGAGAAACACTTGCTTCATGGTTCATCCCAGGAAGACCCGTCCCCGTATAAATGAAAGATTGTTGATGGGATGTAAAAAATCAAATCAAACAAACAAATCAAGAATCGGGTGCACCTGGGCCGTACGTCGTAGCGCAACACTCCAAAGGGTTATGAGTGGGATTGCAGATCCAAGGGAGTGAGTTCGATCCCAATGAATCGTGGTAGCTCAATGCACTTGCCTCTGGTGCTAGAGGTCCCAGGTTCGCTCGCGGCGAGGATCAGTTTGGTTTCCGAGACGCTTTCTCCAGTGTCATTTGCAGTGATGACGCTAGATAAGTGCATCATCCTTCGGATCTGGACGTTAACTGGATGTCCCCTTACTGTGCAGGGAAAGTCACTCCCTGTGCAGGTTAAAGAACCCTACGGTAATTTAGATATGGTTACTTGAAGGCTTTCATCCTACAACCCGGAGTGTACAAGTACACCTGCCGATAAAGAAAGAAAGAATCTGGTCCCATACTTTAATGGCGATTGATCTTGAATTCCATTCGGGACACTTGCACTGTACCGGTCTGTTCATGTAACACGATATGCCCCCAAACCCCTGTAAAGAAACCAGGGGGAAAAGTGCCACCAGAGGTGGGGCTCATAGCCACGACCCCCGGAACACTAGTCGGGTGCTCTAATCACCTGAGCCACCCGGGCGGTCCTGTCCTAACGAACACCTACACTACAGACTCTACACTTCTCCCTCTACACTGCACTTCTCCCCCTTTTTTCCTCTGAGCTGATCCAGCTCTGTAAAATACCGGACAGCTCTCTGACAGAGCCCTGCCTGATGGCACTCAGCTCTCAGGAGAACTATTCCGGTGCATGGACCCGTCAACCAACAATTCTGACACCATTGTAGAGAAACCAGGGGGGAAAGTGCCACCCGAGGTGGGGCTTGAACCCACGACCCCGGAACACTAGTCGGGCGCTTTAAGCCTCTAATCACCTGAGCTACCCGGGCGGTCCTGTCCTAACCACCACCTACAGACTCTACACCCCTAAATTGTTTTCAGGTTATGTATCTACCATATCAAACGTTTCAAGAAATAATTTAGAAGCAAACATATCCTAAAAACCTAGTCAAATTCAGTTGTGCCCGGTAAAGTGCAATCTAGCCTGTCCTGATTAACCTCGGCCAGATTCACGGCAGTGCGTCAATCTCTTTTGTGCGTGCAGGGCTCTCACACCCATTTTTGGGAATGGGGCTTTTGGAATTGGGAAAATTAGTGGCGTTTCGACTAAAATTGGGAACATCTATATTGTCTATATGTATGAAGTTTCCATTGCTAGATTGATTCAAATAGTTTACCTAATAGCAACCAGCCAATGAGTTGTTGCCGCAAAGCTGCAACAGCGAGGGTTGGTTGCTGTTACGATTAGATGCTCTGTTCTGTTGTATTCATCTGCAATACAAAGGTCTGATTTCCATTCTGTCAACAACCGAGTTCCGGTATCTATAGGGAGTCGATTCGATTGAACAAAGAACCTTATTCTATCGTTGAAAAGTGTACCGTGGTCATCATTAACATTGAAAAATACAAAAAGCAAAAGTGAATCGCGAAGATGCCAGTTTTGTTGATATTTAAGTCATATTTTAGCCATAAGACTAAGCGATTTTTTGGATAACCAGGAGCTTGAACGTTAACGATAGCTCTTTCAAACAAGTGGCTGTGTGATCCCCATGACGTGACGTCACAATATTTATAATGTTACGTCACGACGTGATAACGTCTTGAGCCAAACGCCAACTGCCACGTGCATCATGGCACCTAAGAAAGAGGCAGCCACAATTGAGCCGCCACAATGTACTTTGTGCGACCAGCGAAGACTCAGATCAGCCTGCGCATACACACAGTCTGATCAGAGCCTTTGCTTGTCCAGGGGTGTGGGAATAGTAAAAGTTTCTACTTGTCCAGGGATAAGTAAATGGACATAATGTACTTGTCCATAAAAAAATTTTCTTTTCCAAAAGAACAAATTAGCGTATATCTTTCTGTGCTTAAACAATTTACTCTTTCAAAAACAGTATCAGGGGACAAAAATATTTCAATATTGCACTCGCCCTGCAGGACGAGTGACTTACAATTTTCACTCGTCCTGCAAACACATGCACTCGTCCTTAAAAGTTGTTTGCAAAAAAGAAAATGGGGGGGGGATTTGATGTTTTTGAATTTCCTTATAAACTACATGGCCATTGACTAGGTGTACTTTACGCATGGATGAATGGTTAAAGTACATTGCTGCATAATATTGCACCAGGTAATTACATTGTCATCAAGGTTGAATATGGACTACAGTTGCACTTCAAAATATTTCTTAACAAATCTATAATACTAAATAAACGAATTACCGCATAAACTGAAAAATCGAGGTCATTTTCATGCTTGATTTCTTTACTGTTACTTTAAGATATTGCTTTCATTGATAATCTCGGTTAGGATGAGTTTTCATTTAGCATAGATTTAGAGAATTTTGGAATTAAGTGTGTTTTCTAAAAGAACTGCGCCCTCTGGCGAATGTTTCTATATTTAGTGTATGTCACGTTCATGGTCACGCGTCACTATTTTTAGATCGATTGGGTTTCCAATACAAACTGAATGGAGATGACCGAAGCGTTCCGAATTTTTGTGTATATGTCATATGTATATGTGTATTATGCTGTGTCAAGTCGGCCATATTATAAACAACAATGGGGAAAACGCCGCCAAACTCGCCAAAGAAAAAAAGATATGGCTGTAATTTTAAATAATCCCTTATCAAAACTGATTATTAGTCGCGGTAATCATCACACCTTTCTTCGACACGCGCTTAATAATCCTAAGTGTCAAGGTCGCTGCGCATAATGTACTGTTTACATCGATTGGCTTGGTCGTACCACTTATATCACGGTAGGCAATGACGCTATCAAATATTATTAGTAAAAGGCGCCTCGCTGAAGTTTTTCTGTGATTTTCTTGACGAGAAGAAATAAACATAACCGCATTTACAAGTATCAGCTTTTGTAAAAAGAAAATAAAAAAAAAATCGTCGGTTCCGGGTCATTTCGGCCCATGGTCATTTCGGCCCAATAATCCCTTTTTGGTTCTTAGAAAAAAATAAATCTCACTCCTAAAAAATTTGGTAAAATTGGTCCGCGCGGTAAATGCGAGCAGAAAATAACCATTTTAAGGGCGTCGCGCGCAATCTCACTCTTTAAGATTTCAAAAAGTTGACAGGTATGCAAATAACGAAGTAAGAACTACACCAAAATCACCACCTTAGAACGGTCAGGTGCAAGCTACTGGTGAGGGCTTGAGGTTGAATTTGTTTTTAGCTCACCTTAGCAGCATATGTCAGCTTATAGGTAGGATGCCCATGGTCCGTTGTCGTCAACAATTTCAAACATCTTCTTATCGGAAACCATTTGACCAATCAAAGACAAATTTTATGTGGAGCCTCTTTGGGTAGGGGGAACGAAAGTTTGTTTGTTGCATCTGGGTCACATGACCAAGATGGCCGCCACGCCCATATATGGTAAAAACCCTTCAAAAATCTTCTTCCCCGGAACCGGTGAACCAATTTCCACGAAACTTGGTATGTAGCAGTGGTGACTCTGCCCATCATACTTTGTTCAAATGATGACCTACGGTTGACCTTGACCAATTTTACAACAAGGTCAAATTTGTTAACTTAGGCTTTTCTACAGGAAAAAGTGAAAGCTGTTGATTTTTTCACAAATATTTCAGCCTCTGACCTGAAACCAACTGAAATAATGAAGAATTGTGAGTATTGAAGGCCGAGGTCATTTCTTGACCTTGGCTAAAGGTCATTTACGTATATGAAAATTAAAACTGGCTTTTCTCGGAAATTGATGGGCCAATCAAACCCAAATTTTATATGTTAGCTTTCAGGTACAAGCAGGGTTCCAGTTTGAGGGCAAATCGGCAAAATACTTCGCCCCAGACCGCTCCGTTTCGCCTATAATGGTCGTAAAAAGGGAAGTGTATTTCGGCATATGGAGGCGCGGTGGCTCAGTGGTAGAGCGTCGGACTCGGGACCTAGAGGCCCCGAGTTCGAACCCCACGACCGCTGTGTAGTGTCCTTGAGAAAGGCACTTTCACCTTCCCAAAGTACTAATAATACCCAGGAAGAAGTGGCTCCGTCTCAACATGACTGAAAAATTGTTTACCGGGACGTAAAACACCAATCAATCCAAACCATTTCGGCATCAGTGTTCCTTTTCAGGCCATTTTGGGGGGCGAAATTCGGCCCCACTCCCAAAGGCGAAACACCTCCTTTTTCCCAATTGGCACAGTAAAATTCCCAATCAGAAGTTGGAAGAAAAATAAGGAGAAAAAGTTTGTTTTTTAACCACGAAAAGTAACGACATTTCCAGGTTTGCCTTTGAAGAAGATAATTTGGTATACAAAAATTTCCTTAAATATTGTATTTCTTTGCATTTTGAGTGTGAAAACCACTCATTTATTGGTTTGGGCAGCTACCACTTAAAAAATTGCAGACTAATTTTTCCGACATTGTCCCTATTTTTGGACAGTACCAGTAACCAACACAACACTAAACTATAATAATCAGCAGACCTTAGTATAAACTTAAATTGACACTAGCTTTAAACAAGTACAGACTTTTGGGGGGGGGGGGGGACTCACAAAACAGTAACAAAACAAACAGAACTTCTATAAAATAGTTAATTACTACCATTGATGGCAACTAGAGTTATGAAAGTTCAAGACACCTTTCTCTGACTCACGCTCAATAATCCTAAGTTTCAAGGTCGCTAAACAGCTTACATTGATAGGCTTGGTCGTACCACTTGACGCAGTAGGCAATGACGCTATCAATAAAATCTGTTTAAAAAAGTGCATTGTTCAGAAATAAGAACCTGGATTTGAGCGATTTTTGGCATTGTTTGGAGGAAAACAAATATAGTAAAAGTCACCTCGCTGAAGATTTTTAGTGATTTTCAAGATGAGAAGATATAAGCATAATCATGTTTACAAGTATCAGCTTTTGTAAAAAAAATTAAAACTCGCCGGTTTCGGGTCATTTCGGCCCATACCTATTTGGGCCCATGGTCATTTCGGCGACTAGAATCGCCAATACAAGTTTCAGATTTCATAAAGCTCTGAAAAATTAACACACATGAAAGGGGGATACAAGTTTCAGCTTTTTTAAATGCAAAATAAAGGTAAATTGACAATCATGAAATATTTCCGCGCTTGCGTGGGCTCTTTTCTAGTCAGATAGAAAAAAACAAACAAAAATAATCATTAAAATGCTCATGATTCTGGACTTCAACATTAGGGCTGGGACGATATATCGATACACCGATACGTATCGATACGGACTTGGCCGATACTGTATCGATACGCTTAGGTGCCGTATCGCGATACTGTCAGAAATTATACCAGCAACAAATTTGGTAATTTCTAACCGCAAAATATATAATAAGGTACATTCTATTCTTACAGTGTAAATGTTTGCTACTTAAAACAAGATCAAATGGACAAATAAGCAAAAGTAATGATAGAAAAAAAAATCTATTGTGCCCTCATAGGTCAACCACATGCCAATTACTTGCTGTTATTCAAATGCCTGTATAGAATTTTTTTAATTTAGGTTTCGTACTTCCACAAAATAGGGATAACTTAAGGTTAAGCAGAAGCTGCATGGTACACAGGACCTGCTGAGATCGATCCATTAAGACGGTGCTCTCTTCATGTTTGCTGGTCTTAAATTCTTAATTGTGTGTATTACATGCTTCACTACACAAAGACATGTAAATTCAGTAAACAACATAAATGTCAAATTAATGATCACTTTTCCATTAAGAGAGACAAAAATATTTGTCACATTGAATGATTTGCAAATGAAATAGAAAAAAGTGCAAACTTTTCATTAATATACTACAGGGAATAGTGCTCCTAAGTGTGGCTGTATCAGTTGCGATATATCGTGATACGTATCGTATCGCATTGCATGTATCGCGATACGTATCATATCGGATGACAGCCTTATCGTCACAGCCCTATTCAACATACTTTCACTTTGATTTGTAATCGAGTATTGATGATATAATACCCTATAAAAATTAGATTTGCTGAAGACATCGATACATCGGTAAACCAAATAGGATAACGTCCGATAAGGCAACTTTCCGAATAAAGCGTCATTAGCAATAAATGAGTGATGCATTTAAATCAATTATCGGCGTTTTTCCATCGAATAAGCTATTCTTAGGGTATTAAATGCAAACAAATGACTTTCAGCAAGAAAACCCGTTCATTTTAAACCATTGATATTGTCTCGCATGTAGAAAGGAAATAAAAATAATCATCTTAATTTTTGAACATTCGCCGTAGACTAGGTGCGCAAAAAGCACTTGCATGCAAATAATTAAATGATTGAACTAGTCTAAGATCTATACATCTGCAAAAGATCTATCTGTCTGTCCGTTCGTCTGTCTGCTTGTAAATGATAAAACAACTACATGTACCAATAGTATAAGCTTTTTCATATTTAAGGCCAAACATAAAAATATGTGTTTCATGATTCATGAAATTTTAAAATATGAAAATGCACTATTTTTATTTTGATTGAGAAGATGGGAAAACAATATAGCCAAACCCCTTTGAAATCCCCAACAATGTTTGGAAAATATTGTGTAGGGGTTGGGGAAGAGGGGAATTTAAGTTTGTTACCGTAACCTGAAACAAACTTTTATTTTTGGTCCAAAATCTTTTTTGTTCACAGCTAGTCCTCACAAGGATTTTGAAATTGCCATTTCGCAGGATAAAAGACATTACATCCGTAAATAAAACTTTTCATATTTCGGCTAAAACTAAAAAAATCCAACTTTTCCAGGTCAGACTCAATTTTTCAATTTTGACTCCAACTTTTTCCAGGGATGGATTCTATGAATCCTGTTTTCAAAATCCTAGTGAGAACTCTGCGTCCTATTCAAAAGGATACCAGTGATATCTTATGCATAGGGAAGTTTTGGAAAGCATCTGAAAAATAGGCAGATACCCTATCAAAGTGTGACTGTCAGAGGTCCTTTGCTTCCAAATGCATTAAAATTGGAAATTATCTGATCAGTTGATTTTTTGAATACTGCTGAAGCCAAAATCATTATTCTCACTTGATATGTAAAACCTTATAAATAAGTTCCAATGCTCAATTTTGACCTTTCATTCAAGGCTTCTCATATTGGACTCCCATCAATATATAAAAACATAGTTTTCTCAGAAACCACTAGGCCAATTGCACTCAAAATTTTATATGGCGACTCCTTAACTTGAGGGGAGTAAATTTATTACAAAAGTTTATGGTCACATGACCAGGATGGCCACCATGCCCATATAAGTTAAAACCCTTTAAATATCTTCTTCTCTGGAACCAAAAGGCCAATGACCTTGGGACTTGGCATGTAGCAATGGGGATGTGGGCACTACCAGGTTTGCTCAAATGATGAATCTCGGTTGACCATAACCTTTTTTTACGGCAAGTCCAAATTTGATTCCTAATGCAATTATATTGGAAAAATATTGAAATGTTCATTTTTCTATAACTGTTTAAGTGGAAATCATAATTCTTGTGAGAAATGTTAAACCTAATGAGACACTGTTTTTATATAAGCACCAAAGGTCAAGCTGGACTGTTTTAACTCAAATTTCATATGGAGTATTCAGTAGATAAAACAATATAAATATGATATTTGTTTTAGGTCACTTGACCAAAATGGCCACCAGACCCATATCATCATATATGGTAAAACAAAATATGTTTAAATAATAAGCTAAAGTTAACAATGACATAATTTAACATTATTATTAGCTCACCTGTCACGTAGTGGCAAGGTGAGCTTTTGTTATCGGTCTTTGTCAGCCGTTCGTCGTCCGTTAACAATTGACTTAAATGACAACTCCTCCTAAACCCCTGGTCCAATTTTGAAATAATTTCACACAAATGATCCTTCGGTGGTCATCTACCAAAATTGTTCAAATGGTTCTTGTTCGTTGCATATCAAGGTCACAGAGGCTAAAAATAGATTTTCGAAATGAAAACTTTAAAAATCTTCTTGTCTGAAATAAGAAGGCTTGGAGCCTTGATATTTGGTATGTAGCATCACCTGGTAGACCTCTACCAAGTTAGTTGAAATTATAGCCCTGGGGCCAAAAATGGCTCGGCCCCGGGGGTCACATGTTTTACATTGGTTTATATAGGGAAAATGTTAAAAAAATCTTATTGTCTGAAACCACAAGGCCTAGAGCCTTGATATTTGGTATGTAGCATCACCTAGTGGACCTCTACCAAGTTTGTTCAAATTATAGCCCTGGGGCCAAAAATGGCTCCGCCTTCGGGGGTCACATGTTTTACATGGGCTTATATAGGGAAAACATGAAAAATCTTCTTGTCTGAAACCAGAAGGCCTAGACTATTGATATTTGGTATTTAGCATCACCTAGTGGACCTCTTCCAAGGTTCAAATTATAGCCTTGGGGCCAAAAATGGCCCCGCCCGGGGTCACATGTTTTACATAGGCTTATAAGGGAAAATGTGAAAAATCTTCTTGTCTGAAACCACAGGGCCTAACGCCTTGATATTTGGTATGTAACATCACCTAGTGGACCTCTACCAAGTTTGTTCAAATTATAGCCCTTGGGCCAAAAATGGCCCCGCATCGGGGGTCACATGTTTTACATACAGGTAGGCTTATATAGGGAAACATGAAAAAATCTTCTTGGTTGGAACCAGAAGACCTAGACTATTGATACTTGGTATTTAGCATCACCAAGTGGACCTCTACCAAGTTTGTTCAAATTATAGCCCTTGGGCCAAAAATGGCCCCGCCCCAAGGGTCACATGTTTTACATAGGCTTATATAGGGAAAATGTGAAAAAATCTTCATGTCTGAAACCACAAGGCCTAGAGCCTTGATATTTGGTATGTAGCATCACCTAGTGGACCTTTTGCATGTTTGTTGGAATTATAGCCTTGGGTCAAAAATGGCCCTGCGCCGGGGGTCACATGTTCTACATTGGCTTTTATTGGGAAAATGTGAAAAAATCTTCTTGTCTGAAACCACAAGGCCTAGAGCCTTGATATTTGATATGCAGCATCACCTAGTGGACCTCTACCAAGTTTGTTCAAAATATAGACCTTAAGCCAAAAATGGCACCGCCCTGGGGGTCAAATGTTTTACATCTATAGGCTTATATAGGGAAAACAAGAAAAAATCTTTTTGTCTGAAACCATAAAGCCTAGACAATTGATATTTGGTATTTAGCATCACCTGGTGGACCTCTACCAAGTTTGTTCAAATTATAGACCTCGGGCCAGAAATGGCCTCACCCAGGAGGTCACATGTTTTACATAGGCTTATATAAGGAAAATGTGAAAAAATCTTCTTGTCTGAAACCACAGGGCCAAGAGCCTTGATTTTTGGTATTTAGCATCACCAAGTGGACCTCTACCAAGTTTGTTCAAATAATGAACCTTGGGTCAAAAATGGTCCCGCATCGGGGTCACATGTTTTATATAGGATTATATAGGGAAGACAAGACATCAGCTAGTTGACCTCTTCCAAGTATGATAAAATTTAGACCCTGGGGAACAAAATCGGCCTGCTCGGGGGTCACATGTTTCGCAGAGGCCCATCTAGGGAAACATGAAAAACCTTCTTATCTGAAACCACAAGGGCTTGAGCCTCAATATTTTGGTATGTAGAAAATTTTTGTGTGTGATGACGGGAGGGGGTAGGGTCTTGTTATGCACTCAAAGAGGCCAGCTTGATTGCCCTCCACGAAATGGTTTAAATTATTACCTTCCACTGAACAAGACCCATGCACATAGTACAGGTGAATGATTCAGTGCCACTATGACCCTCTTGTTTTATTAAGGGGATCAGGTGAGCGCTTTAGGTCCTATACTTTGTTTCTTGTTTACACAAAATCCGAATGAATGGTAAGAATTTAGTTGTGTCACTTTGTTTGGGTGTGTTCTTTTTATTCTGATTGCCATACGGAGGTAAGTAGTTAATAAGACATCGTAAATCTTCGTAACTGCATTCTAAAATTAGATCAGTAAGAAGTTAAACACACATAAGTCTCCAGCGGATTAATAGTGGTGCTTGCGGAAACAAACTGAAAACACAGAGAATGCTGTATATCGTCGGTCAGGAGTCAAAACCTCGTAACTCTGATTTTTACCAAAACGACTTTTATTCAACACAGGAATACCAAACGCATGGCGCACATTCTGTGAAATTCTCGTAGCTCTAGACCAATTAGAAGCCTCTTAAAAAGCATCAATCATGCTTCAAAATATCTAATCTATGAAAAATTCCATTATATTGTTGCTCATTCTACTGAGATACGAGGTTTTTGCCATGAAAAAGATGCTCAAAATGTCGTAACTGGATGGTTTTTCACGAAAAATTGGTCAAAATGACGCAAATCTAGTGAAACTCTTCATTATGACTGTGAAATCTTTATTGGAAGTTCAAAACACCAATAATTGTGAATTTGGATGTTACTTAATATTATCCTGTCTGACTTTCAGCAATATGGGACACTCCCAGTTTTTTGTCTCTCCTGAAAAATGTGAAAATCAAAGATACAAGTTTTTGACTCCCGACTGACTATATGTACTTTCAGATCAAAGAGAGTTATAAAAGCAAGTCATCCAAGCTTGTTTGCCTTCTTGCAGAAGCATTTTTTTTTGTAAAACATCTCTGAAGTCCAGCCCTTTTTCTCTACTTTATAGAAAAGTGATCAGTCCAGACAAGTACTGCTTTATACAAAAGTTGGTTCTATCATATTTCGGTGTTCAGATGTATCCACTGGGGCTAGAGGTCTAAATATTTGCCAGTCTTCATCTTAGATGACATCTATATCCATTCTGAGTCATTGTTGCTGGATGATGTGATAAGTACCAAAATCTCATGTGCTGGCTCAAAGTAAAAAGTTGACTTACCTGGATCTAAGCCTTACCCTTAAACAGAACACTATAAGTGTAGAAGTATGAATGAAATACCAACACGAAAACTACTTTTGTAAAAGGATTATAATTATTGTGACTGCAGGGGACAAAAATTCCACTTGTCCGCTCGTAATTACGAGTGAAATCTAGAAAGGATGAGTAAATCTTCCCAAAGCACTCGTCCTACAGGACGAGTACTTTGAGAAGAATTACTCAAGGAAGTCATATCACATATTACTCCCTTATGTATTTTATTGCATGCACTTTTAAAGAACAAGTGCATGTGCTTGCAGGACAATTGAAAATTGTAAGTCACTTGACCTGCAGGACAAGTGCAATATTTAAATATTTTTGTCCCCTTGGCAAAATGAATGGCCTAAAATAATGAGAAAAAAATGGCACAAAAAATCTATTTGGCGAAAGATATTCTGTGGTATTGTAGGAAAAATAGCTAGAAACATTTTGTGCCAGATATAGACTTTCCTATAAGACCAATTATAGATTGTCAATACTAAATTAGCAAGTTTAGTAGTTGTTTGTGCTGTTGCCGTAGCAACCATTTATGTGGCATTTACGTTTTCACAAGTTTCAAAAGTTGAGAAACTATTGATTTGGTGAGGTTTACGTAAACATCAAGTGCAGACTTAGTGGTAATTGGCAGGTCATTTTTAGAACCAAAATCTGGACCCCAATACCATATTTACTGTATTTACAAAAATGCTGTAATAATTTGCTTACCTATTCTGAATCATTAATAGCAATAAGGGCATAGGTTGTGCTTTACTTCATGGGTGAAAGTTTTCAGGATTATTCCTTAATTCAGGATTTGAGGCTGACTTTCCATAGAAAGTCAGTCCCAAAATCCTGAATAAAGCACTTTGATTTATTTTCAGTTTATCTAAAGACAATTGACCATTTAAACTTGAAAATTATTAGTTTTTGTAGGCAATTTGCAAGTTTAAAGATTTGAATTTCTGAAGTTCAGGATTTAGTAAATTTTTAAACTTTCGCCCATGTTACAAGGCTTGTTGGGAACTAAATAGACATGTTTAATGGTTGTTGTCACCATAGGTTAAGGTTCATGCCTAATAGCAAGTTTTACCAAAAGGCCACAGCAAACTTTAAACACCTAAAACCTGGTGGTTGTATGTTATTAACTCTTTTTATAGCCCTGCTTTGAAAGGGGGGGGGGCCTTATAGCCCCGCTTTGAAAAAAGGGGGGGCTATATAGGATTTGGGTTGTCTGTCATTCCGTCCGTCCATCCGTTTGTTCGTCCGTCATAATTTTTTAGTTTCCGCTCAATATCTTCAGAACTTGTTTATAGAATTTATCCAAATTTTATATGTGCATTGATATTGACATGATCTAGCTTGGGATTGTTGCTCATTTGTACCAGAGTAATGGCCCTTTATTATAGCCCCGCTTTGAAAACAAGGGGCTATATCGGATTTGGGTTGTCTGTCATTTCGTCCGTTCGTCTGTCATAATTTTTTCGTTTCCGCTCAATATCTTCAGAACTTGTTTATAGAATTATCCAAATTTTGTATGTGCATTGATATTGACATGATCTAGCTTGGTATTGTTACAGGTCGTTTTTCCCACATTTGTACCAGAGTTTTGGCCTTTGATTTATGTCCAAATTTTGTTTCCGCTCAATATCTTGAGAACTATTTGACATATTTTCACCAAATTTTATATATGCATTCATATTGACAAAATCTAGCTTGGGATTGTTACATGTCATTTTTCCAAAATTCGTACCAGAGTTATGGCCCTTTATTTAGCCAAAATTTCGTTTCCGCTCAATATCTTGAGAATATCTTATAACCAATTAGTAGAATTTCACCAAATTTTATATATGCATTCATCTTGGCATGATCTAGCTTGGGATTGTTAAACGTCATTTTTCGCACATTTGTAACAGAGTTATGGCCCTTGATTTACGCCTAAATTTCATTTCCACTCAATATCTTGAGAACTAACTAACATATTTTCACCAAATTTTATATATGCATTCATATTGACAAGATCTAGCTTGGGATTGTTACATGTCGTTTTTTGCACATTTGTACCAGAGTTATTGTCCTTGATTTGGGCTTGATTCACCAAATTTTATATATGCATTCATATTGACAAGATCTAGGTTGGAATTATTACTGTGTAACAATGTCATGGGCCTTGATTGATGTCAGAATTTTGTTCCTGCTCAATGTCTTTAGATTTTCCTGCTTAATATCTTTGCTGCATGTCGAAAACAAAGGCGCAGATCAGCCTTCGCATATGTGCAGTCTGATTGGCTCCTTTGTTTTTCACTCACTGCAAAGTGTAACATTTAAGCTTGCTTGATACAAAATTTAATATAAATTATTCTAGCATGTCTCTGTTGCTCTCTACTAGCTGAGTAGGCTGGTTTCAGCATGACCATGTCTCCTGACGTATTATGTTAAAGTGTTTCTTGTTCGATTTCAGATATGCTCCAGCCAATGTTGTATTTATAACACTAATAATGTGGTAAGTGAACACTGACCTTTAACCTTCTTCAAACATGTACTTTGACAAACAGTGAAGAACCTGATGAAATGCCACATATGGCAGCATTTCATCAGGGTGACATAAAAACAATCTTCAGGGACAGAAATACATCATTTTATTGACATTTTACTGGCAACCCCTTAAAATGCAAAAATCTTTCAAAAAATATATATATGGGAGAAAAGGGTTAAAGACTGGAAACCTCCTAGCATGTACTTTGGCATACAGCAAAGACACAGATGAACATCACAAGAAACTTTTTTATAGGTTATTAATATTATTTAATGTCATTCATAATTTACTGCATGGTGCAGTGGGTAAAGAGGTTTTCAAATAAATATATCTCTTATGTTATTATGTCATATAGCCTTGTTTGTATGTCATATTTGCTTTAGCCTAGGATCTGCCATGAAAAGTGCAATAAAATGAACCCAGATGTTTGGTGTCCAGAGGCTGGACGGGGGAGAGGGAAAGATTTGAGGATTGTTGGTTCAATTCCTGCCTGGGCCATTAATATTTATTTTTTTAATGCTTCATGACAATTGTAAGGGTGAGAAATGGGAATGTTAGTGTGGAATTAGGGATTCTGGGTTTATTGTGAGTCCCTTTTTGTGTTCAAAAACAGTTCAAGAGCTAATGTTCGTGTAAAGTTCAAGAACTTGTGTTGAACACTTTAGAGCAGTTCATATCCAGTTCTTGAACAATGAAAGAACTTTTCTTGAATTGTTCTTTAAATTTTCGCAGGTTCAGAGGTGATCTTTGGCTGACCTATTTATGCCCCCAACTTTTCTTCCATCAAACCTTGTAGCTAGATATCTCATAAACTATAAGAACCCACATTTAAACATGGTCAGCTGATTATAGATGATAGAGCGGATTACCTGATTAACTTTTAAAGAGAAGAGTGTGATGGCTCAGTGCCGTCAATGGCAGAGTGCTTGATTCGAGATTGAGTGGTTGCGGGTTCGAATCCACCAGAGGCACTGTGTTGTGTTCTTGAGCAAGACAGTTTATCATCCTCTACGTAGTACTGGTTCAACCTAGGAAGACCCATCCCGACATGACTGAAAAATTGTTGACTGGGACGTAAAGAATCAAAGCAAAACTTTTAAAGGAATCTAGAAAAGTATTTTTGAGCTATGGCCTTTGTTTAAAGAAAGAGTATTACCTTTGTAGGAAAACTTGGTTTGGGGTTCATTGGCGGATCCAGAGGGGGTGGCCCTGAAAAATCGCAAGTTGCTGTATGTTTCCTTAGAAATGCTGGTACAGACCTCCCTCGAGAAGTAATTGGACCTCTCGGGTCCAATTGCTTCTTGACGGAGGTCTGTTCAGCCCTGTGAAATATGTAAATAACTAAAAAAAGTTTTCAGGACCCCCCTGACGGATTTTTCTTGATCAGCGCATGGGGTCATGTTGCAGAAACACAATTTCTAATTTAAATTTTCCTGACTTCTTTATTATACATGGTCCTCCGTTAATGATTGGAGAATATTGATTGAAGAAACATTTTCATCCCAAAGCGATTATCAGGACATTTGCTTAAACATAATTTCTCCTTTAGGTGCTGTTTGGGGAAGAAATATATGTTTTGCACAAATATATTGACAGTAAATCAACTTTCCCAGACCAATTATTTTTTTTACAAGTCGTATACCATGTTTATTCACAAAATGCCTAGGCATTTTATGTTGTTGCTCTTTGACATGAAGGAAGAGGTTGATCCAGGTGTTTTTCTGTCTCTGAAAACCTGATCCATATATGGTTTTGGAGATGCTGTTTGAAGAATTTCAAGTTGTGAACTTTCTTAACAAACCATGCCAAAGAAATGTTAAGACTAGGATATTATCAATTTATAGTACAAAAATGATCAAACACTCAGGCTATATGTCACATCTGCTTGTTTCAGGGTGCAATATAGCAGTTCAACTTTCTGTTCATTTCTCTGCTGCGTGTACATGTATTTCTGTATGTCCCATAAGCCATTTGTGTATGGCCTGAGACTGGTTCATGCCTAATAAAGTTTGGTTCAGTTCAACAATGTACATTAAAGTTTGTCTGCAGCGTGAATTTATAGCTCTGAGTGCTATTAAAAACTTAGTAATCATCCTCAGCTTGAACCTACCTACGTCCTAATGCTATTGCGTATGTGATTTTGTTCGATACAAAGCATTACATATGTTATTGCTGTTTTCTGCATGTCCTGTTAAGCAAAATAATTTTGTTAAAGGAAAGATACGATTTCAAAATTTAAATGCTTTAAAGCTGCATACTCTGTAACTTTTGATATTTTTCAAAAAAAAAAATATTTTCTTTTTAAATCATTTGTAAAATTAGAATTAAGTTATGTTTTCACAATAAATCTGTTCACTATAGCTGAAAACTGCACGGAAAAGTGAATTATCTTATAAAACAGGTGTGTTTTTCTCTTGTTGGTAATTATTTGCGTCCCTCCAATAATTATAGACAGTCAATTTTAACAAAAATGCTGTTGTTTTGTTACTGATAACTTGCTAAGATTTACGAAATTGGTAAAATGTTAAACTTTATTTTAGTTATTTTACTGTGTTCTTGATCAATAGAAACATTAGTTCTAAAATTAAAAGATCAAAAGTTACAGACTATGCAGCTTTAATAGGTTACATGCTTTCTTAACCCTTTGTATTCTGATGGATTTTCCGATACATATTAATATAATAAGTATGGGATTGGATTGCCCATTTTGTATTTTAAGGGTTCACAGGTAGAAGTATCTAAATTATGATGTATTTCTGTCCCTGTAGATTGTTTTAATCTTACTCTTAGCAAACAGTGCAGACCCTGATGACATCTGATTCTTCACTGTTTGCCCAAAATAACCGCTTAGGGGTTTCCAGTATACAAAGCGTTAAGCCATTGTTAACTAGCAACCTATGTGTATGGGTACTTTGGCAAAGAGTGAAGACCAAGATGAAAGGCTGACAAATACAGCATTTTATCGATGCAAGACAAACAATCTCCAGTGACAGAAAAAATAATACTAAAAGAAATTCCAACCTGTGGTCCCTTAAAATTGTAATGGATCATCCATATAGTCAAGAAAGTGTCTTTTGATTCTGTTTCAGATTTGAGCATAATAGTGGCAGCTAGCAACCATCTGCAGGGCCCCTAGCTAGCAACCATCTGCAGGGCCCCTAGCTAGCAACCATCTGCATGGCCCCTAGCTAGCAACCATCTGCAGGGCCCCTAGCTAGCAACCACCTGCAGAAGCTAGCAGCAACCATATCTGCACATGTCAGCAGCAACAGTCTGCACAAGCTAAGCTAGCCTTCCTCCCCAGAGTGTCTTAAAACACACAGACTAGGAAGAAGCCAAGGTAAATTAACATGTAAATGTTCTGAAATTCTTTTCTCAAATAAAATGTTGGCTATCAAGGCTGGAATTTACAAAATTCTTGTCTGAATAGCAAACAGGGAAAACCCAGACCAGACTGCTTCTTCAGAAGCAGTCTGATCTGGGTCTGCTCTGTTTGTCTAGGCCTTTTTGGCAGGTAACTAGTGTCCAAAATTTTTGAACGTATACCATATGTGAAACCAACATGTTATAGGAAAATGAGCGTTTGGGTCAGCCCATGAGACTTTTAAGTAAAGTCACTCTTTAAACATGTATACGGTAAATGTTCTAAAATTTCGAACACTCTAAAATTACGAACACCTAAAATTATCGCCGAAAATAATTTTTAAAACATCCTAAAAAATCGAACACTGCCATTTTTTTGAAAAGTGGATTTCTAAAATTATGAACACACGTTATTTTCGGCGGAAAATCGATGTCCGTTTATCTGTTTGTCCCATCTGTGTTCGGTATACTTCTACCGTACAGCACGTGAGCGGTGGCGACATTTGGAAGGTTCCATTCTACTTAGATGGGTAATCTGTCACGTGAGGTTCTATTTCGCATGCCAGCGCGCGACGTTATACGTTATACATTATTCAAGGTCACCAGCATTGACGAACTTGATGCACGGACAAGTTCCTGCAACGATTCCGAACTGCTTGAGTCCATGTATCCACCCATTATTTATTACTGACCAAACATTGACCGTCACGTGAATTATGCACGTTCACACACGCAGAGCAATTGTCAATAGTGTGCTGTGACACGTGCTCGTTTTCCCCCCTAAAATACCAGTCCTGAGACAAACATGACTGCAAGAACTCGCACGTGGTCATCATCTCATTTTTATTCACGTTACGTTACGTTAACTTGAGGCTTAAATATGTGTGATTCTCAGGTTATCCGACTGACAACCCCTCCCCTCCCTTTTAACCATTTTAAAGGATTTCCCAGTTCGGCAATGTAGTTTCCGAATCTGCCCAAGCCTCGGGCACTTCTATCATCCTCTTGAACACAGCTCGACCCGAGCATGAAATCAACTTGCGCGGAGCCCCAGACCCTGCTGGTACTTACGACAGATATGATAAGGGAAGACTCAGGAGAGCATGTGCGTTTGTACAATCTCGTCAGTCTCGCTCACTAACGAAGTTTAAAGTGGACAAAAAAATCTAGACATCTACGTACGTTGTGTTTAAAATACTTGTCGGCGGTTTTCTAGGTACATGCAATAATTGCAAGCAGCGAAGGCTCAGACGAGCCTGCGCATCCGCGGAAAATCGCCAGCGCCTTAACTGCCCACACACACATTGAAGGAATGTAGCTGAAGGTGCATGTCTTAATTTCGGGTAATAAAGCCCCACTAAGTGGCTGTGAATTTAAAAACAGTAAAGTAAAGCCCTTGAGATGAGCGCGACATCTCAGAATTCGCTTCTGTAGATGCATGTACCCCGACTTTGTTACATGCGAAGATCAGCCTGCGCACCGCACAGTCTTACAGCGCCTAAACATTAAACATGTCTGCTAAATTAGTTTGTCACGGCCTCTTTGGGGGGGGTCTCTCCCAGGCCCCACCCTGGGTCCGGTACTGCTAATAGTATCAGCAGCAGACAAAGGGACAGGGTAATGGTTCACGGACATGTTTGAGATCAAAGAGGCCGACTATCAGACCACGTGTTGTTGTTGTTTTAAGACTCGGGTAGCACGCGGTGGGCTTGACGCACGAATGCGGACTTAGCACACTAAACATAATTGCCTAGCTGTGTCTCCTTTTCATGGGTTTGCATGAAAAATAAAATAACAATTTCAATGAACTCGAGCATGAAACGGCGCATTGCATGCATGAAAAACTAGATTTGTGGTAAGTACTTGTTTGAATTTTTGCTTTTTTTTTAGATATGAATGTACCCAGCGTATCGTACGCATCGGCTCGAAGCCAATATCAGAAATATTCTTTCGAGGCATTGGACGCAAAGTCGGACATTCGCTTACTAGATTAATTCTTGGTATGCCTGTTTGCCCCTGATTTGGTTTGGCAAGACATCGGAGGTCTTCTGGATCCAAACTATCTGCAAACTTTGAAAACCAAGTGAGAGAGGAGAGAGAGTGAGAGAGAGTGAGAGAGACTAGCGCTTGTTGCATAATAATCTCTTGTTATCTCGAAAAATACTACGTATCGGTACTGAAAATGATGCTTCGAGATGCTTCTCGTGTGCATCAGCTTTTGCAAGTCGACAGTATTGATGCTTTGCATGCTTTCTATCGCATGCCCAAATGCTTAAATTGAATTGACGAAACATTATTTCCTAAATTGCATTCGGATCTGATCTGGATCCGAACTGTTTGTAAATGTAAATAGAAGTTGAGAGAGAGAGAGAGAGAGAGAGAGAGAGAGAGAGAGAGAGATTAGGAGTTACAATTACCGCGAGAAAACGCCCATCTATAAGCTTATGTTCACCATGAAGGACTTAGGTCATACGCTGCCTGGTCATCTTCTTGTCCGTCAAAATTAAACATTTGCAAACAGTAGATGTTATAACTTTTTAAGAAAGCCATATAAACCACAGCGTTATTTGCTAAGTTTGCTTATTATACAAAAGGGCATTTTCCCATGTTGTAGTTTGAGTCGTGACCATTCAACATAAAAGCGATGATGCTTGACATACTTTATCTACTCCCCACTTTGAGTAGTGAATGCATATTTGCACAGACTCATCTGAGTCTTTTCGCATGTTGTAATGAAATGTCCGTCGACAGTTTTTCAATCGAGCAAGTTCACAAACTTTGATAGCAGGTCGTAAAAAGAGGAGAGAGAGACTCGGAAACAGAGAGAGAGACTGCATTGTGCTTGCACACGAATCTTTTGCGGCTAGGTCTCTTAGAATCTGAAACACAATTTTGGGTCAACCAATCAATCTTGTCACAACGCTTCCGATGAGGACCCATGCGCGGATCCAGAAAGTTTTGTCAGAGGGGTCCAACTCTGCAACGTTTTTTTCTTTGTCTTTTTAGGGAAGAGAGGATCCAAATATCACTAAAAGCGGGCCATCATCGGCCCGCCAGCGAAAATGGCGTTTCGCTGGCGTGCCGATGATGGCCCAACGTTGAACGCTGGCTTCGCAGCTTTGAGAATTTGGAGAATTTCAGGGAATCCGGTCCATTCTTGCTAAGTAATTCTATATTTTTGTGATCTTTCAGGGGGGGGGGTCCGGACCACCTAACCCCCTCTGGATCCGTGCATGGGACCGGCCGATGTATACACTTATTGAGATATACTGAAACCCCATCCTATCGTGCGCATCGGCATTTGTACGTCACTGCTTACTTTCTATCGCATGCGCAAATTTTTAAATTGACGAAACATTCTTTCCTGAATTCCATTCGGGTCTGATCTGGATCCAATCTGTTTTTGCAAATGTAAAGAGAGAGAGAGAGAGAGAGAGAGGGAGGGAGACTGGTGCATGCACATCCTTTCGGGAAAATCAAAGTGCATCGGCGGATCGATGTGTGTGTGTGTGTGTGTGTGTGGGTTCTTTCTGAAATTCGTCATTTTTTAACTCTGAGATTTCAAAGTTTCGTCTGCAGATCTTTGCAAAAAAATTCTGATCGTACGAGATGTCCTTGAGTGACTGTCTGGAAGTCGAAGTCGGCATTTGCGCGCGAAAAGCGTTTTGGTTTTCTGAAGTAAACGAAAGTGTAGCGATTCATTGGTAGTCCGAGACGAGTGAATAGGAGACCTGGGGCGGACTTGATTTAGAAATTTTAGAGTACACGGAGTACGCCAGAACAGCCACCTAAAACAAGCAAAACTGGGCATTTGGGAGTACTCCGGAGTAATTCAAGCGATTACTGTTTGAATTGTGAAAAAATAACACAATCCGATTGCCAATAAGAAGGAAAAAGAATGACAAAATACATGTGCTTTCAATCCCTTTTACTAATGATCGTATTTTTTCGATATGAATAATTATCAGAACCTATCGGGAAAGACAGAAAAATATCTCAGTACAGTGTAGGCAGTGCTCTGCCATCTTGTTTTGGGACAGGTCACGTGACTGTTCTCTCTACACCACCTCGGAAGATGGAGTACTCCAGCGTACGCCAGCACAGGTGTTCCAGCGCACTTGATTTCTGTTCTGCCTGTTCGGAGTGGAAGGAGTAAAGAGAACAGCTAAATCAAGTCTGCCCCTGGCTTATCGAATAGTTAAATAAGTGGACTTTAACGACTTGTAAGTACATGTACACTTGGCAATTACCGCACGCGCTGGACATTTTACTGACTCAGTCCGCAAGAATTTAGCGGCGGTTTTAATAAGTAGATAGCGCAGAATCATATCGCCGTGTTATCTACACGTTTCTACCACATTTTACATGCATATATACCGTTTTTGCTCGCGATAAAGACCACATTCTAAAATTACGAACACTAGCACTTTTTCTGAAACGTAATTTCTAAAATTACGAACAGAAGAAAAAATAATTATTTTTTAGTGTTCGAACTTTTAGAACGTTTACCGTACACAACAATCTTAAGTGGGTCTAGAGGCCTATTGTTTTGGTCTGAGCCTTCATCTACTAAACTCCATATATACTGGCCATGTAATCACCAAGGTGTAGTACATAAAAATATTCAGCCTCACAACTTGTCAATGGTCTTAAAATTTGGACAGTGTTTAGGATTTGTAAACTGTTGTGATGGAAAAGTATCCGTTTCCAGGGTAACCTTTTAAGCCCCACTGTCTATAATAAGAAATTGAATAAGGCTGATGTTTCATGCAGTCAACTCACATGCACCATCACAATTTGTTAATAATTTGTTGTCTGCTTTTCCCCTAATTGTCGTCTGCTTTGCCCGCTATTGGTGCTTTTAGCATTTAACCTGGTCTTGCTGGATATATGTACTACACTCCTCCCCAGTTTTAATCCAACTAAGTTGTGGGATTCCATCTGTTAGCATGTTTTTCATAGCAGAGTGGAAAACAGTGTGGATCCTGATCAGCTGGCTTCTGAGAAGCCAGCTGATCTGGATCTACACTGTTTTCAAAATTGGATTTTTCTGTGTTCAGCAGGACAAGGGAAAGCCCAACTCAGGCCAAGTCAAATTTACTTAGAACACTGAAGGTTGATTTCCTGGTTTTTATCAATAATGTGGCAGTTTGTCAATTGTTCGTCAATATTGGTGGAGAGTATTGCATTTGCTCCCAACCTGTAAAGCGCCAGCAAATAAATGCATCTGAAAATTGAGGAGAGCAGCAGCTGAGTGGTAGAGTGCTTGACTGGAGATGGAGGGGTTGTGTGTTGCGTTGTGTCTGAGCAAGACACTTAATCCGCTGCGTAGTACTGGATTAGGTCAAGAAGAACTGTCCTGACATGACTAAAAAATTTGTTGACGAGACATAAGGAATCAAACCAAACTAACAAACAAAAAATAAACTAACTGAGCCGCAATTTGAGATTTCCAACAATGTGGTATGTGCAACCAGCAAAGCCTCAGATCAGCCTGCACAACACGCTGTCTGATCAGAGCCTTTGCTAGTCGCATGAATATTCTATGAGTATTAAGCTACTGACTGAACATCATTTGGAGTTTCAAAGCTTAAAAGCACAGGCTTGTCTGAATCTACACTAGTCAAAATGCCACATTGTTGGAAATCACATATCAGGCCTCAACTGTTCACCCTTGTATTTAACTTTTATAGTGCTTCTGTTGTCACAGAGCACAGTTGCTTAGTTTGAGCTTTTCTGGTCATACTTGCTTTTTAGCTCACCTGAGCCGAAGGCTCCGAGGTGAGCTATTAGTATACCAGTGACTCCGGCGTCCGTCCGTCTGTCAACATTTTCAAACATCTTCTCCTCTGAAACCACTAGTTGTTATCCCAATTTGTTTTCTTTTTTAGTTGTTAAGTTTTTTTCTAAAGACGCAGCTAAAAAGAGTTACTTTGAGAGCAGTGTCTGACTTTTTGATTTCTCAGTAGAGTTAACTGACATAAATGTTTCACTAATTGGAAATTATGGTGAGAGATATCTCACATGGAGAATAATTAGATAATGCTGGCGCTTATGGTTTTGAACACTTTCTCTTTCTGTTCTCAAATACAATGTTGGTTTTCAGGCCTGGATTACTTGTCAGAATAGCAAATGATCAGACTGATTCTTCAGAAGCAGTCTGATCTGGGTCTGCACTGTTTGTCTTACTCTAGGCCTTTTTGGCAGGCAACCAGTGTGTTGTGTAACATTTTTTGTGCTTCAACAACAGCAGAATCTAGGGCAAAGGTTTGGTACCAATAAAATGCATTTAAGACCCCAGTGGCTTTGGCTGCTGTCCGTTCTAAGGTGGTGATTCTGTTGTTGTTGAGTCATTGTTGATTGTTACTCCCGTTGTGGGATTGTGTAATTGTTCTATGTTTTGTTGTGCGTTACTTTGTGTCTATTCTAGTTTTGCAATCATCTCGATGGGGAAGAGAGAGCTGGTTGCTTTGCTTTGTTTGTCTTCCTGGTGCCTCGTGATTGTTTTGTGGCTCTTCCCTACGATGCCACGGGTTTGTCTGCAGTTTGTGATTGTGGTATTTCCTGATCATACTCGCTAACTAATTTTGTGGTTAATTTACTGGTCATTTGGTTTCAATGGGGTTCATGGCCTATGCATGTATGCCCATTCATAGACATACTCAACATTAGTCTTACATATTCTTAACATTTTTTCAGACTTTGATCTTATTGTCTCTGCAGCACCTTATTTTCAAATGCACTGCAGACAGTGTAGATCTGGAGAAGATGGCCCATCACACCTGAGCACATCTTGCTCAAGATAAGCTCTTGTGATTGTTGCCTGTCCAGGATCTCTTGTCATTGAGTACTTGTCTGTCTAGAATAATTGGCTGTCTAGGATCTCTTGTCATTAGTACTTGTCCGTCTGTCAACAATTGCAGAAATGTCTTTAAAACATTGGATACACCTCCCCCACCCCCATACCCAAAAAATGAGCAAGAACACATGTAAGAAACAGGATTACAAGCATTGACCCTAAATCCTTAAACAAACAGAATAAATTCACACCAAGCCAACACTTATCTAATCTTCCTTACTTTATAATTTGTCACTCAATTTCATACTGCCTTTTACACACCTTGCCTTGTAGATGATTTAAGATACAGTAAAACCTGTCTAAAATGGCCACTCTCAGAAAGACCACAAATTGGTTTCAAGACCAATTATTGCTTAATGCAGGTCAAAAGTATTGCAGAATGCTCCAAGGGGAGCATTCTGCAATACTTTCGACCTGTATTAAGCTACCATTTGTCATTAAGATCTCAATTTTGTCTAGTTTTGAGTGGCCGTTTAAGACGGTTTTACTGTAAATGTTGGGAGAAGTTGAGGAGTCCGAATATTTAGGCTGAATATGGCAAAAGAAACACTTAATGTAATTGGAACCAAAAATATATCTTTTGTTTGACTGTTTTGAGGTATTATGCTGCCACAGCTTTTCCTTAAGTAATATTTATAATTAAGGAAGTAATATTTATAATTGCTTATTTTACAGCTGTAATCATAATTTTCTGATCTAAGATCAAAACCTGATAAAACATCTCTGTAGTGAAAATTGTCCTTAGGCTGATTGAGGGCCTCATTACGAGAAAACCTGACTTTGTTGCGTACAAACAACAAAGACACAGACCAACCTGGGCATCTGCGCAGTCTGGTCAGTGCCTTTATTAAGTATATATGCCATGGTAGCTTATCTCAACACATGCAGAATTTCATTATTCTAGCTAGTATCTGTAGCTGAGCAAACTTGTTTGAGTCTTACTTAGTCAGACACCCTGATGACAGGTTATACTCGCAATGAGGCCTGTTTACTAAACTGTTTTGGAGTCTTTATCATCCGTAGTAGGTGTTCCAAAATAAAAAGGAAGCAAAATTATGCACTGATTAGAAAAAAAAAATGTTTAGAAACAAAAACAACTATCATGTAGTTTTCTTGAAGAATAACTCCCAAGCAATGTTAGGCTGCTTAGGAAGTTTCAATCCATAAAGAGTTCAGACATAGTACATGTGTGAAAGTTTTCAGGATTATTCCTGAATTCAGGATTTTGAGGCTGACTTTCCATAGAAAGTCAGCCTCAAAATGCTGAATTAGGCACTTTGATTTATTTTCAGTTCACCTTAGGACAATTGACCATTTTACTTGAAATTATTAATGATTTGTAGGTATACAACTTTTAAGATTTGATTTTCAAAAGTTTCGGATTTTGGAAAATTTTGAACTTTCACCCATGAGAGTATGAATCTAGAGTAATCTTTCTTATGAGGGGGTGGGGACTTATAAGGAGAGAGAATCATTTTTACCTCTATATTTTCAATTATTTTTCAATATGGTTACCTTCCAAGCTTACACACTTCATCCAGCGAGGCTAAAGTATTGTGATATCTTTTCTGTAGAAGCTCATATCTTGACCTTTTAAGAAAAGCGTCAGCAGCTTGTATGACATCATCATCAAAGCAGAAATGGCTGCCGTTGAGTTGTTTTTTTATCGTGGGGAACAGGTACCAAATCAGGTGATTATGCTGGATGTTCCACGAAGTCTACTGGATTTTACATTTTATGGATGGATCCATGGCAACAACGACTTGTGAGCAGGAGTGCTGTCCTCATAGATCAGATAAAAAAAATTTATGAGAGTAAAATTGTAATTATTTTCTTGCCCATCAATTTAAACATGTGTTTTGGGGGCTCAAAAGAACCGTCTCATTGAGACAGTTCTTTTGAGAACCCACAACATGTGTTTTAGATGAGAAATAAAGGCCTATGTCCTGCTGTAAACTTACCACGCCATGTCTCCATGATCTTTTATGAGGCCTCAGAAGGTCAGCATAATCCCTTCTGACCTCTTCCAAGCAGTCCACAAGCAGCACACATTTTTTCTATTTTTCTTGTAAAAACATGGTAATAACTGGAATTGGATCAAAATTGAGTAGGAGTAGCATACATAAAAATATCTAGCATGTTCAGGGTTGAGACTCATTTAATCATGAAGACATCAATTCTCTTAATTATCCCCACACTTTTTAGGCCGTCTGTCTGTCTGTCCGTCTATTATACTATCTCTTCCTAAACCATTGGACGAAATCCAACCAAATTTGATGTGTGAGTTACTCACATAAATGGGGCGTGCAACAGCACTTCTATTTTTGGCTCCGTCCCCTGGGGAGGGGTCTAAAGGTCAAATATCATTTAATTTCAATGAAATTTCAATGATTTTTATTCCAAACTTTGTGTGTGTTCTCACAAATAAAAGATATAAACATATCAAATGGAATTTTCATTGTAGCCTGAGTCATGCCCCAGGGGTGGGACTTGGGGGTGCTGGGATGTCAAAAACTTTAGCATGGGGATATGCGATTGCACCCCATCGACTGCGTGTTCTAGTTTGTTTTTTATATCAGATTGGCCTGAATTAATCTTCCCCTGAGGGTGGGAGTTGTCTGATTTGCCTTTCTTGAAAAGACCCTCTCCATTCAGAGTGGTTTTGAAGTCCATGGAAACTATACCAGACTTCTGTTGAATCCATACTGAACTTTTCTTGGGCATTTTCTCCACGCTTGGTCTCCTCTGCCTGACCACCTCTAGCTTGCATGGTTGGACTATCAAGCAAGTGTTGCGCTCCACATGACCAAGCTATTAGTAAAATAGCCAGCAGTTACTGGCTAAAATCTAGAAAATTTTAATGTGTGCAACTTTATTAGTCTAGGCAATTGGGCAGGTAGAACTGCACATTGTTGTTTGTAATGACATAAACTGGTTTTCTAATTATGTGCTAGTTTATCTTTTTAATTGTAGGAGGACTTAATCATAGATAAAACAATAATAGGATTTCTTATTCCCAGAGTGAAGATAATTTCCAAATAAACTTGCAAATGAAGGCTCAGTTCTGTAAAAACCAATAATGTAAATGTAGTGTTTGATAAGGTCACAGGAAAAAGAAAAGAAGAATGAGCTTTATCCCTTGTATTCTGATGGATTCTTCCATACATATTGATACAATAAGTATGGGATTGTCCATTCTGTACTTTCAGGGGTCACTGTGAGGTAAACATTTCTAAATTAATTGAGCTGGCCCCTGTGGCCAGAGACACTGTTTTTAGCTCACCTGAGCCATAGGCTCAAGATGAGCTTTTGTGATTGAGATTTGCCTTAAAAAAGACTCATCAGGTCACCCTAAACCTAACTGGATGAAAAATGATACCAGGCGGAGTGTAATATAAGTGTTTATTACATAATCCCTGGACAGGATCTTCATATCATACAGCCATTAGCTCATCAAATATTTCTATATTATTACAGCAAAATCAATGATACTTTATTAGCGATTACTGAGGCTTTGCAGAATTTGATAACTTTGATTTGGCGGCCTTCTTTCTGAATATTGATTCTGAAATGTGAGATAGCCACTATTTTGCTTTCCATCAGCTGTTAGATTAATGAATTTATTTAACAAGTGGAGAAAAGCGATAAAATGTGAGGCTTGCCAAGCATTTTATCGCTTTTTCGCAACAAGTTTAATAAAATTCAATAATACAGGAGCATGAATGTTAGATTTTATTTATCATATGACATTAAAACTACTTTAAATTTGCATTTTTGGCATGAAAACGTAAGGTATTGTCATTGTGTATGCAACATTGTTATGGACGTCATTACATATACATATTACTAAATACGTAAACGGCTAGTGGTTTATCAAACAATACATGGCATTATATCACTCCCTCCCAGACATGACGTCATGTGATAAATATGTAATTTATCTTGGTTCACTTGATTGCCCTATTTTGTCTTCCACCACAGAAAGGAGAGACATACTGGCCCCAAGGTTATAAAATTTTGTTCATGCTCAACTTAGCTGAGCATGAAATTTCAACTGCCCGTGGCAAGTAAATACTAACAAAATTAATGAGGTGTTTTTTTTCTGCTTGAAACACACAACTATTGTATTTATCCTGCGAATAAATGTTAAAATGCCAACATTTGTCGGCATTTTAACATTTATGAGCAGAATAAATTTCATGATCTGTTGATGAGCATGAATACAGTTTTATAATCTCTGGGCCTGATTTAGGGCTCTCTATCTGTCCGTCTGGATATCAGAGTAACTGCGTGAGAATGACTGGCCCCAATTTCCTCCAAATTTTACAGGATTGATTTATTAATACAGGAAAAACTCAACCACTACAGAAAAACTTGCTAATAGTTACAAGTATAGTGTCAGTCAAATGTTGTATTGAAGAGTACCATTCCAAACTGTCATGGCAGATATATTTTGTCACTTTTTGATTACATTTTATTGAATTACACTGAAAAAAAGACAACAATAAACATTTTCTTTTGAAGTTAAATAAAATGGTAGTTGCTCTCCACAATCAATGGAACCGGGACATATGGTTTTGGTGCGGATCTTGTTGGCATTGGCATGATACTTTCTTGCAAGATATCTCATGAATATTAGTGAGCGGATTGCATAGATATAAATTGGAGCATAAAGACTTGATAGGTTTTAGTGACCTTGTTCTAATTTTCAAGGTCACAGCAGAGCTAAATTGGTTAAATTTGAGCAATGATGTGATGCTTTCTTGTGTGCAAGTTATTTCATGAACTAGTGGGCAGATTGGAACCAAATTTGCATAGGCATGATGAAGACTTGGTTAGTTTTAAGTGACCTAGGCCTAATTTTCAAAATACAAGCGGAGCGAAATAGGTTTATTGACACTTTCTAATGTGCAAGTCATAGTAGGTGGATTGGAACCAGATTTGCATGGATAGAACATTGGAACATGATGAAACCTTCATTATGTTTTGGTGACCTTGACCTAATTTTCCAGGTCACAGTAGAGTTAAATAGGGTTAAATTTGAGCAGCATTGGGGTGACACTAAAATTCTTGTGTGCATGATATCTTATGAACTGGTGGCATATTTGAAGCAAATTTATACGGATTTAATGTTGGGGCATGATCAAGATTTGATTAGGCTTTTGTGACCATGACCTAATTTTCCAGGTCACAGCAGAGCTAAATAGGTTAGATTTGAGCGAGCGTTGGGGTGGCACTTTCTTGTGTGCAAGATCTGATGAACTAATGGGTGGACTGGAACCAAATTTGCATGGATTTAACATTGGGGTATGATGAAGATTTGATTAGGATTTGGTGACCTTGATCTAATTTTCCAGGTCCAAGCAGAGCGAGCATTGGCGTGACATTTTCTTGTGTGCAAGATATCCCATGAACTAGTGCTTCTACAAAGTCATGTCGACGGGGGTGTGGCCGGTTTCCAATAGATACCTATATGACAAGCTATAAACAAATGACAGGCGAGCAATCCAGGGCCACTTGGTCCTCATGTCTGAAATTAATCTCCACCAACATAATTTTTCTGTGTGAGCGTAACAATTTATTTCTTGTGCTTAATTCAGATAAATCTAAAGGCTTTGGTCTTAAAGAATAGATTTATTTCAGTTTGTCTTCCAAGTTTGGTAATCATTCTGCTTGTCTATCCATTGATTCTTGTAATTTCTTGATCTGGAGAAGATAAATGGGCGCTATGCTCAGACAACACTGAACTTTATAATAATATAACCCTTTTCATGCTGAATATTTTTATGTACTACACTCCATCCCAATTTTTATCCTTTTAACCCGAAGCATTCCAGTTAGAAGCCAGGGTTTTCACCTAATCTTCAATTGACCCCCTTTATATAAAATAAAGACTAAAAAAGCTTTAATTTTAAAGGTCATTTGAAAGATGGTGGTTTAATATTTACTTTATAAACAGGGGTCAGGGAAATAAGCATATTAGCATGTATTTACAAGCAGAGTGGTAAACAGTATGAATCCTGATCAGATAGAAGCCAGCTGGTTTGGATCTACAGTGTTTTCAAAAAATGATAAATCGGGGTTCAGCAGGACAAGGGTAAATTTGTAATTGAACTTCAAACTACAGTTTCGTAACTGATGGAATTGAACTTCAAAATACAGTTTCGTAAGTGATGGAATCCTCTTTGTCATACCTTAAAAAGTACGAATAATAGACACTACTCTTACAGCTCTTAGACGCTTTAAATGTTCCAGAAATTGGACAAAAATCGTCATTTTTGACATCCAAATCAGGGGGCAGGCATTTATTAGAGCATGAGCATTTATTGGAGCAAATATGCATCACATCTATCCCTTTACCCCATATGCTATATTTAGAACATTGCATCATTTCTATAAATAATTCAAATTTTCAAATATTTTCCAAAAAATATTTTTTACATTTCAATAGTCTTGAAAATATTATGAAAAATGGAACATTTTTCATAATATTTTCAAGACTATTGAAATGTAAAAAATATTTTTTGGAAAATATTTGAAAATTTGAATTATTTATAGAAATGATGCAATGTTCTAAATATAGCATATGGGGTAAAGGGATAGATGTGATGCATATTTGCTCCAATAAATGCTCATGCTCTAATAAATGCCTGCCCCCTGATTTGGATGTCAAAAATGACGATTTTTGTCCAATTTCTGGAACATTTAAAGCGTCTAAGAGCTGTGTTCCATTTTTCATAATATTTTAAAAAAAATCTTACATTTCAAAGGCGTCCAAAGGGGCTTGTGTTGAGTAAAGGGCTATTTATTCGCATTATCCGTATCTGTATCAGTGCTACACTAACAATGTATTTTTGTCGTCTCTGTGGCTCTGTTGGTAGCAATGACGGATGTTGCAGTGCTGGTGATTGTTGTCGAGGTTGTGAGTTTGAATCCCCCAGGGGGCTAAAGATTTTTCAGCGTCTAACTGCATTCTAAGTTGATTTGTTATATCGCTGCATTTTATGTTCGTTGGAATTTATTTCAGAGGAAGCAAACTGAACAGAATTTGATGTGAAGAAGTTTACAGAGATATACACCAGGCAAGGGGACTAAACACTTCCAGTTCACTGAATGTGTGAAGTAAGCATGAACTTTTGTACTATAGTGCTCTTCTATGTGAAATTAATGTGTTTCCAGGTTATAAGTGACCCCCGTTATTCTTTTTTTAAACAGCTTTAAATTGAACTTAGAAGAACGGCACTTAGCACGTGGATTTAAACGCACACCGCGTAACTAAAACTTATTTTTGGGAGACGCCCTTATTTGTAACTGGAGCCCCAGTCCCCTGTACAAAAGAATAACTTAGTTGTTTTTCCCTGTAAATATACCCATGTGTACCCCAATAGATACACGTGGTATATTTGCATTACTATGATGATATGTACTAGCCTACAGGACTATCTTTATCAGCGAAAATCTATTCAGCAAACCTCACTCGTCATCATTTTGACACACACACTCACGCACACACGCAATTGTAAAAGTATACTGGGGTTCTAGACCGTGCCATATTGAAAGCAGGCAAATATAAGGCTTAAGTATGAAATGTGCATGCACATGTAGCACCTTCCATTTCAATTCATTGACTCTTTTTGCCTACCAGGTAATTTGTCATGGTTTTGTCGTCTGCTGATATTTTTTCCAAAATCAGTTTGTTTCTTGTTTTTTTTTCTAAAATGACCTTTCGGATATATCAGTAGAGTGCCAAGCAGTTTGGATCCAGATCATGCCCGACGTTTTGTCGGGCCTGATCTGTGTCCAAATTGTTTGCAAAGGTAATTCAAGCAAATTAGAGAGTTGACGAGAAATAGCGAATTGGGGATATACATTAAACTTAAAGAGCATCAAATATTTGCCTGCTAAAGCTATTTCGCTGATAAACTTTGTAAACTGCCGAAGGCAGGTTCATGTTAAAATGTTAGGCATTTTCTGGATCCATACTGTTTGATAACCTACTAGTATTCCGGAATGACATATTTTCAGGAAACAAGTTTCTCGAAAGAAAATTCAGCCATTTTTAGGTTCAGACAATACTGTTGCTTGAATTGTTTTTTTAACACAGGCCATTTCAATGCATCGACTTTAGATGTACAGTGAAGTTTATGAGTCAGTATAAGCAGTGAATCTTAGCTTAATGCACGATGATTGGGCCAGTTAAGCAATTTTAGCATGAAGTTACGATTGTCTTTATCAGTTTAAACACGTGTTTTGGGTGCTCAAAAGAACCATATCATCGAGACGGTTGTTTTGAGTACACACACATAAATTTTGGTTGAGAAATAGGAATACAACTTCTCTGTTACGCACTCTTATCTGTGGGACTGACAAATTACCTCCACTGACCTGTATAAGCCATGTTTTATTTATATTGCTAGGTTCGCTTGGGGACTAATTTAAAGAAGAGCAGCAAAAACACACAAAAATTCCATCTTATCCCAGCCTATACAAAAACTCATATTTATGTAGAAAAAATAAATTCAATTACGCGGTATATATCTAAATTCATTTCTCTAATTAATTTTTCAATTAAATTCACCATTAAATAATAATTAGCAAAAAACGGGGGTCACTAAAGTCCTGGAAACACTATAGTGTAATATTTTTGTACTACTGCGATGCATATACAGTGTACTCTGTGATGCATAAATATAAACTTCATATAACTGTTGAGACATAGTGCTACATTCCTCACCAATTTTTATCCTTATTTAGGCACTAAACAGATGCAGGAACTTTGTTTTTAAAACTCTGACTCTATTTATTTTCTAATTTGTGCTCTTGTAAGGTTATTTCTTCAAATATTGATAATTTTATCAGTTCAAAAAAAAGATAGGGAAAGCCTCTGCACATCAAGCAAATTTTATATCATCACCGAAAATTAAAATTTACACTGTTGGGGCTCGATTACTAATAAAAACAGGTGGAAATGTGACAAATTTGTTGCAGTTCTTTCAAAAATGAAAGGTGAATGATGGAGAAAGAAAAAACGACAATGGACCACAACGACCGAATGGGTAAAATTTAGAACATTGGGCCTTGCTGATAATGTTGGTTTAAACTTTATTTTAATTTCTTTTGTTTTAGGCAAAATCTTGCCTTTCTCAATTCTATATTTTTTTGCCTAATAGTATTAGTTGCATTTTGTAAGGAAGTAAATAGAAATAAAGTAAAAAAAGTCAAAAGTAATGTATTTTAAAGGCATACCCAATTTATATTACCTATGGTCAGGTGTTCAAAACTTTAGATAATTTACAGTAATGCAAATTGTGCGTCAACTATTGCCAATAGTGCCTTGATTAATTGGCGCAGACACATTAAGCATGGATAACTAGCTACTCAGGAAGAATAACAGACATTTGAAGCAATATTAATTATGAAATGTTGTAGGATGTGGATTTCAGGATATAAGAATTACCAGGGATCAGGTATTAGCCCTTGAAGCACAAGCTATGACTGGCAGTAGAATAAATATATACAGTAAAACTTGTTTTAAGCGGCCACTCAAAAATAGAGAAAACAAAGGTCTAAAAGACAAATTGAAGCTTAATGAAGGTTGAAAGTATTGCAGAATGCTCCCGTTGGAGCATTCTGCAATACTTTCGACCTGCATTTAAAGCAATAAATGGTCTTGAAAAACAATATTTGTCTTCTTTTTTTAGCGGCCGTTTAAAACAGGTTTTACTGTATACAGGCCACTAGATAAGAGTGCATAATCTAGAAATAATTTCCTTATTTCTCAACCAAAACATATGTTGTGGTACTCAAAAGAACTGTCTCAATGAGATGGTTCTTTGAAGCACCCTAATTTTACTTACCTTAATAACTGGTTGGAGATTCATTGAACATATACAAACTACCTCACAGCACACAGTTTATGTCAACATTGTTTCATTTCGAGGATTTTTCGGCGAATCATTGCTGTATCAATGTTGTGAAGCCTTTGGGAGCGAGCCGAAAATGCAGACAAAAGTGTCCCCGATCAGGTTTTTTGACACAACGATAAACGTTAACACTGTTTCATCTGTGTATTTATTTATACAGGTCTTCTCTTGTCCCGCGCGGCGATTGAAGCTTTCTTGCAAACAGGTAATATGACAAAGAATGAAGACCCAGATAAAATGCCACATATGGCATTTCACCAGGGGCTTCACTGTTTGCAGAGATTAAAAAGTCCACCAGGGTGAAAAGGGTTAGCGGCTATAAATTGTGTTGAAGGTGGGATTTTGCATTGATTTGTATAGACTTAGCTCCGCAGTAGGAAGCGGTTTACCGTAATCTCTTAACGGGACTTTGATCTAAATATGGAATGCGGTTTCTTTGAAGTTTGACAAACTTGTCACTTGAGATGCAAAATATTGTTCGGTGTGTCATTTTGTTTTGACATGTTTGCCTTTTTATTTTAACGATGAGAGATGTTGCTTTGCTTAACTGCTACTTTCACGGTTGTACATGTCTAGGGCAGGGGGGCACTTCAGGATTTACTGATAATGGTACTGTAGTATTCTGTTCTCAAAATAATGTTGGCTTAATACAAAGGCTGGAATTCACAAAATTCTTGTCAGAAAATCAAACGGGGAAGACCCTGATTAGACTGCTTCTTCAGAAGCAGACTGATCTGGGTCTGCCCTTTTGTCTAGGCTTTTGTGTCATGCAACTACTGTTAGAAATGTTAGAACATTTACCATTTTGCATATATCTAATATGTCTCTCAGGGAACAAGCTGCTTAATTGAAAATCTCTGCTCTTTTGCTTGTCAGGCCAATTTCTAACTTACTTACTTTTGCTTTGATGTTCAGTGAAGCTGTCAGGGAGTCTAGTCTCTCTTGGTATATTGATGTTGCCATAGAAAAATCTGTCAAAAACATACCTCTAGTGTCTGGCTGATCTCTTCAGGCCTACCAAACAAGAACATGTGTAACCATTGGTTAAGAACGTAAAACAATTAAAGGTACATATGGTTTGACATTTTAAGATGGAAAAAGGTAAAGAAACATTGCCTGGGCGATATAAATTTGTTGAGGAAATAAGTGGCTGACCAAGAAATCACGGAGGGATGGGTAAAAATGGGTGGTTACACTTTCAGTCTATGTAAACAATAAGAAAACTACCAGATATCAAGCAGGTCTAATTTTACCTCTATGTCTACAGGGACACATACAGCTTATTCTAAGGAATAGCAGATGCACTATCTAGCTGGTGCTTCGGCAGTTATTTTGATATGGGCGTATTTTGTATGAAAACGTTCTGCAGTCTCTTAAATCATAGTATATGCATGTATTTTACACAGATTTTGTGCTTTCCAACCAATTCATGGCCCTGCAATTGTCTAAAATACAATTTAACATGTTAAACTGTATTTTGGACAATTGCAGGGCCATGGAATTGGCTATGATAGATACTTAGGAGCAGTCTGATCAGGGTTCATAGTGTTTGATACCCTTGAAAAGTATTCTGTAGTGCATTTGAATATATCCAGCACACGTTATAAGCATTTTTAGGACTAAAATTTTTTGGCAGGATAATGGTTAAAACGGTGGGAAAAGCCCCCTGGAAATGCTAGAAGAGTCTGTGTAGACACTGATCTATAACACTGTCCATTGTTTCAAACCTCTCTGACTATTAGCCATTTTAATCTATCATCATAATGCTTCTGGTCACACTTTTTAAGATAGTTTTCACTGTCCATTTTTCCTGTCTATAATATTTCCTTATATAGAGCTTAATTTGATTTCTGTCGCTGAGAAATAAGTGTTCACAAATTTACAGACCATTAATGCTTCCCAGGCTGAATAATTACAGCAGCTAAACTAATGACATTTAAAAAACCTACATACATGAGGGAAATTTGTAAAGTATTAATCAGTGTGGCGCTGTAGTTGTAGGTGGAATAAATGGTAAGTCAAACCCAAAGTATTCACCCTTTACCTTGATGCATTTTGGCACCTTGTTTGTTGTTTGTTTTTGTTGCTTTACGTCCCAAGTCAACAGCTATGGTCATTGCGGGACGGTCAGTTCACTTAACCACACTTTTTCCTTGGCAGGCTTGAACAAGCGGTTAACCAGTAATTTGTGCACATACTTTCGCTTGTAACTGACAACAACCCTTCTTGAATGAATCAGCGGAAGGGAGGAGAATGACCGTAGAAAATATTTCATGATCAATCTCCACGAAAGTATGGGACCGGACCGGGATCGAACTCGCGACCCCTGGATCTGCAGTCAGACACGCATCTGTAGCCAGACACGTTACCGACTGCGCTATGCGGCCCGTGATGCAATTTGGCAACATCCTATCCACTTGGGAAAAGCATTTGGATATAGTGTTCAGGCACTAGAAAAGCACACAACGAGATTGGATTTTAGAGGTGTCAGACCTCATGTTGTTCTTAAGCCCAAAATCACAGGGTATTTTGTTGGCTTGAACAGCAATAATTATCCTAGTTTTGAATTGCAGTGTACAACTGTACATTAACAGTAGTATGTAGATTTGGTTGAGCTTTTATTATGCCCTGCCATGACACTGGCGGGGGCATTAAGTGTTACCCCTCTCCGTCTGTATGTACGTACGTCTGTCCAAACGACGTCCCCTCTCTAAGTCAAATACTTTTGATCAGAATTTTATGAAACTTGGTCACATTGTTTAATACCATGATGTCTTCTTCAAGTTCGATAATGGTCCTTTGATTATGAAAATTACCATTTGAAACGAAGTCCGCTCTCTAAGTCCAATATTTTTGATCAGATTTTTATGAAACTTTTTTTCTTCCGTCTGTTAATTATTCAGTACTGCCCTGTAACAATTAAACCTTGATAGCCCAGGGTAGCATACCAAGATTTTTGATCATGCAACTAGCTCATTCATTCTTCTTTTCATAGAATGACATGAAATATATATACTGATGACAATCATACAATGGTAATTATGGTATACTTACAGTAAGGAAAAAAAAAAAAAAAAAAAAAAAAAAAAAAAAAAATATATATATATATATATATATATATATATATATATATATATATATATATATATATATATATATATATATATATATATATATATATATATATATATATATATATATATAAAAGGATATAAATCAAAAAACAGTGCTAAATTTATTTTGAAACTAAGCGCTTTCGGCTTTCGCCTTCATCAGAGTTTCAAGACACAATAGATTAGGTGAATAGTTAACAAAATATAACTATATACATGAATTATGTGATAATTTAAGCCCTAAAAAGGGCCCAGCAATTGTACGTGTATTTTCACAAATATGACTGCACAATATTAATGAATTAAATACAGCGTACAAAATTAGCGTTCTGGCAAGAAATGTCTTGTACGAAAATTTGTGTAGAACAGAAGTCTAAAAGATCGTCTACAACAACATAGCACACCAAGTGTTCTACTATATGACCAGATAGAGTCAGTCACCCTTGTTGATGCCAAATGGACACAGGGTGTTCAGACGCCGAATCCAGTAGCTCTCACGGAGTTTCCTGGTCGAATCTGACCACTCCTTGTTGTGTTCAAGGCAGCAGACAGAGGCATTACTCAAGAAGTCATGATCTGCAGAATGAAAATGTTCTGCTGTTGGCGATCTTTCAAACCTATGGTGTCTCCAGTCGTCACGATGGCCATTCATACGTTTGTTCAATGGGCCTTTGGTTTCTCCTACATACTGTTTGTTGCAACTGCTGCAAGAGATCAGATACACAACATTCTCTGTTGTGCAGTCTGTGTTCTGTCTCAGTCTTACAGTGGCCCCAGAAGATGACTTCACAGTGCCAGCAGAGGTTATCATTTTGCAGCATTGACATCTTTTTCTGCCACAGGGTCGACATTCACCAGTTTGGTTGTCATCATCAGAGTTTGGTTTGAGCCGTGCTCGTACCAGGAAATCACGAAGGCTTTTTGGGCGTCTGAAAGCCATGACTGGTTTGCTCTGGTAAATATCCTTCAACTCATCTGATGACTCGATGATGGACCAATTTTTGTCAACAATATCCCTGACCTTGGGTAGGTCAGGATGATATGTCAGCACAAATGGGAGTATTGTGCCGACCTCTGCAGACTTTGGCCTGTATGACAGCAGAGCATCTCTGCTCCTTTGCCTGGCTTTGTCAATGGCAGAAGCTATGTCCTGCTTCAGATAACCACGCCGGTGTAGCTGATTTGTCAGTTCTTGGGCTCTTAATTCAAACGTGTTTGAGTCGGAGCAAATGCGTCTGAGGCGCAGTGCAAGACTATATGGGATATTCTTGCAGCAGTGTTTAGGATGGCAACTGGTGGGTAGAAGATATTGGTGGGTATCCGTAGGTTTGGTGTACAGATCTGTGAATATTCTATCCTCATCCAATCTGGATTGGGTGTCAAGAAAAACGTGCTTGTCATTCGATACCTCAGCTGTAAACCGTATAGTTGAGTGAAAACTATTGGCTTCTTGTAGGAAGGTATCTAGGTTGTCACGACCATGCAGCCATTTCATGTCTATGTCATCAATGAATCGAAGCCATGAGAATGGCCTCATGGTGACTGACATCAATAGCTGCTTTTCAAGACGACCCATAAACATATTTGCATAAGCTGGTGCCATTTTTGTCCCCATTGCTGTGCCTTGGACTTGCAGATAGTGCTGACCATTGAATTCGAAGTTGTTACACTTCAGAACTAGTGTGAGAAGTTTCACCAGAGTTTGTGTAGGAGGGTCTTTTATATCCCTTTCATCCCATGCTTCCTCGCATGCCTTTATACCATCGCTGTGAGGTATATTGGTGTAGAGGGATGTAACATCCATGGACACAAGTAAAGCATCAGATGGAATGGGTCCAAGAGCCTCCTGCTTCTTCAGGAAATCTGTGGTATCCTGAAGGTATGATGGTAAAGTCTGGACATGAGACTGTAGATGCAAATCCACAAACTCTGATATTTTCTCAGTTGGATGGCCATTGGCAGAGACAATGGGGCGGCCTGGATTTCCAGCTTTATGAATTTTTGGTAGAAGATAGAATCGACCTGCTTTAGGTTGGTCCACTATGAGGTATGCCATGTTCTTTTCGCTTATGAGACCCTGATCGTGCATTTCGCTGACCGTGTCTGACACTTGCTTGGCAAATTCTGGTGTAGGGTCATGATCCAAGGGCTTGTAAAAGGTAGAATCATTGAGTTGTCTCTCAGCTTCGGAGATATAATGGTCCCTGTCCATGACAACAACTGCTGATCCTTTGTCTGCAGGCTTTATTACAATGTCCTCCCGTTTTTGGAGGTTGTATAATGCACTGCGATCAGATTTGCTGAGATTGTCATGTTTTGGCTTGGGAGGAATGTGTGATCTAACTGCTGATTCTACACGATTCACAAACGCCTCAAGATCACGACCTTGTTTAGGGGGTTGCCAGTCACTCTTTGGGATGAAGTCAGGGTATTTTTCCTGAGATCGAGAGTCACTACGGTCAGCAAAATGAGACTTGAGCCTCATACGCCTTGTGAAGGCCTTGGTGTCTTCAACAAGCTTTCCTTTGTCATAGCTTTTAGGTCGAGGGCAAAAATTCAGACCTTTAGAAAGCAGGGATTTCTCAGATTCTGTGAGTTCAGCGCTAGAAAGGTTGACCACAACAGAATTGAGGTTTGTCGCCTGCTCATCTGTCTGCCTAGTTTTACGCTTAAAACGCCTACTTCTAGGTAGTTTGCCATCACCAGATTGGCTAGCCTGACATTCTGAAGTCCTGTGAATTCCCAAGCCCTTCAGTTTCTTGCAACGCTTAGCATGTAAGCGATTATACAGCTTACTTTTGTGCTGGTTGGCCTCTGCGAATACATCATTAGCAATATCTGAGTTTGTTTGGTTTTCAAGTTCAACTCTGAGTTTTTTTAATGAAGTGTCAATTTGTTTTATAATTGACTGGTTGCGACTTAGTAAAAGTCGCATTGAGTCAAATGACGCTTTCTTTTGGATACCTAAGAGTCGGTTTTGAAAACTAGATGAGGGGTTTCCAGGCGCATTTATCTTCAGATTTATATGCATCCCTTTAGGAACCACCTTATGGCTCAGACATTGTGTGAGGAATTCGCAGTGGTGTGCATATCTTACCCGTTTAAGGGTATTTGTTACAAATTCATGTTTCATCTTGGAAAAATCCATGTCTTGATGAGACAGTTGTTGGAAAGATATTTCAGATCAATATGATACAAGATGCAAGCAAAATTTAAATAGAGTGAGAAATAGGCTAATGCACCAAACGAGATATCTTTCCTGTGGCACTGGATCCAGTAAAGGATGCTAAATTGATTTGAGAAATAAATATAAAAGGATATAAATCAAAAAACAGTGCTAAATTTATTTTGAAACTAAGCGCTTTCGGCTTTCGCCTTCATCAGAGTTTCAAGACACAATAGATTAGGTGAATAGTTAACAAAATATAACTATATACATGAATTATGTGATAATTTAAGCCCTAAAAAGGGCCCAGCAATTGTACGTGTATTTTCACAAATATGACTGCACAATATTAATGAATTAAATACAGCGTACAAAATTGGCGTTCTGGCAAGAAATGTCTTGTACGAAAATTTGTGTAGAACAGAAGTCTAAAAGATCGTCTACAACAACATAGCACACCAAGTGTTCTACTATATGACCAGATAGAGTCAGTCACCCTTGTTGATGCCAAATGGACACAGGGTGTTCAGACGCCGAATCCAGTAGCTCTCACGGAGTTTCCTGGTCGAATCTGACCACTCCTTGTTGTGTTCAAGGCAGCAGACAGAGGCATTACTCAAGAAGTCATGATCTGCAGAATGAAAATGTTCTGCTGTTGGCGATCTTTCAAACCTATGGTGTCTCCAGTCGTCACGATGGCCATTCATACGTTTGTTCAATGGGCCTTTGGTTTCTCCTACATACTGTTTGTTGCAACTGCTGCAAGAGATCAGATACACAACATTCTCTGTTGTGCAGTCTGTGTTCTGTCTCAGTCTTACAGTGGCCCCAGAAGATGACTTCACAGTGCCAGCAGAGGTTATCATTTTGCAGCATTGACATCTTTTTCTGCCACAGGGTCGACATTCACCAGTTTGGTTGTCATCATCAGAGTTTGGTTTGAGCCGTGCTCGTACCAGGAAATCACGAAGGCTTTTTGGGCGTCTGAAAGCCATGACTGGTTTGCTCTGGTAAATATCCTTCAACTCATCTGATGACTCGATGATGGACCAATTTTTGTCAACAATATCCCTGACCTTGGGTAGGTCAGGATGATATGTCAGCACAAATGGGAGTATTGTGCCGACCTCTGCAGACTTTGGCCTGTATGACAGCAGAGCATCTCTGCTCCTTTGCCTGGCTTTGTCAATGGCAGAAGCTATGTCCTGCTTCAGATAACCACGCCGGTGTAGCTGATTTGTCAGTTTTGGGCTCTTAATTCAAACGTGTTTGAGTCGGAGCAAATGCGTCTGAGGCGCAGTGCAAGACTATATGGGATATTCTTGCAGCAGTGTTTAGGATGGCAACTGGTGGGTAGAAGATATTGGTGGGTATCCGTAGGTTTGGTGTACAGATCTGTGAATATTCTATCCTCATCCAATCTGGATTGGGTGTCAAGAAAAACGTGCTTGTCATTCGATACCTCAGCTGTAAACCGTATAGTTGAGTGAAAACTATTGGCTTCTTGTAGGAAGGTATCTAGGTTGTCACGACCATGCAGCCATTTCATGTCTATGTCATCAATGAATCGAAGCCATGAGAATGGCCTCATGGTGACTGACATCAATAGCTGCTTTTCAAGACGACCCATAAACATATTTGCATAAGCTGGTGCCATTTTTGTCCCCATTGCTGTGCCTTGGACTTGCAGATAGTGCTGACCATTGAATTCGAAGTTGTTACACTTCAGAACTAGTGTGAGAAGTTTCACCAGAGTTTGTGTAGGAGGGTCTTTTATATCCCTTTCATCCCATGCTTCCTCGCATGCCTTTATACCATCGCTGTGAGGTATATTGGTGTAGAGGGATGTAACATCCATGGACACAAGTAAAGCATCAGATGGAATGGGTCCAAGAGCCTCCTGCTTCTTCAGGAAATCTGTGGTATCCTGAAGGTATGGTGGTAAAGTCTGGACATGAGACTGTAGATGCAAATCCACAAACTCTGATATTTTCTCAGTTGGATGGCCATTGGCAGAGACAATGGGGCGGCCTGGATTTCCAGCTTTATGAATTTTTGGTAGAAGATAGAATCGACCTGCTTTAGGTTGGTCCACTACCTCATAGTGGACCAACCTAAAGCAGGTCGATTCTATCTTCTACCAAAAATTCATAAAGCTGGAAATCCAGGCCGCCCCATTGTCTCTGCCAATGGCCATCCAACTGAGAAAATATCAGAGTTTGTGGATTTGCATCTACAGTCTCATGTCCAGACTTTACCACCATACCTTCAGGATACCACAGATTTCCTGAAGAAGCAGGAGGCTCTTGGACCCATTCCATCTGATGCTTTACTTGTGTCCATGGATGTTACATCCCTCTACACCAATATACCTCACAGCGATGGTATAAAGGCATGCGAGGAAGCATGGGATGAAAGGGATATAAAAGACCCTCCTACACAAACTCTGGTGAAACTTCTCACACTAGTTCTGAAGTGTAACAACTTCGAATTCAATGGTCAGCACTATCTGCAAGTCCAAGGCACAGCAATGGGGACAAAAATGGCACCAGCTTATGCAAATATGTTTATGGGTCGTCTTGAAAAGCAGCTATTGATGTCAGTCACCATGAGGCCATTCTCATGGCTTCGATTCATTGATGACATAGACATGAAATGGCTGCATGGTCGTGACAACCTAGATACCTTCCTACAAGAAGCCAATAGTTTTCACTCAACTATACGGTTTACAGCTGAGGTATCGAATGACAAGCACATTTTTCTTGACACCCAATCCAGATTGGATGAGGATAGAATATTCACAGATCTGTACACCAAACCTACGGATACCCACCAATATCTTCTACCCACCAGTTGCCATCCTAAACACTGCTGCAAGAATATCCCATATAGTCTTGCACTGCGCCTCAGACGCATTTGCTCCGACTCAAACACGTTTGAATTAAGAGCCCAAGAACTGACAAATCAGCTACACCGGCGTGGTTATCTGAAGCAGGACATAGCTTCTGCCATTGACAAAGCCAGGCAAAGGAGCAGAGATGCTCTGCTGTCATACAGGCCAAAGTCTGCAGAGGTCGGCACAATACTCCCATTTGTGCTGACATATCATCCTGACCTACCCAAGGTCAGGGATATTGTTGACAAAAATTGGTCCATCATCGAGTCATCAGATGAGTTGAAGGATATTTACCAGAGCAAACCAGTCATGGCTTTCAGACGCCCAAAAAGCCTTCGTGATTTCCTGGTACGAGCACGGCTCAAACCAAACTCTGATGATGACAACCAAACTGGTGAATGTCGACCCTGTGGCAGAAAAAGATGTCAATGCTGCAAAATGATAACCTCTGCTGGCACTGTGAAGTCATCTTCTGGGGCCACTGTAAGACTGAGACAGAACACAGACTGCACAACAGAGAATGTTGTGTATCTGATCTCTTGCAGCAGTTGCAACAAACAGTATGTAGGAGAAACCAAAGGCCCATTGAACAAACGTATGAATGGCCATCGTGACGACTGGAGACACCATAGGTTTGAAAGATCGCCAACAGCAGAACATTTTCATTCTGCAGATCATGACTTCTTGAGTAATGCCTCTGTCTGCTGCCTTGAACACAACAAGGAGTGGTCAGATTCGACCAGGAAACTCCTTGAGAGCTACTGGATTCGGCGTCTGAACACCCTGTGTCCATTTGGCATCAACAAGGGTGACTGACTCTATCTGGTCATATAGTAGAACACTTGGTGTGCTATGTTGTTGTAGACGATCTTTTAGACTTCTGTTCTACACAAATTTTCGTACAAGACATTTCTTGCCAGAACGCCAATTTTGTACGCTGTATTTAATTCATTAATATTGTGCAGTCATATTTGTGAAAATACACGTACAATTGCTGGGCCCTTTTTAGGGCTTAAATTATCACATAATTCATGTATATAGTTATATTTTGTTAACTATTCACCTAATCTATTGTGTCTTGAAACTCTGATGAAGGCGAAAGCCGAAAGCGCTTAGTTTCAAAATAAATTTAGCACTGTTTTTTGATTTATATCCTTTTATATTTATTTCTCAAATCAATTTAGCATCCTTTACTGGATCCAGTGCCACAGGAAAGATATCTCGTTTGGTGCATTAGCCTATTTCTCACTCTATATATATATATATATATATATATATATATATATATATATATATATATATATATATATATATATATATATATATATATATATATATATATATATATATATATATATATATATATATATATATTTATTGTGATAAGTCTTGCAGGGTTGCCTTCATAGTTACATTTTTGATTGACTTGTGCTATAAATAATCATTATGTGGGGTGGACTGTTATTCTCAATTTTTTATTATTTGATCATACATGTGATACCTCGCGGATCATGCGGGAGGCTCCCGAATTTGAACCCTATCTCCCGCACTCCCGTGCGGGCATCGCAATCTCCCGCATTTTGAATTTTGCTAGAATGATATTTTCGCAAGCGACCATTTTTACGGCGATCGGCACACACTTTTAACAGCTGTCAGCAATTGAACGCTACTGGTAACGGTCAGATAATCATAATATACATGGTGTCATACTGTGCATGAAATAAACACAATAATCTCTCAAGTAGGGCACTCGTATGGCACGCTTATCACCATGACGTCCTTGCATATATATTGTAGACTCTGAACATTTTGAATGATCGCTGTCCACAAAGAACAAAAATACAAGTCTCCCTTTCAAGCTGACTTTCCATCAAGCGTAGTGAGAAAGGGGACAGAGTGCAATTTGTCCTTCAGCATCACTCACCAGGCATTACAGCTCGGACCCAATATAAATGTTTAGTGGGTCCGGGATTACAGGCATGAGAAAGGATCCGCGCATGGGACGAAAGACAAAGCCGAAGATGGCTTCTCTCTCCAAACAGAGTGACGTACACTGATGTGCCTTTCTCTGCATTCTCAGACATCTAAATCTATCATTTTTAAACAGAAACCTTTTATTTATAAGGTATTTTTATGATGTGATGGCTCACTGAAGTTTATTTTGTCAGAAAAAAAATATCCGTAAAACCCCATTATCTCCGATAAGAAGCATTTTCAAGGTAACTATGCAATGACGTTTTTGAGTAAGCCCCCTTGTTGCAATATATTTTAGCAAATTCTTAAATTTCAAGGCGATTATTCACTTATTTTAATATAAATTTTCCAAATTTCAACATTTTTAATTAGAGTATTAATAATTATATATTCTACCGAGTATGACATTGACTGCAAGCTTTTAATCACTATAAAAACTAGCATTTAAACTCCTCGTAAGTAAAAAGCTACTATAATTTTAAAATTGGTGTCATATATATTATCTATTTTTATCCAACCAGGTTAATACTGAACGAGAAAATATATAACATGAAATATCATGTTATACTGGGGCGTTTTAGTGGCTCATTTATGCTTCACCCAGTTTAGAGGGCATTAGATATCCACGTAGTGTATATGCATTGTCTTTTGTTTGTTTGTTTTCTTGTTGTTGTTGTTATTGTTTTTGTATTCACTTGAGAAGGAATTTGGATGGTTTCTAACACATATAAGTAGGCTACATATTTAGATTTTTTTTCTTGATTTAAAAATAGATTGATCCATGAAGATGCTGCAAAAGCCCACGGACAACATATAATTTGCGTATAGAGGGGTTGAGGTTTGGTGCTCAAAAGAACCGTCTTCTGATGCGTTACTACTATTTTCGGTTTAAATGTCGGCGTTTTGCGGCCCCTGCCTCAGGCATATGACTGGGGGGGGGGGGGGGGGGTTTGCTTGATAGATGGATACCGACAGTCAATATATTTCCCCCTGAAGTTCAAAGGGAGTGGCCTATGCCAGTCTTATCTCCGATCTATAATTGGTAGTTAAAACTAATTACAATATACTTCGGAACTGTTGGATTTAACGCTAAAGTTTTCTCTTCAACTTTCTCGAGTTTGCTAACTTGGTTAGGATAAAAAAACTATGAGAGAGAGAAAACAAACATAAAAAATTGAGTATAGTGCATGAACTGGGGAGAGCAGAAGATTTTTTTTTCGTGAATGGGGAGAAAGGTTTTAATTTTAACTTGAAGAAAAATGTTGAATAGCTTCACAGGATTTATGAAAGTCTCAGATCCGGTCCTAAACTTGTGATTCCTTATGAGCAGTCCAATCAGGGTATTACTAACTATTTCTTTCGTGATATAATGTTTTTGTGTGCACTTGGACATATGCAGTGGACGTCATAAGTAATGCAATCGTCAGGACATATAATTAGCAGAATAAGGTGTACACAATTTAAAGCTGCATACTCTGCAACTATGAACATTTTTCGAAAAAATTTATTTTCTTTTTAAATCATTTGTAAAAGCAGAATTAAGCTATGTTTTCACAATAAAAATGTTCAGTACAGCTGAAAACTGCATGGAAAAGTGAATTATCTTATCAAATAGGTGTATTTTTCTCTTGTTGGTAATTACTTGCGTCCCTCCAATAATTCTAGACCGTTGAATTTTAACATAAATGCAGTTGTTTTGATAGTGATAACTTGTTAAGATTTACGAAAATGGTAAAATGTTTACCTGAATTTGAGTATTTTTACTGTGTTCTTGAAAAATAAAAACATTATTTTTAAAATTAGAAGATCAAAAGTTACAGACTATGCACCTTTAAAATGAACTCCTGTATGAAATCAATAGTAGGAGAATACTGCTAAACAAATAACTCACAAGGGATAAATGAGAAAAAAAATAACAAAGCCTTGTGGATTCGAACCTGCGACCTTTTAAATCCTAAAATACATCTGCCGATAACAGTCACCATCGCAACCGATTGCGCCATATCAGTGATCGTAAAGATATTATAATTTGTTATTAGTTATTCACATCTTTCTATTTATAGATCTATCCACGGTTATTAAATTTACCCAATATATAAACCCATATTTATCAATATGTCCGGTTACTGCATCATTATTTTCATAAGTTATTTCTGTTATTAAATTACAGTTTAACTTCGAAACTTTAGTATATGAGAAATATATGACGAATTGACACGTAAATCTCTCGCTTCGATTTAGCTGGTTTCCAGCATGCATTGCATCTATATGGTAAAAGGTACCAGCTAGGTCCCAGTTTTCTGAGTCGGAGAAAAAATTTAACCACGCCCACCTTTGATTGACAGAATAATAGAAACATATGGGGACTATAGAGTACTAATTTGAGCATTGCGTAGTCTGTGAATACTGTCTTTGAATTCGCATTTATATCTTTGTATTTATCAATAAGTTCGCCCCAGAAAAATAACTTTCTCACGATAGGGGTTTTCCACTGAATGGAGGTGTAAATGGAGGTGTTCCATGTATGGAAAGGTTGACGACATACCAGATTTGAACCAATAAACATACACTAAAGTCTGATCATTATCAGCACTGTTTAAACATTTTATGTGCAAAATACAATAATAAACACAAGCCTGTATTACTTTGGTAAATTTTAGTTGTCTAAGTACTGGTAAACAGTAGTAGTAAACAGGTACTTTGGCAAACAGTGAAGACCCAAACAGTGGCATTTCATCAGTGTCTGCACTGTTTATTAAGATAAGAAAAATATACATCATTTTAAATAAATTTTGCCTGTCAAAACAACTTAAAGTACAAAATGGACTATTCAATACTTATTATATCATTGAGTATAGGATAATCCACCAGAATGAAGGGGGTTACAGTGTTCACGAATACTTTCCAGACATTACCAGACATTCGGTCTGGTGCAGTCATGAATTTTACCAGACCAAATAAAATTTTACAGGACCGAAAAAACCCCCCAACAAGTTGAATAATTAAATATTAGAATTTATCAACACTTATGTTTAATTTGATGGCTAAAAGCAATTGCATGCTTGTTTTTAACATTGCAGTCCTTCAGCCTTTGCTTTGGCCATTAGGACAATATGCCTTTGCAGCACAGGTCATTGATTTATTTTGAATATGGAATTGAAGCCATGGGCATCCATTTTTCTAATTTTATGGAGATTTCTTGCTTTTGAAAGCAAAATTGCGGGAACTAGTGTTCTTGCAAAATTAACACAGGAAAACAGTGTTGGATCATAGTATTACATTACAGGGAACAGCTAACAATATATATATAAATTGATTTTAAATACATTAGGTATAGCTTAACTATATAATTTTTAAATAAATCCCAAACTTTCCATTGAGTTAACACCATTAAACTGTAATCAATAACTCCCTTTTGATATATAATCCAAGAACAATGCTGCCTTACTCAATAGTGAATCATTCAATATTAATCTTAAATTATTGAAATAAAGGGAGCTCACTCACCTAAAACGTTTCCACAACGTATAAGAGTCTATAATTGTCGATCTTTTTTTTCTGACAGAACGGACTTTAGTGAGCCGTTACATTTGAATGGTACCTTGCAGTTATTATGTAGGTGTGTGAGAAGGATGAATTAACACATCTCTGTCAGAAAATATTGGAAATTTGCCTTTTCTAATTGATTTGTGTGAGGTTGTATGCCGTAAATAGAAAGAAGTAGATTCCAAAAATAGATTTCACGGTAAACAAAGCAAAATCGAAAGTAAAAATCCGAGAATTTTATGCAGGGATTACTCTTAAAATGTAAGCATTTATTCTTTCTTCACTTCTTCACAAATTATTGCGAGTCCCAAAGGACATACATGATCATTTTTTGCGGGTCCCAAGCTCAAATTTTGGCCAAAGAAACGAGATTCGCTCCGAAAATTTCATCGGACATACGGTCTGCCGCTGGAGAACTATTTATCGGACCGAGCCAATTATTACTGGAAATGTCCGACGGTTCGACGGCCATTGGGGAACACTAGGGTTAAAGACGACTTGTTTAAGTACCACAGTGTAGGACCGGAAGTGTACGGTATTTGTGCTTGTACATTCTTTTGAGATTGTACATCGACGGATAAGTTATTTGTGCAAGGCGGTCGCTTGGAAACGGTAAGCAGATTTGTAGTTTTTGTCAGTTTTGATTATTTTTCTGTGAAATAAAGTATCGGCATTGTTTGCGTAATGACTCGGGGACATTTCAGGTGCATGTACATGTTATTCAAAGTCACGGTTTCGCAACGAAAAGACTTTAATCATGTCAACATAAGAATTGTGAAAACATCTGACATAAAATAGACGCCGTTTTTGAGATGTTATCGAGTAATCCTTTTGAAACTTTATATGTCAAGAACAAAAAACAGCAATAAAAATGAACGGCACTATCAAGTGTATGTGAGTTTATTCTCACAATGAGGTAAAAATGCTAAGTAGGTCATCGGTTTCAATGCTAATTTTTGTAATTGCCGTTCAAATAACCGTACAAATATGGAATTAAACAGTGCAAACAAAAACCCCTCCCATGACAGTTTTATTGTATGCATCGATAAACAAGCCTATAAACTAAGTTTACAGATTACTAAAAATGTGAAAAATAGTGAAAAACTGAAATAAACAAATGTCTGGTTGAAGATATCGAGCTTGCAAAGACACTGAAACTCGGACGAAACCAGGTGATAGCGTGATTTTCGTTGTTTTGTGAAACTTTCGGATTTAATGAAAAAAATCGAATAGTGGAAATCGATAGCTCAGCCTGTGTAACCTAATTTCCATCCACCAGAATTCCACTTAGAATGAAAGGCGTTTGAAAAAAGAGAAACTTCTTGTCAACCTACCCCTCGCTTCATTGCACAAATAACTTATCCGTCGATGTACAATCTCAAAAGAATGTACAAGCACAAATACCGTACACTTCCGGTCCTACACTGTGAGTACACCTTTCTGTAACTTCGAAAAATCTCCCTCATTGAGACCCTGATCAGGTTATCACATGTATGTTTGATACCGATAATTTATATTTATAGAACCGGAAGTACGTCATGATAAAAGCTCCTATACATATTATTTTATGTATAGGAGCTTTTATCATGACGTACTTCCGGTTCTATAAATATATTTGGGATATACTGGCCGTCAACTGTGTTATGTAGATATAGGGAAAGCAGTAGTATTTCATATACTTACCCACTGATTTTATATTCCCTCGTTACAATGTGCTATATTTTTTATACAAATATGAGCTGTAAGACATTTAATTATACTTAATCAGATAATAATTAACATTTCTTGAGATAATTTGACTGTCGTTATGTTTGAAATGAATAAAACGAGTGCAAAAACCAACGGTTCATTTCTTAAATTGAAGATATCAGGAATTTACCCACATGCAAAAGGCGAATAATTGATAATGAACACTGCTTTGTCAGGTATTTTCTTTAACAAGCATTTGTTAAGCTAACAAGGCATTTGGTGTTAATCATTTGTTTATGTAGGGCGTTTTTGACACTTAGACCGAAAAGTCTCACCAATCTAAGTTGAATTAATTTTTAAATGAGTAACATCATTTAACCCTAGGGACCGCAAAATGTGTCTTTAGCAAACAGTGAAGACCCAGATGAAATGCCGTATAATGCAAAATGCTGTAAATTGCGGCATTTCATCAAGGTCTGCGCTGTTTGCTCAGACAAAAAAAACTATCTTAAGAATACAATATTTTCCCACATTATAACCCGTGACCCCTCGAATTATACACTGAACCATCCAAGGTTTACTGTATCAGTTCAGAATCCATCTATAAAGGGTTGATATTGAGTTGTATGTACGAAATTCCACCATGTCGGCGCCGTGTAGGAATTAATCTTTTCCATATTAAAGGCACTTAAAAAAAGCTTGATGCTTTTTCTTTTTCGGAAGTATTAGCATGTTTGGTATCAATTTATGAAACTTGTTCACATTGTTTAGTACCATGATGTCTTCTTTAAGGTTGATAATGGTCCATATTGCACCATGCTTTCAGTAGTTATGGCCCTTTGTTTATAAAATTTCACCCCGCTCTCTAAGTCGAATATTTTTTATCAGAATTTAATGAAACATGGTCACATTGTTTAGTACCATGATGTTTTCTTCAAGTTCAATAATGGTTCATATCGCACCATGCTTTCAGCAGTTATGGCCCAATGTTTATGAAAATTCAATGTTTTAAATGATGCATATGTCCGCTCTCTTAGTCGAATACATTTAATCAGAATTTTATGAAACTTGGTCACATTGTTAAGTACCATGATGTCTTCTTCAAGTTCGATAATGGTCCATATCGCACCATGCTTTCAGCAGTTATGGCCCTTTGTTTATGAAAATTCATCGTTTTAAATGATGTCCACTCTCTAAGTCGAATAGTTTTGATCAGAATTTTATGAAACTTGGTCACATTGTTTCAAGTTTGATAATGGTCTATATGGCAACATGCTTTAAGGAGTTATTGCCCTTAGTTTATGAAAAATTGTCGGTTGAAATGACGTCTGCTCTCTAAGATGAATAGTTTTCATTATAACTCTATGAAACTTGGTCACATTAAGTACCACAATGTCTTCAAGTTTCAGAATGGCCCATATCGCATCATGCCTTCAAGAGTTATTGCCCTTTGTTAATGACAATTCCCTATTTATGTGAATTTGGCAATAGCGGGGGCATCCATGTCCTATGGACACATTTCTAGTTTTACACATGGAGCTGTCCATCCGTCCACAAACAATCTTAGACCCCAACTTTAGGCATGTCATACATTGGGGACTTGGGGGGTGTTCATTTGAAACTGGATGATAGGTTTACCATGGATGATTATGGGAGAGTTCATTGATATTAAATGTCGTGGTCCATTACTTTTTCAACTGAGTATATTTAGAATGATGACCATATTTCTAAATATTCATTGCTAGTGTTGTTTATCTTGTTGCTGTTGAGTGATTGAATCATTTCAGAAAGATATCTAAAATTTGAGAATTTGTTCTTTTAAAATAGAAAGCACAGATTTAGATAAACATAAATTTTCAGCGTAAAATTGTAAATATTTTCTTACCCATAATTCTTAGCATATGTTTTGGGTGCTCCAAAGAACCGTCTCATTGAGACGGTTCTTTTGAGTACCCACAATGTATTTTTTGGTTGAGAAATAAGAAAATTATTTTTCTGTTATGCACTCTTAAATAAAGTCCTGAGAAAGCCAACTTGGGCTCACAAAAAGATTCTCAAGTATGAAATCTTCTGCCCAATTAGGTTGATTCTTCTAAATTATTATTGAAATATTACTGTTGTCAATGACCTGAGACACCAATTGGCTGCGGGTAAGTGTGCTGAATAATTTAATTTTCTTTTACTGCTCAATAATTCATTTGATTTTTATCTTCATTAAGGTATATCTCCAGGTTTGTTGATTTGTTACACATAAAACTGTATTCTTTTGTAATCTAATAATATTATGTTGTGGGTACTCAAAGGAACCATCTCATTGAAGATGGTTTTCCTATCAGGGGTCATCAGGAAAGCCATGTTATATGTTTAGTTTAAGAAATAAGAAAGTAAATTGAGAACTAATTACCTCCTGTTTTCTGGAGCCTTAAGCTCTTTCTTCTCTTTAATGTTCTTGCATGTGTCTTTAGATTTAATGCTTTCACTTCCTTTAAATCCTGGCATGCTCGGACAATTTTCTTGTTTTTATCATCTGATTTTTTCAACAAAAAAATTCAATAAATTCTTTCAGGAATACCATCAGCATCAAGCAGTTGAGATTCAGATTAGGCCCAACTTTTGTCTGGTCTGATCTGGGTCCAAACTGTTTGCAAAGGTGATCGATCAGTAGACGACTATAGCAGGCAAAGAGTTAATGGACAAGCTGACAAGATTTAAATATTCTCGAAAATTGGCTTTGATATTTTTTAGGAGGAAGGCATTTCACGTGAATAGATCTTTTTTCTTTCTTTTTTTTTTATTTCATACTGTTATAAAAAGAATCAGGCCTTTAGTTAAGAGTGCGTACAAAAAATCAGTTTTCTTATTCTTTAACCAAAACATGTATTGTGGGTACTCAAAAGAACCGTCTCAATGAGATGGTTCTTTTGAGCACCCAAAACATATGTTTAAACTGATGGGTAAGAAAAAACTTTCCAATTTTACGCTTAAATTTTTTATCTTAACCTATGAGAATACATGTATCACCCTAAAATTTGGCTCTCTTGTTACCATTAAGAAATATGGGCCACATTGCGAGAACAATTGTCTGAGGAGAAAGCTGAGGAGACTCGTTTGAGTCTCGCTTTGTCGGAGACCCCGAAGACAGGTTTTGTGATAACAAGGCCCATGTAAAGAAACAGCTTTTTGAATAATTTATTGATTACAGTGAAGGTGCAACAATAGACAAGATATTGAGACTTTGAAAGAAAGAAAATAAAACATCATAATATTAAAGCATATTAGGATTCAGGAAGGCAACATGTTTATTTCTTTACAGATGCTTGAATACAAATTGATTTTGGAAGGTTTGGATGCTATCTCTGATAGATATTTTCTGCCTGTTGCCTGTAGATAATTGAAATACTGAATGTGTCAAAGCAGACTTCCAGATAAGGGTGCGTAATTGAAAATGATTTTCTTATTTCTCAATCAAAAGCATATGTTGTTCAGTACCCAAAAGAATCCTCTCAATTTTTTTGAGTCGTCTCAATGAGATGGTTCTTGTTTTATCAGGCCTTCTAAAACAGTTTGCAAAGGCTATCAAAAGAAGACTGGAGTTTGCAAAGATTTAATTTTATTCTTAAATGGGCATGCACAGTTAGCTAACCATGTCTAGTCTATGGTCTGAATCTTATTCCAAAACAGAACCAACCCTCCAGTGGGCTGACCCTGCAGTTCATTTGAGCCTTAGCGAATTTTTGTAATACTATAAAAGTACCCAATTCATTTGCTCTCTCTGGAAAGAGATTTTTGCTTCATTCCTTTAACTAGTCATGTTAATTCCACAATATAAACACAAAACACTCAGTGCCAATAACTGATGTTTATTGACAACACTAGAATAACACAAACTGATAGGTAACGTCATCACTAAGCAACATAACGTTAAATGACGTCATAATACAATGTAAAATAACTCTAGAGTTATTAGACATCATTGCAATATGATTACGTCCCTTAGATGCATATGATAACATTATAACTTGATAATTAGACTTTAACATTAATTATAATTTCTTTCTTTTGTTTTGTTGATGCTAGAAAAGAATTACCTGAAATTAATATGAATGGAAATAAAAGAAATATTGCTTAGTGATTCTCGCTGCAATCAATGGATGTCTATTAAAAATGATAAATGGGAATATGAATATCAATGACACATAGAACTAGAAATAGTTATTTTGTAACAGGTTTCTGTGTATCTTCTTTAATGTCATTTACTACATTTCTGTTGTGTAAAAATTTTGAAAACCAGTTTCCAGTGATCATTTGAACTGCCATATCATTTTGCTGTTGCCTCTCTATAGGCCACCAAAACCACTGTCTTACTTGGTTAGTTTTATCAGTATTCAATTTCAGTTTCATTTGCTTTTCACGTATCCATGATGTTGTCTTTGTCCTTCCTTGAGTCATCTGTAGCTTTAATTTGACTTTCTTGGCTTTTGCTAACAATCTTTGCTTTGTCCTATTATTTTCATTTAGCTTCTGATGTATTCCTAATGTCTTCATTTCTTTCTTGTTGATTTGTCTATCATAATCATCAGTCCCTATAAGCTTTATTGCTTTCTGTTGTCCTTCATTCTCCTGTTCAATGATTCTTTCTTGATTTAAAAATTCACCCTTCTGTCTCTTCAGTTCTTTATCTTTTACTGCCTTTATTTCCTTAATTTCAGCTTTCAAATTTCTTAACTCTATCTTCAGTTGCGTCACTTCTCCAGCTAATTGTTTGTTAGCAACTGATGATCCACACACTTCTCCAAGTTTGAATGATTCTCCACTCTTATTTTCTTCCCCCTTCAGCTTATCTTCATCGCTCTGGCCCCTCAACTCCACATTAAACTCACTGGTTTTCCATTTCACTATGTTTTCCCAGCTGTCTGGGCATTCAGCAATAAGATGCCTGTAGGACCCACAGGAATAACATAATAAAATCTTTCCATCTGACCCTAAAGGATTTAATTTCTTTTTCATCCACCCACTGTTACAATGCTGAACACCCTCTTGTACTGTTCTATTACTGCTGCTAGTTGACTTCCTCCATGCTGGCTCCAATTTTATGTCTAATCCAGTCCTTGCTTTTCCTACAGTCAAATCTCCCATTAATTTTAGTAAAGAATGTTTGGTTTCCTTATACATGTTCTCTTTATCTGCAAAGTCCACGCCAGTCAAAACAAACATTCTTTCTTGTTTACTTAAGTTTGCATTTCAGAGCAGTTTAAATGCCAAAATCTCAGGTGGTAGTTTTATGTGTAGTTTTACAAGTTTTCTGAATTTCAAATCAAAATCAGCTACATACTCTCTAATGTTTTGACCAGGTTTCCTCTCAAATTTCTCAAAATCTTCAAATGTATTCCATCTATTCATCAGCTCATCTTCCAACAAATATTCATCCAAAAATTCAAAAAGTACACTCATACCGTTTTCACTGTTTAGTACATCCAGTTCCAGTTCACCAAATACTTTTTCCTTTATTTTCCACTTGTCGTCTTCTGGAAGATTCAATGCCACTGCTAAGGCTTGTTTCTCCTTACTCATTTCTGTTACAAATGTCCATGCCTGTGTCCGCAGCTTCCACAACTCGTAATTTCTTGACCCTGTCAACATAGGAATTCTTATCTCTGTAGCCATCATTTGCTGTCATCTGACATAAATAAATATCCTTTTACTTTTATTCCACCATTTTTTTATTTTATTTTTTTTTACTGTTCCATAACATACAACACTTGAAATAATCCTCTTCAAATGGTCATTTGTTCGCCATTTGATAAACAATATTACTTCATAAAATAAGCAACTGGGTTTATTATGTGCTTGAAGTCATTTACAATACAACTCAACCATAATCTGGTTGAGAAAATTTATTTTTCTGTCCTCCACCCAGTATATTCTGTAAAAGTACACTAAACAGTCTTGAATAAATTCACCAATAAATGCTCCACCCAATTATTTCATACACCAGCAAGCTCCACCACATACCCACAATTCCACCAATATTTCACCAAATATTACTAATATTCCACCAAGTTCCACTAATATTACACCAGTTTCACCAACACCACAGCAGGTTCCACCAATATTCCACCAAAAGTCCAATATCACAGCAAGTTCCACCAATTTTTCCAATACTCCAACAAGTTGATACCAGCTACTCCACCACAATTCCACCAAATACCAGTTGTAAAAGAATTTTCACCATTAATTTACTAGTCTGGCAGAAAACCAGTTTGAATGGGAAATGGCGTATAAAGTTTTTTTCTTTAGTGATTCTTGTAGGTAAGACCCCGATTTCCAGGTCCATCAAAAATAAGCCACTATGCTGCTGGACTATACCAACTGTTACATGCTAGATCCTCAAATCCATGCTGAGAAATCATTATATTCGCTCTGCTACCATTGTTAATTCCACAATATAAACACAAAACACTCAGTGCCAATAACTGATGTTTATTGACAACACTAGAATAACACAAACTGATAGGTAACGTCATCACTAAGCAACATAACGTTAAATGACGTCATAATACAATGTAAGATAACTCTAGAGTTATTAGACATCATTGCAATATGATTACGTCCCTTAGATGCATATGATAACATTATAACTTGATAATTAGACTTTAACAAGTCATTCCCCACTCTTGCTGATTTATACTTTCATGCTCTAAAATGGTATTAACCCAATACTCGCTAATAAATACTTTTGAGTTTTGACGCCTTTTAAAATACTATATGTATTTGAAAATTATATGGAAAATGAAGCATTTGCTCTTAGGAGCAAATGCTCCATTTACCATAATATTCTCAAAAGTATTCAAAACGTTACTTAAATTTTTCTTGAATTGTTTTTTTCAATGTCTAAAAATTGAAAATGATGTCATCATCTAAAAATAGCCTATGGAGTAAAGGCTTAAATGCTATTTTAGCAGGATATTGTAGCATCAAAGATTCAGACCAAACTGCGTAGATGTACTGGTTTGAATGGTGAATTTTGCTGTCTGATATTGAAGTTAGAGACAACCCTGTCATCATGGGTTGTGATTTAAGTGGAATCTCGGCTGCGGGCTAAGATTAATGTATAGCTTATCAGGCTGGCTTAGGAGAGCACAGCAATGATGCTGATCAGGCTGGGGATGTGCCTTTGTTCTTCACAAATGATAGTAAATATATGGTTTTCTCATGGCATGGCTAATAAAAGGGTGAGGTGTTTTTTTCATGGCAAGACTTGTATTGATTTCTGATGCACAGATAAAGCTGTTTCACAGTTGTTTTACTCTGGTAGTCAAAGGAAACAAAGTAAGTCGAAGAGTTTTTCATGCAGTATACTATAAATTCGGAAATTTTTGCGAAAAGTGTCAAAAGACATATTTGTGATGTTAGAAATTCAGGACTAGGACGTGATTTACCTACATCAGTAAATGACATAGCGATTTCTCCATTTCATGAGAATTTTATTTTCACAAAACTTCGCATATGCGAAGTTTCCCAAAAAGTAAAAAAAAAACGCAAAATTTTCAAATTTACAGTACATTATTATTGTTTATTCTAAGCATACTTTGAAAGAGATACTGTTTAATCATTTAAACTTTTATATATCAAGATAAGACAATTTTTTTTCAAGCAAAATATTGCAATATTTTGTTATTATTTCTCAAAGAAATTATATACTGTGGTCAAGACTTCCAATGTCCAATAAGTAATAGGAAAAAATGTGATTCTCATCAAAAGTTTATTTTATTGAATCTATCTTTCAGCAAATATTGGTGTAAAGCATTTTTTCTAATCTTTTTTCTTTTCTTTTTTTTTTGGGGGGGGGGGGGGGGGGTGGGGGGGGGGGCAAAAAATCCCTCTTGTAGATGTAACTCTATATGATATAAACTCGCGCAATTTGTGCCCTGATGATGGCTGAAATCAGACAATATACATGTAATTAAGTTGACAGATGACAAAGCAGATTGCATGTGTTGTGTATGGCGGGGAAATGGTTAAAAGTGTTAAAAAAAATATGCTTTATGCAAAATATATATATAATATTATTAGAGTTTTGGCTTCCCTCAATCAATTTGATGTTAGCAGTTGCTTTATTACATAACATGGTAAAATTAGTTTATTTTTCTAGTTATGTTCTATTTTTGACATTCTAAGTGGTCTTTAACATTTACAAAGTTCCATAGACTGTCAATAATATTGAACTAGGGACTTTATCGCAACCTTGAAGTTTAACTAATATTTCAGCTGCCATTGTTATCTTTGCTCAATGTGCCAATAGCTATTGATTAACTAAATGAGAGTTGCTATTGACTGAAACATATCTATGAAAAGCGAAATCAGCTCTGGATTCTTTTCTGGAAGTGCATTATATAAGCTATAGATAGTGCAATAAACAGCTCAGGGAAAGCAACTCAGGGAAGTAAAAGCAATTAATAAATTTGGAAGTTAATAAGCTATGGATAGTGCAAGTAAACAGCTCAGGGAAAGCATCTCAGGGAAGTAAAAAGCATTTAATTAATCATGGAAGTTAATAAGCTATGGATAGTGCAAGTCAACAGCTCAGGGAAAGCAGCTCAGGTAAGAACATGTAGAAGCAATTAATAAAGTCTGCTTCATAAATCATTGAAGTTAATAAGCTATGGATAGCAATTGATAAATTCTGGAAGTTAAAAGCAATTCATAAATTGCGGAAGTTAATAATCTATGTATGGATAGTGCAAGTCTACACCTCAGAGAAATAAATGCAATTTCAAAATTCCGGAAGTTAATATGCTGTATATAGTGCAATAAATGTAATTTAAGCATTCTGGAAGTTTATAAGCTATGGTGTAATAAACAGCCGAGGGAAAGCAGCTCACAGAAGTAAAGGCTGGAAGTTAATAACCTATATATAGTGCAATAAACAGTCCAGGGAAATCAGCTCAGAGAAGTAAAGGAAATTCATACATTCTGGAAGTTAATAAGCTATATATGGTACAATAAACAGTCCAGGGAAATCAGCTCAGAGAAGTAAAGGAAATTCATACATTCTGGAAGTTAATAAGCTATATATGGTACAATAAACAGTCCAGGGAAATCAGCTCAGAGAAGTAAAGGCAATTCAAACATTCTGGAAGTTAATAAGCTATATATGGTACAAAAAACAGTCCAGGGAAATCAGCTCAGAGAAGTAAAGGCAATGTAAACATTCTGGAAGTTAAAGAGCTATAGATAGTGCATTAAACAGTCTAGGGAAATCAGCTCAGAGAAGTAAAGGAAATTCATACATTCTGGAAGTTAATAAGCTATATATGGTACAATAAACAGTCCAGGGAAATCAGCTCGGAGAAGTAAAGGAAATTCATACATTCTGGAAGTTAATAAGCTATATATGGTACAATAAACAGTCCAGGGAAATCAGCTCAGAGAAGTAAAGGCAATTCAAACATTCTGGAAGTTAATAAGCTATATATGGTACAATAAACAGTCCAGGGAAATCAGCTCAGAGAAGTAAAGGCAATTCAAACATTCTGGAAGTTAATAAGCTATATATGGTACAATAAACAGTCCAGGGAAATCAGCTCAGAGAAGTAAAGGCAATTCAAACATTCTGGAAGTTAAAGAGCTATAGATAGTGCATTAAACAGTCTAGGGAAATCAGCTCAGAGAAGTAAAGGAAATTCATACATTCTGGAAGTTAATAAGCTAAAGATAGTGCAATAAACAGTCCATGGAAAGCAGCTCAGAGAAGTAAAGGAACTGCATAAATTCTGGAATTTCATAAGCTGTAAAACATTGAAAACAATTTGTGACCAACGACCACTACCGATAGATTTAAGAATGCTAAAGATCAGGGGTAGCAACCTACGTCATAGCTTGGATGTTGTAAACACGTAGTATGGCGCCATCTTTGATTTACACAGTAAGTTTTTCCCTTTGTATAAATGTACAAATAAGTGTCTGTCAAAACTAAGCAGTGCAGGTGGTGACTTACATCCTACTTGGACAGAACATATAATGATCACACCCAGAAATGCTGTTGCCTTTGTAATCATTCACCCACAAGTATCGAAGCAAGGGACACAAGGATAATTTTAGCAGTCACCCGCTTCGATATTTTAGGGTGAATGATTATAAAGGCAACGGCATTTCTGGGCATGACCATTATATATTCTGTTCAAGTGTGATATTAGGCACCGCCTGCACTGCTAAGTTTTGACAGACACTAATTTGCATAATGTTACGAAGGGAAAAGCTTACCTTGTAAATCAAAGATTGCATCATACTACGTGTTTGCAACGTCAATGCTATAACGTAGGTTGTTAATCCTGAAAGATTGTTTGTATTGCTGAAAAATGTTTTAGTAAATTCTTATGTTAAGTACAGATACAAAACGTGCATTATGACTTAATAGATATTTCATTAGACTTAATAACTTTCAAAACCTGGGATACCTTCCTTTTAAAAGGTCATTTTAATCTTGATTGTTTTGAGTAAATTTTGGGAAAATATGCCTTATTTTAAGCCTTATAAAGTTTTAACCCATTTTTGTACCAATGGAATTTCCCATAAAGTTTGATATGGTTAATTCAGGATGGTCCACTCATTGTATATATCGAGGGGTCAAAAGTTATGATTAAAAAAAAATGTTTTCTTAAAATCGATTTTGTCTTTGTAAACAGTGCAGATCCTGATGAAATGCTGGATTATGCTGCGCATCTGGGTGTTCACTATTTGCCAAAGTACCCGTTTAGGGGTTTCTGGTACACAAAGGATTAAGAATGAAATGTCTGCTGTAAATTTTACAGTGTATATGTTAACATCTTGATAGGGGTTTTCAATTTTGCAGAAAAGTTTACTCAAAAACAAAACAAACCAAAAAAGGCTGCAAAATGATAGAAACTAGTATGATACTCGTTTATTGCTTTGCGAGATGAGCTCTGCCTGGGTAATTATGAATTTGCAATATGATACATTTTAGTGTCACATCATGCAAGCACTGAAACATGAAACATTTCAATCTTTTAACCTTTTCTTTGATATGGGCTTCTGTGGGAGAAAACCCAACTTTGTTATATGTGAACAACAAAACAGCAGATCAACCTGCACGTCCATGCAGTCTGATCAGCACCTTCAATATTCTCTTTGATAAAAGTGGTCAAACTTGCTACATGAAAAAATCGATATTCGAAGTAGCTCAGCAGGCTGCGGTGAGCCTTACTTGGTCAGAATCCCCCAAGACAGGTTTTCTCACATCAATGCCCTTACTGATAACCTTTGCAAATGGTTTGGACCCAGATTAGGAGTGACATTCTGTCAGTCCTGATCTGGATCGAAACTGTTCGACACTCAAATAATGTTCCTGAAATATTTCTTTGAAAAAGTTAACTTTGCAAAAAGTCAGTAGACGACAACAAAAGCATGAAAAATGACAAATACACTTGTGTGTCTGACAGCTAGTTTTCTGGCTACTGGTGGTTTTAAAAAAAAGTTTTAATTATTTCAAAATGCATGCATGATCTACAAGCATAGTACTGTTGCTGCATTCCACATTTATGCTCAGCGTGGTGAATCTGTCATTAAAAGGGGAGGTTGGAGGCCATGCATTAAATAGTCATGGAAATTACATTGTTGATTGTGGAAAATCATGGAAAAATCATGGAATTGTGTTTTTGGTGAAGCTGGAGCTAATTCTCCTTCCGGAACACATTTTGCTAAATTAACATTGAAAATGTTATCCCTGAAATCAATGCTTTCATTCAAACTGTAAACTCAATTCATACCCCTCCTGAAGGAGCAGTCAGACTGCACCCATCTGTGCTTCTCTTGTTCCCATTAAAAAATCCAGAATTTTCATATGACTTATATATTGTTCACAATTGATTGTTGTCAGCTGTTGCATGAGCAGCTGCGTGAGCATATGCTGGGCTAGTTTTCATGCTTTTGTTGTTGTCTGTTCAATTCTGCTCTAAAAATTCTTTTGGTGAACTAGTGGGTAGCTTTCATTCACACAATGAACAAATATCAATAATGAATTGACTGAAAATCAGCAGCTCATATACTGCAGCATCTTATGGGTTTACACAGGATGTTAAAATACCAGTATACAGAAATTCCAGTCAACAAAGGATAAAAATTGTATGTGCAACTCCAAATCGATGTCCAGCTACAAAATGTAGTTTATTCACATGTAATACCAGCACACCAATTTGATATGTATCTTTAAGTTTCATTTATGAGCTGATGGAAGTCTTAATTAGTCTTCTGATAACCTTTGCAAACACTTTGGACCCAGATCTGTTTTTTTTTTTTTTTTTTTTTTTTGGGGTGGGGGGGTGGGGGGGTTGAATTTTTTAAAAATTCAATGGACAACAAAAAACAGCATGCCAACTTACCCAGTATCCAAAGAGAAAGGCAACAGATCAGGTCAGCTGTTCCTCAGAAGCCAGCTGATTTGAATCTACTTTGAGGTAGAAATTGGAATATGTTTGCATCAAACAATATGATGATTTGTATTCCAGTAAATCACCCCTACCTACTTTCATTGAGAAAAAAAACATAGTCAAATGCTACACAAGCTGACTAAATTTTGTTGGAATTGTGTGTTATGTACTTGCCTCCTGAAGAGCAGTCTTGATAAGCATCTACACTGTTTGGTATATTTTCAGATATCTAGTTTAAATATTTATATAAGATACAGTGCAGTCCCTTTATAAGGCTATATGCTTGGGGTCAATGGGAATAGACTGTTTTATAAGTGAATTATGTTAGAAAGTGACAATTTTACAAAGGAATTATAGGAAAATGACCATGCAATTGTCATTTTCCTATAATTCCTTTGTAAAATTCCAGGGTAAAAATGGGAGCCACATGACCATGTTATATCCAAAAGTAAGGGAGTATGATCAGGAAATCACACACTGCAGACCAACCCACAGCACTGTGAGGAAGAGCCACAGAACATTTATAGTAACAATACATCTGTAAGATAATAATAGCAAAGCAACCAGCTTTCTCTTCCTCTTCAAGATGATTGCAAAACTAGAATGGACACAAAGTAATGCATAACAAAACAAAGACAAACACTGAACTCCTACAAACAATGGGAAGCACATTAAATAATAGATCAACAACAACAGAGCCACCACCTTAGAACAGACAGTAGCCTAAGCCACTTGGGGGCTTAAATGCATTTTACTAAATCTTCCCCTAGATTCTGTTGTTGTTCAAACACAAAATTGTTTAGCTAACATGTAGGCTTCCTAACTAATGCATTGTATCATCACAGGGAAACAATCAAATCAAATTAGCACACTATGATGATGCAAAGAAAAGGGCTCACGACTCACAAATAGTCAGGTCTAAAGAAAACATCAAGTTGAGCTTAGGGTGGGCCAGCCAACAACAAGTCCATGTTATATCCAAATCCATGTTATAACAAGGTTTGTTATGAAGGGACTACACTATACCATATTATTTGGTAAAAAAAATAACCGCTCTTCTGTTTCTTTTCAGTGCTGTTGTGATGGAAATTGAAGGGAGTAAGATAGAATGGCAGCTGAGAATGATGATCAGCATGAGCAGAAACAGAGCAACAGAGCACAGTTTGAACATTGTCATGTCCAACAGATCTACAACGAGATAGCATCAAGCGTCAATGACATCCAACATCGAGCCTGGCCAAATGTGAAACGATTCTTGAAGAAACTGGACAAAGGGGCTCTTGTTGCTGATATAGGTAGAAGTTAAACATTTTGCATTTTATAATAGCAAATTTCTTACCGAGATTTCCCGACACGTCCCGATTAGCCCCATCTCTCTCGAATAGAAACAATCTGGCCAATCAAAAAACATCCCAACAACGCAACCTATATTTAAATAAGCATAGTAGATACCCAATTTTGTTTGACAAGTGAAAAAGTGCGAGTTTATGTAATTTCCGGTTATATTAGGAATTTCTATCGCATGATTGACTTGAAAGCTCAATGCCACATTGTCAATGATGATTTTGACGAGATTTTGAGCCATTCTTCAAATGGAGAAATATTTACATAATCAATGACTCAGTGACACCGGTGCTGTGATGTACTCATTACTGACCTCAGAATGTAAACAACCACGGGGTGTGTTTGAAATGCACAAAACTGGTTTAGAGGTAACAAAAAAATACAAAACGGCGCTAATTGTCCCTTAGAACTAATTCTCACTTCATACGCAATATATACAAGCCTGTATGCTTACAAAACAGAATTTCTGTTGTTTTTTATGCTGGCCGGGAGCACATGGCTGCTTGGCCTCGTGTTAACAGGACAAATTTCGATTGGTTGAGGTAGTCATGTGATATAAGCATATGTGATTTGAGTCCTGAAAGAAATCCCGAAAAGTACAGAAGGCATATGAAATCAGCTATAGCCACCAGTTTGTATAGACCTTTAAAAACTACAGTCTACTTCATTACTTTACAAAAGAAAAACAAAAGACATATAAACATTTAATATAAACAGCATCAAATCCTAAAACAGTTAAAATGTTTGTTTTTAATGGAGCTTTAATCAATTAATGAATAAATTCTTGAAAATTCCAAAATTGTGACTGAATATTCTGAACCTTCTGGGGCCCACAGTAGCTGTCACTAGAAATACCAGTAAATGTGTTTTTATCTCGAGATTAATTTGAACAAATTAGCGGCTATTTCAAGAAAATCACACTAAAACAACATGTTTATATGTGCACTGTTCTGTCTGCTTTTGACATATTTCTAAATGTAGTTAATTTTCTCAGTAAATCAAATGAGCTGTCCAATAAAGCTGTGAAACAGAGAATATTAAGAAACATGATCTGTAATCTCATTTCTCTCAACACATTTCAACCACCTGTCTTTAAATTGAAAAGGGAACAGTGAAAGCCCTGAACAGACTAGAGTGGCAGTTTGATCGGGGTCTGTACTGTCTGGCCTCTACTTTTTTACAGGCAACACAAGTCATGTCAGATATTTTTGTTTTATTTACTTTGTCACATTTTGAAGCTTGTATGGGGTCATCGAGACCTGTTCATATTAACTGGGAAATAAATGTGAAAACATTCTAACAATTACATGTATAACTAAATTATACTGTTTTCTGACCTTGACCATCCAAAGAATACCATAAAAATTCTAAATTGGATGCCAAAACTGCTGATTTTTAAAACAATTAAAAAAAAAAACAAGCCTAACAAATACCTACAAACGAATATTGAAAAAAGTTGGTCCTGCCTTTTCAGAAATTTTTGTTTAATAACTCAATGGACAGCTTCTTTCTCTCTCGGTCCAAATCAATGGTAAGAACAGGGAATTTCTAGTCCTCCGCCTGGAATGAAAATTCCTTCCGCCATCTTGAAAAAAACCCATAACCATGTCAATAGTCTTCCACAGACTTGGTAACGCTAGCACCTTATGAAGATGGCGACCATTTGGGAAAATTGCAGCTACAGGATGTTTTCTGGTAGCCTCTAATAAATGCCCACCATTATCCCTGTGAAATGTAATAATTCTAATAAATGCCTAGGCATCTAATAGAATTTGTACAGTACTTCAATAAAAAAGTGTTCACCAACAGTATTGTTTGTTTTTCAGGGTGTGGAAATGGACGTTATATGAGTATTAACAGCAGCACATTCAAAGTTGGGGTAGATATGTGTAAGCCACTGGTAGACAATTCCAGGTCGAAAGGTCATGAAGTTGCTTATGCTGACAACCTCTATCTTCCTTTCAGGTAGAAATACCATTATAATTTTTTCATTTCTTTTTAACACCTAGTCAATGCTATTCTAGATCTGGCCCTGAGGTTATGATTCTTTTTTCATGCTCAACTGAGCTCGAAATTTCAACTGCTCATAAAAACTAAAATGCGGACAAATAATGAAGTTTTTTGCTGTAAGTCTCTCAGATGTTGTAGTTATCAAGCTAATAAATGTTAAAATGCCAATAATTGTTGGCATTTTAACATTTATGAGCAGGATAAATTTGGTACTCATCTGAGTTGAGTATGAAAAAAGTTTTATAACCTCGGGGCCAGGTTTGCATCTGAAAGTTAAAAACACACACCATGCATTAAAATCTATAAACCACTAGTGTATTACAAATTTAGCAACATTATATAATAACAACTATAATGATGATATGTATATTATACAAGGCAATATCTGGATGTTTTCACACCAAAAAAGGTGATTTTAAAGTAATTTTTAGTGTCATATGATAAATAGAATCCAACATTTGTGCTCCTGTATTATTGAATTTATCAAAATCATTGTGAAAAAGCGATAAAAACTTGGCAGAGCCTCGCATTTTATGTCTTTTCCTCAACTCATCTAAAGAATTCAATAATACATGAGTGCTCATGTAAGATCCTCCATTTAACATTTTCCCACTAGAAGTGGCGACTTTGCTAACAGCTTCGACCCATTCTGTTTGACATGGATGATATTTCTGATTTTTTTTAAAAAAAAGGTAAAATTAGAAAGTAAAATTCGGAGAAAATTACCCAGCAAGCAAAAAGTGAAGTAAAGCTTTAGGTGATATTTCTATTTACAAATTACTTTATTTCTCTATTTTCATGAAAATGTTGCTAGTCTCATGGCTTTAGCTTTTGCTTGTTGAGAAATGATAATATTAGCACTCTGCAGACCCAGTTTATATATGGCTTGTGGTAGATCAGGTTGCTTAATTCCTTTAAAAAACATGTGGGTCAGTACATGAGATTTCATAGTCTGGTGTATGAAACTCAAATAGGCCCTAAATAAGGAGAAAAATACACCCATCGTTAGAAAGGATGAAAACGGTCTCAAATTAAAGCTTATCATCACTACTTTCAACATCCGCCTGTTGACACTTCGAAAAAGTGTAGCGTCATAGTGTAAAATGGGCAGATAACTCTATATCATGCATGTCAGAAAGTTACCAGATAGTCATTTAAAAGATAAAATCGACACGTTTTCATTTTTTTCAAACCCCAAATGTTAATATTTTTTGAAAGTTAAATCAATTTTAATGAGTCTCACAATTTTAAAAAAATCATCGAGGTCGTCTTGACGTTAATGACGTCACGGTATGTAATTTAACCCTACAAAAGCATTTAAATACACTTTTCACATTAATTTCCTAGCTGGATATTCAGTATTCTTTTAAATATTTTTCCATAATCAAACCTCAAAATGTCTTTGCTTTGCAAATATATAAACGGTTGATTCCTACTATTTATATGCAGAAAGTTATGGCGCTTTAAAGATACCAACACCTTAGCGGGAAATCCGCAATATTTGACGTGTTTTCATAAAAGACAATACTTGGCGATGTCAACCATCCTGCATAATAACGCCAAGTATTAAATATTAAAAGTAACAGAAATGCTGTGTGCTATAGAAACTCTCTTGAGCATCTAAGAATATCGTTTTGACGTGTCTGACTACAAGATACGATGGAAGACTAAGTTAGTTACATAACGTAACGCCAGTTAAATTAAAAAAAAATGAAAACCTGAAAACGAATTTAATAGCAGCTTTCCTGTATTAGCTTAGAGCAGAATGTGATTGGAATATACAGCATATGAGGGCTGAATTCTCGTAGAAATAAAAAAAGCCATAGAATGAACCGCCCACACAGAGCTTACTGATTCTGAACAATAATCTACGTATAATATGACGTAACGCAACAAGTAGCCTGTAGATTTCCAAAGTTGAGCATCGTTTAAAGCTGTTCTCTTTTTTATTAAAATATGAAGGGGATATTCCATTTGGTTCATTATATACTATTTGCATAATGATCTGTCCGCATATATGTTTGTCGGTAAATACGCATGCGTCCGTGCAAACGCATAGCTGTGGTCATGTCTCCGTATGCGGTGCACTTATATTATCAGGGAGAATATCTACTAAAAACTACAATTCCTGTTATACAAGACCTTGCATATTATATTTCCACAGAAACAGAATTAGTCTAGGAGCTTATTTGACCTACCTTGCATCCCAGGACAATTTTTCATGGGTGCCGAATTGTCCTAAAAATAAACCTGTTTTGGCTATGTGTAAAATGCATAGTTTTAATGTTAAACCCTAATGCGCTTCTCAAGAATGGGACTGTACCTACAAACTCATTCATAGCTCGACACTTACTTATCCTAGACTACTAAATTTGAAACCAAAGTAAAGCTTATGTATAGGCCTTTCATCGCATGATCAGATATGCAAACAATCTTTTTATGTTTAGTTTGTATATTCATGAATATTAATGAAAAGGTTAAAGCAATTGTGGAAAAATCATAAAAAGCATTGAGCTATGCATTTAGTTACACAATCAATGATATAATTTGACAAGTCCTTTTGCAACGGAAGTAGGGGGAATAGTTAGACCGAACTTGCACAACTATTTCTTATGGGTGTCAGATTGTTCAATTTGACCAACAAAAAGAAACTTGTTATGTTGAAAGACATGGTTTCCATGGTAATCAATAAGGCAATCCTAAAGAATTGGGTATACCTACAAAAATACTCATAGCTCACCAGTAACACATAGTATGATACAAAACTTGTTACCAAATTAATGCTATGTCGTAGTACTTTTACACGAAGGGTCAATTTTCAAACTATTTTAGTTGCATATAAATGAATTTAATGAAAGCATTAGTAATGAGAGAAAAAATGTAGAAAAATTAAAGTTTGTACCTACAAAATTACCTATATATACTGACGGACTTTAATTACGCAACACTAACTTCCCCTTATATCTTCCAAAAGACTGCTGAATGTAAACTTCCTTTGCTTCGATAATGTCATCATGAGTTGGCTTCTTCAGAAAACACTTTAGTTTTAAATGTACAACTAAACTGGACTTCGTTATTTGCTCCGTATGAATTTAGTCATTTAAACATTTCTTAAGTAGAGGAGATTTTAAGCTATTGAATGAAAGGGTACACCCAGATATACGTCATATACGCAAATATGCTGTATCGCAGACCTGCCAATCAATATGAGAATGATTCCTCGATGACTAAAAAGTCCATGATACAAATTTGATGCTTCTAGTGTTTCTTGATTTAAAGAAATATGGAATCTTTCATTCATAACATTTGGTCACAATAAACAGCTGACCCCTATCTAAAAAAGTTTACATTCTAATGCATTAAGTTCATCTTAGTTGGACAAGTTTTCTATGTTTTACTGACAAATGTATGCTCTTGAACATACAATTAAAATTATTGTTCTGCCTTCTTTTTCGAGACATAAATTAAAGATGTTATCCAAGTGTTGCGTTTTTAAAGTCTGTCAGTATATTAGCTACTTACCACCACAGTCTACCAAACTTGGTACTAAATCAATGCTAAGGTAATGCAATCTTACCCAAATGGTCCGGTATGCAAATTACATAATGAATTTTAATGAAAAAAAAATGAAATGAGAAAAATTGCAGAACAATAAGGGGGATGTACCTACAAAATTACTCATATCTTATTTACAAATTGATCTAGAGTATTAAGCCGGGCACCACATTAATGCTTAGTTATAGCATTTTAATCCTCTGGCAAATGATCTAATTCATATATTCATTAATATTCATGAAAATATGAGAAATTAAAGAAAATTGGAGGACAGTTAAGGGGGTGTGCCTACAAAATGTCTTCTATTTCAGTTGCCCATTGCCCTAGAGTACCAAACTTGGTACCAAATATATGCGTAGGTACAACATTTTACCTAATGATAAAATATACAAAAAAATCTAATTATCATATTCATTAATATTAATGAAAACATTAGAAATGAGAGAAAATAGTGGAAAACATTAATGAGGGTGTACCTACAAAACTACTTATATTTCAATGGCTATATATCATAAACTTCAAAACTTTGTATATCATGTAATGTTCTCTGTCATTTGATGTGTTAATTATCTGATTTAGATATTCATGTATGTTAATGAAAACGTAAGAAAACATAAAATATTCAAAGTCAAATTAACGGGAGTGTACTTACAATATCACTAAGATCTCAATTGCAAGTTATCTAATACAACTAAAAGTGAATTAAATAAATTTAGTTATGTCTTAGCATTAATCTAGTACCAAATTGGTAGTATAGAACACCTAGCAGCTGAGATATAGCTAATTTTGTTAGCATGCCCCTTTCATTTTTCTAGGTTTTTCCCTCTTATTTCTAATGTCTTCATTAATATTCATGAATATGTAAATAAGATAACTTGCACGTCGGACTATTAACTAAAGGTGCCAATTCGAAGCATTAATTTTATACCAAGTTCAGTTGTAAAGGATAATAAGCAGCTGAGTTATATGTAATTTTGTAGATACACCCCTTACATTTTCTGCAATTTTTCTATCATTTTTTTTGTTTTCATTAATATTTATGAACATACAATTTGAACACTTGCGTATTTGACCAATGAGTGAATGCAGTTTAAGCTTTAATTTGGTACCATGTATAGTATTCAAGGATGAGATACTCATGAGATATGAGTATCTTGAGAATCCCATTATGAGTTGCCATGGAAACTATGCATTTTCACAAAGCCCAAACAGGTTTATTTTTATAACAACTATTTTTCTCATTTGGCATGCATGACAAAATGCCCTAAGGGTGCAAGTTAGGTCTAATTACCAACAGCCTCACCCAGGGCTTATTATACCCCGCCACTAAAGTGTGGCGAGGTATTATGTTATACCCTTCGGTGTCTGTCCGTCCGTCCGTCCGTCCGTCCGTCTGTCCGTCCGTCCGTCCGTCCACACCATTTCCGATCGATAACTTGAGTATTTATTCACGGAATTTTTTCAAATTTTGCATACATATTGTTATCGGCGATGAGTGGTATGGGATTGTTAATGGGCAAAATCCGTCCATTTTTAACGGAGTTACTGCCCTTATTCGTATTGGAAAAATGGTTTCTGGCCTGTTATTCCTTTACTATTCATGATATCTGAATGAAACTTCACAGATATGTTGCACATCAAAGGTTACATATTCTGACTAAGGACCGTCACTCTGACCTTCCCAGTTTGTGAGTTATCTGCCCTTGATAGATCTGAAAAAAGGTTTTTGACCTATTGTTCCTTTACTATGTGGAATATCTGAATATAACTTCACAGATATGTTTCACATCAAAGGTAACATATTGTGACTAAGAACCGTCACTCTTACCTTTCCCGTTTGTGAGTTATCCGCCCTTGATTGAATTAAAAAATGTTTTTTACCCGTAGTTCCTTTACTATGTGGAATATTTAAATGAAACTTTACAGATATGTTTCACATCAAAGGTTACATACTGTGACAAAGAACCATCACTCTTACCTTTCCAGTTCATGAGTTATCTGCCCTTGATTGATCTGAAAAATGGTTTTTGACCTGTAGTTCATTTACTATATGGAATATCTGAATGAAACTTCACAGATATGTTGATCATCAAAGGTTACATATTGTGACTAAGGATCTTCACTCTTACCTTTCCAGTTCATGAGTTATCTACCCTTGATTGATCTGAAAAATGGTTTTTGACCTGTAGTTCATTTACTATATAGAATATCTGAATGAAACTTCACAGATATGTTGAACATCAAAGGTTACATATTTTTAGTAAGGACCGTCACCCTTACCTTTCCAGTTCATGAGTTATCCGCCCTTGATTGATCTGAAAAATGGTTTTTGACCTGTAGTTCATTTACTATATGGAGTATCTGAATGAAACTTCACAGATATGTTGACCATCAAAGGTTACATATTGTGACTAAGGACGTCATATCACTGTCTATCTCAGTTCTGTTGCTATTTAGGCATTATATATTTCACAAAATAACTTTTGGTGCCCCCAGCAGTGGCGGGGTATTACGCAGTGCTTGCGGTGCTTTTATAGATTTTATATGATTTTCCCTCTTTTTTAGATTTCATATATATTTATGAATCTACAAATAAGACAATATTCAAATAAGACCACTGGATGAATGGACTACTGATGACAAAACAACATGCAACAATGATACAATGGGGGTTAAATCAACCTGTTTATGTTATAAATAATGCTTTCTTATTTTTTACATTTTTCTAATATTTATTAGGCCTTTTTAAGAGTGAGTACCAAAAAGTAATTTTCTTATTTCTCAACCAAAACATATATTGTGGGTACTCAAAAGAACTGTTTCAATGAGATGGTTCTTTTGAGCACTCAAAACATGCTTAAACTGATAGGTTAGAAATTATATACAATTGTATGCTAAAAAAATTTGTTTATCTTAACCTATGATTCATGAATACGCAAATTATGCAAATAAGATAATTTGTATATCTGACCACGAAATAAAAGGTTTGTGTCTAAGCTTTTATATGGTACCAATTTTAGTAGTCTATGATTAGTAGCAGCTGCAATATAATTGATTTTGTAGGTACACCCCCATTATTGAATCAATTTTTAATGTTTTCATAAATATTTATGAATCTGCATAATGCAAATTAGATAATTTGCATATGCCACAATAAATAAAAGGTCTATGTCTAAGCTTAAGTTAAGCAGTCTAGGGTAAGTAGCAGCTTCGATATAAGTAATTTTGTTAGCACACCCCCATTCTAGAATCTGTTATGGGTTGCCATGGAAACCATGCATTTTCTCATAGCCCAAACAGGTTTATTTTTGGACAACTTTGTTTTGCATTAAAGGGGTCCTAATTAAAAAAAGATGGTGCCAATGAAAAGTTGTCCAAGAGTGCAAGGTAAGCTAAGTTGGCCCCTTGACTATTTGTAAGGAACTCATTAAATATAGTTTTTTTTTAATTTAATAGCCAATAGAATACAGATGTTTGAACTTGACCCCTTTTAAATTTTGGAAGATGGGTTAAGGCAAGATAAAAAAGTATAGTTATTATTCTTATTATGGAAAAAACACAACACAATTTCTTCAATGGGTGTGCAAGATTGCATTATTTTCCCTCATATACATTGTATTTTGAATATCATAGTATCGAGTTATCTCCCCTTTTTACACTATGACGCTACACTTTTTCGAAGTGACAATACCTGGATATTGAAAGTAGAGATGATAAGCTTTAAATGACACCATTTTCATCTTTTCGAATGAGTGGTGTATTTTTCTCATTATGTAGGGCCTATTTGAATTCCATATACTTAAGAAATCATGCCAAATATGGCGAATTGCTCGCAAAGGGGTTGGTATCTTTAAAGCGGTATAACTCTCTGCGTATGAATAATACGAATCAACTGTTTATGTATTTGCAAAGCTAAGATATTTTGAAATTTGATAATGAAAAATATTTGATAGAATATCGAATATCCAATGCAGGAAATAATGTGAAAAAGTTTAAATTAACGATTTTTTAGGATCAAGCTACGTAACGTGACGTCATTAACGTCAAAACTGCGTAAATTATATTTTTAAAAGTATAAATCTCCTTAAAATTGATTTTACTTTTGAAAAATATTAACATTTGGAGTACAATAAGAATGAAAACATGTCGATTTTATCGATTAAATGACTATCTGGCATTTTTCAGATATGCATGGTATAGAGTTATCTGCCCATTTTACACTATGAGGCTACACTTTTTCGAAGTGTCAACAGGCGGATATTGAAAGCAGACATGATTAACTAAATTTTGAGACCACTTTCATCCTTTCTAACGATGGGTGTATTTTTGACTTAAAGTGTATGTTCATGCTTTTTAACATTTTACTTTATTCACAAATAAATATTTCGTTATGGACTAATTTTATTTTCACAGATCATTTATCCATCTGGTTAGTTAATTACAGAAACTTTTATAGCTGTGTATCTAATCTTCTGGGAGCAGACATCTATACAGCTATTGGCACACATTAACCTGAGTTAACCTCAATATGCTGGCCTCCCAAATGATTGAAGCGAGTCCATACACCAGACTATCAGTACTTATCTCGTCAGTGGGCAGCAAAGGCTCTGGCTAGTCTGCACATGTGTGCAGACAAGCCAGAGCCATTGCAAGCATATGCAATCAGTACCAAATTCGTGTGTGCAGGCCCATATGTTGTGGCTATTCATTGGTACTTCTCATCAAGACCTCAACAACAAAAGTTTTTTTGAAAGAAATATATATATATATAATATATATATACAGAGGGATATAATGAATCAACTGAGCCAATAGATGCTGTAGATATTTTGCCTCTAGAGAGACTCGAACCCACGACCTTGACAACTCCGCCTAGCACTACACCAGACATCGACGTTACCAACTGCGCCACTGAGACATCACCAAAAAAGGATGTTCAGGAAGCGCTGATATTGATGACGACTGATGCAGTACACGTCGTATATTGGTTCCTTTTCAATGGATGGCATCTATTTAGTTCGCAAATGAAAGCCTGATGGATCCAAGGAAACAATATACTACTCAAATATATATATATATATATATATATATATATATTTTTTTTTTTTTTTTTTTTTTTTTTTTTTTTTTTACAAGTTTTCAATAAAAATGCATCTTGATAATCTCCCCCCACTTACAATGATTTTAAGGGACATGTGGAGAAATATTTGGGAACATGTTTCACAATCACGCTTAGTGATGTCTGTTACAACGTAAGGTGATTCTGGAAGACAATTCGTTACGGGTTCCGGACGAAATATTTTTAAATATATGTTTTGTGTTATTGAATGTGTATCGTTTTTGGGAGACTTAAGACAAAATAAACCACAAGTATCTTATTTCGTCTTTGTATATTTGTCCACGACACTTATCTAAACTTAATTAATCCTTTAGAACATGGCGACTGTATCTTGCTAACGCGTATATGATACATTTTATTCTTGAAACTGTATTTTACTACTACACATGTCCGCATATCCTTATTTAGTACTTTCACTTTCAGTTTCTTTGAACATTTTGTGACTTGATATGATTAGACATTGCATTGGCCATCACATAGACCGAGAAAGATTTTTCTTATAAATCTGCTTACTATAGACGAAGACGTTTTTAAAGCAAAAACGAATGTACTGCAGTCATTTTTTCATGTTACAGATGTGTAACGACTGCAAATATTTTGTTACAGGTTATTGTCGACAGCGTCGCAGGTGGAGACGACAGTGATGAATTTATTAAGTATATCTTACACCCAGGAGTCTTCTGTTTTTTAGCTCACCTGAGCCGAAGGCTCATGGGTGAGCTTATAGTATACCAGTGACTCCGGCGTCCGTCCGTCCGTCGTCCGTCCGTCAACATTTTCAAACATCTTCTTTTCTGAAACCACTGGGCCAATTGAACTCAAATTTCATATGGAGACTCCTTAGGACGCGGGAACAAAAGTTTGTTCAAATGGTCCTGGTCACATGACCAAGATGGCCGCCATGCCCATATATGGTAAAAACACTTTAAAAATCTTCTTCTCCAGAACCAGAAGGCCGATGACCTTGGGACTTGGTATGTAGCATTCAGTGATTTTATTTGGCCATTTTACAGCCTTATATGGGAGTCATTCCCAATCCTAAAATGGCCTTTATTTTCCCAATTTCATGTATTTAAGTACTTATTTTCCCAATTTTTATGATATATTATCCCAAATGTGAAAGAAAAGGTAGCTTCCCAAAATCCCATATAAAATCACTGGCATTGGGGATGTGAGGCCTACCAAGTTTGTTCAAATGATGATCCTAGGTTGACCTTGACCTACTTAAAGTCAAGGTCAAATTTGCTTCCTAATGCATTTACATGGGATATTTTTTGAAAATTTGATTTTTTTTAAAACTGTAGAAGCCTTAGTCATTATTCTCACTTGATATGTTGAACCTAATGAGACAATGGCTATAAATAAGTTTCAAAGGTCAAGGTTGACCTTTGACCTTTTAGCAAAGTCGCTCATATTGGAGTCCCATCAATATATTAAGACATAGTTTTCTCACAAACCATAGGCCCAATTGAACTCAAATTTCATGTGAAGACTCCTTATGCTAAATTAGCCAAAATTTATGCAAAATATTTTGGTCACATGACCAAGATAACCGCCATGCCCGTATATGGTAAAAACCCTCTAAAAATCTTCTTCTCGAGAACCAGAAAGCCGGTGACCTTGGGACTTGGTATGTAGCATTGGGGATGTGGGGCCTACCAAGTTTGTTCAAATGATGATCCTAAGTTGACCTTGACCTACCTAACGTCAAGGTCAAATTTGCTTCCTAATGCATTTAAATGGGAATTTTTTTTGAAAAGGTGATTTTTTGAATACTGTTGAAGCCAAGTCCTTATTCTCACTTGATATGTTAAACCTAATGAGACAATGGCTATAAGTAAGTTTCAAAGGTCAAGGTTGACCTTTAACTTTTCAGCCAAGGTCGTTCCTATTGGAGTCCCGACAACACATTAAAATATAGTTTCCTCAGAAACCACTAGGCCAATTGAACTCAAATTTCATATGAAGACTCCTTATGATAGGTTAGCCAAAATTTACACCAATTGAACTGGTCACATGACCAAGATGGCCACCATGCCCATATATGGTAAAAACCCTTTGAATATCTTCTTCTCTGGAACCAAAAGGCCAATGGCCTTGGGGCTTGGTATGTAGCATTGGGGATGTAGGCCCTACCAGATTTGCACAAATGATGAATCTAGGTTGACCTTGACCTACATTATGGAAAGGTCAAATTTGATTCCTAATGCATTTATATTGGAAAAATCTTGAAATGTTCATTCAGGCGGAAATCATAATACTTGCAAGAAATGTTAAACCTATTGAGACAATGGTTTATATAAGTACCAAATGTCAAGCTGACCTGTGACCTTTTATCCAAGGCCACTCATTTGGACTGCCACATACCCATCTAAACATCTTTTCCTCAGAAATCACAGGGCTGTTGGTGGAGTATTCATTAGATTGTTTTAGGTCACTTGACCAAAATGGCCGCAACCTCCATAAAACGAAATATGTTTCATTATAAGCCGTAGTAATCTTGACCTATTTTAACATTATTAAGGAGATCAGGTGAGCGCTTCAGGACCGTCAGGTCCTCTAGTTTATGAATTTATTTAGTATATCTTACACCGAAGAATCTTCTGTTTTGACCAAGGGTTAAATGTTATTCAGCTATGTCCTTGAAGAGGGACCCACAGAAGAAATTTTAGAATGTAATGGGAGTGAAAACATGGATTCGAATATGTGCAAAACACTAAGTACATGTACATTCTTTGAAGAAAGTGTCCCTGGCCCATCTTCAACAATTAATTAAGATACTTTTGTTCAATCAATTAATACCACCTAGTCAAATACTGAGGCCCCCATTGGGGTCTTTGCTCCCTTGGTCCCTTAAAATAATGTATTTATCTCCCCAAATCCCTGAAAAAACTTCCTCAGCTCCCTGAAAGTATTTTGCCACTGCTCCCCAATTCCTAAAATTAATAACTTCTCCCCAAAATCCCCTAAAATAAAGTCAATTCTTCCTGAAGTGTATTTTTATCTCCCTTTGATTAAATTCACATACTTAAAAGCTACGAAGCTAAACAGAAGGACATGACTTATTGTTCACTTAATTGTTCACTTAATAATTTGCATTTTACACGTAAAGACCGGGCTGAGTTTAACTTTGCGAGTATTCGCAGGTGCTTGTTGTTCCAGTACCTATCTTAATTCGTAATGTCTACCTGTAAAACCTGGCACCAGTACAAAGAGCACACAACAGCACTCACATCGTTGAACTTGCCTCTGGTTTTGAATAGTTTGTGCGTATACCAAAACCAGATATCATGCGAACATTTACAGGGCCAGTGGTCTTCTGTTGTTCTTTTTATCTCTCTAAAGCAAGATTTCACACCTTATATTCGGTAATAAACCCTCCCAAATATTTTATTTTTTTAAAATACGCTACTCCACTTAATATACTGTATTAAATTGTTGACGTTGTACAATTGGACATCGCTTTAAATAACAATGGATGTTGGAGGGACGCAGTGGCTCAGTGGTAGATTGTTTGAGTCAAGACTGAGGAGTTGCAAGTTCGAGCTTCACCATCGTCACTGCGTTGTGTTCTTGAGCAAGACACATAAACCCTTTCTTAATACTGGTTCAACCTAGGAAGGCCCATCCCGACATAACTGAAAAATTGTTGACTCAGACGTTTAGTCAAATCAAACAAACAAATAACTATTAGATGTTTGTTTATTAAGTAATATGTTGTACTTTCCAAAGCTTTATCTAAGAATCAAAAAAACATTCAGTGGGGGGAGGTCACACAATGCTGAACTACTTCTTCAGGTGTTGAATAGGGTTCAGGGCAGTATTTACATCTTCTTAAGTGTTCATAAAGGAAAGAAAACTGTCGCCTCATACCTGTTACAGAAAAAATGACGTCGTCTATTGCCGGTTACATAGTCGTCTCTAACCAGTAACATTAGAAAAAATGAAATTTTGAGGTTTTCAGTTTTCTTTGAAGGAGGACATGTAAAAATTGACTGAATAATCATGTGAGATCCTTTGCCTGTCCATTTATGCTTATTTCATAATGGGAACGCAAGTAATTAATTACAAAGTACATATTTCTGAAGTTTCTGTTCCAGACCAGAGTTTTACAATTTAACAACAAATATCTATGGTGTTTGTACTTCTAATGCAGAACTTACAAACACTAATATGACGGAAATGATTTTAAATAGCCAAACACACTATATTATCATTTTCTGCGACATCTGTGTGTGTTGTCCCCTTCCACTGTCGTCCAAAACCCAGCACAGGTAAGCAGTCGTCATAGGCCCATAACGAATTATCGTCCAGAACCACCTTGCGTTGTAACAGACATCCCTAAGCGTGACAATCATATATAAGAAACACTGAACATTTTTGGAGACCAAAGTATTGGTTGTTATATGAAGCAAAAATGGGTCAAAATGCATTATGGAAAATATTGTAAAATATTCTGCATTATGAATAATGCATTGTCTATAGCTAATGGATATGTAATCTGACAGTTGATTGGAAAAGGCAGTAATTTGCAAAACATTGCAGCAGCAAGTTGGTGACAATTTATATTTTGAAATATGATGAATTAGGTAACAGCTTCATGATAGTTATCTCTTTGCCTACTGGGTAATTTTTCATGCTTTTTTTGTCGTCTTCTAATTTTTTCAAGATCAACTTTTTCTAAAAATTCTTTCATGAATAGCTTTAGAGTGTCAAACAGTTTGGATCCAGATCAGGCCTGACATGTTGTCGGGCCTGATCTGGCTCCAAACTGTTTGCAAAGGTTATCAGCTTGAAAATACTGTTTGCTTAAAACATCTCCTGTATAAATTCAAATTCTCTCCAGAAAATGTTTACCATGGAAGCAAACACTGTGAACCCTGATCAGACTGCTCCCATAGGAGCGGTCTGATCTTGGTCCATATTGTTAGCAATATAAGCTTAAAAAGTACATGAACAGAGGAGAGATGACAATTGTCGTGATAGTCAGGAAAAGTGTGAAGCAGAATCTGACATTATCAATCATTATGTGGAAGTTATTTCCAATCACTTTAGAAAACAGATCTGTTTGAAGATGGTTTATATATGGTTTCTCCTTTTACTTTTGCCTAGCAATAAGTCACATAGGGGGTATTTAATAACAAGTGTTTTAAAATTATCTAAGATTCATATCATTATACCACATATCATATGTCGTATACTTTATTAGAAATGAATATTCACACAGGTGTACTCAGAGACCAATATGGAAATCCTTGGAAGTGACAAGTATGAAGAGGGAATTCAGAGACCTTTTCATTGGCGTAGCCAGAATGCTGAAAAGTTACGCACATCAAATGGAGACTACTGCATCAAGCAAGGATTCTCTACAATTATGTCCCTTTTCAAAATGGGAACTTCACTTAAAGGAAAAAATTTGCTCCCAGAGGGAGCGAATTCTTTCCTTTAAGAGCAGTTCCTTAAGATATGGAAATCACTTTTACCACATTAGGAGACCTCCCTTGAGTGTTACTATTTTTATTACGCACATGTGTATACTGCGTAATAGGAGCTACGCCATTGCTTTTTATAAATTATTTTAAAATGCATTATGTATTGTAAGAGATAAGTCAGGTGGTATATAGAAGACCATCTTTTGTTTAATATTCAATGTGCTCAAGTGAGCTTTTGTGATAAGACTTTGTCCGGCATGCTTCGTCAGTTAATTTTTCTTTAAATGACATCTCCTAAACCACTGGCCCAAATCACAAACAAATGGCCACCAGAGCTAAAATAGAAATGACATATCATCAACTACTGGCCTAAATTTAAAAAAAAAATCATAAAGGCCCCTACCAAAATTGCCCAAATGGTTCTGCTTGTCAAAAACTACATGGCTGATTTGGAAATAATTTGGCACAAATGGTCCTTGGGTGCCCTTCTACTAAGATTGCTCAAATTAATTTTACCCCCCACAAACTTTGTTTGTGGTGGGTATACTGTTTTCGCGTTGTCCGTCCGTCCGTGCGTCCGTCTGTAACGTTTTGTTTCCTTAATATCTTGAAGTCATTGCTGGATTTTCATCAAACCTTGCAAACATGTTCATATATGCAAGACAAACATTTTAGACAAAAAAGTAAGGGCTACTGGCCAATTCTATTAGAGTTATTTCCCTTTGTAGTTCTAAATGGCTTTTAATATAGGGTTTTATGTTTATGCTATTATTGGCCATACACAGGCTGATCAACTCCTACCACAGCTTTTGATGGAACAATTTGATACTTTGCCTATACAATGTAGACACATTAAACATGTGCATGAAGGAGTTTGGTTTAGAAAAAAAATTTTTTGACAAAATGACAGCTGTGAGAACTTAGACAATTTTTCCCTAATAGGGCTTTTGTATATGCATAGATGGTGTCTTCATGGGCCGATCAACTCCTACCACAGCTTTTGATGGAACAATTTGATACTTTGCCTATACAATGTAGACACATTGAACATATGCATGAAGGAGTTTGGTTCAGAAAAAATAATTTTTGACAAAATGACAGCAGTGAGAACTTAGACAATTTTTCCCTAATAGGGCTTTTGTATATGCATAGATGGTGCCTTCATGGGCCGATCAACTCCTACCACAGCTTTTGATGGAACAATTTGATACTTTGCCTATACAATGTAGACACATTGAACATATGCATGAAGGAGTTTGGTTCAGAAAAAATAATTTTTGACAAAATGACAGCACTGAGAACTTAGACAATTTTTCCCTAATAGGGCTTTTGTATATGCATAGATGGTGCCTTCATGGGCCGATCAACTCCTACCACAGCTTTTGATGGAACAATTTGATACTTTGCCTATACAATGTAGACACATTGAACATATGCATGAAGGAGTTTGGTTCAGAAAAAATAATTTTTGACAAAATGACAGCAGTGAGAACTTAGACAATTTTTCCCTAATAGGGCTTTTGTATATGCATAGATGGTGCCTTCATGGGCCGATCAACTCCTACCACAGCTTTTGATAGAACAATTTGATACTTTGCCTATACAATGTAGACACATTGAACATATGCATGAAGGAGTTTGGTTCAGAAAAAATAATTATTTACAAAATGACAGCTGTGAGAACTTCGACAATTTTTCCCAAATAGGGCTTTTGTATATGCATAGATTGTGCCTTCATGGGCCGATCAACTCCTACCGCAGCTTTTGATGGAGCAATCTGATACTTTGCCTATACAATGTAGACACGTTGAACATATGCATGAAGGAGTTTGGTTCAGAAAAAAATAATTTTTGACAAAATGACAGCTGTGAGAACTTAGGCAATTTTTCCCTATTAAGGCTTTTGTATATGCATAGATGGTGCCTTCATGAGCCGATCAACTCCTACTACAGCTTTTGATAGAACAATTTGATACTTTGCCTATACAATAAAGATACATTGAAAATATACATGAAGGAGTCTGGTTGAACAAAAGCTATGTTTGACAAAGTGACAGCTGTGTGCACTTAGACAGTTTTTTCCCTTATATGGCTTTTGTATATGCATGGATAGTGCCTTCATGGGCCGATCAACTCCTACCACAGCTTTTGATGGAGCAATTTGATACTTTGCGGATACAATGTAGACACATTGGACATATGCATGAAGGAGTTTGGTTCAGAAAAAATAATTTTTGACAAAATGACAGCTGTGAGAACTTAGGCAATTTTTCCCTATTAAGGCTTTTGTATATGCATAGATGGTGCCTTCATGAGCCGATCAACTCCTACTACAGCTTTTGATAGAACAATTTGATACTTTGCCTATACAATAAAGATACATTGAACATATACATGAAGAAGTCTGGTTGAACAAAAATTATTTTTGACAAAGTGACAGCTGTGTGAACTTAGACAGTTTTTCCCTTATATGGCTTTTGTATATGCATGGATAGTGCCTTCATGGGCCCATCAACTCCTACCACAGCTTTTGAAGGAGCAATTTGATACTTTGCAGATACAATGTAGACACATTGAACATATGCATGAAGGAGTTTATAATTTTTATTTGCACAGATTCTACTGAAATCTTCTTTTCAAAACTAAGGTCTTCTGGTTTGAACTATAACTTGCCAAGTTTTTTCACTGACTGTTACTGTGCGGGGGGTATCTAATAAGCATTGCTTATTGACTTTTTTCATTTAATCTGCCACACTTGGGTGGGGCTAGGTTTTCGCTATAATGTATTATAGAGAAAACTTAAAAAAGCTTCTTGTCAAAACTACCGGGTTGATTTGGATATAATGTAGCCAAATTCTTCCTATGGCGATTTCTACCAAGATTGCTAATTAATTTAATTAAATTAATTTAATTTTTCCTTAGACATATGTATGTATCTGTAAAACGTATAAAAAGACTGTGTCAAAACTGACTGGGCTGATTTGGTAATGATTTAGCACAAGTGGTCATTGGATGACCCTCTACCAAGATCACTAAAATTAATATGATCCATTGAAAAGCATGGCCTTCACGGAGTCGGTACAAAGTTTCCTATATGACTGTTTATCATTGACAGGGGCAGTATGTTTGATGCTGTGATATCTATTGGTGTGGTACACCACTTCTGTTCCCAGGACCGCCGTGTAGCAGCCATACAAGAACTAGTGAGAATAATGAGAAAGTTTCCTATATGACTATTTATCATTGACAGGTGTGGTATGTTTGATGCTGTGATATCTATTGGTGTGGTACACCCCTTCTGTTCCCAGGACCGCCGTGTAGCAGCCATACAAGAACTAGTGAGAATAATGAGGAAAGTTTCCTATATGACTATTTATCATTGACAGGTGTGGTATGTTTGATGCTGTGATATCTATTGGTGTGGTACACCACTTCTGTTCCCAGGACCGCCGTGTAGCAGCCATACAAGAATTAGTGAGAATAATGAGGCCTGGCGGAAAACTTATGTTGTATGTGTGGGCTTATGAACAGAAACACAGAAAGGTAGGAAACTTAATCATTTTTACCCCCTCTCTCCCCCAACATATTTCTCTCAGTAACCACAATACCAATTGAACTCTCATATGGAGCATCCAGGAGATGAGAAAATGCAAAAATGACTGTGGTCTAGGTCATGGCTGCCGTGCCCATATAAGTAAAAAAAACTCTTCAAAGAATTTCTTCTCTAGGACCAAAGGGTCAGCAGCCCTGGCCGTGAGGTTATGAAACTGTTTTCATGCTTGACTCAGCTGAGCACCAAATTTATCTTGGTCATAAATGTTAAAATGTGATTGCTCAGTTGAGTTGAGCATGAAAAAAGTTTTATAACCTCGGGGCCAGGGCTTTGGTATATTGGCTCTACAATGTATGTTTAGTGACCCTAGGTTTACCATTTTTTTATGTCACAGCAATTCATATGTGTTTTTGAATGTATTTATAGGGGGGGGGGGGGGGGGGGGGGACCTTGAAAATATGTCCGTCCATTCCGTCCGTCCGTCCTTCCGTCCGTCCGTCCACCCTTTTTGTCTGTCCGGAACCATATCTCAGTACCTATTGGTCAGATTTGATTCATTCTTGGTACAAATGATAAGTACCATGAACTCTCGATATCCTATAAGTTTGGTCAAAATTGACCCCTTAACACTTGAGTTATTGCCCTTGTTTAAGTATAGGCAATTATAAGGCAAAACCTGTATTAGCTTTTTTGTGTGATGATCTTCACATTTCATCAAAGCTATTATATTTAACAACTTCTCACTTTAAGACCATGATTGCCAAGTGCCTGTAGATAAGCATGGCAGTGTCAAAGTTTTACCCCACCCCTTTGACCCCCCCTAAGGGGTCAAAGGTCAAATATTTAAATTTCGCAATAACTAAGGCAATTGTTAATATTTTTTGCTGAAATTTGCATACAGGCAGAGCATCAATAGATATGAAACATATCAAACGGGATTTTAGTTTCAAGGCCTGGGTCCGAGCCTTTTGGGTGGACTTAGGGGGTGGGGCCGAGGTCAAAATTAAGTTTTTTCAGAATATGGTCATGTTGCATATCAAATTAAAGCTGACGACGCTGGCAACAACATGGTAGCAAATATTTTGCCCACAGACACACCCTCGACCCAGGGGGTGGGGTCAAAAGGTCAAACTATATATTTTTCTGAAAGTAGTCATGTTGCATATCAAATTAAAGCTGACGACGCTGACAGCAACATGGTAGCAAATATTTTGCCCACAGACACACCCTCGACCCAGGGGGTGGGGTCAAAAGGTCAAACTATATATTTTTCTGAAAGTAGTCATGTTGCATATCAAATTAAAGGGAATTGAGCACAGAGCATCATGAAAGCAAACATGCTGTCATTACACACACCAATGACCTCTGGTCTGGACTATTTTTCTTTTCTAAAAGTGGTCATGTTGCATATCAAATTAAAGTGGAAGAAGTGCAGACCTACGAGGGTTGTCCCAGAAAGTCGTAGACTTTTGTTATAACACGAGACTGTGTATCAGGAATTCTCTGAAATGTGTATGATATTTTTATATACATTTCATAAACATTTTGTACAAATATGGGTGGAATCACACTTTAAATAACAAAGTTATGAACGTTTGCTTGACTATGTGTCAGCGTGTGCGGAGCACGACGCAAATTATTTTGCCTTATTTTCAGAGAGGGGTGGTCAAATGTTTTGACTATATTCCTTTTATATAAGCTTTAACTGTATCACCATTATGATCTGTTTGTTAAGTAAGTCTTCCTAGTTCAACTAATGACTTAATATTTAGTTTAGGTATGTTTAGCAAACAAACAAGCGCGTTCTTTGAGATTTCATACCAGAAAACATATTTACGATAAAAATAACTGACAGCAAAATAACATGTGTTCAGTGAAAATGACGAAAAGGAGCGTGTTTTTTCGGTATTACTAAAATAGTTTTGCACGAAATCCATTTTACGATACTAGTGACTACTCAGCCAATTAGTAAACATTAGAAGAACGTGATTTTAGGTGTTTAATTAGCCAAATTATATTTAAAGTCTATTTTTTGCTCCGCCCCGTTCTCATAACGTTTGTAAATTCTGAAAATAAAAATGTAGTAGGCATGATAAATCTTCTATAAAATCAATGCCAAAGGTGGAAAATGTTTCAAATTTTCACCACTATACCTTGAGTAGTCCCGTGCTTAGTAGGTAATACATTGTATGAAATATAACTGCGAAATTTAATTAAATGTACACTAATATTTGGACTAGATCAATTTTATTACAAAAATTTCGACGTGCTCCGCACACGCTGACACACAGTCAAATATAGGTTCATAACATTGTTATCTAAACTGTGATTCCACCCATATTTGTGCAAAATGTTTATGTGATGTATATGAAAATATCATACAAATTTCATAGAATTCATGACACACAGTCTCGTGTTATAACAAAAGTCTACGACTTTCTGGGACAACCCTCGTACATGCAAGGTAACACTTTGAATTTACACACACCCTTGACCTCTGGGTGTTGGGTTTAAAGGTCAGATATTGAAATTGTGTAGATGTAAGTATATTTTTATTAAACTAAGCACTAAAACATGCTTGACAGGTGTTTGTTATGATCTGAATAATACTGAAGGTTTTGTTTTGTTTGTTTTGTTGCTTTACGTCCCAAGTCAACAGCTATGGTCATTGCGGGACGGTCAGTTCACCTAACCACACTTTTTTCCTGGGCAAGCTTGAACAAGCGGGTAACCAGTAATTCGTGCACATACTTTCGCTTGTAACTGACAACAACCCTTCATGAATGATTCAGCGGAAGGGAGGAGAATGACCGTGATCAATCTCCACGAAAGTATGGGACCGGGCCGGGATCGAACTCGCGACCCCTGGATCTGCAGTCAGCTTCGCATCTGTAGCCAGGTGAACTAAGGGTTAGATAAATGGGATTTATGTTTTGTGATTTACATGTTTCTCTCAAATAACCCTTCGTCAGGGGATATAAATTCGTCGAATTTGTCTTGTTCTTACTTGATTTTGTTTTTTTGTTTGTTTTGATTTGATTCTTTAGGTCCCAGTCAACAATCTTTCAGTAACATCGGGACGGGTCTTCCTGGGTTGAACCAGTACTAAGCTAGGATTAATGTGCCTTGCTCAAGGACACAACACGGTGACACCGGTGAGGCTAGAACCCCTGGCCCTTCGGTCTCGAGGCAGGCAGTTTATCCCCCTTTATAATCAATATCAGCAGTGTATTTTCTAACGGGAAATATTAAAACCAGTCCAGTAATTCGCCCCTAGGAAAATATTGGAAAACCCCAGAGATGTGCTTGTTTTTCAAACAGCCAGGGCTCTAAATGGGCGGATGACAGCAACTTAGGGCCAAAATAAGATGGTGGGGATAATAAGCGAAAAAATGTCAAGCAAACTGCCAAACAAGAAGAGTAAACAAACTTTGGCAGGACTAAAAGGCAGTGAGTTTTGAAAGATTTAAATGACAGGGGTGAGGGGAGCTGGATGGAATACTCTACCACTCTACCACTGAGCGACTGCGCTCCCTAATAATACTTGATATATTTAACCTAATGAGACAATGAGTTTACCACCAAATGTCATGATTGATCTTAGACCTTTCAGTCAAAGTGGCTCTTATTGGTTTGCAAACACATTTTTCTCAGAAACCAGAGGGCCAATATGGAGCATGATTTGGATGAGAACCTTAATATGACTAATGTGCAAATCACATGACCAAAATGTCTTCCATTCCATGTCAGGTAAAAACTATTCAAAAATATTTGTCTCCGGAACTAATGGGCCAATCACCTTTGTCTTGGTATCTCTCATTAGAGATATGGACCTTTCAAAGTTTGTTAAAATGATGATTCTAGGTTGATCTTGACATTATAAAACCTTATATGGGCCTCGATGCAAGAAACCCTGTCTTCAGGTATTTTTCGAACAACAAAGGCACAGACTTAGTGTTATTTGCTTTTGGGAAAGTAACATAAAAACAAAATTTCAAAATTCTAGCTAGTCTCTGTAGCTGAGGAGACTGGTTTGAGTCTCGCTTTGTCGGAAACCCTTAAGACAGGTTTTGTCGCGTCTTGGCCCATATTAAGGTCAACTATATTCTGGTGACGCAGTGTCAGGTGAGTGCTTCAGGACATTTATCAGTGAAGAGCTCTTTTATTTATCATAGTAAACTGAATGCCAGAAAGGGGTTTTCATCATCCCATTTTCATGTCTGAGAAGCCCCCTATTTTAATGTCTCTGAAGTGTTCACTATTTTAATATCTAAGAGGCTAGGTTCAGGCTTCATAGATCACATTTGCCTATATGATTTTCATCTCTAAATGTAAACAGCATTTGAATTTCCTATTTTTCAGTTTGATAGCCAGGATGTTCTTGTTCCATGGCATGAAGAGAAAAAATTAAGGAGAACAGGTACGTAATGAGAGAAGATAGACGGTTCTTTCTGCAACAGGCCACACAAACTGTCCTTTAATTCCCACTTGAGAAAAGATTTTTGGGCCCAGATCTATCTGTTCATAATGTCTCCAACCTAAGTACTAAACAAGGACCATTTCAAAAATTTGAATTTTAATGAAAGATATTTGTGTGTAGATTTTATAGATATGTGAATTTGGCAAACACACACAAACAGACTGGCTTTATGTTAAGTTTGCGAGTGTTTGACAGAGTTAACATATGGATAATATCCTCATAAATGAAATGTTATTTTACAATGCAGTGATTATGTTTGCGGAAAAAATGGTGAAGAGCTTTTGTTTTTAAATCCTATTTTGATGACAGTGTAGATCCTGATCAGCTGGCTTCTCATGAACCCACATTTTTTCTTATTCACATGATGTATCCATATTAATAATAAATTAGGCCATTGTAACATCCCATAAAAGTACTCAGTGTGTGCTTATTAGAGCATGTGCACTTGATATTAGAATTACAATAGAGCACTGGAATAAAAGGTATTTATGCCAAAATAAATTCTTTGATAAATTACTTTTATACATGTATGATGATTGGTACCTTATTTAACCCTTTACTCCATAATAATGCCTTTGAAAATATTATGGAAAATGGAGCATTTGCTCTTTTGGAGCAAATGCTCCATTTTCCATAATATTTTCAAAAATATTCAAAACTTAAGTTTGATTTTTCTTGAATTTTTTCAATGTTGTCTAAAAGTAGAAAATGATGTCATGATCTAAAAGTAGCCTAAGGAGTTATCATCACTATTTCAGGTTCATCAGTGTCTTGTCAGTCAAGTTCTGGGTTCTCAAGCACAAGTTCTTTCAGTGAGGATGAATCATCTGAGCTGGACCATACAGAAACTCAGTCTAGAGAAGGAGCTAGCACCAACACTCGACCTATTTTCAGCAGGCAGAACTCTGTCAGCCTTGAGGATATTACTGTGCTTAGTAACTTCAACTCTAATTACTATGCCCTTGATTTCAGTCCAAACAGCCCAGCTAGAAATTGTAACACAAATAAGAATGGCAGTACTAAACAACAAAATGAAAACACTAGTTTGGTGAAAGAGTGTAGAAAAATTGAAGCCTCTTTGAGAGCTTTGTCAGCTGGATGTTTATTTGAAAAGAAATTACGAAGATATGACAGTAATCCTGATCTCCATGGCTGTGAGCAACACAATTTTCAACACACCTCATTCGAGAATTTGAAAAAAGACAGTGTATCAAAGAAAGTGCTGAAAGCGAGTCCATCTCTACAGAGAAACTCACAGTCCTCGTCTACAAGTTCTTTGAGAAAGTTTAGTCAGCCTGCTGAAAGTTCCAGCCCAAAGTTGTCTCCACTACACCTTAGTATTGTAAAAAGAAATAATAGTGTTGATAGATATATAGGTAGAAACCTGTCCTTAGATGGATCATCTTGTAAAGGTTCATCAGGACTGAATTCACCAATTGATATCTATTTAGATGATGATGATGATGTTTTCTTGGGATTTGATTTCATGTCTAATCCAGCTAGTATCCCAGGAAGTCCACTTACTGAGAACATATTTAAGAAGAACTTGAATACAAATAGTAGCAGTGAACTAGATAGAGAAAGGTTTGATCAAGTTGATGTTCAGTTTAAACCAGAGAGAACTGCCATTGTTAACAAATCAAAGAGCATACAAAAGGAGAAAGAATCAAAGGACAATGTTAAGTCAGTGTTTGGGATGCTTAAGTCTAAGGTTTTACAAGTATTTAACATTGATGATAAAAATGGTGCTAAATCTAACAATATGAATCATTCTGCAAGCATGCCTTTAAGCATAAATAATCACATAAAAGAAATATCTACAACTCCAGATCTACCCAATGATCTCATTACGATGGCTGCCAAACTGAATTTTGCTGTTAGAGAATTTCCCCTTAGTAGTTTTGCTAATGCAAATAAAGAGGATGAATCTTCACAAACACTCAGATCAAATATAAAACAGAGAGTTAGAGCAGATAGTTCAGATATCCATAAGAAATCACCTATGGCTTCAAGAAGAATTTCCCATCAAAAAGACAGTTTTGAAGAGAAAGTTAAATCACCAAGAACAAGAAAAAGATCTGATGTTAAAGACAGCCATGAAAAAAATGTAAAGTCTCCAAAACAGGATAGAAGGCAAGACAAAAAGTTATCTCTCAATCAGTTTCAAAGAACTAACAGTGGAAGTGATCTATTGAAGTCAGCTATACGAAACTCAACAATACAACAGACTTCTCCAACTATGGAAACTAACCGGTCCAATCCCTTTATTGTACGATCTTTTAGTAGTGATTATGTTGAAGATCCCAGTACAGCATATCCATTTAAAAACATGAAAGAATGTGACAACGATGTTTTGCTGGAAAGTCCAAAAGAAATGTTAAGTGTGGAGCAAACACTATATGATTGTTACATTAAGATAGATGTGGATAAGATACCTCTTGAAACTAGGAAAACTAAATTGAATACTGTGTTTAACCCTTATGTTTTCAAAGCTGGCACAACTCCACAGAGTTTTGACAGCTCGGAAAGCAAGAGGATTAATGAGAAAACACAGTGGAGTATGGAGACTGACTCACATGAAGTGTTTGATGATCACTTGGAAGATAATGATCCAGGTTATTATGGAGAACATTCAGGGATTTCAAATGATGGAATAAAATGTCATAAAAGAAAAGATTCTTTGAAGACTGGACACAGCCAAAATAAAGAGATTAGTGATTGTTACATGTCTGAATACAGTCAAAGAATAGATGGAGGGGATTGTTTTAAACCTCAATGCAGTGACAATAAAAAGAATGGTGATTGTTCTAAGTCTGATCACAGTGAAACTAAAGAAAGAAGTGACAGTTCCAACTCTAAATACAGTCAAAGTATAGAGACAATTGACCATAAGAACTTGAATGATTCATTTAACATGCACAATGGTTCTATAGATGACGAAAACTGTATATCTGAAGAAATAGATTGGAATAGCTCAGATAAAAGATCTCAAAAGATGACACCTAAGAAAAAATCTCAAAACAATGCAAACAGAGCAGATACCACGAAGTCAGGCCACATGTGCAATGCGGACGATAAAATTTCTCCTAAACCTGACAATCTGAGTTGTCTGGCAGAGAGTTGTAATGGTATGATTGTCAATTCAGACATAGTACCTGAGGTATCCTGTGTTGGCAAAGCTGTAGAAAGCACTGCTTCTACAAAACTATGTCGATATTATCATGTGTTCAGGGAAGGAGAATTGGAGACATTGATCTCTAGTCATATAAAAGATCTACATATAGTGCAATGCTTTTATGATCATGCTAATTGGTGCTTAGTGGCTGTTAAGGTAGATACAGACTCACACATTGTATAATGTTATATACCCCCTGTGGCCATACCACTACGGCAATTTGGGTCTCGTCACTTATTTCGGTGATAAGGTAACTTTCTCATCATGTACAATTTCTTAATTTAATCACAGATAAAAGCCCTAAAATGCTTGGGTTCCGATTGATTTTTGTTCATCAAATTCACATTGTATCTTTAAGCTTTAAAATTATATGAAAACTTTAAAGTTTGATGTCTAGGCATGAAATAACTAATTACGGTTTGTTATCATGGATAATTAATCAATGACAAAACCGTAAAATTATGACTAGACCGTAATTAGCAATTTTTAATATAACTTTAAAAATCTGATTTAATCTCTGTTTTGGCAAGACAACACAGAGGTTATTAACAAGGGGATGCAATCTCGAAGCAAACGTATTCGAAAGTTTTCATTTCATTTTCATCAGCCTTTATTTGAAGGTAATTTACTATAATACTGGAGTGGGTGACGAGACCCAAATTGCCGTAGTGGTACCCTCATCTTCAGAGGTTGCTTCATTGTTATCCCAGACCCAACGAGGCATTTCTCCTTATTTGCTTTACTTGGACACTCATTATCTCATCTAACATTATGCAATATCATCACACAAATGACTTTGTGTGTGGCATCTAGCTTTCATTTATACAAAATGCACTTGGATGTCAATCTGGTAATGTTATGACATTTTAATTTTAACTTTTTTTATTACAAAATATAGTTTTATATACAATGCAACTAGTCAAAGCTGTATGAAACTGTAGATTCTAGAGAAAACTCAAATCAGTCCATTATATAGCCACTCTGAATAAGTCCTATTCGCATTATTGAAAAAAAATACTTTTAAAAGAGTTACAATAAAACCTGTGTAAAACGGCAATTCAAAAATAGACTAAACAAAGAATTTAATGACAACTTGTGGCTTAATGAAGGTCGAAAGTATTGCAGAATGCTCCCTTTGGAGCATTCTGCAATACTTTTGACCTGCATTAAGGGTTTGACCTGCATTAAGCGATAATCGGTCTTGAAAACCATTTTTTGGTCTTTTTGAGTGGCTGTTTTACACAGGTTTATCTGTACATGTTTTAGGATGTAACCTCACTCTCGGCAGTCTTTCAGTCATATCAAACCTTTCAGTTGTTTGGCACATACTTCAGAAGGCAGGCTTATCATGGGCGGTTTACCAGTACTAATCTATGTTTTTGCATTCTTTCATCAGTAGCTGACAACTGCCTAACCTGAATCATTTTTCTTCATTACAAAACATTTTAAACTGTCAAGCAGAATACCCCTTAAAACCGATATCAGTGTGGGAAAGTTCAATGAGTGTCTCATAGAATAGCATTGCCCGATTTCTAAATTTTGCTCTCAAAATTTCAAAATCGAAAGTTTAATCCAACTGGTATATGCGATGAAGGAGCTGGATTGGTGGCCGTGTTACATTGTAATTAGAAGGTCCTGCTCTAGTTTTGACTTTTATCATGCTGCATTCTTATTAATTTATTTATGTAGAATATAACCTTCAATTTTACTGCTTTTATCATGGTAGAATGGACTAATATACACCATTAGGTTTTGCTGCTCAAAATTTTGAAGCTGTTTTTTTGATGAACAATGCATTTATGATAGCAAATAGTGCAGATCCTGATGTGAGGCCTCATTTTTTGGCATTTCATCTGGGTTTAACTATTTTGTTAACTCATTTAAGTCAAACACTTATCAGAAGGACGAGTCCATTTCCAATTTTTAGGGGTGTTGGGTGGTATTTTTCATTGCTATTTAGATTTTAAAAGAGTATTCCGTAAGCAAACAGTGGAGACCATGGTCAGATCTAGGTCTGCACTGTTTGCCTATAGATACCCCAGGCTTTTATGGGTTAATATCCCTTTTTAGGAAGCAAGGTAATAATGGGCTAAACATTTTGATATTAGTTGTGGCTTTATTTATTAGATTTTAGCATTTAATTGCAATTTTACACCTGCTCACAGTTTTCACTTTATTAGTCCAATAGCCTGTCCGTCCATCTATATATGTATGTCAAAACATATCTTTATTTACTCATAATCATTTTAAGCAAACTTCCCTGTTTTATTGCATTGCTATGCAGTGAATCTCCTGATGAAACATATTTATTTGGCTAATAGACAAGGATTTACCCCTTTCCAAAATTATTTATTATGTAAATGGTCTTGTGTGAGCGGAGCGCAGTGGCTCAGTTGGTAGAGTGGTAGACTAGGGATAGAAGGGTTGCTGTTTCGAGCCTCACTGTGGGCCAAGTCACCGTGTTGTGTCCTTGAGCAAGATACTTTATTTCCCGAAATGACTGAAAAAATGTTGACTATGACATAAAGAATAAAAAAAAAACATTGATGGTCTTGTGAAATACAGATCTAATCTCAAAATAAACTTGTGTCTTGAAAGATGGAGCATGGTTTTGGAGAATTTTAGCCAAATAATTATGTATTCATGGTAATTGCAGCCTGGTTATGACTGTTATTTGCCCATGAAATTTCAAACATTTGCTCTAGTCATTGTATTTATGCCCCCAACTTTGGCTGTGGGTGGGGTGCAGTGTTTTACATACATAGTTACAATGTGATAAATTTTGGTGAAGGTATGACTGTCACTAAAGTGTCTAGTGTGGTTACGGTATGACTGTTGCCTAGGTGTCTAGTGTGGTTATGGTATGACTGTTGCCTAGGTGTCTAGTGTGGTTACAGTATGACTGTCACCTAGGTGTCTAGTGTGGTTAAGGTATGACTGTCACTAAAGTGTCTAGTGTGGTTAAGGAAAGACTGTTGCTTAGGTGTCTAGTGTGGTTAACGTATGACTGTCGCCTAGGTGTCTAGTGTTGTTAAAGTATGACTTTTGACTTTGTGTCTAGTTTGGTTAAGGTATGACTGTCACTAAAGTGTCTAGTGTGGTTAAGGTATGACTGTCACCTAGGGGTTGAGTGTAGTTAAGATATAACTGTCACCTAGGTGTCCAGTGTGGTTAAGATATGACTGTCACCTAGGTGTCTAGTGTGGTTAGGGATATACTGTGTAATACTTCTGTTTAATATTAGTGATTTATAGTGATCAGTTTTGTGTATTCATAGTATGTCCAGATAAAATTGGGAAAAAATGCATATAATCCAGCTGATGAGGTTATCTCTTATTTTTAGCGCTATGTGTGAATTCTATTCTTTAATTGTATGCTATGCAGTGGGACCAGAGTCTGGTTTTGAAAATCCCTAACCTAGGAATGCAAAACAGCTAAGGCCATGGCAAGTTGGCTTGAAATGTGGCTTTAAAAATGCCTCCTGCTTACAGGACGTTTAAACACCATAATACCGTGGGTATCACACAGTTGATTCCTCAAGGTTTGCGCATGAAGCAAAGCAGTTTCATCTACTCATGGGCAAGAGAAGCTTGTCTTGCCTTGGAGTGGTAGCTTTTGGTCTTCCTGACCGTTTCCTCCTGTCTTTACACTACCAGTCTCTGTTTCTTCAACAGTCTACTGTCAACACTCTTGAGATACATTGAACCCTTAATACATCAATCGCAACAAAGTTGTCTGCTTTTCTCATCTGCTGAAATGTTTAAGAAGCTTCTATGGCAAACAGTGTGGACCCAGATCAGACTGCTCCTATAGGAGCAGTCTGTTCTGGGTCCACACTGTTTGCTTCTATACTTAATTTGTCAGTAATGTTATGCAACTTTTTGCAGCAGATGTCTTCAGCAGACGACATTTTCAGATGCATTTTTTTTCTTGGTGTTTTAAGGGCTAACGCCCTTGCAATGTCAATTTGTTTCATATTAGCATCACTCATGCCAATGATTCTCATCTTAATATGGTGATTGAACATACTGTTTCAATCTAGTTAAATGACTCAAAAGCGTAGGAGAATCATGCTTGCTGAGCACTTCATGTACAGTGCTATGTCATGAGCTTCTCGTTTGTGGTCATTAATGCATTAAACAAATTAAACTTAACATAGTTTGGTAGCCTAAATACAAGTGTACATGTCAAAAAAAACAACAACTAATTTTCTTTTTTATGACTTGGAAAATTGGGGTCACATAAAATTAGACTTAAAGATAATTGCACATCTAAAGTAAATGTGTCACATTTTCACACAAACAGTATAGTACAAACTTGATCAAAATCTTCTGAGAAATAAGAAAGTTATTATCAAATTAAGTTTTCATAACAACCTGGCATTACCGACATTTTGAGTATACTAGGGCCTTGTACTTCGGGCAGGGCTAGAGAAATCTTCAAATCCCATTCGGTCCGAACGTCGGCCGAAAGTATACCCACCCCCCACCCCCCTCCGCAAAAAATTCCAACCCCCACTCCCTCCCTGCTGTACTCGCGATACATTTCGAAAATAGTATTGCCATTCATTTAGTTTCGAATAGTGCAATGGTCTGCGCCTTTACTGTTCCCAAACTCCTCCTGTAGACAGGTTTTCTTATGTTGTGTCCCATTTCTGTGATGCTGGTTGTTGTGTAATGTTATTATGGTGCTAGCTTGTTTTTATTACCCTTAGATTTTAGTGGAAAAACAGTGTAAGCTTTAATTGAGAATCCAAAGTTTTGTGCAAACACTTTACAGCAATTGAGGTCTTTCTAACATTTATTTTAATTTAGTTTAAATCAAAACATACATTATTGTTGCCATGCTACCTATGTGACCCCCCTTCAATGATTTGATTTTTCTAAATCTTTGTGTCATTTTAAGATATTTTGTTCTCACTTGCGGCATTCTAAGATATTTTGTAATTACTTGTGGCATTCCACAATATTTTGTAATTACATGTGACATTCCAAGATATTCTGTAATCTTGTGTATCATTCCAAGATATTTTGTAATCATTTGTGGCATTCCAAGATGTTTTGTAATCATTTGTGGCATTCCAAGATATTTTGTAATCATTTGTGGCATTCCAAGATATTTTGTAATCATTTGTGGCATTCCAAGATATTTTGTAATCATTTGTGGCATTTCAAGATATTTTGTAATCATTTGTGGCATTCCATGTTTAACACTTGTAGTATTTCTGTTGTAAAAGTATTAGCAACTGGTGATAGTAATAGACATATGACACTTGTTTAGGGGAAACCAGCATTATTTGATCCAGACAAGCAGACTAGGGTGGAAGCTGGAAGTGTTAACCCTTGTCCTGCTGAACTCTGATGTATCCTTTGAAAACACTGTAGATCCAGATCAGCTGACTTCTCATGAAGCCATCTGATCAGGATCCACACTGTTTTTAACTCTGATTAAAATTACATGATTATAACTGAAATGCTGGAGGCTAACAGGATAAAAATTGGAGAAGAGTGAAGCACATAAAAAAATTCAGCATGGCAAGGGTTATGTTAAATCTGTGTCTCCATGCACAACAATTGTTGCCCTTTATAAGTATTCATGCTGTGTAGGTCTATGTCTACTAAAATGTTATATGAATGCTATATTTAGAACATTGCATCACTTTCTATAAATAATTCAAATTTTCAAATATTTTCCGAAAAATATTTGTACGTTTTAATAGCTTTGAAAATATTATGGAAAATGGAACATTTGCTCCTCAGGAGCAAATGTTCCATTTTTCATAATATTTTTAAAAGTCTTACATTTCAAAGGGGTTCAAAGGCGCTTGTGTGGAGTAAAGGGTTATGACAGTCAGTGCAGGCCCAGATGAGATGCTGCATTCTGGTGCATATCATCTGAGTCTAGGATCATTATGGGAATGTAAGCACAAAAAGATAAGTATAGAATAATGTTGTTTTCCTCTAAATAGGTCTCAGATATATTTTATGAAAGATGAATAAAGTATTTTTGTGATGAAGAGATGATGTCTTGAGTTTTAACTTCTTGATAACTCTTTGCCCAGTTAACTTATAACCATAGCATTTAACCCTGGTTTACCTTAGTGCCATTTAAAAGATGAAGAAACTTTGTTTAACATCGGTTATTTTAAACAGCCTGCTGTGAAATAAAATTATCCAGATACTTATCTACTAGTTGATGAAGGGCATTCAGAAGTAAATTTTAGAGAATTGATGTTCCAGGCTTCCTAAATTTTGTCATTTAAACATATGAACCGTCATTAGAAGAGTGGGTTGAAAATGGTTAGGGAGAGGTAGGGTGTATATGAGAAATCTGAGAATTATAATTAAACCACAGGCAAGGATTCAGCCAGAAGCACATACAACTTAACATACACATACAGACCATAAAAGGAGTTGCACAATACAGGGTAGCCATCACATATATACTTTGATAGTTATGACCCTAAAATGTCTAATATTAGAAAGTGGAAAAGGTATTAAAAACTAAGCTGGGAACAATTCCCAAACCACATACAAAACATCAGAATAAGACAAAAGCACATGCAAAAGTTTAAAAACATTGACATAGTGCTACAGGAAGAGTTGCCATATACATATTAGCTTTACCCTATTGAGTCCCAAAAGGACAAAGTTTGTAATGTGAAAATAAAAGCGCTGCAGGCATGCAACATACCCCACCACGGGATATTTTCAATGTTTCTAACGTCAATCAAGGGCTATAACTCTGTACTTATTGTCAAAATTTACCCATCTGCAATCGCAGAACACTCCTTCACAATATAGACTCTCATACCAAGTTTGAAGAAAATCTGTAAAGGAATGCCAAAGATATAGAGTGAAAACCAATTTCTAACGTCAATCAAGGGCCGTAACTCTGTACTTATTTGCCAAAATTTACCCATCCGCAATCCCAGGACACTCCTTCCCAATATCAATTCTCATACCAAGTTTGAAGAAAATTGGTAAAGGAATGCCAAAGATAGAGAGTGAAAAACCATTTCTAACGTCAATCAAGTACCGTAACTCTGTACTTATTAGCCAAAATTTACCCATCTGCAATCCCAGGACACTCCTTCCCAATATCAACTTTCATAGCAAGTTTGAAGAAAAATTGGTTATAAAATGCTCCCAGCAGAGAGTGAAAACGATGCGCTGACGGATGGACAGACGGACGCACTTAAATGCAATTTTTTGAATGGAGGGTATAACATAATACCCTGCACCTTTTAAAGTTGAGGGGTAGAAAAAGTGACAAAAATCAATATCAAAGTTATATAAACTATTTACCAAGGTCACAACCCGGGGTCGCAATATGATTTTTTTTTTTAAAATCTGTTATTAAACTGAGGATCTGTAGGGCTCACGTGACACATAGTCAAAAAACCTTAGATCTCATTAATATAAGGTTTAGACAGGGCAAGATCAGCTTAGGATCCTGAACAAACTTTGTAGGTCACATATCTCCTATGTTATTCTGGAGCATTTGGAACACCTCAGCTCAATTCATATTAGGCCTTATATTCTGGTCGCATGTGTAGTCAGTTCAATTAAAATCAATTATTTTGGTAAAAACTAATTTTATCAACAGGGTAAAGAAAGTTTTCATTTTTCCAGATTATATTATTTAATCTTACTCTTTATGACATTTATCATGGCATGTTGTAGCAGTCACTTTCACTGCAATTGAACCTTTTATTGCATTGGCATAGTTTCTATGACATCATGTGATCAAAGTAGCCCCGCAGTGTTCATCTGGGGTCTGATTCCAGGAAATTTGCTGAGGAGTTCTGAATGGCTGTGGAGACTTTTGAACAGTTTTCCTCATGGGCATGGCAGCCATTTTGGCCTGGCGTGTTAAAGTAAGAAAGAGGGCAAAGATCAGGGATCCATACAATCAAGCACCACACCTGACCCAGGATACCAATGGGAAAGTGACGTCACAATTAGACGTCACAAACGAGAGCAAAGAGAGTCTGAAGTCCGACCCAGCGTGCAATTAAAGAGGAAAGCAAAGTTGCCAACCGTGATTGGGTTGGCCACCAACCATGCAGTCTGCTGCAATACATTAATGTTATAGCCAATCTTTTTTATATTGGGAAATTGTTTTAATGAACTGTGCTGAAAAATTATTAGAACCAACAATCTTCTTCAATTTATACACCAAATCACCATAGAATTCAGGTTCTGAAAGTCCTTGGTGCAAGAGAGATTGAAGTCCAATTTGGAATTTAGATATCAAATCATGGTATCGTCTAAAATTTAGAAAAGGTTTTGCGAAGTTTATGATTCCGATAGCCTTGTTTAAGAAGTTTCTGAGTTAACAATTTATTGTGAGTGTTTAAGTCAGCAACATTGCTAGATGCTCTAGTAAACTGAATGAGTTGAGAGATATAGACTCCATAGGATGTAGAGCGAGGAACATCACCATCTAAAAATGGGAAATTGACAATTTCAAAATCAAAGTCGTCACGTTTATCATAAATTTTGGTAGAAGCAATGTCATTAGAAATTGACAAATACAAGTCTAAAAACGAGGCTTCCGTATCAGAGGTATTGGAGCTCTGAAGGGTATATTTGACTTACCATAGTGTCAAAATAAACATTATTAATGTTTAAAATATCGTCCAAATATCTGGATGTAGTGTTAAAAGCATCAATAATATCAGCCTGCTTATCATCAGAAAGAGACATCATAAATTCCCTTTCATAATAAAACAGGAATAAATCTGCAACCAAGGGAGCACAATTAGTGCCCATAGGATTCTCAACTAGTTGTCTATACAACTTGGTGCCAAATGGAATAAAAATGTTGTCCAACAAAAAGGTCAGCACATCACATACATTTTGACAAGATGATACTTTTTAGGTTTTTCTGAAGTAAAAATGCGTTTATGTCGTTACATGCAAGGTAAGGAGAGCCTTCTCTATTGAAGGATCTTTCAATAAGATCAATACGTTTATCTTAAATCAAATTATGAGGTAAAGTAGTGTAAAGAGTAGAAAAATCATAAGTAGACAAACTGGTTAGTTTATCAAAATTTCACTTGAATTTTTAATAGACCAAAATAGATTTTTACCGGATCTCTCATATACCTTTTCACAGTACTTGATAACATGTTTTAACAGCTGTTAGACATGAGGTTAACAATTTAGAAAGTTTTGTGGTCGTACAATAACTAGAATTAGCAATAAATCTTGCTTTAAACGTTTTTTATGGAGTTTAGGTAACTAGTACAACGTAGGGACTTTGTCTTGGTTTTCTTTAGCTTTGACACCAAAATGTAGGGCTGTATGACAACCATTTCCATCGACAACCACCCCCTCACTCAAAAAAGGCTGCAGTTTATAGGCATTGGTGTCAACAAGCTCACGCTTAAGAATATTGATATAATACAATCTTCAAACAACTACATGTACAACATTGTTACCAGCTTTATCTGCTGGAACCAAAACATAGTTCATATGAAAACCCTGGATACCTCGTTTAAGGTGATGAAAAGAATATTTAGGTTTATGGGGTAAAAGATGTGTATTACGAGAGTAGAATGAAATACGAGTATCAATAATTTTAAAAATGTTAATTTTCCATTCCTTCAAGGCATCAGGTTCAACATTTTCTGGTTTACACCAATGATTACTGAAGTCATTTAAAATACTATTTAGGTTGTCACATCCAAAGGATGCTCTAAATGAAAGCTGACTTCGTTTGTGGTGTCTTCTGTGAGTTTGTCACTTTCCCATTGGTATCCTGGGTCAGGTGTGGTACTTGATTGTATCGATTCCTGATCTTTGCACCATTACTTACTTCAATTGGTCTTGTGGTTTCTGCGAAAAATATGCTTGAATATATTGATGGTAGTCCAATATGATCAACGACCTTAACTTTCAATACTTATCTATAGTCATTGGCTCATAAGGTTAAGCACATCTAGTCTGACGGTATAACGACTGGCTTTCTTGTCTTTTTTGATCATGGGTTTCATTGTGGAACTTTGAAACTATGAGAGGGTCACTGATGACGCCTAAATGGCAGAAAATAGCTAGTCTGGCCCAGGAAATATGCACACTATAGTTTCAGTTCTTTGGTGCAGTCTTTGCTTCCGAAGGATACCCTTTTAAGAACATATTTGACTTCACTACAGCTGGTGACTGGGACTGTGTGGCGGCGGTAGAACGTCTCACTGTCCTTCACTATAGTGTAGATTTTATTTTCTTGTCCTTTGGGATCATGGGTTTCATTGTGGAACTTTGAAACTATTAGAGGGTCACTGATGATGCCTAAATAGCAGAAACTAGCTAGTCTGGCCCAGGAAATATGCACACTCTAGTTTCAGTTCTTTGGTGCAGTCTTTGCTTCCGAAGGATACCCTTTTAAGAACATATTCAACAATTATTAAATAATCATATTTTCAAGATTTCCCCAGGGAAACTTTGCACCCTTACTTACTTTGAAAGTAATTAGGCTGCTTTTTAGCTCACCAAAGTGATAGGCTCGAAGTTAACTTTAGTGATAGTTGAATAAAAGGGCTAGAACCAGGAATGATTCTTATATGGCCCTTTTTGATAATTGGCCAAATTGTTTCAGTCTGTTGCATAAATAGGTCAAATGAGATAAAACCAAAGGACCATAAGTCCTGAAGTAAGTCACAAGAATGTAGATGACCTAAATATAATAGTCCCAGGAGCCAATTAAGCTTACCATGCACCAACCTCCCCAGGACACTTTTTCAAGGTCGTCCTAAAAATAACCTGTTTGGGCTATGTGAAAATGCATGGTTTCCATGGCAACCCATAGCAGATTCGAGAATGGGAGTGTGCCTACAAAATTACTCATATCTCAGCTGTTACTTATCCCAGACTACTAAACTTAGTACCAAATTAAAGCTTAGACATATTATGCTTTTTATCCAGTTTTCCCTTATGCAAATTATAAATATTTATGAAAACATCAAAACATGTGATTCAAATTTTGGGGCCATACCTACAAAATCAATAATAACTCAGCTGATACTTATCATAGACTACTAAAATTGGTACCAAATTAAAGCTCAGACACAGGCCTTTCATTCCATGGTCAAATATGCAAAATATCTTATTTGCATTATTTGCGTATTCATGAATATTAATAAAATGTTAAAAAATAAGAGAAAATCATTAAAAATATAAAAAAAGCTGATTGTTGCATGTTTTATATCATCATGTATTTCAAAACTCATTTATCGACTCAAACAAACAGGTTTTCCGGGGGGTACTCTTAGCAGGCAAAATGCCAATTTTCGATGCTGTTTTTACAAATAGCGAATAAAAGAGGGCAAATTCTTTCAACTTTAAACACCAATGCTCCATCCAAGTTATGACAGCAAAATTTAAAAGATCACGTGATCAGGTAAGCAAAAATGTACAAAGTTTAACCATGTAATGTGTTAATGAAACGCAATTCAGTCAACAATTTTGTTATTTGACTGTTTTAACCACCCTTATTAATTGCAAAATATTGCTTGGAGAGGTGAGAAGAAACATCGTGGCATTTACAAAAAAAAGAGCTATGAAACCCTATTTCCTAGGCATTATCCTAATTACAACCAAAACCCAAACGGAAATCATTTGTCATTATTTAAACCCACTCGAAATCGTCATAGCCATACAGCTGTGCCGGTGTGATTTAACAGGAATAATTATCTGAAAACTTTTGACAGACATTCAACTAAACTGATTCTAGATTTTGGAGAACATCACCTGATAGGTTATATGGGGATGTCTTAGTGGGTACAATTCTCGAGCTGCCGTGACATCATCATGATTGGCAGAGTTCTATGTTGCTGACGTTTGGATAATAAAATAACAGTAGATTTTGATGTGCAATAAAATATTTTGCAAAAATTTACAACCTGGTAAAACTTAGCAAAACCATCAACTTTATTATTAAATATCGTTAACTTTATGCTATTTGTATAGGTTAAATCACGTAAAAACTATAAACCCATGAGAATTTTTGAATGCATGCCGAATTGTTTAGTGGGACCCCCTGAATGAGAAAAAAGTTGTTCCTTAAAAAAACATGTTAGGGCTGGATGCAGGATTTTTGAATAGGTTTAACCTAACATGGCATGGAAGACACTTTGGTCACGTGACATGGACAATATACAGTAGTCATATTAAGCATGTCTTATCCATAGTGACTCTGTATGAAATCCGACTTAAATTGGGCGTCTAATTTATGAAAAAAACATGTTTGCAATCCAATAAGAGCTACCTGTCTTGATAACTTACTTAATATTGATAATCCTTATTTCCAACAAAAGGTAAGTCAGATATATCCCACATAACTTTATTTAAATAAGCCAAATTTATTTGATTAATACCCAAGCCCCCTTTTTGGACTTGGATTCGTCTATAATTGCATAGTTTCATCTAAAATATATGATAAATTGGATGATTTTAATGTTGAAATATGTTCCCAGTTCTTCCTATGGTGTATATATTTCCCCATTTCGCAGCTTATTCGTTTTGTGTATGCTCAAATCTTAGTGACTTCAATAATAGAAACGAATTTTTGACGACTATGATACTAAAAAGGTTATCAATATCAAAAAGAAGTTTCTAAATTCTACCTCAGACACGCTGTGTTGATTGTTAAATCTAATTTTGGCTTAAAAACTTTTGCAACAGGGCATATCTGAGCCAGTGTTCCATGTTGATTTAGTTTTAAAATTCAAAATAATTGTTGGAAGTCCTACTTTTAGTGATCAATTCAAAAAGATAATCAAACGGTTTAAAATGGGATTATTATAACATGGATATCATGCAACAGTCTGCATTCCTGGTTGTAAACCCAATCAGGATTTATATCTGTGAGTCGCGAGTCATTTTCTTTGTATCATCATAACGTGTTAATTTGATTTGATTGGTTCTCTGCGATGAGACATTGCATTAGTTAGGAAGCCTCCATGCGAGCTAAACAATTTTGTGTTTTAACAACAACAGAATTACCCTGGCATCCAATTTAGGTTACCTTGCACCCCCCAGGACAATTTTTCATGGGTGCCAAATTGTTCATTGGGACCCCCTGGTTGAGAAACGAAGGTGTCCTCAAAAAAAATTTGGTTTGGGCTATGTGAAATTGCATGGTTTCTATGCCAAGCCATAGCGAATTTGAGAAGGGGGGTCTGCCTATAAAATTACTCATATCTCAGCTGTTACTTATCCTAGACTACTAAACTTAATACCAAATTAAAGCTTAGACATATGCCTATTATCCCCTTGTTGCATATGGAAATTATCAAATTTGCATATTCATAAATATTTATGAAAACATTAAAAATGTGTTTCACGAATGGGGGTATACGTACATCATTACAACTATAAATAGGCCGATTTCATCCCAATATTGTCATTGTTGCATGTTTTAATATAATTAATGTTACAATTTGACAGGTCCAATCATCCAGTGGTCCTATATGTATATTATCTCATTTGAATATTCATGAAAATGCATGAAAACTTAAAAAAAAATGAGGGAAAATCACGTAAAAACTATAAGCCTAGGGAGGGGTTAAGGTACGATCTATCCTGCACTCCTAGGGCCTTTTAAATTCATGCCAAATTGTTCAGTGGGACCCTCAAAATGTGAAATGAAGTTCTCCTCACAAGAAATTAGGTATGGGCTATGTGAAAACGCATGGTTTCCATGGCAACGGCTCATATGATTCTCGAGATTGGGGGTAGGCCTACAAATTCAATTATATCTAGGGTTCTACTTATCCTAGAGCACTAAAATTGGTGTCAAATTAAAGCTTATGATTCTCGAGATTGGGGGGTAGGCCTACAAATTCAATCATATTTAGGGTTCTACTTATCCTAGAGCACTAAGCTTAGATACATGTCTTTCGTCTTGTGGTCAGATTTGTAAATCTTCTAATTTGCATATTTATGAATATTAATGAAAACCTACAAAAATGAAGTAAAATCATAAAAAAACAACATAAATGAACATATTTCAGCACAAAAACATCATCAAACCACCATTGTTGCCAGTTTTTATATCCTCAGTGATTCAATTTGATAAGTTATGTTTTGTTATGCATGGCTTTGTGTCCATTCTAGTGTTGCAATCATCTTGAAGAGGAAGAGAAAGCTGGTTGCTTTGCTATTATTGTCTTACAGATGTATTGTTACTACAAATGTTCTGTGGCTCTTCCTCACGGTGCCATGGGTTGGTCTGCAGTGTGTGATTGTGGTATTTCCTGATCATACTCACTTACATTTTATAGTTATGTTGTCCTCTTTGATTACAAAATTATGGGTCAGGCGTCAGACTCGATGACGACTCTGGCCTAAAACTTTCATCGGTAGTTGGTGCCTGATGCTTGCCTTTGGCTGGGCTCATCTTGACTCAACTTGAGGTTTTCTTTAGCTCTGACTCTCTGTCATGATCCCCTTTCTATGTTTAATTTGATAAGATTGTTTCTCTGTAATGGTGCATTGCATAAGTTAGGAAGCCTCCATCTGAGCCAATCAATTTTTGTGTTTTAACAATTGCAGAATCTAGGGCAAAGGTTAGGCGTCAGTCAAATGCACTTAAGCCCCAGTGGCTTCAGGTGCTGTCTGTTCTAAGGCGGAGGTTCTTTTAGTGTTGATTCATTGTTTATTATTGTCCCCATTGTTTTGGGGTTATTTGTGTTTGGTCTTTGTTTGTTATGCAGTACTTAGTGTCCGTTTTAGTTTTGCAATCATCTAGCTAAAGAAGAGTTGAGCCAACAGTTGCAACATGCCCCAGGTTGCTTAACTTTAATTGCCTCTCTGCTGTCTTGTGGTTGTTATTGTTCTGTGTCTCTTCCTCATGGTGCTTAAGGTTGGTCAGCAGTGTGTGATTGTGATATTCCCAGGTCATTATACTCACTTCTTGGCTCAATTGTCAACACTCAATCGTGGCGTCTATCTATCTATCTATCTATCTATCTATCTATCTATCTATCTATCTATCTATCTATCTATCTATCTATCTATCTATCTATCTATCTATCTATCTATCTATCTATCTATCTATCTATCTATCTATCTATCTATCTATCTATCTATCTATCTATCTATCTATCTATCTATCTATCTATCTATCTATCTATCTATCTATCTATCTATCTATCTATCTATCTATCTATCTATCTATCTATCTATCTATCTATCTATCTATCTATCTATCTATCTATCTATCTATCTTTCTATCTATCTATCTATCTATCTATCTATCTATCTATCTATCTATCTATCTATCTATCTATCTATCTATCTATCTATCTATCTATCTATCTATCTATCTATCTATCTATCTATCTATCTATCTATCTATCTATCTATCTACCTACCTACCTACCTACCTACCTACCTACCTACCTACCTACCTACCTACCTACCTATCTATCTATCTATCTATCTATCTATCTATCTATCTACTGCCTCGATAGCTCAAGTGGTAGAGCGTCCGCTTTCGGAGCGGGAGGTCGTGGGTTCGAATCCCGCGGCCGCACCATACCAAAGGTGTAAAAAATGTTACTAGCAGCTCCCTTGCTGACGCTCGCATAAAAGGGGTTGTGCTAGGAAGATAAAGTAAGGCTGGTAAGTATCTGTTAAAGATATTGTTATGTCGCAGAATAGCTCGTGAGCTAATGTTGTCTGTTACATTATAAGCGACGTTAAATAAGGCTTCGTTATCTTTATCTATCTATCTATCTATCTATCTATCTATCTATCTATCTATCTATCTATCTATCTATCTATCTATCTATCTACCTATCCATCCATCCATCCATCCATCCATCCATCCACCCACCCACCCATCCATCCATCCATTCCTACATCCAGCAATCCATCAATCCATCCATCCATCCATCCATCCATCCATCCATCCGTCCGTCCAGCCAGCCAGCCAGCCACCCATCCATCCATCCATCCATCCACCCACCCTTGCATCCTTACATCCATCCATCCACCCATCCATCCATCCATCCATCCATCCATCCATCCATCCATCCATCCATCCATCCACCCTTTCATCCATCCATCCATCCATCCATCCATCCGTCCATTTATCTATCTCTCCCCCCAAACAGGAATGGTACATATGCGAATTAGCCGTATTTATCTTTAAAATGAACTAGGGTGTGGAGAGTGGCAGGTATCCTGGGGCACCCTTCGGTATCATGTCGCAGCAAGCAATTATCAGACTGACCGTTGTCAGCCGTTTAGATTGTGTACACCTATATACCGGAAGGAAAGTTCCATCCGCGGGAGGAATGTTCATTCCGGTGTTTAGCTATACCTGTTAGCCGAAGCTTTCCGCATGAAAGAAATCAGTGGCGAAAACAAAAACGATGAAATTTCCCTTATAGTAATGCCATATTGTCACGATGGACTTAGTTTATTGTGTTGATGTAACCAAGTCAAAGGTCACAAAAGACTGGGTAGCTGATGAACGATATTGCACAAGTTTATCCTGTCGAAACATCGTTGCAGTCAGCAAACCCACGGAAACTGATGACAGGTGAGCCAGAAATAGCATCGGAATGAGGCTAAGTATCAGTCCCGAAGCTGCGCCAATAACGCATTTTCAGTCATTATGGCCCTTTAGAAATGCACTGATGGGCCACAGTTTGCTCGCTTCCAAAATGAGCATATGTTGTTTTTCCTGTCGGACCCAATTTCGTTTCTTTCCAGGGCTTATATTGTCAAATACCCTACGTTCGCCCCCCCCTCCATTCTTTCTTTCGTGTGTATTTTCCTTCTGTACAGAAGCACCTCTTGAGTTAACAGGAGTTTAAAATAAGGTATGTTTAAAAGTCTTGTAAAAACGTCTTTTAAAACTGAACTTCAAACTAGATAAAAGTCTATGTATGCCTGATTCTCATAACTTCGGGTATTATCATTGGGTTCGTGGATACATAAATCACGCTCGTGCAGAAATAGCGTGTGTGGAAATTCGGTACAGTTTGCAGACATGTTTACTACTACGTTTTTTGCGAATTTTCTACGCTTTTTAGCTTCAAAATACGCTCTACGGATCACTATTGCAAAACTACGCACAGAGCGAAATCCCGATTTTCTATCAATTTTTATCCATTTTGGTTCATTTCAATACGTTTTTTCTAGAGCTTAAGGGAGGTAATTTCTTGACTGTGTTTATCAGCTGGTCAGTTACCATGAACAAACAAGCCAATTACGGTAAATGTTCTAAAATTTCGAACACTCTAAAATTACGAACACCTAAAATTATCGCCGAAAATAATTTTAAAAACATCCTAAAAAATCGAACACTGCCCTTTTTTGGAAAAGTGAATTTCTAAAATTACGAACACAAGTTATTTTCGGCCGAAAATCGATGTCCGTTTATCTGTTTGTCCCATCTGTGTTCGGTATACTTCTACCGTACAGCACGTGAGCGGTAGCGAGATTTCGAAGGTTCCATTATACTTAGATGGGTAATCTGGCACGTGACGTTCTGCGCGCGATGTTAAACTTTTTTGTCTGCTAATTGTACGATAAGATCAAAATCAAACATTTGCAAACAGTAGATGTTATTACTTAAAAAAACCATATAAAAACCATATAAACCACAGCGTTAATAAACAACCGAGTAAATTTGCTAAGTAAGTTTGCTTATATACAAAAGGGCCTTTTCCAACGATATGGCCTGAGTCGTTCATCCATTCAACAAAAAAGCGGTGATGCTTGACATATCTGATCTACTCCCCAACTTAATGTGTGTCACGCTGAGTAGTGAATGCACATTTGCGCAGACTCGTCTGAGTCTTTGTCGCATGTTGTAAAGAAATGATGTCCGTCACCGCAGTTTTTTAATCGAGCAGGTTCACAAACTTTGATAGCAGGTCGTAAAAGTAGAGAGAGAGAGAGAGAGAGAGAGAGAGAGAGAGAGACTGCATGGTGCTTGCATACGGCTTGTTTTCTTAGAATCTCGAAACACAATGTTTGGGTCAAGTTACAACTGCTTCCAATGAGGACCCATGCGCGGATCCAGAAAGTTTTGTCAGAGGGGGTCTAACCCTGCAACTCTGACAACGTTTTTTTTCTTTTCTTTTTTAGAGGAGAGAGGATCCAAATATCACAAAATCGGGCCATCATCGGCCCGCCAGCGAAACGCCATTTAAATGGAGTTTCGCTGGGGTGCCGATGATGGCCCAACGTTGAATGCTGGCTTGGTAGCTTTGAGAATTTCAGGGGATCCGGTCCAGTATTGCTAAGATATTCTATATTTTTGTGATTTTCGGGGGGAGGAGGTCCGGACCCCTTGACCCCTGTCCTGCATGGGACTGACCAATGTATATAATGAAAACCCATCTTATCGTGCGCATCGGCTTTTGTACGACACTTTGCGTACTTTCAATAGAATGCACAATTTTTTTTTTAATTTGCGAAACGTTCTTTCCTGAGTTACATTCGGGTCTGGTCTGGATCCAAACCGTTTTTGCAATTGTAAATAGAGAAAGAGAGAGAGACTGGTGCATGCACATCCTTTCGGGGAAAATCAAAGTGCATCGGCGGATCGGCAAGTAGAGAGAGAGAGAGAGAGAGAGAGATGCGTGTGTGTGTTCCTTTTGAATTTCGTCATTTAATTTTAACTCTGAGAACTTGCCTACGTATTTTAAAGTTTCGCGTAGATCTTTGCAAAAAATTCTGATCGTACGAGATGTCTTACAATATAAACTGGAAGTCGGCATTTGCGCAGATGGCAAGGAAGAAACGTAAAGTGGAGCGATTCATCGGTAGTCCGAGACGAGTGAACCCCGGCTTATCCAATAGTTAAATAAGTGGACTTATACGACTTGTAAGTAAACTGAGTGTCATAACATGCACGTGCCAGGCAATTACTGCACACGCTGGACATTTTACTTGCTCAGTCCGCAAGAATTTAGTGGCGGTTTTAATAAGATTTTAACAAGATAAGAGAAAAGAAAAAAATGAGTAGATAGGGCAGAATCATATCGCCGTGTTTTCAACACGTTTCTACCGCATTTTTACATGCATACATACCATTTTTGCTCATGATAAAGACCAAATTCTAAAATTACGAACACTAGCACTTTTTCTGAAACGTAATTTCTAAAATTACGAACAGCTGGAAAATAATTATTTTTTAGTGTTCGTAATTTTAGAACATTTACCGTAGTCATGCTGTGTGAGCAAGTTAGTGCCAATCAACCCCAAAACTGGTAAGGAATGACAATAATACAGCCTTTTCATCTTTTCATTTCATGAATAACATTGGTTTTATGCCATTGTTGTAATTGTCATAGGTTTTCGCGACCTATTTTTACCGTCAATGGTATATTTTCATAGTTAATGAGACTGTATTTGAGGTCAAAATATTATATAGGCAATCCTTACATGTATATAGACCAAAACAATTGTCTGTCATGCAAGAATTTTTTGTTTGTTTTGATTTTATTTTGATGGCCTAATGTTCAAAATTGAGTCAGCCAGTAAATATATATATAGAAAGATGAACTGTTTTAGTAAACTATTTAATCAGCTTTTTTAAGATTGAAAAGACTCAGAATAGATCTAGTGATAAAAAATTTAACATTTCACCAGCTGCTGTGAGTAGGGCAAATAAACCATTAGTTCTCTCCCTCTAGACTTTTTAATGCTTGCAAATAATAAGTCAGATCAGGGTCTTTCTCCTCCGGTAAGATGCATTCCTCAGCCCTTTATTCTGCCTTTGGTAATACATCTTTCTATATTTGTTCAAATTATCCACCGACTAATCATTATACACAGTGGCGGATCCAGCATGTCTTGATATGGGGTTCAAATTTACAAAGGGGGGTTCGATTTGTTAATTTTATAAGATCATTTATCAATGTTTCCTGATTTTCTGAAAATTCTTCATGAAAATTAAATATTTTAGTCTTAAAGGGGGTTCCCTCTAAATCTGCCACTGATACCTGTCTGCTTTACTGACTTTCTGACTCTACATGGGCGAAGCCTGAATTAAACAGGGCTGCATATGATATTTTTATTATGAGAACTTTGATGGGCTTTTAAGTTTTTGGTGGGTATGTAAAAAGTTAATTAAATTCTTATCTATTTTAGCCTTTTATTTTAGGCAATATAGTTTGTTAAACTTGGCGTATGATAGACTACACATCAGTACTCAAAACTACACATAACTGCCTCCTTGACTACACATACGCAACTTTCAATGTAAACAGGTCTGAGTTTGTTCGAGAAGAAAGAAGATTTTTCATCGGCCTCAACAATGAGAAAAAAAAAACAGGTATAACATCGATTAAATCTTGCTAAATAATATGTAAACTTGTTAACCAAATGCTATTTAACACAAAAAATCTTATTTGCACGCGAGAAACTTCCTAATTCCAATAAATCCAGTGCATTTCAGATCGTCTGACAACTCTTTCAGCCATCTTGCAATATCACGTGACCGGATCATGATTTTTCAGACACTGTCTAGACAAGTATACTTCAGCAAAAAGTTGAGACCATGTTGACTCAGTGTATCAATTAAAATCCAATTAAAATGACTTTGACAATTTATTATGAGTGTCAGAAAGTCACATGTATAATTTTTAAGCAGGTTGGTATGTTGCTAAAAGCCTATTTAATATATATAGAAGACAACCTTTCTTGTGTCATAATATGTTCCTCCCATGTGGGTTCACCCTGCCCTCTCTGGGATACAACACTAAAATTGTAGTTTCAATTTCAACATGTTTTCAAAGAAATACTAAAATTAAATTAGCTTTGTAAACATTTTGAAATTATGATAGATCTGTAATATTGGTTATTTCCAAGGTAACAGGTAATGACTGAGATGCTAAAAATCCCTTTCAATATGCTGCTTGGACATTTGTGTTTATGTCCTGTCTCTCAGACAAAGCCAGTCAAAGCGACAAGAAAATACAGGTCTTCTTACTCTGCACAAGCCTTACTAGGAGCATATGAAAGTGTAAAATTGAAGGGTCTGTGCACCGGGCAGCCATACAGTTTCGTGTTCCTGAGAAGACACTTAGAGAAAGGGTTAAGGGGCGTATTGATCATACAAACCTGAAATTGGGCAGTGAGACTGTGTTCAGCAATGAAGAAGAACTCACTCTTGTAGAGCATTTGGAAGCTATGTGCGACCTTGGATATGGGTACACAAACTCTTTGCTTAAACAAACTGCTGGAGAGTTGGCAAACAGTCTCGGGGAAAAGAGCTAAGACTACGCCACTGAGCAACAACTGGTTGTATGGTTTTTTGAGAAGATGGGGAAGCAGACTTACCACGTTGAAGCTAAGATCATTGGATAGCACTCGCGCCAAATCTGCCACTCCAGAAAAAATATCAAGCTACTACGACAGCCTGAATGAAACTTTAAAAAAGCATCAGCTCCTTGACAAGCCTCAATTTATTTAAAATATAGATGAGACGGGAATCCAGCCAGATCATAGACCTCCAAATATAATTGCGTCTGTTAACTCCAAACCTCAATCAATAACATCTCCAAGATCTACAACAACAACTGTTATAGGATTTGTAAATGCTGTGGGAAAGTCCCTCCCCCCATTCTTTGTTTTCAAAGGCAAACGGTTCAATCCCGACCTGATGAAGGGCGCATCACCTGGCAGTTACTATGCAATGTCAGAGTCCAGATGGTCTAATGGCCAAATATTCAAAGATTATTTGGAAAACCACTTTTTTCCAAATGTAAGAAGCAGAACAGACAACAGCCAACCAATTCTTATACTGTTTGATGGCCATGCATCACACTGTTCATCAACCTTGATTGACTGGGCACAAACTCACAACCTCATTCTATTTGTTTTACCAGCTCATACCTCACATCTGTTGCAGCCACTGGACGTATCTATATTTGGACCTTTCAAAAACTTTTACTACAGTGAGTGCACATCATTTATGAGAGACAATATTGGCAGGAACATAACAAAGTATGATATGTGTGCTATAGCTTGCAGAGCATATTTGAGGGCAATGACACCTATGAATATAATTGCTGGATTTAAGAAGACAGGAATTTACCCGCTTTCCAAGGAATCTGTTCCACCGGAGAAATTATTTCCAAGTGAAATTTTCAGAGAAGAAGAGCCACTAAAAAAGGTTCAAGCTATCAAAGGAGGAAAAGAGGCTGTGGATTAGGGCTGGGACGATATATCAAAACACCGATACATATCGATATGGACTTGACCGATACCGTATCGATACGCTTGGGTGCCGTATCGCGATACTTTCAGAAATTTTACTAGCAACAAATTTGGTAATTTCTGACCTCAAAATAAATATTCAGGTACATTCTACTCTTACAGTGTAAATGTTCGCTACTTGAAGCAAGATCAAATGGACAGATAGGCAAAAGTAATGATAGATAATAAAAATCTATTGTGCCCTCCCTCATAGGGCAACCACATGCCAATTACTTGCTGTTATTCAAATGCCTCTATAGAATTTTTTAAAGTTACGTTTCGTCAAGGTTGGCAAAATGCCGGCAAATAAGCATATTTGCCATTCCAGTGGCATTTACCGGGAAATACTGGCAAATATCGGGAAATACTGGCAAATATGATTTTCCACCCTGGAATTTTTACACCCCACATTTTAGATTGGTAATTTCAATAATAGAGGTTATTTGACTTAATATTTCATTTCTACTAGTTTATCAGGCTATCAGCTAAATCCTCTTAGTTTAAGATAAGTCTAATTCTTTTAACATTTAAATTTATTAAAGCGAAATTTGGAAAAAAAACCCCTGTTTCGTACCCGCCAAAGTACTCATCAGTTGGTTTGTGCATAGCTACAGATAAGGTTGGGTATTTGGATGAGTGACCCTTATCTGTAGCTATGCTGTGGCTACCACGAAATAGGGATAATTTTTAAGGTTTAGCAGTAGCTGCATGGTATACAGGACCTGCTGAGATCTATCCATTAAGAGGTTTCTCTCTTCATGTTTGCTGGTCTGAATAGTGTGTATTACATGCTTCACTACACAAAGACATGTAAATTCAGCATAAATGTCAAATTAATGATCAATTTTCCAAAAAGAGTAACAAAAATATTTGTCATATTGAATGATTTGCAAATGGAATAGAAAAAAGTGAAAACTTTTTATCAATACTCTACAGGAATACTGCTTCTAAGTGTTGCTGTATCATTGTCGATATATCGTGATACGTATTGTATCACATTACATGTATCGCGATACGTATCGTATCGGATGACAGCTTTCCTGCTTTATTCCTTCCCCACATTTATTAGAGGACTGTTGAATCAAAAGAGAGAAATAGCCGAGGCTAGGAACTGCTATATCAAAAGATTTTGAAACTTACAGCCTGTAAAATTCTGACTGCACAGTACACATGGACGAAATACATGTATGGTAGATGTTCTAAAAATTTAAATACTAGTTGTCTGCAAAAAAGGCCAAGACAGACCCAGATCATACTGCTTTCGTGTTTGCTATTCTGACAAACAGCATTGACAACCCACATTTAATTTTAGAACAGAAAGAGACAAGTGTTCAAAATTTTGGAACATTTACTGTAATAAAAAAACAAATATCTCAGCATGGTGCATGCACTATACGACACATTTTCACACCTGAAATAACCGGGCCGTGTAGCGCAGTAACGTGTCTGGCAACAGATGCGAATCTGACTGCAGGTTCAGGGGTCGCGAGTTAGATCCCGGTCCGGTCCCATACTTTTGTGGAAATTGATCATGAAATAATTTCTATGGTCATTCTCCTCCCTTCCGCTGAATCAAGGTTGGCAATCGACCGGTCAATATGCATATTGACCAGACCAGTGGTCAATACTGGTTTTAACCGGTCAATACTGGTCGATTGGTGGTCAATTGGTCGATTGAAAAAAAACACATGGTCGATGTTAAGATACTTAGCATTAGTTATTCCATTTTACTTGACTCTATAAACAGACTTAAAATTGTTCAATATAAGATAATACATGCTTAATTGAAAATGTGTTTCATGCCTTGCTATTGCTTTAAAAATGTATGATTAATTATTTAAAATAGGCCGTAAAACAAACAAAAATGAATGTCAATAAGTTTTAGATCTTCAGTCTCAATCAAACTGAATCATTACCACAACTTTCAGTTTAGACTTTAACTTATTTTGTATTAACCATTAATAAAAAAGTAAAGCAAATGCAAGTAATGAAATTAACTAAATTCAAAAAAGTTCTAGCTTTTTCAGTCATAAAAAATATTTAAATCAGTGACTAATTAAATGAAAGAAGTACAAAAAATCAATCAATACTTCAAATCGATCATCAAAGAGGTCATCATGTATGAAATAGTCATTGCTCTATTAGTAAAAATGCAAATTGAATTGGCCTCTCATCTGAAAAGACAAAGGTGTGAAATGGTTAAGAAAACAAAAACTATCAGGAGTTAATTTTACGCTTTAATTACCCCAGAACAAAACAAAACTGTCAAAATACTAGAAACGTCTCTCAGACTGAAGAAGGTGTGTCCAGTTTATAAAACCTATCCAATCACTGAGCTTAAAATGCATTGGCTAATTCACTGGCACCTGTGTCAATACAGAGGTGTGAAACTGTGGCCATTCTGTTATCTGCTGTTATCAGTTAAGTTAATAATTTAACCAGTGTCATAAATTTTTGTTATTGTCTCAAAATGATGAAAAAAGACCCTGTTAGGCTGTAGGGTTATTCAATTCTGCCTTTGATGATTAAAAATGAATATAAAGTGTTAGGTTCCTGGACTGTAATGCAGAAGTCAGTGCTAAGGTGAAAAGTGACCTTAGCAAGGTCAAAACAGTACATGTACTTTTTAACTTTTTTCAATAAATAGTACATAAATTCTGACCTCATATCTCAATCCAACCTCTAAAACGAGCTCTTAAAATTTTCAATCGACCACTCAGATTCGTATTGACCAGTATTGACCACTTTTTGGCATATTGACCGGGGCGGTTTTAACCGGTTAAAACCGCTGGTTAAAACCGGGGGTGGTTTCGACCGCCCAACCTTGCGCTGAATCATTCAAGAAGGGTTGTTGTCAGTTACAAGCGAAAGTATGTGCACGAAGTACTGGTTAACTGCTTGTTCAAGCTTGCCCAGGAAAAAGTGTGGTTAGGTGAATTGACTGCCCGCCATGACCATAGCTGTTGACTTGGGACGTAAAGCAACAAAACAAACAAAAAAAAACACCTGAAATAAAATTGTTATATCACAGCTTGTTGTCTACATACCTCAATACAGATATATTAAAACACAATTTATAAATAAAACAACAAATAATTATCTTTTCAGTACTTTTGAGCAGAAATGTATAGTGGAGGTGTTCGATTTAGACAAACCTTGGGAACCATTTCATGTTACTACATCAGCTTATCATGTGGTTCAGTTACACTGGGACCCCACTGGCTCCAAATTGATGATCATTACTGATGACAGCAACTGTCAAGTCTGGGAGATGGAGGTATGTTCATATTGCACATGTTTAGAAAAACAAAATTTTTGAGTGTAAAATTGTAAATCAGTTTTGACATATGTTTTGAGTGCTCAAAAGAACCATCTCATATAGACAGTTCTTTTGAGTACTCACAACATATGTTTTGGTTGAGAAATAAGAAAATTATTATTCTGTTACACACTCTTAACTAAAGGCCTGATGGTCATTTTGGTTGCATGTGACTGATGCAGACATTTGGGACCTCTCGTATGGGTGTTTTTGTGTTTTGATGTAGTCGGTAGTGACGTCAACCAGACATGCTGAGTAGTAATGAAATCACTAAACCACTAGTGGTTTACATATTTAATAAAGTTATATGATAACAATATTGCCAACATAATGACAAAATCTTGATGTTTTCAAACCAAAAATCTGGCACAAAATAATTTAAATGTCATGATCAATAGAATCTACCATTCATGTCCCTGTATTATTGAATTTATTTAACAAATTGCAAAAAGAGATAAAAGGCTCTACAAGCCTCTCATTGGATCGCTTTTCCCCAACTTATTTAATAAATTCAATAATATCAAGTGTGAATTTTTCAGGATTATTGCTGAATTCAGGATTTCAAAATGCTGAATCGGGTATATTATTATAGCTTTTCTTATTTTCAGTTTATCTAATGCCAATTTTTATATCATTTAAACTTGAAAATATTAATTATTGTTGACATTCTGCACTTTTTTAGATTTGAATTTCGTAAGTTCAGGATTTTGAACTTTCACCAATGTAATACATGTTATGATGTACATGATGTAAGATCCTCTATGTATTTCAGGGTCATCTATTAAATAAGTGGGTGTGTGTTGGTAATGTGACAGTCGAAGGAGAAGAAGTTTTATCTGCAATTTGGTTCCACAATGGCTTACAGGTGTGATAAAAATTATAATGTTTTACAGTAAAACCTGTGTAAAACGGCCACTCAAAAATAGACAAAACAAAGATCTTAATGACAAACTGTAGCTTAATGAAGGTCAGAAGTGTTGCAGAATGCTCCCCTTGGAGCATCCTGCAATACCTTTGACCTGCATTAAGCGATAATTGGTATAGAAAACCAATTTTCTGTCTTTTTGAGAGTGACCTTTTTACACAGGTTTTATTGTAGTTTATGTAAAATTTTGATTGCTAGTCTCGTACTTTTCTGTCGTCACTAACATTTTGGATTTACTTTCTACTCAAACTCAGCACCATTATTCTGAAGTCGAGCATAATCTACATGTATGGGCCCAGTGCCATTATTTGAACAAATTTGACTTCATTTTCTAGTATAGACACTGATATGCCTTAATCAAAATTATCTCAAAGGGTATAAAAGTTACGGAGCGAACAAGCTTTTGTCTACAGACTGACTGACCGACAGCAGGACTGATCGCCTTATCTTTGTCTGTTGAGGGACTAAATCTTCCAAATAACTTCTTGTCAAAAACAACTCAACTGCCAGTATTTTGAAAATAATTTAACACTAGTGATTCTTGGATGACAAGTATCTTCATATTATCAACATGGCCATCAGTTATTCAGAGGCCAGGAAGCAGGGGTAATTTTCTGAGTCATGAAGAATTCTAATAATTTTAAGTTATGCTGTGACTTGTTTGGGATACATTATTCTACACAATATTCAATTAACAGCTTGACATTACAGTGGTCTGTACAGCTGAAATTAGGGCTGTGGATCGTTAGGTAAGTGGCGATCCGATCTGATCCATGATTCATGAGTTATGATTCACAAATCGAACTGCCAGTCACTGGTAATTACTCCTGTTATGAAACATCTATTGTTGGGTCTATTTACTTAGTAAATCAGCCATTTCTGTTAACCCAGAAGTACCACATGTATACAGCTAGATATCAAAGAAGATAAGACTACATTTCCACTCACGACTGTCAAGGCATGCAACACAAATTGGAAATTTGATTTTATACCTTCCTGAACTTGGTTAACCAGATATTCTGACAAAAGTGTGCTAATTTCAGTATAAGGCCCTTTTCCTTTGTCCTGAAGTTCACACATAGACAACATGACCTAGGTCACGTAGGCATAATCAGCTGTCACCTTGTCGGCAAGAAAAAAAAGTTCAAAGAAAAAAAGAACCCTTTGAAATTTATTTGATAATTGACATTTGATGATATTTTTGGCTGTGTTTATTAGTACATGTAGGCCTTCCGATGAAGTGTGAAATAGATTGGAATATAGTAATCAACGGATTTTGGAATACTTTGAGGACTTTAATTACCGATAAAGGATGTCACTAACCTGCAAAAAACAAAGGTATTTAAATAAGAGATATTATCATACTAGAACCGTGGTCATACTGTAGTGAAAAATTTCAATGGACTGTTTTGTGAAAAACGTCTTGCTTCAGTTAAAAATGGTAAAAAAAAAAAAGATCACTATCCAACGATTTCGGCAGTGACGAATATTCATACTCGATTTTTTCATTCAGATCCGTGAATATCCGAGTACTCGGATATTCGCAGCAGCCCTAGCTGAAATGAGCATTTAAATGATACTGATGTTGGAGAAAGTAAATGAACAGTCATTCATTATTGCATTTACCTGTTGCAATCGGTAAACTTCGGCTCAATTCAAGAATCAAGCTTTGGATGTATGTAAGGTGTAGTATTATGTATGAAAAAGCTGCATTTTGTTGACCGGAACTGGTGTAAGGGAAATTCGTTCTGTAGCATGTGGGTTCAGCTCTGTTAAAATCCATTATTCTCTCAACAGAATAAATGAAGTTTATGTTTTTAACTTTATTTATAGGGAGCGCAGTGGCTCAGTGGTAGAGTGCTTGACTCAAGACCGAAGGGCCGCGGGTTCGAGCCTCACCGGCGTCACTGCGTTGTGGTCCTTGAGCAAGACACATTTATCCTAGCTTAATACTGGATCTTAGACCCGTCCCGCATAACTGAAAGATTGTTGAGTGGACATAAAGAATCAAATCAAACAAACAAACAAATAACTTTATTTATAGTATGTTGTGAAATAGTGTTACCGTTTATTTCGCTGCAATCAAACTTGTTAATTATATTGGCATGGTTTCTGTGACATCAGCGTCACATTTTGTGACGTCAGTGTCACATTATGAAAGTAGACTCTCGATGTACATCCGAGGTCTGATTCCACGGAATTGGCCGAGGCAGTTCCGATTGATACCTGTTGCTCTCACAGGTACACAGTTTAACCCTGATTATTTTTACCCTTAAATTACTGCCAACAGAAATTCAGCAGACAACATTTTCAAATATTTGTTGAATTTTTAGTATTTAAGATATATTGTTGAATCATCTGCTGACTTTCAATGTAATACCAAAAGATATAATTATGGGCCTCGTGGCGAGAACACCTGTCTGTTTACCGACTTTGTCATTCACAAACCAGCCTGCTCAGCTACAGACACTAGATAGAATGTGGAAATTTTGTTTGAAGCAAGTTTGGATATCATACTATGCATGGAGTTAATAACAAAGGTGCTGATCAGACTGCACAGATCATACATATTTTTCAGGTATTATTTGACCCTGATAAGAGAGATAAGACGCAGTACATGGATAAATTCCAGCGGAATTCTAGACTGCTCCCCTCTCTGACACAATTTGGTGGCAGCCATGTAGAAGGCTTCATTGCTGTCACAGCTTCTGGTTTGGTAAGTACTGGTTATACTGGAGGGTCATTATAATGCGGCACATGGTTTTTTGGTTAGGTTTGTTTCTTTCAGACCTGGGGTAATCGTAATCAGTAATTGTAATTATCTGTAATTAAATACAATTTTCAAAGTAATCAAATGTAATTATAATCATGATTTTTTTCAAATACATGTAATGTAATTGTAATGATTACTGAAAATATTTTAGCTGTAATTATAATTACTTTCAAATACTTTTCAAATACATTTGGCTGTTTACTTAAAAATGTGCCCTGCATAAAAAACAAACAAATAGGTGACTAATGGTAATACTTATATTCAGATCTATGAATGAGAAAAAGAACAAAGGATAAATAAAACATATTGACTTTTGTGGACAAAAGTGCTACACACTTTAAAATATTTAGACAATTTCAGACTTAACATGGTGTTTAAGATTAATTTGCATTTTGTATAAAAATCAAAAACCAAACTTTTTTTTTCAAATTAAAAAATATGGCAATAGACAACTTAACATGGTATAAGGTACATTTTTCTACCACAATACACTCTTGACAACATTTCTGTTTCTCCTATTTTCTAGAGGCCTTTAAAGAAATGTTGAGAAACAAAACTAGTTATGTTCATTTTGACATGCTTTAATAGCTGATTTCATATGTAAGTTCATCAAACCCAGACTATAAAAAGAAGACTACTCAAAAGGTGTTAAATCTTTTGTTATTGAATATAGCTAGCTAATGTGAAAAGGTACTTATGGCCTTGTATATATACCTGTATATGTGCAAACTGGACAAAGGTATTTACAAAAAAGTACATTTTCTTGTTGAATGGCTAAATAACTGTTTTTATTCATCCAATAGTGCAACATCTGATCCTGTGGAATGCTTATTCAGCATAGCAGGCAAAGTTTTTATGCCTGAAAGATGTTCCTTAAAGATGACTTTTTTGAAAAACTTAATATCATGATTAAATGTAATTATCAAATTAAATCTGAGTGATAACAATTTAAAAGTAGCTGATTGAGCAAAGGTGACAGTTGTGTAACAGACAATTTCCATTTTACATACTTTATCTATATCTATAAAGTATGTAGACAGATTGTTATATAATTGACAATTATATTGCTATATTGTGCAGTGCTTAAACATTTCTCTGATCTACCTGTTTTGGTATCAGTTACTCTCTCCCCTCCTTTCACTCCCACGCAATATTTGCAATATGTTTATCTTGATTTTAATCTTTATGTTCCTATCCCTTGGAGATGTATCACCTGCCTTAAACTTGTAACAGGAAACTCTTTTTCTAAATATGTACATGCAGGAAGGGGGTGGCAGAAACTTTCTAATAATAACTTCTGTAAGAACGGAATGACAGGAAGTATAGTAGCCTTATTTGTCGAATGGAAGTTGTATGAAAGAGCTTGTGAGAGATTGATTGAGTCAGTTATTAAAATTACGTTGTTAAGTTATTTCATTGATACTTTAATTCTAAATTCTAAATCTTACTTTAACACCAAACTGGACTTTGGAATTATAACATCCAAAATTATGTCGTTCATTCTAATTTGTTTGTGATAAAGTTATTTGACAAGTTACAGAGATATTTTCGAAAATTAAACAGTTTGAACTTATGTATGTTTTCTTTACTGAGTTAATTCCCAGTCTTCAAAAACAATAATCAAAAAGGATTATTCATGGTGAAAATCCAGATTATTTCAAGATATAATGTATGATGTATCAAACTTTAAAACCACATTGGTATGAACTGTGCATAGTGTAATAGCAACCAACCAACGAGTTGTTGCCGCGCAGCGGCAACAACGAGGGTTGGTTGCTGTTACGATTAGAGGCTCTGTTCTGTTCTATTCATCTGCTATATGAAGGCCTGATTTCCGTTCTGTCAAAACAGAGTTCCGGTATCTATACGGAGTCGATTGGATCGAACTAAGAACCTTATTCTACCTTTGAAAATGTGATGTGATCATCATTGACATTGAAAAAATGCAAAAAGTAAAAGTAAATCGCGAAGATGCCAATTTTGTTGATATTTAACTTGTATTTTAACCATAAGACTGAAGGTTTTTTTCGATCACCAGGAGCTTGAACGTTAACGATAGCTCTTTCAAGCAAGCGACTGTGTGATCGCCATGACGTGACGTCACAATTCTTATAACGTTACGTCACGACGTGATAACGATTTGAGCCAACTGCCACGTGCATCGTCGCGCCTTTGAAAAAAGACGGCCACAAATGAACCGCGCGACATAAGATTTCCAACAATGTGATATGTACGACCAGCAAAGACTCAGATCAGCCTGCGCATACACGCTAGTCGCTTGAATTTTCTATGCGTGTTATGCTACTGACTGAATCTCATTTGGAGTTTCTAAGCTTAAAAGGAGGCTGCACAGGCTCGTCTGAGTCTACACATGTCAAAATGACACATTGTTGGAAATCACATGTCGCTGCTCAAATTAAAATCCTTATGGTATTCAATATGAACTTCCGTTCAAGAGTCCCAGCGCCTTTAAAATAGCTTGCAGGATTATTTTATTTCCTTATACTCAGAGAAACGACAATTTACTGAAACAATTTTGTCACTTTTCATAAGGTGTTCTGTGCCAGGTGTGGTACTAATTGTATCGATTCCTGATATTTGCCTTCTTCCTTACTTTTCATACTCACACGAGTACCGACTCAGAAGAAATACCGTATACTAACTGTGCTATCCTCTCAGATCAAATAGTGGTTGGTTGCCCATTAGGTGTGCCTATTTCATATTATATTTGTTTAACTTTAATAAGAAAATGAATAAAATTTCATAGCTAATTTAAGAAATAACAGTATAGGACATGGCTTTATATATAATTTCAAAGACCCTATCCATCTTTATAATTTTAAAAGTGAGTACTATATAGTATTGCAACTTTACATAAAAACTTCGAAAGTAATTAGTAATGTATTTGATTACATTTCTAAAGTAATTGTAATTGTAATCATTACATTTCTACAGGTCCTGTAATTGTAATGTAATTGTAATCATTGATAAGTCAAAGTAACTGTAATGTATTTGAATACTTTTCAAAGTATTTGGCCCCAGGTCTGTCAGTAAGCTACCATTTGTCATTAGGAATGGATCTTCGTTTTGTCTATTTTTGAGTGGCCGTTTTACACAGGCTTTACTGTATATTTTGCTATTCAAGTTTCCAAATGTCCAAATAAAGTTGGGGCTGCTCACATAAAATGTTTGAGTAAATTTGAGTCCAGCTGAATCCCTGATAAACTGATCATTGCATAGTTTTGCACCAAAACCGCAACTGTGGGAACTTCTTTGTTTGGTTTGCCTTTGTGAGCAGACACCCCAAAACTTTTGGACCACACAAGATAGCAAAAATTGTGACAGTTATCCAGTGACCAAAATCGTGCCTGTTGCTGCTAGCAAGCAGTGTATGGAGGCGAGGGCATAGAACATTCATTTACTGGACATGTATAGGACATTGATCAATTATTGAACATATTCGTAAGACTAACAGTTGAGAAGCATCAGGTAATAGGAAAATTATTACTTTGAAAAAGACTCCCTCTACTCATGGATACAGTGTTGAATAGTCACTGGTGCTTGAATTTATGAATATTTGTTACTTTGTCTGAGGCTTATGGACCTCTTCAATTCCATCAAAAAAATTTGAGAAAATGACAGACCAGAAAAAATACGAAATTTTTGACCAAGCTGAAACTTAGAAAACCCTTTTTCATTTTTTCAAAAGAACCGTCTCAATGAGACGGTTCTTTTGAGCACACAAAACACATGTTTAAACTGATGGATAAGAAAATAATCACACTTTTACACTGAAAGTGTTTGGTTAACTGAACATATGCCATACCTATTTTTCAGATCTGTGTAGCTGTCATTTTGTCAGAGAATGAAATAGTTTCAGCAACCCAAAGTTTGGCAGCCTGTCATCTACGCTTGACCACAGCGGATATAGCCAATACCGGTAATGGTGACATCATGGTTGCCACTAGTGACGGACAGTTGTCTTCTGCCATTCAATGCTACCTTATTTCTTTAAAACTTGTACAGAAAACCATCACCATAACCTGTAAGAATAGTGCTAGCCTGTACACCAAGACCCAGATGGAATATGGGAGTAATGAGAGTCAGATAATGAGGACCACGAAGTTGTCATTCATGAATACGGAAAGTAGTGATACGCTATTTGTCTGCTGCGGCAGCTCCACATACACATGTCTTGAGGTTTGGCAGTTGTTGGAGCAGATGATGCCGCTCCATAAAATGTTTGCCATGAACACGGCACCAGATACGATGAACAAGACCCACAAGTGGATGCACAAAGCAACAATATCACAGGCCTCTCTGCTGGTCAGCATAGCTGGACCAAAGTTACCTATGAGCAGAAATGTGGTAGAGACGACAGGATTCCTGCCATATATAGCACTGTCTTACAAGGGAGGGACGTTGCTATTGATTCATAGGTACACCTTTCAGGTGATCTCAACATCTAATTTAGACAATGTATGCCAGCAGGTCTTATCTTATCTAGCCATGGGGGAAAAGAGACAAAAGATATCCATGCAGCTGTCAGCCATGGTGCAAACAGGAAGTGGATGTGGAATCATGGGATTACATTCTGGTAGACTCTACTTGTTCAGAACATTTAATAGTAGTCGTGATACGACAATGCAGCTCACTCCATCCTCTATAGTACTGCTGCTGGAATATGCCATGGTGTCAGGAGTAGATTGCTGGGATATCTTTCTGTCAGTGAGGCAAGGTTTGTATGCTTTTATCCCTCATTAATCATATTTTTAGTTTAGCTCACCTTAGCTGTGGGCTCAAGGTGAGCTTTTATGATTCTCTGATGTCCAGCATAGGAGCGCAGTGGCTCAGTGGTAGCTTTTATTTCTCATTAACCCATAAAGCGCCAAGAAAAAAAAATGCATCTGAAAATGTCGTCTGCTGAAGTCGTCTGCTGCAAATAATTGCCTAACTTTACTGATGAATTAAGTTTAGAAGCAAACAGCATGGACCCAGAACAGACTGCTCCTAAAGGAGCAGTCTGATCTGGGTGCACACTGTTTGCCATAGAGGCTCCTTAAACATTTCAGCAGACGAGAAAAGCAGACAACTTTTGTTGCGATTGGTGCATTAAAGGTTAATTATATTATTAGCTTGTGTATGCCATTGGCTCAAGGTGAGCTTTTGTGATCCTCTGATTTCTGTCATAGGAGCACAGTGGCTCAGTGGAAGAGTGCTGGACTCCAGATCGAGGGGTTACGGGTTCGAGCCTCACGGGGGGCGCTGTGTTGTGTCCTTGAGCAAGTCACTTTATTCTCTGCTTATTACTGGTTCAACCCAGGAAAACCCGTCCTGACATAACTGAAAAATTGTTGACTGGGATGTAAAGAATTAAATCAAACGATGTCCGGCATCGACAAACCGTCTGTAGTCTGTCAGTCAACAATTTCCCTTTAAACATCTCCTAAAACCCACTTGGTGGAATTTCACCAAACTTCACAGGAATGTACCTTGCATGGTTCTCTTCCAAAGTTGTTCAAATATTTTAATATATAATTCTGGTTGCTATTGCAACCAAAGGGAAAACTTTAAAGATCTTGTCAAAAACTTTTTTGCTTTCAAATTTTATATTTCAAAAATATGTCTTCTGTTGTAGATTAACTTTGTGCCTACTTGTGTCATCTGCTGAGAACCTTTGCAAACAGTTTAGATCCAGATCAAATGTTGGGCCCGATCTGAATCCAAACCGTATGACTCTCTTGTTAGTGTTCCTGAAAGAATTTCCCAAAAAAGTTGATTTTGAAAATAAATCTGCACTCGACAAAAAAGCATGCAAAATTACCCAGTAGGCAAAGAGTTAAGACTGGTTCCCTTGTGTTTCAGGCATGATAATGAATGTATGCCAGTCTCTGTCAGACAACTACTCCAAGCAGACACTCAACATGCAGGAATATGTGTTCATGACTCTTCTCAGTATGAAGATGGGTTTGTTCAGTAGCTACAGTGCTGGCCACCAGAAAGCTGTTGACTACCACACACGACTGGTTCTCCATGCCATTGGTAATACCATCAAAGGAGTGCTGAAGCCGAGAAATGTATCTTCCAATGATAAGGTAAAATCTTGCTAAGAACTAAAATATGTACTTGGTCGTACTACCAGTTTAAAATTGTGCACTTGGCCATACATTTAAAATTGTACACATGGCCATACTACCCATTTTAAATTGTGCACTTGGCAATGCAACTTGTATGAAGTTGTGCACTTGGTCATACCACCAGTTTAAAATTGTGCACTTGACCATTCTACCAGTTTTAAATTCTGCACTTGACCATACTACCAGTTTTAAATTCTGCACTTGACCATACTACCAGTTTTAAATTCTGCACTTGACCATACAATCAGTTTTAAATTCTGCACTTGACCGTACTACCAGTTTTAAATTCTGCACTTGACCATACTACCAGTTTTGAATTCTGCACTTGACCGTACTACCAGTTTTAAATTCTGCACTTGGGCATACTACCAGTTTAAATTGGGTAGCCAGGCATCCCTCAAGTTTAACTTGGCCACACTTCTAGTTTAAATTGGGCACTGTGGCATCATACCATAAAATGGCCACTTAGGCATCATACCAGTTTAATTGAGCCCTTGGGCATCCTGCTTCTTTAAAGTTGGCACTTAGGAAAGTTTTAATTGGATGTTTGGGTATCCTCCCAGTTTAAATTGAGCACTTGGGCATCCTACCAGTTACAATTGGGCACGTTGGCATCATAACAATAAAAAAAATGGGCATTTGGGCATCTTACAAGTAAAACTGGGCTATTTGGCATCCTACTAGTTAGAATTGGGCAGTTGTGCATCATACCAGTTAAAATGGGCTCTTGAGCATCCTACCAATTAGAATATTGGGCAAATGTGCATCCTACCAGTAAAATTGGGCTCTTGTGCAACTTACCAGTAAAATTGGGCACATGGGCATCCTGCTATTAAATTTGGGTGCTTGGGCATCCTACCAGTCAAATAGGGCACATGCATTTTACCAGTTTAAATTGGATACTTGGACATCAGGGCACTTGGGCATCCTACTTGAATCAGTCTTGTGTGTGGATGGAAAGGCCTGATGTGGATCCAAAATCTATTTTTCAAACATATACAAAAACAAAATTCTGCAGACAACAAAACACATGCAATTTCCCAGCATGCAGAGTTTTCTATGCTGCATCAACTCCTTGCCTTTTGATGACTTTTGAAGTAACTCAATAAAACCTAACTTAATAGAACCTTTTCCATTTACAGAGTCCCGGGGAGAAAGTTTCTCAGCTATGTAGACAACATCTTGATGGTGACATAGATAACATTGTTGCCAACCTTGACACAGAAGAATTCCATGTGGATGTCAGACAAAAAGATAAGACTGAAGGTAAAAGAAACTAGAATCTCTCAGTCCATGGCATGCTTTTGCTTTAATCCTTTGTATTCTGATGATTATCCCATACATATTGGTACAATAAGTATGGAACTGTCCATTGTCTACTTCAAGGGGTCAAAGGTAGAATGTTTTAAAGTACAATGTACTTCTGTCCCTGAATATTGCTTTAATCTTAGCAAACAGTGCAGACCCAGATGAAATGCAGCATTATGCTGCATTTCATCTGGGTCTTCACTGTTTGCAAAAGTACTTGTTTTAGGAGATGATGCATTGATAAGTTAGGGGTCTTTCATGCTAACCAAATATCTATGTGTCTTGATCCACATCTGAATTAAGGGTGAGGTTGGCGCCGTTAAACCGGTTTAAGCCCTCCAGTAAAATATTTTACTGACCGTTCCAAGGCGGTACTTCTTTTGTGGATCTTTTATGTTTTTGTTCTGTCTTGTGTTTGCTATGTTTTGTGCGCGTCTGTTTATATGTGCTTTGTGGTCACCTGCTGGGAAAGGGCTGACCTCTTGGCTCTCGTTTGTGGTGTCTTCTGTGAGTTTGTCACTTTCCCATTGGTATCCTGGGTCAGGTGTTTTACTTGATTGTATCGATTCCTGATCTTTGCACCATTACTTACTTTTGTTTAGGGGTTTTCCGAATACAGGGGTTAAAGCGGGGCCTTCTTTTCCCTAATTTTTAGCTCTACCTATTTTAGAGCCTAACTTACTTCAAGTGGAGGCTGATGTCCATCCATAAGCTTTCTTTTGGTATCATATCTCTCTGAGCGGATTTTTCAAAACCTTGTCTGGGATGTTCCTCTAGTGGTCAAGCTGTGCTAACTTGAGCACCTTTGATTTTGGTTCTGAATCGTCAACAAATATGGTCAGCAGCAACCATGTTTGATTTCACTTGTTATCCCATCTCTGAACCCAGTAAATACCAGGTTATAACGTTGAACCTCTTACAAAATCGGATGGCAAATTGCTTCAAGAAAGTTGCAATTTTTCGAAAACAAAACAAAACAACTAAACAATCAAAATGGTTTTGCAAGGCTCAGTTTGCTGGTTTTAGGCCAGTGAATGTGAATTTGGTTCAAAAACCATTATTTAGATGTCTGAAAACGCCATGTATTTTAGTTTACGGCATTTCTCTCTAAAATGTTTAATGCTAGGTAAATGTTATAATTTTGGCTAAAAAATATGTGTGTGCATATTTTCTGATCTGCTTTTTACTAGGAGAGGTAAGAAAAATGTTTGAAATAGCTTGAAGGCAAACCAACATTGTCTTGACATTATGTGATGTCTATGCTGTATTTTTATATCCAATATTTATTGCAGTTTCCCTGTACAACATACAATCCCTGATCCAGTGGGTGTCAGACTTCAGCCTCCAGCTCCTAACATCTGTGCCATTATTCCAGTCATTCTCCAGCTTCTCTGGTTCGAGTCTTGTGGGAGATCAGACTGTGCTGTCTCTGCTACGAGAACTATTAGTGATCATCAAAGTGTGGGGAAACATCTCTCCTGGGTGTCTACCAACGTTCACCTCTACTTCTACCCAGATGAGTGACCCAGTTAAACACTTATTCAAGTTGCTCACACGTGCATGGGCATGCAGCAAAGAAGGGCGAAGCATAGAATATGACGACACTCTACAAGATGAATGTGCTGTTCTTCCAAGCAAACTTCTCATTCCCAGTATTAACCAGAGTTTTCATATGAACTGCAACGGTTTCAGTGTTTTCACTCAGCAACTTCCTCTTCTATTTAAAGGAGGCGAAACACCAGACTTTATCTTGCAAAGGGGAAAATCACGAACTCCTAAATTTGTAACAGATACACATATAAACAGTTATCAAAAGCATGATGTTATTCGGCAGGTTCATTTAGGAACAAAGATGTCCGAGTCAATGAGACAGTGCTGTAGGTGTGGATGTTTCTCATTGTTGAAGAGCACTGCTAACTCACAGATAATGAGAGCATGGGAGCAACGCTGGGCAAAACAGTGCCTCTGTGGGGGGCACTGGAGACTAGCTAAGCTGCCAGATACAACATCATAGCCCTAGATATAGACCAAACAACTTAGCATTTATAGCTCACTTGAGCCAAAGTCTCACAAGGCAAGCCTGGTCTGTTGACTGTTGTGTTGTATCCACACTTTCAAACAAAAATATCTCGTAAACCAGCCGGCCAATCTTGATCAAATTTTATGTGCAGCATTTTAAGGTATGATATTACAGTAAAACCTGTGTAAAATGGCCACTCTTGAAAAGACCAAAACATGGTTTTCAAGACCGATTATCGCTTAAAGGGGACAGCAACCCTAATCATAAGTATGCTTTATCAGAAAGAGCTCCATGAATCATGAATTTGGATACAAGTATCATCAAAATCGGTTGAAAAATGAGCAAGTTATGGGCACTTAAAGAATTCAATATGGCCGACATTTAGCTGCAATTTTGAATATTTAATTAGTTTTCAGATTTTTTTCAACTGCTTAATTTTTAGTTATCACAACTATCACATCATCTGTGATTGAGCAGATATGCAGCTTTATACATAAAGAAATTGTTTCATTAAAGATTAATGCAAATAATCTATTGGTTTGTCTTTTATTTTGATTACGCATATTTAATTAGGCTGAGTGACGTCACTAAGCCTACAATATGGCAGCTTCCATTACAGTCCATATGCAAATGTTCAAACGCCCACAACTTCCACATTTTTCAACCGATTCAATTGAAACTGATACCAAAATTCATGGTTAATTAAGATCTTTCATATAAAACATGGTAATTATCAGGGTTGCCGTCCCCTTTAAAGAGACTAAGTCTGCAACTATGAACATTTTTCGATTTTTTTTATTTTCTTTTTAAATCATTTGTAAAAGTAGAATTAAGTTATGTTTTCACAATAAATCTGTTCACTGTAGCTGAAAACTGCAAGGAAAAGTGAATTATCTTATAAAACAGGTGTGTTTTTCTCTTGTTGGTAATTATTTGCGTCCCTCCAATAATTATAGACAGTTAATTTAAACATAAATGCTGTTGTTTTGATACTGATAATTTGTTAAGACTTACGAAATTGGTAAAATGTTTACCTGAATTTTAGTTATTTTACTGTGTTCTTGAAAATAGAAACATTAGTTCTAAAATTAAAAGATCGAAAGTTACAGACTGTGCAGCTTTAATGAAGGTCAAAAGTATTGCAGAATGCCCCAAAGGGAGCATTCTGCAATACTTTCGACCTTCATTAAGCTACCAGTTGTCATTAAGACCTTTGTTCTGTCTATTATTGAGTGGCCATTTTACAGAGGTTTTACAGTTACTAAAGTTTTGGGACATGATGTTATTCGGCAGGTTCACTTAGGAACAAAGATGTCTGAGTCAATGCTGTAGGTGTGGATGTTTCTCGCTGTTGAAGAGCACTGCTAACTCACAGATAATGACAGCATGGGAGCAACGCTGGGCAAAACAGTGCCTCTGTGGGGGGCACTGGAAACTAGCTAAGCTGCCAGATACGACATCATAGCCCTAGATATAGACCAAACAATTTAGCATTTATAGCTCACTTGAGCTAAAGTCTCACAAGGCAAGCCTGGTCTGTTGACTGTTGTGTTGTAAGTCCACACTTTCAAACAAAAATATCTCGTAATCAAGCGGCCAATCTTGATCAAATTTTATGTGCAGCATTGTTAAGGTATGATATTACAGTAAAACCTGTGCAAAATGGCCACTCTCCAAAAGACCAAAAAATGTTTTTCAAGACCGATTATCATTTAATGAAGGTCAAAAGTATTGCAGAATGCCCCAAAGGGAGCATTCTACAATACTTTTGACCTTCATTAAGCTACCAGTTGTCATTAAGACCTTTGTTTTGTCTATTTTTGAGTGGCCGTTTTTCAGAGGTTTTACAGTTACTAAAGTTTTGGGACATGATGTTATCCGGCAAGTTCACTTAGGAACAAAGATGTCTGAGTCAATGCTGTAGGTGTGGATGTTTCTCGCTGTTGAAGAGCACTGCTAACTCACAGATAATGACAGCATGGGAGCAACGCTGGGCAAAACAGTGCCTCTGTGGGGGGCACTGGAAACTAGCTAAGCTGCCAGATACAACATCATAGCCCTAGATATAGACCAAACAACTTATTATTTATAGCTCACTTGAGCCAAAGTCTCACAAGGCAAGTCTGGTCTGTTGACTGTTGTGTTGTATTTCCACACTTTCAAACAAAAATATCCCCTAAACCAGCCAGCCAATCTTGATCAAAATTTATGTGCAGCATTGTTAAGGTATGGTATTACAGTAAAACCTGTGTAAAATGGCCACTCAAACATGTTTTAAGACCGATTATCGCTTAATGAAGGTCAAAAGTATTGCAAGCAATACTTTCGACCTTCATTAAGCTACCAGTTGTCATTAAGACCTTTGTTTTGTCTATTTTTGAGTGGCCGTTTTACAGAGGTTTTACTGTAACTAAAGTTTTGGGACGGATTGGATGTAAATTGGGGAAAATGTTGTCCACGAGCATATAGCATCTTCACTTTTGATCGGATCATCTGTAAACAAGTACAAGATTAATTGGACCTTGGGAACAGCAGACGCAGAGCAGCCTGTGTAATCATGCAGTCTGGTCAGCACAATTGTTATTACCTGTTTTAAGTATTGTGGTACTACCTGCTCCAAGCAAAACTGCAATACTTTAGCTAGTCTCTGTAGCAGGGCAGATTAATTTGATTCTTACGACGTTTTTCTCGTGCCACAGCCTAATTAAAATACAAAAATAACTACCATTGTGAGCTATTGTAATAGTGCTGTTAACATATATTTATTCAACTACCACCAGGCCATAAATTTACCATAGACAAAATGTATCCGGTAGGGGTGGGAGAGTGGCATGACATTTCAGACTAATATTGATATTTTAGATTGAGAGAGAATATTTGTTGGGGCTGACATTCCGACCAATTGGGATTTGAAGATTTTTCTATCCCTGCTCTATTTTCTTTAACCAAAAACATAAAGCGGTAAATGCAGATAACTGAGTAAAATGGAAGTTGTAACCCCTTTACAACATTGTACTATAATAAGGTTGAAGAAATATGACAAAACAAGTGCTCCAATCAGAAATATATTTATTCATTCAAAATAGGCACTGCATTTTGCATAAAAATGTAACTTGAGAAGTTATTAAAAATATAGTTAAACTAATAATTGTCTACATGATAAATTCATTGAAAAATTCATTGTAGTTAATGTGATATATAATTAATTAGTACAAAATATGGCTAAGAAAATATATCTGTACCATGAAAAAGTCTTCCAACAAAAGCAAGTTATATTTACAGAGTTTAACAGATGAGAGGGCCCATAATGACTAATCAGTTTATCCTCACACTCCAACATCTTGCCAATATTGTCCTGAAAATGCTGCCTGCTTATTACATCTGCTGCATATACTCAATGACACTCCAGTAAACTTTTAACAATGCCATGATGAAAACAAACACTATGAACCCTGATCAGATGGCATTTTTCATGTTGGTAGGAGAAGGGTTAATAAGTTGAGCTGCAAATATTATGGAACTTTTTGGTTACTGTAAAGGCGGCACCTCATGAATGCGTAGTTAGGACGGGTCTACCTTAGACATAATGAGGCGTGTTTTTATTCAAAAGTAACTGTATCATCTTGCGCCATTACCTCAGAAAAGACGCCATTACCTCAGTAAAGACGCAAAACATTATTTAATCCTCAAAATGCCAGCAAAATAACTGCATCCGAAAATGTCAACATTAGCATAGAGGCAAACAGTGTGGACCCCGATCAGCCTGCTCCTACAGGAGCAGTCTAATCTGGGCCCACAATGTTTGTGTATGAGGTTTCAAATATTTCATTGGACGACAAAAACATACAATTTTTTGTGAGTATGCGCCTTAAGGGTTAATAAATGTGGGTTCAGTGGTTATAGGGTTAGGATTTTCACGAAATGCACGCACGTTTGCGCTGCTCAAACAACTTATTAACTCTTCACCAAATTTTAAATAGAACCTGATTTCCCTTCTTTAGCAGATGAAATAGCCGAACCATGCCCAGATATGAATATTAAAGTTACCGCCTTTACAGTGAGCAAACAGTTCTAATATACAAGTATATACAAACAATTTTAAATGTAACAATAGCAATATATTGACCACTACTCATATCTGCTAACAGCATTGCTGGAGATAATATAAAGGAAATTAGGTGCATTTTAAATATGTACGGTAAATGCTCTAAAATTTCAAACAATAGTTGCCTGTCAAAAAGGCATAGACAAACAGTGCAGATCCATATCAGACTGCTTCTGTAGTAGTAGTCTGATCAGGATCTTCCCTGTTTGGTACTTCCAGCCCTGATAGCCAACATCTTATTTGCAGATAAATATTTGAAATTTTGGAAAATTTACCGTAGGTGATAACTTGTGTAGCTGAAAATAACCATGTGCAAAAGATAACAAGAAAATTTCTTCCCCACAATGGTAGGGTTAACAAAGTGTAAAAATAGTTTAAGATAAAAGGCAAAATAACTGACCAACATTTATCATGAGATCAACAGACACAGTGGTGGTGTGGATAAATCACTCACCTTGTAAACCAGGGGTAGCAGGTGCAATCCCCGACTTCTCAAGTATGTGTAATGAGACTAAGCTGTGGCCCCATCTCCATATGACCTAAGCTTTTGGTGGGACATTTAACACAAACGCACACAAACAAACAAACCCACGAGGTCAAACTTTAGGTAAAAACATTTATCAAATGTCATGATAGATTCAAATTCAGTGAATTCGAAATCTTAATCTGTGTGATCTTCATTTTGTGGCCTATCATTTAGTCATGACCATTATTACATGGGCCTCAACGCCAGAAAACCTGTCTTCGGGGTCTGCGAACAACAAAGGCGCTGACCAGCCTGCGCATCCGCGCAGGCTAATCAGCGTGTTTGTTATTCGCTTATTGTAAAGAATTATATCTAGACTTGTTATGAGCGAAATTTAAATTTTCTAGCTAGTCTCTCCAGCTGAGGAGACTGGTTTGAGTCTCGCTTTGTCAGAAACCCCGAAGACAGGTTTTGTCCCAACGAGGCCCACATGTGTTCATACATTTATTAGACACAGGACATAACTGATCTGTGAATATAGGTGACATATTCCATATTTGACCTACTAACTGCAAAAACTTGGGGTAATTCTGGAAGCGGCCCTGTGCTTAAAGGGCGCCTAAATTTTCTGAAAGGCCCCTTCTAGAAAGCAGGGGCCTTTTTATAAGGTAGCTGGTAAGTGCCGCTGTTTGAGAACTTTTCAACAAAATTCTCTCAAAAAGGACCATTACTCCTAGAAGGGGCTATTGAATACTGTAAATTCATACATCTTCACTAGGATTTGAGGATTTTAGTTTCGTAAAAATGAGACTCTCACCAAATGTCGAAATAGATTGGCGGTTTTCAGATGTAGATAAATCATGTCCCAGTTGCAAATTTGTAACCTCACAATAATGTCTTTTAAAGTTACTTGCGAAAATAAAACCCACAGGAAAATTTCCAAATTAACAGTACTTTACGGGTTTTTACAGTGTATGAACTTTATCATTCCATTGGTGTATTTTCATTATCAATAATCCATATTATTGAACTTTTTGGTTACTGTAAAGGTGGCACCTAATGAATGCGTAAATAGGACTGGTCTACTTTAGTCATGGGTAAAAGTTGTAAATGAGGTGTGATTTTATTCGAAGGTAACTGTATCATTGTACCTGAATGTACCATAACACCATAGTCATGTTAGTAAAGACAGTAATTACTTAAACTTTAAAATGCCAGCAAAATAACTACAATCGAAAGTGTCTGTTTATTGTTTAACATAAGTTTATTTGCAAACAGTGTGGACTCAAATCAGACTGCTCTTATAGGAGCAGTCTGATCTGGATCTACACTGTTTGTTAAAGAGGCTTCAAAATGTTTCAGCAGACAACAAAAACATATGGCTTTTTGTGATACGCGCTTTAAGGGTTAATAAATGTGAGGTCAGTGTATATATAGGGCCAGGACTTTCATGAAATGCACGCATAAAAAGTTTATTAACTCTTTACCAAATTATAAATAAAACCTGATTTCCCTTCCTTGGCAGATGAAATAGCCGAACCACGCCCAGATATGAATATTAAAGTTGCCACCTTTACAGTAAGCGAAAAGTCTATTAATACAATGTATGGATAAGAAAACAGTGGTTCCTGATTTGCTTGCTTCTTCAGCTGAGCTTGATTTACATTGTTTTAAAAGCAGGTATAGGGTTATGAAAAGGCCCACAGTGCACCTATAGGTTTGAATATAATAGTATATGGAACTATCTCTGTTACCATAGAGAACAATATTTGTCACACCAAAAAATTAAACAACATGCATAATCCCCATATTCCCCTCTATCCATAAGTTTCATGATCCAAGCTTATAATTGAGCCGGTATCGAGCATGAGATACAAGTTGGCATGTGCATACCGTGAAGATTCAAATCATTCTGAGCATCTGTATAGTCTGATCAGCTTTCTGCCTGAAGAAATGTTGGATCCATGGATACCCATCCAATACTCTGATCATACTCCACAGATGCACAGGCTAATCTGAGTCTTCGATGGAAGCAGATGCCAGCTTGTACCTTTTGCTGGACACTGGAAACTTATCAGCAAACAAGAACCATGCATAATACAAGTAATACTTCTTCATTACAATATTTAAAGATGTCCAGACGCTAATCTCATATCCGCTTTGGCTTGCAGTCACATATACATACTATTACTTTAATACACTTAACAACTCATGAAATTGTGTTTTTTTTTCCAGATATATACTGACTGACTAAAGACACTGAATCATCTAAATTCAAAGTCATGTTACATAAATGTTTATACATGAGGTAATAAATGTAAATATGGGTTGTACCTCAAAACATTCGCTCAGAGAAAATTTAATGGTGGAAATCAAAGATGATCATGAACCCTGAGTTTTGACACAAATTTGCATCGCCTACATTTTGATTCCAACGTAGAGATGATATGTAAATTTGACGTCAATGTCTACAATAACATCAAAAAGAATGTTGCCATTTTACAGTACAAGACAATGATATTGCTTACACATTTTGCAAACAATTAACATGTACAATATTCTCCATTTATCACTTGCCATTTTGAGGTATGCATGAAAAATCCAGAAACGCCAGTTTCGGTGAGTTTTGAAGTTGTTGTAGACACGAGTTGGCAGAATTCCATGTACTGAATACAGTGTTTTTCTTAAACTCACTAAGCCTGTACCAATGTTTTACCATCATAATGGTTACCTTTTAGGTGGGGTGGCTGTAAAACCACTTTTTAGCAAATTACATCATTTCTTCAAACGTCTATCAGGCATAAACTGCAATAATAACAACACTTAATGTTGCCTGGACTCTAGACTAGAAACTTCACTTATAAATTAAGCACGTTTCTAGCTTTTCATTAGTGCTACAAAATCAGGAAGTTTGTAGTGTTTCTTTTGTCAGTCAGTATAGTTTATCAGGGTACACATCAGATAGATTTTTTTTGTGTATTGCTACTTTTTAATGTGTACTTGGTACACACGTTTGAAATTTACAATGTGTACAGACCAATAAATGGTGTGTACATACGTAATAAACATCCTTATCTCTGTAGATAACAGGCCTTTAGTTAAGAGTGGATACCAAAAGTCTCAACCGAAACATATGTTGTGGGTGCTCAAAAGAACCATCTCGACCATCTCAATGAGATGGTTCTTTTGAGCACCCAAATGTTAAAACTGATGGGCAAGAAAATATTCACAATTTTACGCTAAAAAATGTTGTTTATCTAAACCTATGAGATAATACCCTGTCACAAATGGCGGGGAATAAAAAGTAAGAAAAGAAGTGGGAGTTTTCTGAGCTCAAACAGACTATGCAAGCAGGATTACTTTCAAATCTTAATGGTGGAAAAAAAGGTAAATATAAATTCTGGTGCCTAGAAGTTCTTTGTGCTCAATGATGGCACTTGCCTTAAGTGAAACTTTCTCTTGTTTTGACTTAATTTGTGTCTACAACTTATCTGTATATTGTCGAGTGACCAGACTTGTCCAGACTTCAACTCTTCTATCATCTATTCTTTAACTTTGTAGACCAGAAACCCATGAACAGATATTGTGGCAAACGGCAAAGACCCAGATGAAATGCAGCATAATGAGGCATTGCATCATATTATTTGCTAAGACAAAATCAATATTCAGAGAAATACAATAATTTTTAGAAATTATAACCTGTGACTCCTCCATAATATTCAATGGATCATCCTGACGCTTTATGGAAAATTCTATTAGTCTGAAAAAGATTAAAGGTCAATTTTCACATGCTGACAAATCTGTGAACAGTTGATAGCTGGACATGATACTTCTATCATTATCTGTGTTTAGTTCCCCTGAGCTCATGGTGAGCTTTTGTGATCGTTGGATATCCGTCATCCATAATCAAAAATGGCTTCAATAAATGTAAGCTATTTCACACACAGACACATCTGTGAACAGTTTCTCCTAATTCAAATCCTCTGTGTCTTCCTCTATCATCATCTGTTCTTTAAAGTAACTCGGAATGCGCCTGGATGTAATTCTGTGAAACTGCAAAAGAAAAACAAAAACAATAAAGGTCCTTGTATACTGGAAACAAAATGATGAGAACATCATTGATTATGTGTCACAGAACATGTATAAAATAAATATTAAACTGTGATAGTCATTTGGTAAAGACAAAGTCGGCCTTGATGTGAGAAAATCTGACTTCAGGGTTTGCGAACAACAAGGTGCAGACCTGCCTGCACATCCGTGCAGTCTGATAAGTGTCTTTGTTATTCGCTTATTGGTAAGTAACATATCTTAACTTGCTACAAGCAAAATTTTATTTTTGTAGTTAGTCCCTGTAGCTGAGCAGGCTGGTTTGGGTATGACCTGATTGGAAACCCCAGAGGTTTTCTTGCGATGAGGTCCAAATATTCATGATTCCACTTTCCCTATCTAACCTATTATTTGTAGACCTATATGAGCAGCATGGGTTTCACTCTATATCGTACCATTTGATGCCTACAACAAAGTAATCAATAATGGACATTCTATAGATGAGCAAATACTGCGATCCATGTCCCACGTGTATTGCACTGACAGTACAAAATGGGTAGTGGAAGGGTATTTTCCTAGGAACATAAACTAAGTTAATTATTTTTACAAGATATCAGAGCAGTAAGATTGATATCATTCACCGCCAAAATTTAAATCTAGTTAGGGTTTTGTTATTTCTATGTGTATGCAAACTTTCAGTGTGAAGAAACTTTTATGTGGAATTTTAAAAACGAAAACTGTGTTCCATTTGAAGTGATACACTACAGTAGAATTGCTGATTTTACCTGTATTGATGTTTCTGTAGGTAAGCTAGGACAGCTGGACGTAATCTAGGCACACCATGGTGACTGTGTCTTCCTCTACCAGTGACCAGTGTTAAGTGGGATTTGTAGCGCTCTACAAAACACGAAAAAAAGCTAGAGTCTTGAGTATGTATTGGGAACCTTCTATGTCAGCTACATAATTTATGTGTTTTTACAACAATAGAATCTTGGGTGATTGTGACAATAAAAATACAATGTGTATAGAGATATTACAAATCACCCCCTCCCCCAGTGTCAGCTATCCATTCTTAGGTGGTGTTTCTGTTGCTACCATTGTGTAAGATTGATTTCCCGTTTTAGTCCTGATTCTTAGTTTGGAAACCATCTCCCTGAGGAAGAGTGAGCTAGTTAATTTTCTTATTGAACTCTTGCTTGGATTTGACATTGCTGGTAAAATAGGTCAAATCATGATGGACGGATGGCAGAGTCAATGATTATCTTGTGGCATTTCCTGGTTATTATCACTTGTTTCAGAGAATATACAAAGCTTAGTGGAAATTTTAGTCATCTACAACATTGCTAGCGCTTTGTATGCAAAATTGCATAAGTTAGAAAGCCTCCCTTTAATTTGATATGCAACATGAATATATTCTGAAAAGTTTATTTTTGGCTATGGCCACCCAATCCACCCCCAAAGTCCACCCAGAGGATCAAAACCAGGCCCCGAAGTTATAAAACTTTTTTCATGCTCAACTCAGTCTAGCAAGAAATTTCAACTGCTCATAAAAACTAAAATACCGACAAATGAGGAAGTTTCTTGCTTTAAGCTTCTCAGATGTTGTATTTATCATGCTAATAAATGTTAAAATGCCAACAATTGTTTGCATTTTAGCATTTATGAGCAGGATAAATTTCGTGCTCAGCTGAGTTGAGCATAGAATTTTTTTTACAACCTTGGGGCCAGGCCTTCAAACTAAACTCTTGCTTGATATGTTTCATACCTATTGACTTAAATAGTTGAATTTTTAACTTTTTAAAATATATTGATGACAATCTAATATAAGTAACCTAAGCTAAAAGGCCACAGGTCAACATTGACCTTTGGCACATTTGTAAAGTCAATGTCTTATTATGTCTAACATATCTAGTAAATCTAATGACTTTGGCTCCAACCGTTTTTGGAAATCAACGTTTTCTATTTAAATGCATCAGGAATCCAATTTGACATTGCTGTAAAGTATGTGACGGCCAACCTAGGATCTTCAGTGATGTGACCATGACCAAACCTTCCCAACCTAAGAAGTCTCTCTATATGAAATTTGAGTTTGATATTGGACCATTCGTTTCAGAGATGTTTGAAAGTGTTTACGGAGGAATGCATGAGTCACTGGTATACATTGTACTTTTACCTAAACCACGAGACTTTGGCTCTGGTAAGAGCAAAACAGGAGGCTCCCATTCTATACCCCCCACCAACAACTACAATTCTTTACCTCTTTCTTTTTGTGGCAGTATTCTGTCTAAGGCTGCAATGGCCTCATCAACATGTAGACCATGAAGGTCAAGGGTCATCTTGGTTTCAAGGTCATTATGTCTGTCCTCAAGGATCTGTTCTGAAGCTCTCATATTAGCCTCTTTTAATTTCTGGGTGTGTAGATGGCCCTGTACAATTTAAAAATGCATATAAGTAACATCACAGAAATGAAGCCTGGCTCTGAACTTTTTTCATGCTCAACTGAGCACTAAATTTCGACAGCTCTTAAACACTAAAATACAAACAATTAAAGAAGTGTCTTGCTTTAAGTCTCTCAGTTGTATTTATCATGCTAATAAATGTTAAAATGCCAGCAATTGTTGGCATTTTAACATTTATGAGCAGGATAAATTTTGTGCTCAGCTGAGTTGAGTATGAAAAAAGATTTATAACCTCGAGCCTTGAACTTAGGAACTTGTTTGCCAAAAGATCTATTTACCCGTAACCAGAATGAAAAGGGTTAAAGGTGTGGCTAACAGAGAGTCAGACTACTAAACTTTTATTAGTGATAAATCAGTGAATTCAGAGAAAAACATCCCCCCCCTACATGTAATTTGGTGAAATTAGTAAAATGACTGTAATGCAGCCGTCTTACCAACACATAAAGAGACCCATTGGTTTCAGTTAACCCATTTAAGCTTAGCGTCCGTTTTGTGGGACTTGGGCAATCAGTGTAGACCCAGATCAGATGCCATAGAATGTGGCATCTGATCTGGGTCTACACTGTTTGCTCACAGAATATTCAATTGAAATTTGAATAAAAAATGTAAATTACCACTGTACGACCCTTAAAATGGAAATAGACCAGTCCAATTGATAATAGTGGGAAATTCCATTTGGCTTAAATGGGTTAATGGAGCAGATCTATTCATAACTTTATATTTACATTTCCACTGCGAGTCTTTAAATGAACCTTTATATTTGAGATGTCGTTCATACCTTCATGAACAAATCCATTTAAGCCACACCCACATATGTGCCATTTGAGCGGCCTAATGTCAAGTCCATCCAATAACGTTGCTTGTTTACTGACGTTTGCGTGAGGTTGAACACATATCGCCATGACGTTAAGCGCAGAATTTTGGCGTTTTGGCTATTCCAAACCCTACGTTATGTCTGATTTAATTCAAAATATCTGGAAACCAACAAAGTTAGGTGAAAATTGATACTTGACTGATAATATAAATTGTAAATATAAGTAATAATTTCCTTTTGGTCAAATCATGGAATCATGAATACTTCGGGTCTCTTGCAAAATTAACGTGAAGCCCTTTGGCTTCACTTATTTTGCAAGAGATCCGAAGTGTTCATGAGTCCATGAACAGATAGCGTGGTAGTTCAGTGGTTAGCGCACTTGCCTCTGGTGCAAGAGGTCCCAGGTTCGATCGCGGCTCGCAGCGAGGAAAATTTTGGAGTCCAAACACGCTTTCTCTAGTGTGATTTGCAGGGATGACACAAGATAAGTGCATCGTCCTTCGGATCAAGACATAAACTGGATTTCCCCTGTGCAGGGAAAGTCACCCCTTGTGCAGGTTAAAGAACCATATGGTAATTTTGATATGGTTACTTGTAGGCTTTCACCCTGCAACCCGGAGTGTACAAAGTACACCTGTAGATAATGCACCAAAGCGAGCGCCAGGCCAGGCAGTATATAGAGAAAGAAAGAGAAAGACAAAAAATCAGATTTATTTCTTAAGTGTGTCCATGATGCTTTACCCTAATTTACCCTCTTTTGGCATTCAATTTAATATTACATTTGTCCTTCTGTGATAGCTGCAGTATTAATATTTAAAAGTGAATGTGCTGGTGCAACCTTCATTAGAAAGTCAAGATCACAAAATTTAAAATCATTTCTTTTCATGTATCATTGCTGTTTATGTGCAAGTTTGGTCAAAATCCACCTATTGGTTGAGGAGATAGCATGCAAACATGGCTGATTTTTACACTCTTTATAAGATATAGACCTTGCCAAATTAGGTTGTCACTAAAATTTAATTATTTCTTTTCCACTAGTTATTGCTATTTATGTGCAAGTTTGGTTAATATCCACCTGCTAGGTAAGGAGATAGAATGCAGACAAGGCTTATTATTTCAGCCTTTAGACGATGATGTCTTGGAAAATTAGGTCAAGGTCACCAAATTCTAATCAACTCCTTTTCTGTGTCTCAAAGTTTCAATACGAAAGTTAAGACAGAATCCATCTTTTGATTCAAGAGATATTTTTAGATAGTTCTTTAGAGCACCCAAAACATGTGTTTTAATTTCTAAATAAGAAAATGATGTTAATGAATGGATTTATTCTTTATTCTCATTCAGTGTAAAAAAACAACCAGACTCCCTACCTGCTGTGAATAGAAAGATGCAACTTGTTTAAGGCCTTTTCTGTAAGCTTCCTGGGCCTTCTGGAAACATTCCTGTCTCAGCTTATGGTGAAGAGTTGCCTCCCCTCTGTAATCTCCAAACTCAGCATCTACAACATCCTCATAATCTTCCCAAACTGCATGGCCATGCTCATAGTTGTCAAGCTATAGAAAATAAATATAGCAAATCTTCAATTTCTATGAGCTACTAGAGGTTTCTTTTGACAAAACATGTCTTCCATCAATGATGGAATACATGTTTCGTCAAAAGCAGCCTCTTTATTGATGAAAGACAAGTTTTGTCAAAAGAAACCTCTTTATTGATGGAAGACATGTTTTGTCAAAAGAAACCTCTTTATTGATGGAAGACAAGTTTTGTCAAAAGCAACCTCTTTATTGATGGAAGACATGTTTTGTCAAAAGAAACCTCTTTATTGATGAAGACATGTTTCGTCAAAAGCAACCTCTATTGATGCAAGACATGTTTTGTCAAAAGAAACCTATTTCATTGATGAAAGACAAGTTTTGTCAAAAGAAACCTCTTTATTGATGGAAGACAAGTTTTGTCAAAAGCAACCTCTTTATTGATGGAAGACATGTTTTGTCAAAAGAAACCTCTTTATTGATGGAAGACATGTTTCGTCAAAAGCAACCTCTATTGATGCAAGACATGTTTTGTCAAAAGAAACCTATTTCATTGATGAAAGACAAGTTTTGTTAAAAGAAACCTCTTTATTGATGGAAGACATGTTTTGTCAAAAGAAACCTCTTTATTGATGGAAGACAAGTTTTGTCAAAAGCAACCTCTTTATTGATGGAAGACATGTTTTGTCAAAAGAAACCTCTTTATTGATGGAAGACAAGTTTTGTCAAAAGCAACCTCTTTATTGATGGAAGACATGTTTTGTCAAAAGCAACCTCTTTGTTGATGGAAGACATGTTTTGTCAAAAGAAACCACTTTATTGATGGAAGACATGTTTCGTCAAAAGCAACCTCTATTGATGCAAGACATGTTTTGTCAAAAGAAACCTATTTCATTGATGAAAGACAAGTTTTGTCAAAAGAAACCTCTTTATTGATGGAAGACAAGTTTTGTCAAAAGCAACCTCTTTATTGATGGAAGACATGTTTTGTCAAAAGAAACCTCTTCATTGATGAAGACATGTTTCGTCAAAAGCAACCTCTATTGATGCAAGACATGTTTTGTCAAAAGAAACCTATTTCATTAATGAAAGACAAGTTTTGTCAAAAGAAACCTCTTTATTGATGGAAGACAAGTTTTGTCAAAAGCAACCTCTTTATTGATGGAAGACATGTTTTGTCAAAAGAAACCTCTTTATTGATGGAAGACATGTTTCGTCAAAAGCAACCTCTATTGATGCAAGACATGTTTTGTCAAAAAAAACCTGTTTCATTGATGAAAGACAAGTTTTGTCAAAAGAAACCTCTTTATTGATGGAAGACATGTTTTGTCAAAAGAAACCTCTTTATTGATGGAAGACAAGTTTTGTCAAAAGCAACCTCTTTATTGATGGAAGACATGTTTTGTCAAAAGAAACCTCTTTATTGATGGAAAACAAGTTTTGTCAAAAGCAACCTCTTTATTGATGGAAGACATGTTTTGTCAAAAGCAACCTCTTTGTTGATGGAAGACATGTTTTGTCAAAAGAAACCACTTTATTGATGGAAGACATGTTTCGTCAAAAGCAACCTCTATTGATGCAAGACATGTTTTGTCAAAAGAAACCTATTTCATTGATGAAAGACAAGTTTTGTCAAAAGAAACCTCTTTATTGATGGAAGACAAGTTTTGTCAAAAGCAACCTCTTTATTGATGGAAGACATGTTTTGTCAAAAGAAAGTAAGTAAGTGTGCAAAGATCAGGAATCGATACAATCAAGTACCACACCTGACCCAGGATACCAATGGGAAAGTGACAAACTCACAGTAGACACCACAAACGAGAGCCAAGAGGTCAGCCCTTTCCCAGCAGGTGACCACAAAGCACATATAAACAGACACGCATAAAACATAGCAAACACAAGACAGAACAAAAACATAAAAGATCCACAAAAGAAGTACCGCCTTGGAACGGTCAGTAAAATATTTTACTGGAGGGCTTAAACCGGTTTAACGGCGCCAACATCACCCTTAATTCAGATGTGGATCAACACACATAGATATTTGGTTTGCATGAAAGACCCCTAACTTATCAATGCATCATCTCCTAAAACATATAAATCAAGATATAACAAGGAGATAAAGCAAGGATAAGTACTCAACAGTAAATTAAACTGAATACCGGAGCAAAAGAAATCCAACAGGTAAACCCCGGAGGGCCCGACAAACAGCCAAAGCATCAGGCCCCTACCATCTCATCAACAGATAAGTCTTTAAGTCGGAACCATCATAGAGTCTGAAGTCCGACCCACCGGCGTGCAATTAAAGAGGAAAGCAAAGTTGCCAACCGTGATTGGGTTGACTACCAAGCATGCAGTCTGTTGCAATACATTAATGTTATAGCCAATCATTTTATAATGGGAAATTATTTTAATGAACTGCGCTGAAAAATTATTAGAGCCAACAATTTTCTTCAACTTATACACCAAGTCACCATAGAAATCAGGTTCTGAAAGTCCTTGGCGCAAGAGAGATTTAAGTCCAACTTGGAATTTAGAAATCAAATCATAGTATCGTCTATAAAATTTTGAAAATGTTTTGCGAAGTTTATGATACCGATAGCCTTGCTTAAGAAGTTTCTGAGTTAACAATTTATTGCGAGTGTTAAAGTCAGCAACATAGCTAGATGCTCTAGCAAAACGAATGAGTTGAGAGATATAGACTCCATAGGATGTAGGACGAGGAACATCACCATCTAAAAATGGGAAATTGACAATTTCAAAATCAAAGTCGTCACGTTTATCATAAATTTTGGTAGAAACAATATCATTAGAAATTGACAAATGCAAGTCTAAAAATGCGGCTTCGGTATCAGAGGCATTGGCTTTATTAAGTTGGAGCTCTGAAGGGTATATTTGACTAACCATATTGTCAAAATAAACATTATTAATATTTAAAATATCGTCCAAATATCTGGAAGTAGTGTTAAACGCATCAATAACATCAGCCTGCTTATCATCAGAAAGAGACATCATAAAGTCCCTTTCATAACAAAACAGGAATAAATCTGCAACCAGGGGAGCACAATTAGTGCCCATAGGAATCCCAACTACTTGTCTATAGAGCTTGGTGCCAAATGGAATAAAAATGTTGTCCAACAAAAAGGTCAGCGCATCACATACATTTTGACACGACCATGCATGATATTTTTTAGGTTTTTCTGAAGTAAAAAATGCATTTCTGTCACTACATGCAAGGTAAGGAGAGCCTTCTCTATGGAAGGTTCTTTCAATAAGATCAATGAGTTTATTGATGGAAGACATGTTTTGTCAAAAGAAACCTCTATTGATGGAAGACAAGTTTTGTCAAAAGCAACCTCTTTATTGATGAAAGACATGTTTTGTCAAAAGCAACCTCTTTATTGATGGAAGACATGTTTTGTCAAAAGTAACCTCTTTATTGATGGAAGACATGTTTCGTCAAAAGCAACCTCTATTGATGCAAGACATGTTTTGTCAAAAGAAACCTATTTCATTGATGAAAGACAAGTTTCGTCAAAAGAAACCTCTTTATTGATGGAAGACAAGTTTTGTCAAAAGCAACCTCTTTATTGATGGAAGACATGTTTTGTCAAAAGAAACCTCTTTATTGATGGAAGACAAGTTTTGTCAAAAGCAACCTCTTTATTGATGGAAGACATGTTTTGTCAAAAGAAACCTCTTTATTGATGGAAGACAAGTTTTGTCAAAAGCTACCTCTTTATTGATGGAAGACATGTTTTGTCAAAAGCAACCTCTATTGATGGAAGACAAGTTTTGTCAAAAGGAACCTCTTTATTGATGGAAGACATGTTTCGTCAAAAGAAACCTCTTTATTGATGGAAGACAAGTTTTGTCAAAAGGAAGCTTTTTATTGATGGAAGACATGTTTTGTCAAAAGAAACCTCTATTGATGGAAGACAAGTTTTGTCAAAAGGAACCTCTTTATTGATGGAAGACATGTTTTGTCAAAAGCAACCTCTTTAATGATGGAAGACAAGTTTTGTCAAAAGGAACCTCTTTATTGATGGAAGACATGTTTTGTCAAAAACAACCTCTTTATTGATGAAAGACAAGTTTTGTCAAAAGCAACCTCTTTATTGATGGAAGACATGTTTCGTCAAAAGCAACCTCTATTGATGCAAGACATGTTTTGTCAAAAGAAACCTATTTCATTGATGAAAGACAAGTTTTGTCAAAAGAAACCTCTTTATTGATGGAAGACAAGTTTTGTCAAAAGCAACCTCTTTATTGATGGAAGACATGTTTTGTCAAAAGAATCCTCTTTATTGATGGAAGACAAGTTTTGTCAAAAGCTACCTCTTTATTGATGGAAGACATGTTTTGTCAAAAGCAACCTCTATTGATGGAAGACAAGTTTTGTCAAAAGGAACCTCTTTATTGATGGAAGACATGTTTCGTCAAAAGAAACCTCTTTATTGATGGAAGACAAGTTTTGTCAAAAGGAAGCTTTTTATTGATGGAAGACATGTTTTGTCAAAAGAAACCTCTATTGATGGAAGACAAGTTTTGTCAAAAGGAACCTCTTTATTGATGGAAGACATGTTTTGTCAAAAGCAACCTCTTTAATGATGGAAGACAAGTTTTGTCAAAAGGAACCTCTTTATTGATGCAAGACATGTTTTGTCAAAAACAACCTCTTTATTGATGAAAGACAAGTTTTGTCAAAAGCAACCTCTTTATTGATGGAAGACATGTTTCGTCAAAAGCAACCTCTATTGATGCAAGACATGTTTTGTCAAAAGAAACCTATTTCATTGATGAAAGACAAGTTTTGTCAAAAGAAACCTCTTTATTGATGGAAGACAAGTTTTGTCAAAAGCAACCTCTTTATTGATGGAAGACATGTTTTGTCAAAAGAAACCTCTTTATTGATGGAAGACAAGTTATGTCAAAAGCAACCTCTTTATTGATGGAAGACATGTTTTGTCAAAAGCAACCTCTATTGATGGAAGACAAGTTTTGTCAAAAGGAACCTCTTTATTGATGGAAGACATGTTTCGTCAAAAGCAACCTCTATTGATGGAAGACATGTTTTGTCAAAAGGAACCTCTTTATTGATGGAAGACATGTTTCGTCAAAAGCAACCTCTATTGATGCAAGACATGTTTTGTCAAAAAAACCTATTTCATTGATGAAAGACATGTTTTGTCAAAAGCAACCTCTATTGATGGAAGACATGCTTTGTTAAAAGCAACCTCTATTGATAAAAGACATGTTTTGTCAAAAGCAACCTCTATTGATGGAAGACATGTTTTGTCAAAAGCAACCTCTATTGATGGAAGACATGTTTTGTCAAAAGCAACCTCTATTGATGGAAGACATGTTTTGTCAAAAGCAACCTCTATTGATGGAAGACATGTTTTGTCAAAAGCATTCTCTTCCATCAATGATGGAAGACATGTTTTGTCAAAAGCAACCTCTATTGATGGAAGACATGTTTCGTCAAAAGCAACCTCTATTGATGGAAGACATGTTTTGTCAAAAGCAACCTCTTTCATTCCCAGCACATTAGAAGTGGAAAATTTACATAACTGAAAGATATAATTGAGCTTTGACAGGAGAAAACCACCGTGAATATGCATCATGAAACTACCCAGATCAGCCTAGGCATCATCTGAACAAAGCTTGGGTCCTTAGTGACCCACTGAGCACAGAGCGAAGACTGGGCGAATGTGAAGATTTTGTGTTTTGTGGTTTTTTCGATGTGGTATTTAAGCCTAGCATCCTTTTTATGGGACACTGGCAAACAGTGCAGAACCAGATCAGACACGGCTGAACGTGGTGTCTGATCAGGGTCTCCACTGTTTACTTACAGAATGATATATTAAAATTTGAATGAAAATTTAAAATACCACTCAACAACCCTTAAAACGGAAATGGACTGGTCCATTTAATAATAGGGGGAAATTCCATTCGGCTTAAATGGGTTAATGTCCTTTCTATTTTGGCAATCATCTCACTTGGCAAAAGAGTGCTGTCTTATTGATTTGTGTTATGTCTCTTCCTCTTGGGACAAAGTGTTGATCTGTGGTCTGTGATCGTGGCACTTCCTGGTCATATTCAATTGTTGGCAATCATCTCACTATGGGAATCGGAACTGCCTCTGCCAATTCCGAAAAAATCAGACCACGGATTTACATCAAGGATCTACTTTGATAACGCAGGTGATAACGTGACGCTGACGTCACAAAATCCATGTTAACACAATAACAAGTGTGATTGCAGAAAAAAAAAAACGTTATCAATGAAGTTTATGTTTTTTCAATAAAATATCGCTATAGCGATATTTTATTGAAAAATACATAAACTTCATTTATTCTGCTGATTAAACATTTCGGGTAATCAGACAAATGGACTGCTAGGGCTGAACTCACATGCTAAAAAAAAACTAATTTTCCTTACCCCTTTTCCGGCTAACAAAATGGAGCTTTTTTGTACATAGTACTACGCGTAATGCGCCTTATGTACACCTGAGGCTTGATTCGATTCTGGAATTGTGCCAGACTTTCCCCCGAATGCTCACTATGGAAGAGAGTGCGATCTTAAAATTTGTATGTGTTCTTATGTCACTTCCTGTAATGGGGCCAGGTGACCTACCATATCTAATGAAGTCTGTTTGATATCTTCTATCAGCTTTCTGTCATATTCCAGTTCCATTTCTCTGGTCATCACAGTCTGTACTGGCTGATACGACAACGATGTCTTGATAGACTCTATGGTCTCGGACAAATTGTAGCTGAAAATAAACAAGAGGATTGGTTGTATTTTTAAGCCCCAGTCAACAGTTATTGTCATGCCGGGGTACCACAATTTTTTCCTGGGTAAGCTTGACTAAGCGGTTAACCAGTGCTTCGTGCACATACTTTGGCTTGTAGCTGGCTAAAACAAGAGGATCAATGATACTAAGTACAGGACTTTAGTTAAGAGTGTGCAACGAAAATTTAATTTTCTGAGTTCTCAACCAAAATATATGTTGTGGGTACTCAAAAGAACTGTCTCAATGAGACGATTCTTTTGAGCACCCAAAACAAATGTTTAATAAACTGATGGGTAAGAAAATACTTACATTTTTACGCTGAAAAGGAGCTCTAGCGATAAGGCGTATATTTTCCCTAGTTGACATGATTACAAAACCTAAATTTTCAAATTGCCCTAATATTTTTTAAATTGGACTGTTTCGGTAGTAAAATATGCATAGAAAGCATTAAAATATGTTTCGAAGCGATCCATCATTTACAAAGCCGTGAAAACTTGCGCCTTCTACTCCCACCCCTCATTTTACGTCTTTCGACTGGGTGCCTTTTAGACGATAGTTTTAGTAAATCCTTTGCAGGTTTTTAAAAAGTAAAAGTGCTAAAATATTAAGGATATACCTGCCCTTCATTTCCAAAACTTTGCGGTATTCCTTCTGCGCATGCGTACGAAATATACTTAAAATTGTGATGTTTGTCATTGAAAAGATGAAACTGGCGTCTTCCAGTTTGTTTTTAGATGCTTTCCCCCCCTAGACCCAAGATGCCCTTTGGGCAATTAAGTGTCGCTATACAAATATATAACTTATGTAAATGGCGTATTGGGTCTAGGGGGGGAAAGGGGTTGTATAAGCGAAAGAAGACATTAAATATCTGACAAAAATAGACCACTTTGCAAGATGGTCGTTTTTATTGTACATCAACTGTATAAACAGTTTTACTGTACATAGCGTGGTTCCCTGTTTAACGGTCTAGTTCCCATATATGTTACTGAATTACAAGCACAGTTGATGATCGAAATAAATTCTCATTCAATAAGAAGTAGAATTATTACAGGCATGAAGGAAACCCCGTTTTAAACATACAAATTGGGGGCAATGGTGCATCGACGGCTCGTCTATATATATTTTTTGAATGTGCTTAGTTTCTCCAGTCGTTATTTCAACAAAATAAAACGAACGTCTCGTTTAGGGAGATTGCTCGCCTTATCGCTAGAAATTCTTTGTGTTTATCTAAACCTGTGTAAGTATATAAGCTGTGGGCATCAGTTTTTCCCAATATATGGAGACATGATCCCAAGGGTGGGGCCATTTTGGACCCAAGGGGCTTGATCGACAGGATTTATGTAGGGGACCACTAGACATTGCTACATACTAATTAAAGCTGTGGGCCTCATAGTTGCAGAAAAATTATTCAAAGTTTATCCCATAAAAATTCTATTGAAACTCTGGAGTCTTGACCCAAGGGGTTTGATACAGCTAGACATTGCCACATACAAAATATAAGCTTCAGAGAAGATATTTTAAGTTTTTTCCCCATCATAAGTCTAAAGGAGCTGTATGTTGCCATTGGCCATGGGAACCAGATTTCAAATCCAATCAGCACAAAAACCTAATGCAGCCTTTCCCCCTACCTGATGATGCTTTAAATGAAACTTCTTCAAAATTGGCCCACTGACTTTAGAGAGATATACTTCTTTGACGTGTGGACGGATGACAATGGTGACCGACACATACACTGGACTTTTCGCCATACTAATACCTTTTTTGAGCCTTTAAATAATTTCAGGAACATTATCAGAGCGTCAAACATATTGGATCCAGATCGACAGATTGTGGATCCCGGCCTCGAGGTTATAAAACTTTTTTCGTGCTCAACTCAGATGAGCGTGTAATTTCAACTGCTAAATTGCTGAAAAATAATGATTTTTCTTGCTGTCAAACTCTTAGTTGGTGTATTTATCCTGCTAATAAATGTTAAAATGCCAACAATTGTTGGCATTTTAACATTTATGAGCTGGATAAATTTCGTGCTCAGTTGAGTTGAGCATGAAAAAAGGTTTATAACCTCGGTGGCTGGTCTAGGTCCAAACTGTTTGTAAAGGTTATCAGCAGAGGACAAGTCAAGGCTAGCAAGGAAAGAGTTTAGTCACATATCAATGAATGTACAGCCAATGAATGCCTGTATCGAGAGATAATGCTTACTCCTTACATATGAAAAATGTGAATGCAGACTATGTAGGCATTTTAACCCTTTCTGGACCAGAAAACCCTAAACAGGTACTTTGGAAAACAGTAAAGACCCAGATTAAAGGGGACAGCAACCCTAATGATAAGTATGTTTTATCAGAAAGAGCTCTATGAACCATGAATTTTGATATAAGTATAATCAAAATTGGTTGAAAAATGGGCAAGTTATGGGCATTTAAGTAATTCAATATGGCCAACATTTAGCCGCCATTTTGAATACCTAGTTAGTTTTCAGAAATTTTTCAATTGCTTAATTTTTAGTTATCGCTACCAGCACATCATCTGTGTTTCAGCAGATATGCAGCTTTATGCATAAGGAAAATGTTTCATTAAAGATTAATGCAAATAATCCATTGGTTTGTCTTTTATTATACCCCCCCGCAAACTTTGCTTGTGGTGGGTAAACTGTTTTCACGTTGTCCGTCCGTGCGTGCATCCGTCCGTGCATCCGTCCGTCCGTAACGTTTTGTTTCCTTAATATCTTGAAGTGTCATTGCTAGATTTTCATCAAACCTTGCAAACATGTTCATATATAACCCCCGCAAACTTTGTTTGTGGTGGGTATACTGTTTTCACGTTGTTCGTCCGTGCGTGCATCCGTCCGTGCGTCCGTCCGTCCGTAATGTTTTGTTTCCTTAATATCTTGAAGAGTCATTGTTGATTTTCATCAAACCTTGCAAACATGTTCATATATGCAAGACAAATACTTTAGACAAAAAAGTAAGGGCTAGGGGCCAATTCTATTAGAGTTATTTCCCTTTGTAGTTCTAAATGGCTTTTAATATAGGGCTTTATGCTTATGCTATTATAGGCCATACACAGGCCGATCAACTCCTACCACAGCTTTTGATGGAGCAATTTGATACTTTGACTATACAATATTAACACATTGAACATATGCATGAAGGAGTTTGGTTCAGAAAAAATAATTTTTGACAAAATAACAGCTATGAGAACTTAGACAATTTTTCCCTAATAAGGTGTTTGTATATGCATAGATGGTGCCTTCATGGGCCGATCAACTCCTACCACAGATTTTGATGGAACAATTTGATACTTTGCCTATACAATGTAGACACATTGAACATATGCATGAAGGAGTTTGGTTCAGAAAAAAATAATTTTTGACAAAATAACAGCTATGAGAACTTAGACAATTTTTCCCTAATAAGGTGTTTGTATATGCATAGATGGTGCCTTCATGGGCTGATCAACTCCTACTACAGATTTTGATGGAACAATTTGATACTTTGCCTATACAATGTAGACACATTGAACATATGCATGAAGGAGTTTGGTTCAGAAAAAATAATTTTTGACAAAACGACAGCAGTGAGAACTTAGACAATTTTTCCCTAATAAACTGTTTGTATATGCATAGATGGTGCCTTCATAGGCCAATCAACTCCTACCACAGCTTTTAATGGAGCAATTTGATACTTTGCATATACAATATAGACACATTGAACATATGCATGAAGGAGTGTGGTTGAAAAAAATTAATTTTTGACAAAATGACAGCTGTGAGAACTTAGACAATTATTCCCTTATATGGCTTTTGTATATGCATGGATAGTGCCTTTATGGGCCGATCAACTCCTACCGCAGCTTTTGATGGAGCAATTTGATACTTTGCTGATACAATGTAGACACATTGAACATATGCATGAAGGAGTTTTATAATTTTTGTTTGCACAGATTTTACTGAAATGTTTTCAAAACTAAGGTCCGCTGGTTTGAACTATAGCTTGCCAAGTTTTTTCACTGACTCTTGCTGTGCGGGGGGTATCTAATAAGCATTGCTTATTGACTTTTTTCATTTTGATTGCACATATTCAATTAGGCTGAGTGACGTCACTAAGCCTACAATATGGCCGCGTCCATTACAGTCCATTGGCAAATATTCAAACGCCCACAAATTCCACATTTTTCAACCGATTTAGATGAAACTGGTATCAAAATTCATGGTTTATTAAGATCTTTCAAATAAAATATAGTAATCATCAGGGTTGCCGTCCCCTTTAAATGTCGCATTATGTGGCATTTCATCAGGGTCTGTACTGTTTGCTAATACAATATCAATATTTAGAGAAATACATAAATTTTTTGAAAATTATAACCTGTGACCCCTCAATTTACACAATAGACCATCCTGACTTAACTGTATCAAACCCTATGAAAAATTCCATTGGTGCTAAAAGGGTAAATATATGGGCCTCGATGCGAGAAAACCTGTCTTCGGGGGTTTGCGAACAACACAGGCGCAGACCAGCCTGCACATCCGTGCAGACTCGTCAGCGCCTTTGTTATTCGCTTTTTGGAAAGTATCATATCTAAACTTGCTACAAGCAAAATTTCAATTTTCGAGCTAGTCTCTGTAGCTGAGGTCTCCTTTGTCAGAAACCCCGAAGACAGGTTTTTTCGCAACAAGGTCCATATTGAGGTTCTTACCAGTTCACTTGAAATATCTGATCCAGCAGTGTTGTGTCAATAGTAGGGAAACTCTCGTGTAACTTCTTCCTCTTGAGTCGTGTTGCTATAGCTGCATGGCCACCTTCAGATTCCAAGAATTTTTGCTGAAAATGAAAAAAGTCAATAAACAATGCCCTGCACAGTACATTTTAGCTATTTTTGTAGAAAGTCACCAAATGACCATTTCTGCCAAATTGTTTTCCATCCAGTGACCATTTCTGCCAAATTATTTTTAATTCCAATCGCTAGTTTAAAGAGAAGAGTTTCACAGTTTTCCTTACTACTAAAAGCCTTGCCGTGTTTTTTGATGGATCAAATTCATCTTATCTTAGGCCTTGAGCTGGCTATAGACCCCCCTCCCCCACAGGGGGAATTTTGTTCACTATGATTTTCTAAAACTACATTATATAAGACACAAAATAAAAGATGTTAGCCCTCTGAGAGTGGCAGCGTTAACGTGTAACAGCACGTTATATACGTTACCCCCCAAAATAGCATTAAACGTCCCTGATAATGTCTCAACCATGACATGTTCATACATATTTGCATGCTGACACAGGTTTATGAACTTCTTATAACACAGTTACATATTTTAAGTATTAATTTTATAAATGTCTTGAGTAATTACCGTTGTATACGTTACTTAGTGTTTCCTGCGTTATTTCCGAGTATCGGTATGGTATTTATCGACTATACGTGTATTACATCTGTCACAGAATATAGTAAATCTATAAGGCTGCTACTAAAATGATTTAAAGTTCTTTATTATGGTGGCTTACACTTTTTTTCAGGTCCATGTTATGTATGTTACCTTCAAAATAGCATTAGACATTTAAGTTAATGTCTCTAACAAGCCCTGTTTATACTTATTTGCATGCTTGCACAGGTTTATGTATTTCTGTTAGCAAGGTTTACCTATTTTAAGTATTCATTTAATAAATGCCTTGAGCTTTAACTGTTATGTATGTTACCAAATGATACATACGTTATTCTGAGTATCTGTATAGAAGTTGTTGACTATAAATGTATAAAGTCTGTCAGAGAATTTAGAAAATTTATAAGGTTGAAATAAATTGAAGTTCCTTATTAATTTTTGGCGACTTAAACTAATAATATAATGTGATCTATCAACCTTCGCTGTTTGCTCACATAAACAGTATAGATACCATGCATTCAAATCGGAAGTTCTGAAAGACAGTCACTGTGAAACAGCTCAGTTCTGGGCAAGGTATATGGATATGATTCAGATGGTGTTGACACTTCTTAGGGCTACAAGGAAAACAACATTGAATTGCATGTCATCTCTATCTGTATGCCTTGTTCCCAATGTTCATTACAAAGGATCACAACAACTACGCACAATATGTACCTGTGTAACTGATTACACTCATAAATTTGATACACATCGCAGATGCAAAGAACTTCTCGAACAAAATGGGTTGAGTGTGTCACAACCATTTGTTCTTTGCTTGAGAAATGCTTTTGACATAACTATCAGGCAAACAATAAAGAGGTATTATAGGCTTCAGCAACTAGACCTACGCTTCGTACTACAGATGGAATGGTGTATTACTCATCACATCAGAGCTCAATATATTGAAACAACTCTTCAATGCACTGAAATGAAATATTCAATCTGCTCAGATGCTAAGTATAATGAGTACTAGAGGCAGTTTCAGGCTTCACAAATCCTTTTAGTCCTAGTTTTGAAGGCAATGAACTGTACTTTTTGTCTTTATGTGTGCCTTTAAGCCTGGCATAGCTAAGGATCTTATTGAGCTGATGACATTGGCAGAAAGGCTGTTGCAGACTTCCTTGACTCACTTTTAGTTAAAAAAATCTGTCTTTCACATCCCCCATAAAATGCTACAAGCTAATAAAGTTTTGATGCTTGCGAGGTCAAGCAAGAAGAAATTGCCCAATTTAAAAAACCGTAAACAGCCAGATGAGAGCTTAAAGAAGCGTCTTTGGTAAGCGTGACCTTCTTTCTAGTGGACATAATGTTGACCTTGAGTTGAGACTGCCGTTCCTTCTGGGACCTGTACCATGGTCACTGTCAACTCCTGATATATTTTCCACCAAAAATGACAAGTCCAAACTTCAGCATGGCTTGCAATTACACATTGAACCAACATTAGATTGGCCATGTAGTGCTGCACAGAACGTTGATGTTAATGCTGTAACTACAGAGCATAATAGCTTTTCCTGTCACCTTCATGGATCTGATGGCACCAGTATACAACCAGGCACTAAAGGCAGAGCATGTTGGTTTTGTCACTGATACATATATACAATGTATAAGCAGCAGTCTATACAGTCTTACAAACATTCTCGCAGAGGATAACCTGGGTGTTTTGTTCAACAATGGTGTATGCAACAAGGTGCACCTTCTGAATGTCAACAGCATTGGCCAGAATGTGGGGGAAGAGATCTACAGTAATACACTGTTTAACAGATTGTGACACTACCAATGTGCCGATGTGTTAGTACTACGGAAAAGTTATTCCTATCAAACTGTTAAGGAACCCCTCCCCCACTAGTTCATCAACATTCTAAGAAGGGTAGGAAAACAAATAAAGAATTGCTCTAGGCACTCATCAGTGATATGAAGCCCTAACATGTGCTATTTATGTAATTGTGAATAAGCTGCAGTATGACATGTTTCTGAAAATGTACCAAAGCCATACACATATACTGACTATTTCAAATGGCATGAACATAAGCTTACCTCCACCCTGCTTTTCTGTCCTTAAGATGTACATGCAAAGATTGAACTATCAAATCTTTCCCATGAAAACAAGTGAGGCTTTCCAGATATGGACAAAATGTGTGAAAAATAAATGGGAAGGAAATCGAGTACCTCTGGGTGAAAGAGAACTTGATCGTACCCTTACAAAAGAGCCACAGAATTATATTTCACATTTTGTGTAATATGGGGTCACCATCTTCAAAACTCAACAACTCAAACCTTATAAAAGATAGAAACATAATATTTGCAGTTTCCAATAGGTACATAAACATTCTTTAATACAAAATGAGTTAGTAAGCACATTCACATTAAAAAAATATCAAACTATATTAGTTTCATAAATCATTTATATAGGAATAATGAAAAAAAAGTAACATACGTAACAATGGGGTGCATATTTGTTTTCAAAGGTCCATATCTGTGATGCAAAAATAGCTTACTTGGATGATAAAGCCAATTCGGAAATCTTACCTTATGGTTTGCACTTCTCAGAAGTCATGTCATTTACTAAAATTATCAAAGATGTTGATGGGTAAAATATATTATTGGCTGTTACAGGGTAATGGTGCCATTACCAGAGTGCTAGCATATTGCAAAATCCTTGCAAGATCAATCTGATAGAGGAGTTATAAGTTGTATAGGAAAATTCTTTAAAACCCTTGGATAATATATGAAGATATGCTCTAGAACTTCTACCTGTTGGTTTTCTTTGATCTTTTAAGTTGCTACTCGCACATTGCACTGAATGTTACAAACTTTCCATGAGTATTATGTCAACCATATTTGTTGTCTCTTTAAAAGAAAAGATGGTTTATGGTAGTTTATGTTTTGAGTTACTTCCTCAGCAAATGAGCCAGAGTAAAAAGAAGTACATGGACCTGTGCCAGCATGCAAAGAAGTACAAGCAGGTCGTGTTGGAGACCATATCTTGAATGTTTAATGGTATTCAGAGAGTAACGTATGTAACCTGGGCTGTAAAATAGTGTAAGACACCATAATAAGGAACTTTAATTCATTTGAATTGTAGCCTTATAGATTTACTATATTCACTGATGGATGTAATACATGTATAGTCAATAACTGCCATACTGATACTTGGAAATAACATATGAAACACTAAGTAACATATACAATGACAAAAACTCAAGACATTTATAGAATAAATGATAAAATTATGTAACTGTGCTATAAGAAGTTCTTAAACCTGTGCCAGACTTCAAAAAAAGTGTGAATATGTCATGTTGGAGACATTATAAGGAAAATTTAATGTTATTTTGCGGGTAACGTACGTAACAAGATGTTACCCGCTAACGCTGCCACTCTCAGAGGGCTAACATATTTCATTTTGTGGCTTATATAATGTAGTTTCTGGAAATCATAGTGTACGAAATTCCCCCTGGGGGGAAGTGGGGTCTATAGCCAGCGCGAGGCCTGGAGAATTACATTTTACATTTTTTCTGTGATAGGGGGGTAACATGTTCATCATCTAATAACTCAAAAAGTATATAAGATAGAAAAGTAATGCTTGCAGTTTTGAAAAGGTAAATAAAAAATCTTTAATGTAATGTCAAATTAATGAACATAAACTGGTTTTAATAAAATTTAAGACAAACTATATTAGATGCATTTATCATTTAAAAGGGGTTTCAATGAAAAAATGTAACATACACTACATCGGGGGTGACTATATTTGTTTTCAAATGTCATTATCTGTGGCCCAGTAGTAGCTTATTTAGAAAATATAACCAATTTGGAAATCTTACCTTATCTTTTGCCCTTTTCTGAAGTCTTAAAAAGAATTTTAATTATCAAATATTTTGTAGGGTAACGTATGTAACAGGCTGTTACAGCTTAACGCTGCCATTGTCAGAGGGCTAACATGTTGCAAAATCCTTGCAAGACATTGGGCTTTAAGAAAAATATGGTCTACAAAATTCCCCCTGGGGGGGGAGGTAAACCATATCCAGCCAGTGGCCTAATACATTTCGTAGGTCATCCAGGAATATTCTTGTGAAGTTTGGTTAAAATTAGCCAAGTGGTACAGCTGTCATTAAAAGCAATTTGTTGATGTTGCTTGATGGATGCCAGACTTTGAGTGATCACAATACACTGGAGTGTCATTATACCATAATACTTGGGTTCCACAATCACTGACCACCTTATAAGTGGTCAAGATAACTTTACCAAGGTATGCTTTTTCTGATTCTGTAATGCTGTACCCCACCCACCGACCCAATTTACTCATAATGGTTGTGTTTACACTGTAGCATCCTAATCTACACTGTAATATAATTTGCTTTCCATAATAAAGGGAACCCAGACAACTGACAGCTTAAAAACTAAAGCACTTTTTAAAAAAAATCATTTGAGAAAAATTAAATGTTTACAATTACTATATATAGTAAGGCCAAATAAAAAAAAAAGTGTGTTTCAGGTAACAGGTCTGAAAATTTTAGGTAGGGTAGGCACACATATTTAAAAAAAAAAATCTGCAAAAAAATATAATTTTATGCATTTTGAAATGCATCATCAAGACATTTCTAAACATGCCAAAAAGTGGAGAGGAAAAAAAATCAGTTGAAAAACCTTATTATCCCAGGCTATGTTAAAAACTCAGAAACTCATAAATCCTGGGTAAACCTCACTATTACCTTCCTGCTGCTTTGCCTTAGTAAGACCAATATAGATTATTTTGGATAAGTAAGTTAATTAACAACTCAGAGAACTTTTCTTGAAACAAAGCAACTAGAACATGGATCTAGAATGAACATACCAGCTCCTCCTGGATTATCAAGTCAACTTACAACTCACTCAGAGAACTTTTCTTGAAACATTGAAACTAGAACATGAATCTAGAATGAACATACCAGCTCCTCCTGAGTTGACTGTTTTGTCATTTCTTCCTCCATGATTTCCTTCAGGGGTATAATTCTAGGTGTGGAGACCTTTGGGGCTCTCCTTGGACCTTTCCGCTCACTCAAGTCTTGTTCTTCCTGTAGTTGTCTAGCATACTCTTCATCTATAACAAAAAACTAAATCTAGTTATCCCATTTAAGCAGAATGCAATTTCCCTATCTTATCAATCGGATCAGTCCATTTCTGTTTTAAGGGTTGTTGGACAGTACTTTTCATTTTTATTCAAATTCAAACAGCATATTCTGTAAGCAAACAGTGGAGTCCCTGATCAATGAAATTTTAAAATAGAGAAATTAGGTAGGAAAAATATTTTTAATTTGATGGGGAAACATATAGCCAAACTGGGAAACCCTCTAACAATGCTTAGAAAATATTGTGTGGGGTGGGGAAAGGGGGGGTGCGGACTGATATTGTGACCTGATACAAACTTTTATTTTTTGCCTAAAATCTTATTTGTTCACTGCTAGTCGTCACAAGGGTTTTGAAATTGCCATTTTGCAGGAATAAAAGACATTATATCCGTAAATAAAACTTTTTTCATATTTTGGCTAAAACTCCAACTTTTCCTGGTCAAACTCCAATTTTTCAATTTTGACTCAAACTTTTTCCAGGGATGGATTCTATAACTCCTGTTTTTAAAATCCTAGTGAGAACTTTGTGCATGTACAGTGCACATTTCTTTATAGCATATTCATTACATTGTGTACAAAATGATTGGAACAAGAGCTAGCGATGTGGTAGAAATTAGGCCCTGTATACAGCTAGGTATAAAACCGTAGATATTCACCGTGAGGTATGGGATATTTATGGGAGGAACAAATGTCTCTCAGGATGATTGGCAGGTGGGTAGCTAAATTTAGGAACAGGCAGGAACTTAAAGATGCACCCTGCAACAACAACTAAATGTAATATTTTAAAAATCTGCAATTTCCAAAACAAGATGCCTGATTCCCAGTGAGGCAACACACCAACTTCAGTGTTCACTCTTCAGGGCGCCAACAGACCATTGCCACACCCCCTCTTTTATTATTATCCAAAAGCCCCTTTCTAAAGCTAGAGTGGTCTTTAACACTAGATGAATGGGGAAATATTTGGCAGTGTTTTATTTTCATCTGAAATCAAATGACCTTGACCCCTTCAAAATTTCCTAGATTTAACACTGCATCTCTACATGATATATAATCCTACCTAGTATTATCAAAATATCTCAAAGCGTATGAAAGTTATGAAGCATATAAGGTCATTCATTTTATGTTCATTTAATGTAGTCTATTTCTCGCACACCAGATCGCGATTTACATTGTTTTTACCCATGTGAGATATTTCTATCTCACATACCCAAATAGACCGTCGGCTGCATGTTGATCCGTGATGTCATTGCAATGTTAAAATGACGTCACAGTATCGCATCTCAGCCAAATCTGGATTTTCTAGAAGTCTTTTTCATGCTTTTCCAATATAAAATGCAGTACTTGGTGGTGAGCAAGAAAAAGAATCCATTATTCCTGTGAGGATGGGATAGAAAAATCTGTCCCTCGGGATCACCGTTTGTCATCACTCAGCAAGCCTCGTGATGCCAATTGGTGATCCTCAGGACAGATTTTCTATCCCACCCTTACGCTCATAATGGATTCTTATAGTCTCAAACATGCAAACTTGGTTTCACTTATTTGTCTCTGTGAAAAAGGAAAAGGGTTTATGCTGCTGATTGTAAGCCCCAAGCAATTTGTATTGAAAATAACTGATAAGCTTTAAGAAGAAATAAAAGCCCTATGTCTAACTTTAACTGGTATGCTAAAAATAGATTGCAGTCATACATTTGTATAACATGAAATATTTACCCGCTCTCAACTGTTTATACACTGCCTGTCTATCTTCTTGTAGCCCCTTCTTCACACACTCATGGAGAAGTCTCGCTGTTTCAAGGTTAACTGGCACCTCAAGGTCACCATGACCTGCAGTAAGATTTATATTTAAACCTTTTATAATATAATGTTAAAGCAACAATGTTTATCCCAAATGACCAGTTAAACATTATCATTTATTATCATATGATGGGAGTGAAATAACACTATGCAATAAAATTGGTGTACAGATATTAGAGAAACGTTATGATGTCCATAACAACGTTGTGTACATAATGACAAAATAATCACGTTTTTTACGCAAGAAATGAGATTTCAAAGTAATCTTTATGTCATATGATAAATAGAATCTAACATTTGTGCTCCTGTATTATTGAATTTATCAAACTCGTTGGGAAAAAACGATAAAATGCTCGGCTAGACTCGTATTTTATCATTTTTCCTCAACTTGTTTGATAAATTCAATAAAACATGAGCACTTGTTTAATATCCTCTATTTATTATGCTACTAAAAGCACAAACCAGAGGACCTTAGATCCTGAAGCATTCATGTGACACTGAGTCATAAGAATGTAGATGACCTTAAATATTAGATTTTACAAAGTCAAGATCAACTTAGGACCATAATTTGAACATACTCATTAAGGCCCATCTTCCTAATGAGACATACCAAGACCAAAGGTGATTGGCCCATTAGTTTTTTTAATAGTTTTTACCTGACAATAGAGACATACTTGTACATGTACCCATTGGTTCCAGAGGAGTAGATTTTTAAGAGTTGTTATATGGGCGTGGCAGCCATCTATGCCATGTAACACAGTCTCATCTAATGGATGCTCTCATATGAAATTTGGGTTCAATGGGACTAAAGGTCATCGACCTTCTGGTTCTGGAGAAGAAGATGATTTTTAAAGGGTTTTTACCATATAATGGCATGGTGGCCATCTTGGTCATATGACCAGAAGGATTTGTATAAATTTTACCAAACTTAACCTAACCGAGTCTACATATGAAATTTGAGTTCAATTGGCCTAGTGGTTTCTGAGAAAGCCATGTTTGGACTCCAAAAATGAGTGACCTTGGCTGAAAGGTCAACTGTGACCTTTGGAACTTATTTATAGCCATTGTCTCATTAGGTTAAACATATCAAGAGAAACTAATAACCTTGGGTACAACAGTTTTCAAAAAATAAACTTTTCAAAAAAAAATCCCATTTAGATACATCAGGAAGCAAATTTGACCTTGACATTAAGTTGGTCAAGGTCAACCTAGGATCATTATTTGAACAAATTTGGTAGGCACCACATCCTCAATGCTACACACCAAGTCCCAAGGTCATCAGCCTTCTGGTTCTGGAGAAGAAGATTTTTAAAGGGTTTTTACCATATATGGGCATGGTGCCCGTCTTGGTCATGTGATCAGGACCATTTAAACAAACTTCTGTTCCCCCATCCCAAGGAGTCTCTATATGAAATTAAGTTTAATTGGCCTGGTGGTTTCCGAGATGATTGAAAATGTTGACAGATGGACCCCAGAGTCATTGGTATATTATTAGCTCACCTATGAGCCCTTTGGCTCAGATGAGCCAAAAAATTAGTTTGCTGCCAAACAAAAAGCCCACATTTGGAATAAGGGTATTAATCGGCTTTTGGGTCACTGTCTAGCCAAACCCACAACTGGTTCCTATCTCCCTTAGCTTTACAAGAGACGAGAACATTGCATACCACGTGGCTATACAGCAACCGAATAGCTGTATAATGTATCTGTTTTTTTTTTGTTAAATGACTAAATGTATACTTGTCCTGCAGCATGAGGTCCCTGTCATGACAACATAGGGCCAGTTAAGCAAAAAAATGTCAGCGTAAAATTGTGATTATTTTCTTACCCATCAGTTCAAACATATGTTTTGGGTGCTCAAAAGAACTGTCTCATTGAGACAGTTCTTTTGAGTACCCACAACATATGTTTTGGTTGAGAAATAAGAAAATAATTTTCAGTTACACACTTTTATCTGGAGGCCAGCATGACAAGTTGTATTTTCATGCTGTGCAAAGGCTACAATCTGCAATTGTGGCATTTCCTGCTCATATCAACTTGCTTTTTAACCCTTTTCATTCTGATGGATTAACCCATACATATTGAAATAAAAACTATGGAATTGTCCATTTTGTATTTTAAGGGGTCTGTCATAGGTCTAATTTTTTATAAAATGATGTATTTCACTCATGAAGATTTGTTTTTCTTTGCAAACAGTGCAGAGCCTGATGAAATGCCACATTATCCCTTAATGCGCCAATTGCAACAAAAGTCGTCTGCTTTTCTCGCCTGCTGAAATGTTTAAGAAGCCTATATGGCAAACAGTGTGGACCCAGATCAGACTGCTCCTATAGGAGCAGTCTGTTCTGGGTCCACACTGTTTGCTTCTATACTTAATTCATCAGTAATGCTAGGCAATTATTTGCAGCAAACGACTTCAGCAGACGACATTTTCAGATTATTTTTTTCTTGGCGCTTTAAGGGTTAAGCAGAATAAGAATTTCATCTGGGCCTTCTGTTTGCCAAAGTACCTGTCTGCAGGTATCCAGTTTGAAAAGGGTTAGCTTTTTTAACCTCCTAGTGTAATCTGCTGGTAACCTTTGCAAACAGTTTGGACCCAGATAGGGCCCAGCAAAACTCTGATAGTAATTCTTAAGGAATTTTTCAACAAATCAAAAGAGGACAAAAGCAGACAAAAATTACTCAGGGGGGCAAAGAGTTAACAGACCAAGTTCAAAGTTGGTTAAAATTTTAGGAAACAATTTGAGATGATTCTTACAACTTTTTGAAGGTAACTTATTTACATAGGCCGGAGCAATGAAAAAAGTTTATAAGTCTACTGAAATTGAAGTCAATAACTGTTTTGTAATATGGCTTTTCAACTAAGAATGAAAATTTTCAACTTTCACTTTTGTTGTTACCTTCAACCTAAGGACTTTCTCACAAGTTTTATCCACTGTTATCAAAATATTTTAATGTAGTATTTTGTATTTTGAAATGTATATTAATTCTCTGAATGAACAAACAAAACAAAAACTGTTGTTAAAATTCATGAAAGTCTATAATTTACCTGTTGGAATGTGAAACAGCAAATCATGTCAATTTTATGCAGCACATATTAGTTTTATACTCATCATGCTATTTTTAGCTCTTTAGAGGGTGATATTAGAAAAGTGTCAAAAATATTAACTTCAGGAAACTAGTTGGAGCTGGTTTTCATGCAATATCAACTTGCAAGCCAGTTCAGACCAGTTTTCAGGTAGACATAGAGATCTATGAAGACGAATTTAGCCAAATCAGGAGACAGAATTCTCTCCAGTCATAAAACAAAAAAACTTATTACAGATGTTGATACCCCAGCACTGATCAATAAAGAGAATACTATCAATCATAAACGACTTCTGTATATGCAAAGCAAAGGTTTCAGATGACTTGCTTCAAAGTCAAGGTCATATGTGCAGAATTTGATGTCTGAAACCTTTGTTTTGCATAATGTCACATAATGACATTGAGGTGAATATGTGTATTAAGTCATGCATTAAAGAGATAAGTAAAATTACTAACTGTTGTCATTAAATTCCGATAATTCCTTAGTATAATTAAAACTTTTGGTGTCAATATATGACCCTGTTATATCGAAATCATCATTACAGTCAAGCATGATAATTCTGTTCTGTACTATTTAAAGTCTTAACCCTTAAAACGCCAGCAAAAAATCATCTGAAAATTCCGTCTGCATTTGTCGTCTGCTGCAATTTTTGCTAAGATCATTTAACAAAGTTAAGTATAGAGACAGTGTTGACCCAGATCAGACTGTTCCTATAGGAGCAGTCTGATTTGGGTCAACACTGTTTGTTGCAAAGGCTTCTAAACCATTTCAGCAGATGACAAAAGCAGACAAATTTTGTTGTGATTGGTGCTTTAAGGGTACTTACCAGTTGTGCTTTCTTTCCTAAGAGGCCCAAACAGATGTTCTAGTTGACCTATAGTATTACTGTCTAGTGTCAAGATAAATACCACTGGGCTCTCTTGGTCTAACAATGTGGAGGGTCCACTATCATACAAATCTAAGCCAGTTTCAGTATTGTCATCAACTTGAGAAAGTTGTTTATGTTTTTCTACTTCTACCACAGAGTCATTTACAGAAGCATTATCTGTTATAATTGCTTCAGACCCATTGCCAATTGCTACATGTAAATTGCTTTGAAGTTCACTTTTTACATTGTCACTAGAACATTTGTCACCTTCTGCTACATAGAGAGTCAACCCTTCTGCTTTATTTTTAGGTATTTTGTCAGATACAAAATCAGTAGCTTCTTGATTAAATAACAAGGTCTGTCCACTTTTGGAGTATTGATTTGGTGAGATCAGAAAGTCAGCTGATATTTGGGATTTTTCATTTGTTTCTTGACTATAAGAACTAGAAAAAACGCTGTCATAGTTTTGATGTGGGTCACTTACTGACCTTCTGACACTTTCATAACTGGGTAAACCATAAAGACTATTTTTACTTGCATTTAAAGATGATTCACTTAAGCTTGTAGAACGATGCAGTCTAATTTTTGTTATGTTGTCATCTTCTATCCGATCTAATCTTTCCTTTCCAGTCTGAATAAGCTGTTTCTCTAGGTCCTCCCTAGCTGCAATATTTTCTTTTTCTATCTTTTTGAAACACATGTTTAACAAACTTTCTGGCTTAGACTCCTTCACAGTTTCATTATGTTTTACTGTATATTCAGGACTAGAACATCGTTCATATTTTAAAATATCATTTGAAAATCTTTCTTTTTCTTCATCCGTAAAATCAAGATGATACTTCCAGTCTATAAGCAGATTCAAAGCCCATTCAACATTATTAGCACAATTGAGCAAGACACAGTCAAGTTCATCCTCAGATATATTTGGAAAACATGTTTTCAGAAATTGTATATTTTCAGTATCAGGGTCAGTTTCCAAATCTTCAGTAGAGGTGCTTTTATCTATTGTTCTGATTGCTGGTATGCGTTTTTCCAGTAATTCACCATTTGAGCTGACTTCTCCATCAATACTTCGTGATCGAGTTTTTACAAACTTATACTCATGAACATATTCAACAGATTCTCCTTGGCAGTAAAGATTTAAAATTCTAAAATCTCCTGAATCTGTGAGTGTCCCTTTTGATAATATATCATTTCTCTGAAGCATACTGTTTGCATTCGTGTTTTCAATGTTAATCCCAATACTATTGGCAGATGAAAATGTGGACCAGTTATTTGAAGCAAACTTTTCCCTGTCAGAAAGATTAAAAAATGGTTGTTGTAACTTTGCTCTTAATCTATTTTTTGACTGCTGTTTCCTCTTTTTAGGAGATACTAGATTCTGTGTTAAGGAAGCAATTTCAGTTTCACTCTGACTAACTGCAGGAATAATGGGTTCAATATTTCTATCAGTATTATTTGGCTGCAAATAACCTTGTCTATTTATTGTAAGTATAGATTCAGTGAAAAGTTTATCAGCACATTGTTCAGTTTGCAAATTCAAAGACAATATGTCTGATTCAGATCTGGCTGTGTCTTTCTGCTTGGAACATTCACTTATATCAGTAGTTTTGTTATCAATAAGGTTGTCAGAATCTGCATTTCTTACCAAAAAGTCTCCTTGTATTGATATCATATTTAGGTTATCCTTGTTTGCACTTAGATACTCCATATCATCATCAGACACAAATATATAATCATCAGAATTATCTTTAACGAAACCTGTATCTTTTATATCTTTTGTTACCTCTTCATCATCTGAGACAAAAAGAGAATTTTCCAGCTCTGAGTTTGAGGCTCTGTTATGAAGATCTGCTACACTGTCTAATTCTTTATATGTTTCAACTACTGGCAAAGGCACTTGAAACTCATTTACAGGCTGTGTAACACCTAACTGATCTGATTCATTTACAATGATTTGATAATTATGTGATTCTGCATGACATGTTTTATCATCATGTAATGTATTGAAAATTTGAGATTCATTATCATTATGAGCTTCACTATGTGTTCTTATTTCGGGAATCATTGGCCGGACTGAAACACAATCTTCTGATTCTAAATGTGATGGCCTGTTTTGATGCTTCTCATGAAATATATATGACTCTTCAACTGTGTTGATTAGCATACAATTTGTTTGTGCACTATTTCCCTCTGAACCAATTTCATCAACATTACTATCAATAGTACTGCCACTCTCTTCTTCACAGTGAATCTTATTTTGAATTAATGTTTTATTACTTTCAAACTTGTTTAAATATGTTTTCTCACTTTTATGCCTTCTTTGCCTCTGTGGTTTGGCTAGACTCGATGTAGGTTCATTTTCTTCCTGGAGCCATTTATTATTTTGGCTTCCATCACTAGGCTCCCACTCTGCGGAAACTTGATCTATCAACGATTCTTCTGATGAGCTAGCTTGCCCCCAATACTTGAGTTCTTCAACTGAAGCTTTCAAACGTTTCATTATATCTGCATCATCAACCACAATTGTTTCTTTATCTAATACCTCCTTACCCGCCACTATGATAGCTGAATCTGTTTCAATCAGACAGTCTGTATCCATTTTATCAGTACTAGCAGCAATGATAGCAGAATCAGTTTCAAACAGACTGTCTTTGTCTGTTGATTCTGTACTTGCAGCAATGATAGCTGAATCAGTTTCAAACAGACTGTTTTTGTCTGTTGATTCTGTACTTGCAGAAATAATAGCTGAATCAATTTCAAACAGACTGTCTGTTTCCAAGACATCTGACTTTTTAGCCCTTATAATTGATGAGTCAAAGTCATAAAGTCTATCAAGAACTGTACCAGACTTTGTTTTTACAATATCTGGTGACATATTTGAACCTATACTTTCTGTTAGTTCAGTTTTCTTTTCAGTTCCATTTTTATCATCTGAGCTGTCTAAATTCACCTTCTCTATCAGCTTATCAGAATTCAATTCATTCAAATATTTTTTATCATTAAGAGTTTCATTTTCAATGTGTTCTAGACAGCTAACTTCCATTTTTAATTCAGACTGACGAAAAATATTGGCAACTTCATTATTCAAACTACTGTCTAGATCTATATTGGGTTCAGTATCATTTGTTGTACTACTCTCATTATTTGCTGTTGAATTTGAAATATGGTCTTCTTTATGCACAATAAAATGTTCACCGATATTTGTTTCTCTCTGATTGTCATGATCATTATGCATTTCAGTTTCCTCATATATATCACAATGTACTGTAAGATTCTCTTCTGTCACAAAAGTGTCCACATATCTAGAGCATTTCATTTGCATTTCACTGAGCTTCAAACCAATTAAAATTTCTGCCTTCCTCCTTTGCTCTTCATCATCAATGGGATAAAACTGAAGAAAAGCTTTTAACTCTTCTTCTATTCTATTTCTGTCTTCCACTGAGAATTCTGATAAATTCATATTTGAATGCTCTGCCATTACTTCATCAACATATCCTAACACTTCTTCACTCAGTTCCATTTCAATGTCCATTGTTTTTTTCTTTAAAATCTGACATGTTTCTGCTTGGTTTGTCTCATCAACATACTGGTTACACTTGTTACCAGACTCTATCACATTGAATTCAATTAAAGGGGACACATTTTTAGAAGAGGCTATGGATCCTATATCTGAATGACATGAATAAAAGCTGCCTTCATCTTGTGATGATAAAACACTAGAAAGCCCTGATTTAGGAACATCTATGAAATTTGAATTTGATGAAACTGTCATATTTACTTCTTTTTCACTATGTGCTAGGTTCAATACAATATCAGTGTCTTTAATTCCTATATTAGGTGGTTCACCATCTGTCAATTTATCAGTAGTTAATGTGTCAGCACTTTCAAATGACTGGCCAGTAATAGGACTTTCAGTCTGTCGTTCCCATGTTCTATCATCCTCTGATATTTGCCAATCTTGTAGTTCATTAGCATCTGACTTATCAACAACAGGACTACTGGGTGTTGCCGGAATCTTCGTTCTTCTGACAGCTACCTTGTTTGACTTGCCCCTAGATCTTGACCTTCTACCACTTTCAGATTTAACAACTCGAGATTTTCTCTCCAATGTAGGTGAAGGTGAATTTTCTTTACTTAATGCACCATTGCTGAAAATGAACAAAAAAAGGTAAAATAACTAAACTACTAGCCCAAAAGGGCAACGACCACTCATCTGAATCAAATGTGCCCAAAGATCTACATAATATTTTACAATGTTAATCCCTGAGTCAAATTGATACATTACACCCACCTATCTGTTCAGTCATCCAATAACCTTGCAAATATCAAGCCAAATAACTAGAGCATGAATAATAAGTCATGCAGGTCAAAAGTTGGGTCACATTGTCTCATGATCTGAAAGAATGAGCTAAAATAACTTAATCATGAAGTACAGGTCAGAGTAACCTACATTCATTTTGCTGTCAAGCTTTGTATCATATTTATGCGCAATCTCAAATATTAATGTTCAAGCTACAAAAAGTCCTTGATATACAGTAAAACCTCAAAAATTTGAAATACTCATTTATTCAAAATAAGTTTGGGACACGAGTTCAGAGAATAGGACCTATTCATGATCTATTTTAATAACTGTCTATAATAACATAAGTTTTGTGTGCGTAAAAGAAACGTCTCCTTGAGACGTTTCTTTAACATGCCCAAAACTTATGCTTGACAGAAAAAACAACCTGATAATAATTATTTTGGGGTTATAAATTTTTATGTCTATCTCCCTATAATTCGAACTACTAATAATTCAAACTAAAACCTCTTGTCCCGAAGACTTCGAATTTACGGGATTCGACTGTATAATTCAAGTTCACTGAATTACGACATATAGGTCACAGTGATATACTTTTTCAATTAGTTATGACATATAGGTCACAGTGATATATTTTTTCAATTAGCTGGTCAATGATCATATGAACAATTATAACAAACAGTAAAGTTCAAAAATAAAAATCACTCAAGCAATAAATAAAGGTTGGTGGCTTGCTTGCATTTTTATATACTGAACCATTTTCACAAAATGTCTTTTCTAAACATCAAATAGTCTTCAACATGTACATGTGGAATCTCTGAACCATAAAATATAGATCACAATGATCTACTTTTATGCTGAGGTAAAATATTTGGTCATACTAAACAAATATCAAGATATAAGACAAAATCAACATACCGTTTATCATAAATAGGGCTGGTTAATCGATGCCAAAATGCTAATCGATAATCGGTCCTTGAATTTCTATATATAACCGATTAGTAATCGCTCAAACTTGAATAAAGGTCTCGGAACGTTTTGACAACTTTTGCATGGCCAATGACATTGATGTCCCCATCATTTTGCTACGCAATACAAGTAGTGTGTGTCATACATTCAAAAGACAATAGGTTCCAAGTAAAAGTTGGCACCTTTGCTCAAATCAAGATGTCATCCACTCTGTTGGAAGCAAATTGACTAGCTAATTGGCAAAGTCGGTAATTAAACTCACAGTCGGCCATTGCTGTTGCATACAAAAAACAAAGTCAAGTATGCATGACACAAACACCTTTGATTAAAATAAGTCACTGTAAAACGTCTGCAAAATTGAAAGCTTCTAAACCCAAATTTAACCGCTGAGAAAAAAAAACAAACTTGCATACTAGATTGTTTATCTGACAAATATTTTATAATTTTGTACTACTTTAAAAAAGAGAAGCGCAAATATAACTTTTTCTAACATCAGTTGTTGAGTTAGCCTGCAGAGTACAACGTTTTTATTACTTCGTTACAGCAATTTATACACATCTACTGTTTACGACAATGCACTTCCAGTCTAAACAAAACATCACACGAGGCAATTACACTTGAATTTTAATTGAATAAATGAACAGAACATCTATTGAAAGTAACCGATTTTTTAAATTTCATATCGATAATCGTTTTTCTATTGTATATCAACCGTTTAAATGATATTTCAATTAATCGTGCCAGCCCTAATCATAAGTCTATGGGAAATGAATAAAAGCTTAAAGGCAGATAACTCCCTAGTCAGTTGTCTGATCATGCCCAAATTCAAACCTGATGAATCAAAATCATTTGAACAATCTTAGTAGATGGCCACTCAGGACCTTTTGCATCAAATTATTTGCAAATTAGCTTGGTAGTTCTAGAAAAAATATCTAAATATGCATAGGTAAAACTGTTCCACAGAACAGCATAGTACATGCAGTTATTAGCAAATTAGCTTTGTAGCTATTGAAATAATAAAATGTCCTACAAAACTGGCTCGCCCCCTGGCAGCCATAATTTTTTCACCAATCAAAATTTTTTTGAACAACCTTGGTAGATGGTATCCCAATGATCATTTATACCAAACTATTTACAAATTGGACCAGTAGTTTTTGACGAGGTTTTTAAGTTTTTCATATATGTATGTACATGGGAAAAACTGGCTTCACCCTTTTTGACCAATCAAATTAATTTGAACAACGATGGTAGATGGTCACCAAATGACCATTTGTGCCAAATTATTTTCAAAACGGCCCAGAAGTATTTGACATGAAGATTTTAAAACTTTTGCATATATATACATCTATAGAACCATAGTGGCCCTGTTTTTCAACCAATCAATATAATTTCAACAACTTTAGTAGAGGGTCTCTTAAGGACAATTTGTACCAAATTATTTTCACATCAGCCCTGTAGTTTTTTGACAAGAAGATTTTAAAAGTTTTACTTATAGTTACATTGAAAAAACTGACCCCGCCCCCCTGGTGCCCATGTTTTCAACCAATCAAATAATCTGAACAACCTTGGTCAAGGCTTGGTGGAGGGTCCTCTAAGGACCATTTTTACCAAATATTTTCAAATCTGACATATAGTTTTAGAAAAGAAGCTTTTAAAAGTTTTTCGTTTTGGTTGCTATGACAACCAAACTTCTGCATGAAATGGAATTCTTTGAACAAATTTGAAAGAGGCCACTTAAGGATCATTCCTGTGATACATGTATTGGTGACATTCATTGTTGTTTAAAGCAAATTGTTGTCTGACGATGGATGAGGGACCTGGACAGCTTATGATCACAATAAAAACACTATCATACTTACTGGTGATCAGCTGACCCATTAGTATCAGACTTCTTTGTATTATTAGAGAGGACTGCTACTGTTAAATTCTTCTCATATCTGCTTAACATCCTCTGTATCTGATCCTCTGGCACTCCATGTACTGTACGTCTGAAATGATCCCGAAAATGAAACGTTTTATCCTGAATAGTGTCTGCTTAAATGCAAGAACAGTGTACTTCCTCAGGACATGGCTCATACAAAGTCCAGGGGACAAGAATTCCACTCGTCTGCTTGTAATTATGAGGGAAATCTAGAAAGGACAAGTTATTCTTCCCAAAGCACTCATCCTGTAGGACAAGTTCTTTGGGAAGAATTAATCGTGGAAGTCATACTACTCCCTTATGTTCTTTATCGCATACGCTTTTAAAGGTCAAGTGTGTGTATTTGCAGGACGATTGAAAATTGTAAGTCACACCTCGTGCAGGACAAGTGCAGGCAATATTGAAATATTTTTGTCCCCTGCTGATCATGGTTTACACTGTTTTCCTTTCTAACATCAGATTTTATACACCTTATCAGGTATCACATGCAACTTTGTGTAAAGTTCAAGGACTTTTTAAGGACTTCTACAAGACTCTCCTATTTTACATCTAAATCACATGCACATCTTCATACCTAGACAAAAACACCTGCAATCTTTCAAAAAGATACATGTAAAATTGTAGAAGTTGCTTTCACAAGATACCCAGTGCCTCTATGAAGTCTTTTCATGGTAGAAGTTGAGCCAAAACTGACTATGTTCAAACTGCGAAAAATGTGACAAAAATTAATCTGAAAAAATGTCATGCACACCTTCAGATCTTGACAAAAAACACCTGCAAAGTTTCAAAAAGATTTGATTAAAATTGTAGAAGTTATGTCACAAGATAACCAGTGTCTATATGCTTTGGCAGAAGTGTGACAAAAATTTAATCTGAGGATTACAGACAAACTGCATGCACATCTATAGGAGCTCAGTGGCTCAGTGGTAGAGAGCTTGACTCGAGACCAAAGGGCCCCGGGTTCGAGCCTCACTGGTGTCACTGCGTTGTGGTCCTTGAGCAAGACACATTTATCCTAGCTAAGTACTGGTTCAACCCAGGAAGACCCGTCTCTGTTTAACTGAAAGATTGTTGATGGGATGTAAAGAATCAAATCAAACAAACAAAGCATGCACAGCTTCACACCCTGACAAAAACACCTGAAAAGCTTAAAAAAGATCCGGCTATAAGTGTAGGAGGAGTACAAGATACCCATTGTCAATAAGCTTTGGTAGAAGTTAAGCCAAAAATCTGTGAAAAAATGACAAAATTAATCTGAGGATTATAGCCAAACTGCATGAACATCTTCATTGACAAAAACACCCGCAAAGTTTCAAAAAGATACGGCTAAAACTGAATGGGTAGTTACGTTCACAAGATTGGACACAATTTGTGACGGATGGTAAGGCAGTCACACCGTATGGCCATTTAGGTGGCTATGAGTTATGTGGCTACTAATTTTAAGTGGCAAACTTTGGACAAGGAGAAGCCACGTAAGAACATGGCACATGGACAAGAGTTACCACATAAAACCAAGGCACATTAAGTATGGGAGGTCCATACAAGTGGACAAATTTGATTCTAAATGTTAAGGGCCTTGGTGTCAAAATTTACAGGTTACAACCCCCCCCCCCCAACCCCCCAGTAATTAGCCACTTATGTATTCATTTGTGAACACAGACGGATGGACAGACAGATGCACAGGGAATCACAATATGTCTCCCGACCCTGATGGGGGAGACATAAGAAGTACATTCAAGGACTTTTCAAGGCCTTTGAGTGATTTTTCAGTATTTTTTAAGATAGATTTAATTTTCAAGGACTTTAAAAAAAACAACCCAAAAACCACCTCTAAATTTAAGTACTTTTCAAGCCTATGAGAACCCTGAAAATGAATAACATCATATTTTTGGTGGCTGAATATATAGATAATATAACATGAGTAGTGAATACTCATTATTATTGTATTCATTTAACTAGTTGGAACAAAATGATAAGGTGAAATTCTTTGACCAGCATCTTCTCATTTTTTCCAACAAGTTTAATGAATTCAGTAATAATTGAGCACAAATATTAAATTCCTTTAAACATATCCTCGAGTGACCAAACTGCGCCCCGCTAAGCTTTATCGGTAATTCTAACTATAAACCAAAGAAGCATGAAAAATTAAATATGCTTGCCTTATTTATGCATCATTTTTGCATTTGACTGCAGATAAATCCTTACTCCCAACCAACATCCTACTATGAAAATGGAAGCTTATGTAAACATGGTAAAAGTGATGTCCTCCATTTTGGTTTACCTACTTCCGCCTATTCCTGCTCAAAAACGCAAAATTAAGGCCAAGCATAATTTCAATATTGGGTTTTAACAACATTCAACTTTATTAAAAAAAAAATTGGGGAAAAAAGAACTGTTTCAATATGTAAAAGCAAAGTATCTATAAACACTCAACCGGACAGCTTGTCTCTCAAAGTAGTGTGGGGTATGTTGTACAGTTTTGCAGCTTTTCTCACTGGCATCTTATTTTCTACACACTGTATGTAGCATTTATCAGTGCATCATGGGTGTAGACCTTTTGGGGTTCTGAACTCTGTTCTGGTGCAGAATTTTTTGAGGTTTTGCCTCAAAAAACGGACAAAGAAACACAGACAAAAAACGTCATATAAATTTGTTCTATTCTAAGACCCTAAGCTACAAAAAACCAATATTAAAATAGCTTGGCCTAATAATTGTGTTACGCTGCCACACGACTTCCATTCATAAAATGTCAACATTGCAGACGACCGGCTTCAATTTTGTGCAAACTTCGGAATTTTAGAAAATCACGTGAATTATGAAGGGGCATTTTTGGACATAAGTAAAAGTGAGTAAAATAAGCTATCGAAAGTTAAATATGCTGTACTTAAAGAGACTAAGTCTGCAACTATGAACATTTTTCGAAATTTTTTATTTTGTATTTAAATCATTTGTAAAAGTAGAATTACGTTATGTTTTCACAATAAATCTGTTCACTATAGCTGAAAACTGCACCGAAAAGTGAATTATCTTTTAAAACAGGTGTGTTTTCTCTTGTTGGTAATTATTTGCGTCCCTCCAATCATTATAGACAGTTAATTTTAACATAAATGCTGTTGTTTTGATAGTGATAATTTGTTTAAATTTACGAAATTGGTAAAATGTATACCTAAATTTTAGTTTTTTTACTGTGTTCTTGAAAAATAGAAACATTAGTTTTAAAATAAAAAGATCAAAAGTTACAGACTATGCAGCTTTAACTGTTTGTGCCTCATTTTGACATGATCAACTTTTCCTCGAAGTGTTTACACTTCCTTTAAAAAATTCCCACAATCATTGTCGCGCGCACTTGAGATTTCGCGACATTACAGAGTAAACAACAAACATGGCGGACCTATGGAGCGGACAAAGGTAGGGTATTTGACGATATATAGTGTACATGTAAAACTAAAATGACTGAGCACAAATATAAGATTCCTTTTAGCATATACATGTAAAACTAAAATGACTAAGTACAAATATAAGATTCCTTTTAGCATATACATGTAACATTAAATGACTGAACACAAATGTAAGATTCCTTTTAGCATATACATGTAACACTAAAATGACTGAGCACAAATATAAGATTCCTTTTAGCATAACCATGTAACATTAAATGACTGAACACAAATATAAGATTCCTTTTAGCATATACATGTAACACTAAAATGACTGAGCACAAATGTAAGATTCCTTTTAGCATATACATGTAACACTTAAATGACTGAGCACAAATGTAAGATTTCTTTTAGCATATACATGTAACACTAAAATGACTGAGCACAAATGTAAGATTCCTTTTAGCATATACATGTAACACTTAAATGACTGAGCACAAATGTAAGATTTCTTTTAGCATATACATGTAACACTAAAATGACTAATCACAAATGTAAGATTCCTTTTAGCATATACATGTAACACTTAAATGACTGAGCACAAATGTAAGATTTCTTTTAGCATATACATGTAACACTAAAATGACTGAGCACAAATATAAGATTCCTTTTAGCATATACATGTAACACTTAAATGACTGAGCACAAATGTAAGATTTCTTTTAGCATATACATGTAACACTTAAATGACTGAGCACAAATGTAAGATTCCTTTTAGCATATACATGTAACACTTAAATGACTGAGCACAAATGTAAGATTTCTTTTAGCATATACATGTAACTCTAAAATGACTGAGCACAAATATAAGATTCCTTTTAGCATATACATGTAACACTAAAATGACTGAGCACAAATATTAGATTCCTTTTAGCATATACATGTAACACCAAAATGACTGAGCACAAATACTAGATTCCTTTATCATATAACTTGACCTACTTTGATCTTAAAACATCAAGATCTTGTCATGAGTAGACTAGGCCCCAAAGTTATAAAACTTTTTTCGTGCTCAACTAAACTGAGCATGGTATTTCAAATGCTCATAAAATCTACAATGCTTAAAAATAATGACTTTTCTTGCTTTCAGATGCTAAGATGTTGTATTAATCATGCTCATATATATTAAAATGCCAACAATTGTTGGCATTTTAACATTTATGAGCATGATAAATTTCATGCTCAGTTGAGTTGAGCACAAAAAAAAAATTTTAACCTCGGGCCCTGGTATTGTTATAGGTGTCATTAAATAACTTTACAGTTTACGACATAACTTAACTTTTCTACTCCATAATACCAGAATCTCAAGAAGATCATCTAGCAACCATTTGTGACAAAACTTGTTTTGTTTTTTGTTTAACTGGATGTTTTACTTCTCAGTCAACAATTATTCAGTCATGTGGGGATGGGTATTCCTGGGTTCAACAAATACTAAACCGGGAATAAAGTGCCATGCTCAAGGACACAGCACAGCAACTCCACCAGCGATGAATCACGAAATAGCAAACCTTTTATTCCCTAGTCTAACACTCTACTAACTGAGAAACTGCGCTTTATAACAAATTTGTTTTGAATTCTGATCAGATATTATATCTCAGAGGATCTTTTTTAAAGATTTCCTTAACCCCCAAAAACAACAACAACTTTGCCCCATGGCAGCCATGGTTTTGAGCGGATAAATTCCTTTTAGATGTTTTTGTAGTGAGACGAAGGGAACATTCCTGTGAACATTGTTAAAATTAGATCAGTGGTGCAGGAGTTGTTATTTAACCATTTCCTTCAAGGCTCCACCCACTATGAATAGTTATATAAAAACATTTTCATGATGATACATAGAACAATGAAAAAATTACATGTCAGGTCCACTAGTGTAGGACCAGATATATCATATTTTCATAAGCAAACAGACTAGACCATGATCAGGCAGCTCTTACAAGAGCTGCCTGATCTGGGTCTGCTCAATTTTGCAAAAGCATCAAAAGGCGTCTCTATGAGGTAAAGGGTTAAACAAACTGTTGACGAGGACTCAAGATGGATGACCCCCTGACAAGTAAATGAGCATATAAGCTCACTTTGAAGACTTTGTTCTCAGGTATGTACAAAAAGAGCTAAGAAAATTTGAGATACTTATAGAATCTTAATGGATGTATAAAGAGGATTTACACGAGTGCTGATGTATAATTGAATTTATTAAACAAGTTGGAGAAAATAATAAAATGTTAGGCTTTCAGAGCATTTTATAGCATTTTAACAATGAGTTAAATAAATCCTATAATACTGGAGCATTTATCATATGACATTAAAATGTTCACATTGAGACCCTACTAAGAGCTAACAAAAGTAGAACAGTAAAACCTGTCTAAAATGGCCACTGTCAAAAAGACCAAAAAATTGTGTTTCAAGACCAATTATTGCTTAATGCAGGTCAAAAGTATTGCAGAATGCTCCAAGGGGAGCATTCTGCAATACTTTTGACCTTCAATAAGTTACCATTTGTCACTAAAATTTTCGTTTTGTCTTTTTTTGAGTGGCCGCTTAAGACAGGTTTTAGTGTAACTCCTATTTACTTAGCCAATTCCTTGGGTTTGAACTTCCATGGTGTATCAGGCTCCATAATCTCTATAAAGTAGTTGTTGTTCACAGCCTGAAATAAGAATGGAGCTCCCTTAACGTTATTGCACTCAGAGTGGTAAGTGGCAAAACTCCAAAGAGTTCACAAGTAAATGGGTTTTGCAAGCAATACAAGAGTCCACTACTGGTAAAGCCTTAATAATATTTGATTTCAGATTTTGACACAATATTTTTAAAAGTCTCATCCAACAGATTGGAGAAGCAGGGGATCAAACCTCGTTACCTGGCGCCCCTGGATAGAAGAGGTCCCAGGTTCAATCCCAGCCTCTCCAGTTTTTTTACCGATATCCAGAATGAAAAGGGTAAAACATGCATTTGGAGTGCTCAAAAAAACTTAAGTCTACTCTCGATACCTCGACGTTAAACTCGTCCATTAATAGATCGTTATTGGGAGCTATTACATTAATATACTGTGGGATGATTTGACCCAAGAATCAATTGACATTTGGAATTGAAATAAATAAATGAGAAACAATAACTAGAGGACCTGAAGGTCCTGAGGCGCTCACCTGATCTCCTTAATAATTGTAAAACAGGTCAAGGTCAACTACAGCTTATAATGAAACATATTTTGTTTTACCATATATGGGGGTTGCAGCCATTTTGGTCCAGTAACCTAAACAATCTAACTGAGACAAGGTATTTAGATAGGTATGTAGTGGTCCAAATGAGTGGCCTTGGATTAAAGGTCACAGGTCAGCTTGACATTTTGCATTTATATAAAACCATTGTCTCATTAGGTTTAATATTTCTCACAGGTATTATGATTTCAGCTAAAACAGATATAGAAAAATGAACATTTTAAGATTTTTCCCATTATAAATGCATTAGGAATCAAATTTGACCTTGCAATAAAGTAGGTCAAGGTCAACCTAGATTCATCATTTGTGCAAACCTGGTTGGGATCACATCCTCAATGCTACATAGTAAGTCCCAAGGCCATTGGCCTTTTGGTTCCAGAGAAGAAGATATTTAAATAGTTTTTACCATATATGTGCTTGGTGGCCATCTTAGTCATGTGACAATAACAATTTGTACAAATTTTGGCTAACCAATCATAAGGAGTGGTCATATGAAATTTGATTTCCATCGGCCTAGTGGTTCTGAGAAAGCTATGTTTAAATATGTTGATGGGACTCCAATATGAGCGACCTTGACTGAAAGGTCAAAGGTCAACCTTGACCTTTGAAACTTATTTATAGCCATTGTCTCATTAATTTAAACATGTCAATTAAGAATAATGACTTTGGCTTCAACAGTTTTCAAAATATCAACTTTTCAAAAAGTTTCCCATTTAAATGCATTAGGAAGCAAATTTGTTTGATTTTGTTTGATTTGATTCTTTACGTCCACTCAACAATCTTTCAGTTATGCGGGACATGTCTTCCTGGGTTGAACCAGTACTAAGCTAGGATAAATGTGTCTTGCTCAAGGACCACAACGCAGTGACGCCGGTGAGGCTCGAACCCGCGGCCCTTCGGTCTCGAGTCAAGCACTCTACCACTGAGTCATTGCGCTCCCAGGAAGCAAATTTGACCTTGACGTTAAGTAGGTCAAGGTCAACCTAGGAACATTATTTGAACAAACTTGGTAGGCCCAACACCCTCAACGCTACATATAAAGTCCCAAGGTCATCAGCCTCCATATATGGGCGTGGCGGCCATCTTGGTCATGTGACCTAAATGTTTTGAATAAATTTTGACTATCTTATCATAAGGAGTCTTCACATGAAATTTGAGTTCAATTGGGCCAATGGTTTGTGAGAAAACTATGTTTGCATATATTGATGGGACTCCAATATGAGCGACCTAAGCTGAAAGGTCAACCTTGACCCTTTGGAACTTATTTATAGCCATTGTCTCATTAGGTTAAACATACATATCAAGTGAGAATAATGACTAAGGTTTCCACAGTTTTCCAAAAAATCAACTTTTCAGAAATTTTCCCATTTAAATGCACCAGGAAGCAAATTTGACCTTGACGTTAGGTAGGTCAAGGTCAACCTAGGATCATCATTTGAACAAACTTGGTAGGCCCCACAACCCCAATGCTGCATACCTAGTCCCAAGGTCATCGGCCTTCTCGTTCTGGAGTAGAAGATTTTTAAAGGTTTTTTACCATATATGGGCGTGGCGGACATTTTGGTCATGTGACCAAGTCCATTTGAACAAACTTTCGTTCCCGCGTCCTAAGGAGTCTCCATATGAAATTTGAAGTTAATTGGCCCAGTGGTTTCAGAGGAGAAGGGGTTTGAAATTGTGGATGGACGGACGGACGACAGACGACGGACGGACGCAGGAGTGACTGGTATACTATTAACTCACCCATGAGCCTTCGGCTCAGGTGAGCTAAAAAAGCGAGACAATATTTTGTGAGTAAAAATAATTAGTTTCGTTAATTTACATTTAACTATTTTTCCTTGTTGTTGGATGTCATGTTTTCTTAGACCTGTCAAGCATAGAGACGACCAGGTTTATCTTCAAGCAGCTCATTTTCTTTAATGCTTAGACAGATTTTCCCATTACTTCACCGAAATGCTGAGTTGAAGCTACAAAATCTGATGTATTGTTGAATGACAGCGTAGGACATATCCAAAAACGATCAAATTCGACCATCTGAACTACTGAATTCCTGCAGTCCCTGGCACTTTGAATAATGGAATTTGCCAATAAGCATATGTTTGGTTGAGAAAAAAATCACAAATACTCCCATTATATCTGGGGCCCTGTAAAAGGTATAGCATTATTAAAAGAGTCTGTTCCATACTCCTGTGTAAAATTAAGAAATAGATCAGCTCCAGCATTGAATTGTTGAGTAATAATTCACTGTTTGGAGGTCAATTGTAAAGAAAGTCAAATCACGAGTGCGCAGCACGAGTGATTTATCTTCGTACAACTGACCGACAAACAGTGAATTATTACTCAACAATTCAAGGAATGGAACTGATCTATTTCGATTCTAACACACAATAAACAACGAAAACACATACAAAGTCTTCAGCTTCTTCCAACTTTCCGCAATTGCACTGAAGTACTCCCGCCAATACTTTGACTACGTTGCATACGTTTACATGTAATTGTAACGTCTTTCAAGCGTAAAAACGACGTTACACCGTCTAACACCATGAATGACGTCATTTTCCAGTGACGTCAGCTATCACACACTTTGGCTGTGAATTATTGTCCGATATGTCAAAGTGTATTACTGTTGGCTCTATAGGCGAGATGTGTTAGAATAAAATATGAGCCGCGATATGAGATTTCCAACTACATATGTGGTCTGTGCAACCAGCAGAGCCTCAGATCCTGCGCATACGCACAGTCAGATCAGAGCCTTTGCTAGTCGTTTCAGCATTCTATGAGTGTTAAGCTAGTGACTGCATATCATTTGGGGTTTCTATGCTAAAAAAGGAAGCTGCAAAGGCTCGTCAGAGTCTACACCTGTTGGAAATCACGTCATGGCTCAATTATCAACTCACCATGCTGACATAGGGTTTAAACTCCCATTTCTGTGTGTTTGTATTGTCTATAACAATTGGACTAGTTCCCATCTTGATGGCCTCTTTAGCTGAAAAGGCAGAGCAAAACTATACATAATTCATAAGGCGTAAAATTGTAAATATTTTCTTATCTAATTTTTTTTTAAAAATGTTCTATGGTAGCTCAAAAGAACCGTCTCAGAGGAACCATTAGAGGGCATTGCGGTAAACATTTGCATGACTTACAAAAAAAAATTTGACCAATGGATCAAGAAAAATCAATGAAATGACAAGACGGTCCTCAGGACCTGGGTCTCTCACCTGAGCATGACTGTTTATAATGGTATAAGAAAGCATAGCTCCTCTCAAAGTCCAGCTATGAAGTTTGATAGATTACACTGACAAAATTAACAGGATGTAGAACTTCTTTTTTTGTTTATATAAGTCTAGATAAGTACAACATGTGACCTCCATGGGGGGGGGGGGCATTTTTGTCCCCCAGGGGCATAATTTGAACATACTTGGTAGAGGTTCACTAGATGATGCAACAAACATAATATCAAGACTCTAGGCCTAGTGGCTTCAGACAAGCAGATTTTTTTTATGTCTTCCCTATATTAAGCCAATGTAAAAAACATGTGACCCACAGAAAGGGCCACTTATACATTTTTATAATAAATACCTGAAACAGAATTTATTTATACTTAAGGATTATGATCAATCTAATATTCCATTTGTAATTATATATATATTATCAGTCTTGCTGGAGTGTGAAACAGAACAGTTGAACAGCCATCGTTAATTCAGCAGCCAATAAAGCATGAACCAGGCGTGGCTTGCCGTCAATCACAGCTGCATTTTCATTACTGGCGAAGTAATTTGCTCTCTGGAGCATATTTTATGTGTATGTGAGTTTAGTCAGCTGTCAGTCACATTTCTGTTGTTCATAAGGTTCTGAACAGTTGCGAAAAACATTAAAGGCTTGCTTTGAAAATATGAAATGAGCCTTGGCATGAGATTTCCAACAATTTGACATTTAGAAAAGTGTAGACTGGGATGAGCCTCTGCAGCCTCCTTTTAAGCTTAGAAACTCCAAATGGTGTTCAGTCAGTAGATCAACAATCATAGAATACTAAAGCGACTAGTAAAGGCTCTGATCAAACTGCGCCTATGCGCAGGCTGATCTGAGGCTTTGCTGGTCTCACGTAACACACTGTTAGAAATCTCATGCGCTGGCTCAAATGTAAATATTTGTAGTTCAACACCACATTGCAATCATGTAACATATACTAGTCTATAATGAATGTTAACAACTTAATTAACCCTTGTCCTGCTAAACCAGCGTTTATCCTTTTTGAAAACAGCGTAGATCCAGATCAGCTAACTTCTGGAGAAGCCATCTGATCATGATCCACTCTGTTTCACACTGAGTGAAAAGACATGCTTAGGCCAAGAGTGTGAGGTTCAGGTTACCTGACCTACCCTAAATTTATACCCCCTACCCTAAAGTTTTTTCTCCAAATTCTGAAGTTGGCAGAGAATAGCAGAACAAAATTATTATTATCAAAATGAGCATCTGATACGGAAATCTAGTGGAGGTAAAATGATTAAAACAAGGTTATATCTTCAAAAATAGACTTATTTAATACATTTCCAAACAGGTCTGAAAATTTCAAGAAAAAAAGTAGAAATAAAAATAAATAGAATCCTACCTACCTACCCTATTTTTTTTCAGAGAGTAACCTGAACCACACATATTTTTTTTATTTGGCCTTACTACATGTATACTGGAATACTGCAGGTTAACAGGATAAAAATTGGAGAGAGGCGTGGTACATGAAAAACATTCTGCTTGACAATGGTTAACGGGGCTTTAGAAGTGTGTAACATAAAATTATTATTATTTTTATTTCACAAATAAAACATATTTTGTAGATACTTAAAAGAACTGTCTCAATGAGCACCCAAAACACATGTTAATACTGATGGGTAAGAAAATGTTAACAGTTTCGGGCTCAAAATTTTTATTTATCTAAACCTGTAGGATACAGATGGCTAATACAGCAGTTACCCAGGGTTCATACAGGCAAGTTTGAATAAATTCAAGGACTTTTCAAGGACTTCTAAAAACCTCTCCTACAGTTTTCAAGGACTAAAAGTTTATGAAACATACTGATTTAAGTGTTAAAATTCTTCTTCAGAAATACTATACTGAGATAATGGAGACAGTATTAGAAAAAAGTAGTATAAAATTGTTGTGCCTTTATTTGGTGCAGCACATGCTGATTTAGGTCTCTATCAACAGTGCTAAGTACTACAGTAAATACATGAAGTAGAATTCAAGGATTTTTCAAGGCTTTGGATTGATTTTCAAGTACTTTTCAAGGCAATTTAATTTTCAAGGACTTTTCAAGAAAGCCCCCTAATTTCAAGTACTTTTCAAGGCTGTGTGAACCCGGTTACCTCTTTCTCTGTTCCATTGATGAGCTTCAGTGAGTTTGTCAGGATCATACTCATACAGATCTCCCTTTGTAAAGTAGTCATCTGTTGACAACACAATACCATCTAACTTCACAGCCCTGAAATAAAAAAACAGGCTTCAAGGCTATACAACTTTTTTCATGCTCAGCTCAACTGAGAATGAAATTTATCATGCTCATAAATGTTAAAATGCCACTGGCATTTTAACATTTAATAGTATGCTAAATACAGAAACTGAGAGCAACTGACAGTCTATTTTTCATCATTTAAGTTTTATATGAGCAGTTTAAATTTCATGCTTTGTTGAGCATTAAAAAAGGTTTCTGACCTCTGGGTCAGGTTTTGAAGTGGTCTACTGACACTTAAAATAAAAAAAATCCTACATATAGATTCTATTGGTCAAAAAGTTCTTGAAATGTTTCAAAACGTTGTCACTTCCTAGTGAGAATATACACAAATAATCATTTTGCACCACAGGTTTAGATACACAAAAATTTTCAGCGTAAAATGTAAATATTTTCTTACCCATAATTTTTAGCATATAGTTTGGGTGCTCAAAAGAACCGTCTCATTGAGACGGTTCTTTTGAGTACCCACATCATATGCTTTGGTTGAGAAATAAGAAAATTAATTTTCTGTTACGCACTCTTTATGAAAGTCCTGTTGCACTGAAGAAAACTAGTTTGTACATGTATAAGAAAACATTTGAGATGTGCTGATTTTCTATTCCAACAAAATGTTTCCTTTTAAATAGTTTCAATGGCTAGGATTTCAAAAGTTTCTGAAAAATATGTTTTCAAGATTTATTCCCATATAAAAAAGAATTTGAGAAAATCCGAGTTTCAAGAGAAACTTTAGCTCTACTTACTGATTACCCAATTGGGGTCAAGGTCACACAAAATGTTGCCCAGTACCCTCTACACCATGTGACATATGCACCTATAAACTTTGAAGTTGGTATGTCCAATGGTTTAGGAGATGCATTTACAAGAAAATACATCATCTGACCTTTGGCCTTAACCTGGTCACACGAAATATTGCCCATTACCCTCTGCATCATGTGACCTATGAACCTCTTAAGCTTGAAGTTGCTACATCCTACAGATTAGGAGGAGATGCACCTACAAGAAAATACATTATTTGACTTTTGAGCTTGGGGTCAAGGTCACACGAAATGTTGCCAAGTACTCTCTACATTGACCAATGCACCTGGTTTAGGAGGATTATACTTAAACCGCCACTGTACTGCAACAACGTATTTAATCATTACTGTTGGAGATGGGACAAAAGAAAAAGTGTTTTAAAGGGGACCGCACTATGTTTTATATGAAAGATCTTTATATACCATGAATTTTGATACCAGTCTCATCTAAAGCAGTTCAAAAATGTGGAAGTTGTGGGCGTTTCAATATTTGCAAATGGACTGTAATGGAAGCGGCCATATTGAAGGCTTAGTGACGTCATTCAGCCAAATTAAATATGCGTAATCAAAATAAAAGTCAAACCATTGGATTATTAGTATTAATCTTTAATGAAACATTTCCTTATGTATAAAGCTGCATATCTGCTGAAACAAAGACGATGTGAAGGTAGTGATAACTAAAAAATAAGCAGTTGAATTAATTAAATATTCAAATGGCGGCTAAATATTGGCCATATTGAATTCTTTAAATGCCAATAGCTTGCCCATTTGTCAACCGATTTTGATGATACTTGTTCAAAATTCGTGGTTCATGGAGCTCTTTCTGATAAAACATACTTATGATTACGGTTGCTGTCCCCTTTAATAATCATACCCTTCTGAAAGGTTAAGCTGAAAATGGAACATTTTTTTCGTTTGAAACAGACCATTGCATATCAAGACATTATGGTTTAATTGTACTATCTTTACAAGTCTGTATTTATGGCGATGATTAACCTCAATAGAAAATTTATATGGAGGTAAATCATTGCCATAAATACATCACACATGGGAAGTTTCACTTTGCCAATTTATCGGCAAAGTGAAACTTCCCATTTGTGCTGTTAATGTTTCATACCAACTGAGGAAAACTAAGGTAGCTGTAACTTACCTAGCCAAAGTTGTCTTTCCACTCCCTGGTAGACCTCGCAGAATCACCAGTATCTTCTTCCCAGCCTTTGTGAGTGCTTTAACTGTTTCTACACACACCTCTAATGATTGATGTACTTCATTTCTAAGCTTCGAAGTTTCATGCTCTGTTGGATAGGATGTTGGCCGCCGTGCTTCTCCTGTTGCCATGATAGGATGTCCAGTTGCCATAGCAACCCTGTCCTTCATTTCTGTCATCATCTGAACATTATTAGGCATTGGAACCTGAGTAAGTCTTGACCCGATTCCTGCTACACGAAAAACAGGCTGGGCTCTTACTGGGAACATGACTCTTGAGTATGGAGGAAATTGTGTCCCTGGTGGTGGGAGCCTAAAACTTGGTGGTAACTGCTGTGGCAGTAGGCGTGGCTGCAAGGGTGGTGGGGGCTGCTGAGGTGCATAAATGCCTTGAAAAACTGGCTGCCATTTAGGAGTTATAAACATAGGACTTCCTGTCAAGTGAGCTGTGTTTGTAACAGATATATTTGATGTTGGACTTATAGCACAGTTAGGCGATACAACAGCTATACCTGGCGACCCCATCCTAATTACCGGTGATAAGCCTTGCTTTGTAGAGCTGACAGGAATCGGGACGGGTTTGGTATCTACATGTACTTTCAATGGCGCCGATGATAATGGACTTGATGTGGTAGATGCTGAAGGAGTGTCAGGATGAGTTTGAGCAATTTCTTCTGTTTTTGTCTTCTTTGGTCTTGGCACAAATTCCGGGGCCTCTACAGAGAGCCCTATCACGGGTAAGGTCATGGGCTGATTACTAGGTGTCGATGTTCGCGCATATGAAGGATCTGGTGTTGAACAACCTGTGCTTATAGATTCATTTTCTGAAGCTTGAGACCTTATAGAGGAACTTCTAGAGCGACAATGTGATCTCTTTTCAGCTTTTTTCTCTGTTTCATCTAAAAGTTCATTATTAATTTCGCTGATGCATTTAATCACAGTTTCATCGAGTTCATAGCTTTCTTGCTGAACAATTTCGCTGCTTTTAGAACTCTTAGATAATACTGACTCTGAAGATGAATGATGTATTGTTTGTGGGAATGATATTTTCTCATGGAGCTCTTCAGGACTTTTACTAAGAAGCCTTACAGGAAAATTGCGGTTCATCTCGAGCCTAGGCCTTAATGGTTTATCTATTTTAGCTTTCATTATTGCTGGATCTTCAGAGAATACATCCTCAGCATCTTCTTTCTCAACTGACCCAGATTTTGACATTTCAGACTTACTTCCTTCTGCCTTTTTAGTATTTGAGGAATGTTTTGATGATTTAGGTGCTTTTATTGCCCTCCATGAGTCAGTACTTGGTTTATAGTCACCAGATTTGCAAACTTCAGATTTGGATTTATCATCTGAACCAGTTTTCATTTTACTACTTAAAGGTGGAAATTCCCAGGAAGGCAGCTTGCCATCTGATCTGGGAGTACTGCCAGCATTTATAAATTGCTGATTTCCCCTGGCTTGAAAATTGGTCGGTGTGGCTGAAGAGATGGTTTCATTAGCAGCTTTATGTTCTTCATTTGAAATTTCCTTGGAATGACTTGAACTTCCAACTGCTCTTTCAAAATGGCCACCGGTTGGGACTGATGAAAGAGGATGTTGTGCTGGTGGTGGCTGGTGTTCTTCATGTCTCAAAGGTCCAAGTATCCCCTCTGCAATTTCTTGCAATTTGCTTCTGCTCTTAATAGGCTGCTCTTCACATCTCTCAACAATTGTAAGTAGTTTATCAATGGCTTCCTCACCTACAAAGCATAGGTTTAGATAAACAAAATGTTTTAGCGTAAAATTCTAAATATTTTCTTATCCATTGGTTTAAACATATGTTTTGGGTGCTCAAAAGAACCGTCTCATTGAGACGGTTCTTTTGAGAAACCACAACATATGTTTTGGTTGAGAAATAAGAAAATTATTTTTTTAGTAGCACTCTTAACTTAAGTCCTGTATAATTTGTTTGTTTGATTTTATTCTTTACGTCCACTCAACAATCTTTCAGTTATGCGGGACGGTAGTCCTGTATAAAGCGTCAACAAGAGTATATATAGAGGATCTTACATGAGTGCTCATGTTTAAATGAATTTATCAAACAAGTTGAGGAAAAGAGATAAATTGCGAGGCTTGCCGAGCATTTTATCAGTTTTTCACAATGAGTTTAATAAATTCATTAATACAAGAACATGAATGTTAGATTCTATTTATCATATGACATTAAGATTACTTTACAATCCCATTTCTGGTGTAAAAAAGTTTAGATTTTGTTATAATGTACGCAACGTTGTTATGGTGTACGCAACATTGTTATGGAGTTACCAAAATCTGTAAACCACTAGTGGTTTATCGATATTAATGCATGACGTTATTTCACTCCCAGACGCGACGTCATATGATAAATGTAGTTCCCACTTTCTAAAAAACTTATTCATTTAACCCTTTTTCCATCTGTCACAACTTTTGTAACCTGCTCCTCTCAATTCAGGGTTCCCAAAGAAATTCAAAAACACAATTCCATGATTTTTCCAAGATCAACAATGTAATTTCCATGACCATTTAATGCACGGCCTCCAACCACTTCTTAAGCAGCATCTTCACCATGCAGAGCATAAATGCAGAAACAGTAATGTATTTAAATATGCATGCTTGTAGACTATGCATGCATTTTGAAATATTTAAAACTTGAAACCTCCAGTAGCCAGAAAACTAGCTGTCAGACACATAAGTTTTGTGTGTCTGACACTAGTTTTCTGGCTACTGGTAGTTTCATCCAATTATTTAACAAAATTCCATGATTTTTCCATGATTATTCAGGTTTTTCAAATTCCATGAGTTTCCATGCATGGAACTTTTTTTTCGTGATTTTCCAGGTTTTCCATGATTTCCAGAGCTTGTGGGAACCCTGTCTCATCTGCTTATATACATGACATGTGATTTCAAACAATGTGGCATTCTGATATGAATAGACTCAGACAAGTCTGTGCAGCAAGCTTTTAAGCTTAGAAACTCCAAATGCTGTTCGGTCAGTAGTTTAACAGTCATAGAATATTCAAGCGACTAGCAAAGGCACTGATCAGAATGCGCGTATACCCATGCTGGTCTGAGCCTTTGCTGGTTGCACATACCACAGTGTTGGAAATCTCATGTTGCAGCCCTTTTCTCACGAGTCACAAATTTTGTTGTCTGCTCTTTTCAACTGTTTATGTTCTTAGGTAGCCTATATTGCAAACAATATGGACTCAGATCAGACTGCAGTGAGCATGGTTCATATTGTTTGCTTCCATGAAAAAATCTAGTCTGAAGTGCACTTGAATATATGCAGTAGACGTTAAAAGAAGACATTTTCAGGACTCTCTCTGGTGATGACGCCTTGAAGAGAGAAGCAATCTTTGGCGTTGTCTTGCTGCTGTCGGCATTTGCAACATGCGCAGATCCTTTCACTTGCCTAGTAATGTCTGGTGAGTGATGCTGAGGCACGAATTGCACAGCGAACACAATGCAAATCTGTCACCTTTCTCACTCGGCTTGATGAAAAGTCAGGTTGAAAGTGAGACTTGGTATTTTTTCTTCATTGCGGACCGCAATTTAGCGGTCTTTTCAACATGTTCAGAATGCTAATGTCTACAACAAGCAAAGAACAAGGATGTCATTATGATAAGTGTGCCAAAGTGTGTAACAGTTTACGTGCGCAAGACATAACTGCCATCCATCAGGTACGCCAGCGTGTCCACAGGGAAAGTAAAACAAGCCACAACAACATAACTTTGTATTTCTGTCAAAGACCAGTCTGTTTATTCTCTTAAAAAGTGATACTTCACATCCCGCTCTGGATCATCGAGGCGCTTTACGCACTCAGTGAATACACAGTAGTGTTTCCCCCAGCCCCCCAAAAAAGGCATGGTAAAGTTACAGGAAAAGGGCACTTCAAGCGCGCAACAACAGGCTAAGAGGGCACAATTAAGTTCCAAATTGTATATGGTACAAATGTATCATTGTCATATATAAACTTATGCCCCTTAGCATAATGCAGCTGTTATCTGTCCTTTTTAAATGCAAAATAAACTACTTATTCAATTATTATTTTAGAATTTCAAACTGTTTGGGACTCTTATTTGAGCACATACTCATTATATCATTTTTTTTTTTTTTAATTCTTAAAATTTATCAGAATCACAGTATTTTTATGGGTTCCAATTGCCAAGATTTCTTCCTAAGTTTTTAACCAGGCTGCCTTTCTTTCCAGTACTTGTTTTGACAATCTTACTTGTACCTGGTTCAGAGTCACACTCCTTTTTAAATAATTGCTAATTCACACTGGTAAATGTATACGTCGATTTGGTGGTATTTACGTGTATTGCCGGTACTTCATAGACCGGAAGTGGTAGATATTGGTGTTAATACTATATAGAAAAACATGCCATATGCCTTAAGGACTATAGAATTAGATCATTTTTAAGTAATCAGTATGTGCATGGTGATTTATGTAAGCATTTAGAAATAGATTCGAGTACCGATCATCCAGATCGGTACTCGAATCTATTCCTAAATGCTTACATAAATCACCATGTGCATGTTGAATACTTAAAAATGATCTAATTCTATAGTCCTTTAGGCATATGGCATGTTTTTCTATATAGTATTAACACCAATATCTACCACTTCCAGTCTATGAAGTACCGGCAATTTGGTAAATACCACCAAATCGATGTATACATTTACCAGTGTGTAATTGGGGTATGATCATCAAAGCGATGTGTCAAAATTGCCTAAGGTAATTAGTGATCATTGTAAAAGGATTAACACTCAGTAAATTATTTTAACCGCAGGAGTCTTCCCTGCTACTTCAGGCTTCAAACTGAAAAAACTGTAACTTCATTAGTTTTTGTCAGATTTTCATGATTTCACCAAAATGTAGGACATTTTATGTTGTTTTAGAAAAGGGGCATTGCACTGGGTAAAAGGGTATGGCGCTAGAGAAAAGGTGCATGGCGCAACACCATGCTAAAACTGGCTAGAGGAAACACTACTTCTTCTTCTTCCGATAAAGTGCATAACCAAGTAATAGGCATCATCGCACTGTGATAAAAGCTTTGGACATGTGAGGGAGGGTCCATATTTACAGTTTAAAATCTAGGTTAAAAGCATCATAGTCACAGTCTACGAGGAGAGAGCTGCCGCTGTCCCAGTCTTGAAGGCATCAAGGGAAGAGGGGTTGACAAGGCTCTCTGGAAGCTGGTTCCACAGACGAATAGCAGATGGGAAGAATGCCGTTCTGTGTGTGTCTGTCCTGCTGTAAGGGACCATGAATCGGGACTGGTGACCTCTAGTTACAGCTGTGCCTTGTGGGTGCAGGTGTTGTTCTGGAGAAATGTCAACCAGTGAATTTACTATGCTTTGATTACTTTGATTCACTACATAGTTAATTCTCTGTTATCTCTACTTGTTTTTGTCAATTTATAATTCTTGCAATAACTTTAAAACTACTCAAAATTTTGCATTGAAATTTTCAGAATCTATTTGAAATATGATTTCTTTTCGATAAATAAAGTGTTTTATTAAAATAATCGGGCATATTTATGGATATATTGTTGGTTAAGGTTTCATGATTTTGAATGCTTTTAAATAAGCGTCTGGCATTATTTTCACCTAGTGTCTCACAGGAGCTCTTCAGCATGAAGTAACATTCTGTTGTTTAGTCATCCGGTATTTTAGGCTTTATTCTCTTAAACAGTGATACATCATATCACGCTCTGGATCATTAAGGCGCTTTACACACTCGGTGAATACCCAGGTAATTCTCCCGAATTTCTCCGTTATCCCAACGTATTTTGGTGCATTTATAACTTGCGATATCTTTAAAACTACTCAAAATATTGCGTTGAAATTTTCAGCATCGATTAGAAATATGATTTACTTTTGATACAGAAAGTGTTTATAAAATAATCGGACATAGTTACGGACATATTATTGATTAAAATTTTAGGATTTGAACGCTTTTTAATATTAGCGTCTGGCTTTATTTTCACAGAGTATCTAAGCGGAGCTCTTCAGAGTGAGGTTAAATAAAGCCTATAATACCCAGATGACTTAACAATAGAATGTAACCTCACGCTGAAGAGTTCCGCTGAGATACTTGGTGAAAATTAACAGACGCTTATTAAAAAGCGTTCAAAATCCTGTAATTTTAATCAATAATATGTCCGTAAATATGACAGATTATTTTATAAACGCTTTCTGTATCAAAAGAAAATCATATTTCTAATCCATACTGAAATTTTCAGTGCAAAATTTTGAGTATAGTCTTAAAGATATGCCAGGTTCACCAAAATATGTAGGGATAACAGAGAATTACCTGTGTATTCACCAAGTGGGTAAAGTGCCACCATCCAGAGCGGGATTTGACATAACACTGTTTAAGAAAATGCCTAAAATACCCGGATGACTTAACAATAGAATACTGGGTCGGAGCTGTACCTGTTGCGTACAGATTCTTGGGTATAGCCTCGGACCCAGTATACACGGACTGGTAACTGCCATACAGGTAAATGAATATATTTGAAATACGTTGTCGAGGCTGAGTGGTGAGTTTTGACAAAAACTGACGTATGTTGAAGATCAAATAATCATATCTCATTATTTCTCTGCATATCTGTAATTTTTCTTCAAAAAAGCATTGGTTCAATATAGTATCTTTAAGACTGTATTGTTATATTTATTGAAAGTAAATCCTTCTTTATGAACATCAGCAAGAAACCAAGGTACCATTTTTAGCTATTTTTGGCAATTTTAGCCGAAAATCGTCAGAAATCAACCTAAAAAGACGATAAAACTTCAAATTTTTTTTGCTGTGACATGTAATATTTCAACTTTGCATACCGAGAATAACTCGGATATGTTTAGAATCAATTTTATAGGCTGTAATACTTTGAAATAGCGCTAAAACGAAGCCTCGACAGCATAACTTGTATTTCCGTCAGTGACCAGTCTGTTTATACTGGGTCCGAGGTATAGCCATATACGCCTGGTAAATCAGCTATAAGCCTAATATGCATCTAAAACTTACTCCTCCAGTGGCATTCCGAGAGGACATAGTAGATGACATCTGCATCCACAGAGTTGGAGAACATTTCTTGGACATTTTGAAAAATTCGGTCATATTCACTTTGACCTGTTGTGGTCTTCAGTGATTTTAGAGGACTGCTACTTCTGCTATTTCTTGACCTTGGCATTCTTAACAGAGTTCAGCTCAAAACAGGGACGATAAATGCATGATCTGGCGGTGTTATCCCTTCTTGTGTGTCGTAGTTTGTGCATTCTGAATGTTTATTTACATCTTTAAAAGATTTTTTATTTGCGCATGGTTCTGCGCCAATCCATTAACTTCCTTTACTTATTTGTTACGCAAATTACAATTGGACAGAAATTTCGGTATTATCCGTAGGGAACTCCTCGGCCATTTCCGTAGTCGAGTAGACAGAACACAAATAAATTTTCCTTTTAAAGGAGGGCTTGCCTAGTCTAAAAACAGCATGTGCACCTTGTATGTTGAGAACACCTCCAAATTTGGTTATTTATTACACTGCACTAAAACCACATTATAGACGAACATCGGTCGGTAAGATCACAGGAGCTTGAAGTTCTATCCTTATCATGCGCGGATCCAGGAATTTTCGTCACGGGGGTCCAGGTCAATCTGATAAAAAAGCTCTGACAACGTTTTTTTTTGTTTTTTTTAGTTAGTTCTCAGCTTATTTTACTGAAGTCAAAGTCAAATGGTTAATTACAAAGGAAACTACCATTTTTAAAGGTTCCTGAGGGGGTCCAACATTTTCCAGGGGGAGGGGTCCAACTTTTTCCAGGAGGGTCCAATCGCTTATTCCCTATAGAAACCCACTTGTGATTTTCCAGGGGGTCCGGACCCCCTGTCCCAACCTCTCGATCCACACTTGCTTATATCGCTTCTAAACCCTAAAACCGAAAATCTCATAATGTCATTACGTAACGACATTGTAAGCTTTTGGTTTTGAGGCTATAGGGGTGATTGAAGGATCGAACTTCAAGCTCCTGTGGTAAGATACTCTTCTGACAAAAGAAAAACATATACAGTTATCTTTCTTTCTTTCTATCGTTACTGGTTTTGCTCAAACTTGAGCATTACACCAGGGAGTGCGAATTTGGAAATTTTGATAAAATAAAAAACAAAAGCAACACAAAAAAAACAAAACAACAAAAAAAAAAACACAAAAACTTTTGGCTGATTTTTTGTTAAATAAGGAGTGCCTTAAACTCCTCTGTGGACTGGGTATTGGCCACAGAAGGAGACAGACTATTCCAATGTGGAATAGTTCGGGAGAAAAGGAATCTAAAGCGACACATAGCACCATACAATGAAGGACTTTAAAAACGCAAAAAAATGAAATAAATGATATTTACTTATTTTTAATGTATCAATTTTTTGCAACAATGAACATCATCATGTCAGCAAAACAGGTTTTTAATTCCATGCCAAAATGATAATAATGTAAGGACAACAGTTTATCGAAAAGAAATACCCTTAGATTCTAAAGTTGCAATTTGAAATTTGTCTAGAAATCAGACGTGATTTAAAGTAATTGTATTAAAATATTTTATTAAAAATCTGGATACAAATTACCCTCCATCCCCTTTTATTTTTCTGGAACTGACGACGTATATCGTCGATGCAAATATCGTTGATACACTCGACGTACCTAAGTTGCCGTCTTAACGTCAGGTCGTCTATTTTGGTTAACCAGACCTGTGTCGATAATTAACTGTCCCTGTAGCCTGATAACGATCTCTTAGGCGTTGTATAATTGGTAGCCTTTCCCAAAGGCATAGAACTTTTCAAATTGTCATTTCATTTTTTACATATAAACATATTCCTTTTTTTTGTTTGCTAGTCTATAGGCTGGTGCTAAGTTCTGATAATCATACAACCCCACTGAAGACAATTACATTTATAGACTAGCCATGAACATAACCATTTGGAAAAGAAAAAAATATTATTACAATATTCTACGTGTATTAATGACCATTTTTATTATCAGACTGGTAGCTATTCTTTATAGTTCATTGATGGCAATTATAATGGCCCACTACGAATCGAACTTTAGTACCTACGATAGTAACTTAGGTTCGATTCAAACATCGATAGTCGCTATTATAGTGACGTCACGAACCTACTATAGATCAACGGTGGGTCAGAGCACCATTACTCTAGTAGCTTGTCTGGTTCCCTCCTCTAGACCTATCTAGGAAGATGCGTTCAAGATCTATCAATAGCCTCAAAATGTTTTTATTTTAGAGGGTCCCCTTTCATTCGTAATTGTTAATTAGAGTAGGCTGTGCAGTTTATGCACACCCTTTTTGTCTACGATGAAGAATTGAGGTGGGGCATACAGGGCTATTCACTTTGTTTACTTGACAACTAATTAAAAAGTTGCAACTGTAGCCGTTCAGGTGTTAACATGCGCACGTATCTATTACGTAAGAACTTTAGTAGCAACTTTAGTTCGTTTCAAAGTGGGCCAATATCATTCCAATAGCACCATATCGTTCATGTTTGGACAATCGTGACGTGATTAATAAAGTTATCATACTAAAGCTACAGTATTTTAAACGTGTTTATGTACAAGCTACATGTCAAAGAGACCCAGAAGTGAATGTGACAAGCCATGATCCCAAAATGTATCCTCACACCAAATTTGGTATCCCTATCTAAAATTATGTACAGATATGCATTGGGCTCGAAATTGCTAGAACTAAAACCAGAGGTCAAGGTCACGGTGACCTGAAACAGTTGGTGACTCGCCAAGGCCAAAGATGTATCTACATACCAAATATGGAACTGCTGCCATAAATGATATAGGCGATCTGCTGTGGGTGCATTTTTTCAAGACCTGACTCCTGAGATCAAGATCACAGTGGCTGAAAACAGTGAGCGACATTCCATGACCGCAACATACCGTAAATTGGGAAATTTTCATGTCGTCCAATTTTCGTGGTATTTCGCGGTAAGACGTGAACCGCGAAATTTGAAATCCACAAATTATTTTCCAAGTTTGACCAATTGATTATATGCTTTTATACAGAGTACTGTTCATTCACGATATTTTGGCTCAAAGAAACAGACACAGTATGTGGACTTTACCATTACATCAATATAGGGTAGCTTGAAATTCTTCTTTTAATGTTCGAAGATTTTATAAGAATGGTATTAAGCGATACATGTGATGCATTTCCCAAGTAACCTGAGTGGTGTAGAGGATAGAATGGAGAGCTCCCATTCATATTAGATTTTATATTGGGCAGGGTATGGTGTTAGAATCATATAATATCCATTTATTTTTCGTTATTTCATTTGTATCTCGAACACCCCCCCCCCAGATTTTCATGCTCAAATCTGCTTTCATTTGCATTTTTCACAGCGCATACGTGTACATCTCTTGACTAGTACAGAAAAAGTTTGATACGGAAGGATATTCGATCGCAAGCCAGGCAGATTGCAGCCAAAGACCCTTTATAGGATATGTGTTGCTATGCATGGAATTATAAAAGTATGCGAAGAAGAGCCATGGATGATGCACAACTTTCATCATTATCACCTTTAAGAGAGAGAGAGAGAGAGAGAGAGAGAGAGAGAGAGAGAGAGAGAGAGAGAGAGAGAGAGAGAATTAGATAACTGGAATATCAACCAGAACGTTATCGCGCACCAAAGATGGTCCTCCCAGTCTCAGAAACCATGAAAGCAACAGGGTTGAGCTTGGCGACTTTGTTTGTTGTGAAATATGTATAAAATATAACCCTAAAACACTGGCGACAAACAAAGCAACACTATAACAACCTATTTATATTTGATTTTGGGTTTCAAACCACTATCTCGTTATTACTTTTAAAAAAGATGATAACCAACGTTTATGGGGTATGTGCACCCTAGCGACTGAGCTACGAAGCCATTTAAAATGCTAATTTGATGTAAATTGTTTTGCTATAACTATACCGTTAATATACATCCAACCCCATGTTCCCTTAGTTTTAATAGTTCAGTCCACAGTTAACGGTAACATTGAGCCCAGATATCGTGAATGAACAATTGTGTATTCATTTGTTTTCATAAAACACCGTTTTTCATGGTCTGACCAGCGTAGTTTACAATTTACTGCTCATTGAACATGAATAGATCAATCAAGGCCATTCTCGTGAGCGTTCAACCGTTACACAATAGATGTCTTGGACAAGCTGGAAAGATAATCGATTAACTACCCTTAAATATATATAGTATATCCACAAATTGAATTTGGGGGTTAATATGTCATGCCCTTAACACTATGTTTTGCTGGCTGTCGGTGAGTTGTCTTGTCGGTGAATTGTTTTTGCTTACACACGGCCGTTATGCTAACAGTATTTTTATATAAATAGAAAACCAGGGGTAGAGGGTATCACTATTCCGAAAGAAATGCTTGCGGCGAGAGCGCCGCAAGCAATAAAGAAGTACCGCCCCCAGGTGGGGGGGGGGGGGGGGGGGGGGGGGTACTCAATTTTTTTTCCGTATACGTAGGCTCGGACCCAGCATCTACCATTCACCCCAAAAAAATATCAGGAATTTCAAGCACCCCAAAAAAATATCTGAAATTTTAGCAACCAAAAAAAATATCTCAATTCTGTACCATGACCTAAAAAAAGACCCTAAAATGCATAGAAATGACCCTCAAACTAGCCCAATTTTGTGATGACCCCCAAAAAATATCCACAAAATCTTCAAACCCCCAAAAAATATTCATTTTTCTCAAAACCCCAAAAAATATTGAAATTCAGAATTTTGAACCCAAAAAAATGGTCCGAACCTACGTATATGTGAAAATGTCAGAGTACCCCCCATGGGGTACCGCCTAAGCCTTGGGAATGGTCAGTTAGAAAATTATTGGATGGAAAAACTAGTACCACTAGCTTAAAAGCTCTGAGTATATAAGGAAATAATATAATCCTGCAAGCTATTTTAAAGGCGCCGGGACCCTTGAACGGAAGTTCCTATTGGATACTCCCATGAGACTTTGCTATTTGATCAGCGACACTGTGATTTCCTACAATGTCTACAATGTGGCATTTTGACAAGTGTAGACTAAGACAAGCCGCAGTCTCCTTTTACAGGGCCGTCGTCGGCTTTTAAAAAGTGGTACGGCCATTGAACACCGTTTGTGATCACCGAGCGCCGACGGCATGAGGGGGGGGGGGGGTTGACCCCCCTCTCGTAAGGGGGGGGGGTTGGGGACCGCCCCCAAGAAAATTTTGTAATTCAAGATGACTAAAGAAGCGATTCTGTTGCACTTTGAGACCATTTTTGCTTGTGAACCTAGGCTTACTTTACAGGCATTATAGCTATTTTTCAAATACCTACTACAGACTCTTTCGACTGCCACCCCCTCCAACACCCACCAAAAATATCAACAACTATTTCGACCCCTCGGTGGGTCTCATCAGGCTGTGGCATCAAAGTTAACTGATTTTTCAAAATTTAATGTAACAGTTAAATCTGATACAGATTATCCCCTCTATAGTTGTTGTATTTTTTGTTTCTTTTTTATTTGTTTGTTTTGTTTTGTTCATTTTCTTTTTATTTTATTTTTTATCTCTTGGTTTCTTTTTTCTTTCTTTTTCTTTCTTTTGTCTTTTTTGTCTTTTTTTGTTTCTTTTCATTCATTTACGTACATGTAATAGTATATACATATAACCAGGGCACAGCATTCTCAGGCCTCTAAATAAGAGTGTGTAATAAAAAAAAAAAAATAGTTCTCCCTATTTCTCAACCAAAACATATGTCATGAGTACTCAAAAAAAAGTCTCATTAAGGCGTTTTTGTGAGAACGCAAAACAAATGCTAAATTTTCAACTGGAAGTTAAGCTGTGGGCACACAAAAGAACCGTCTCCATGAGACGGTTGTTTTGCGCACTCAAAACGAATGTTCAAACTGATTGATGAGATAATATTCACAATTTACGCTTAACTACATATATTTTTGCCTATCTGCATGAGTCTGTATAATTATTGTGTGCCAAGAGAAGTCTAAATTCAGGCTGTGCCTTTAAGCTGTCTGATTATCGGTCTGTTCACAAGTGCGGATCCAGCGGGGGACAGGGGGTCCGGACCCCCCCCCCCCCCCCTGGAAAATGTCAAGTTATATGGGCTTCCATAGGGAATAAGCAATTGGACCCCCCTGAAAAAATTTGGACCCCCCTTGAAATTGCTTGACCTCCTCGGAAACCTTGAAAAATGATAGATTTCTTTGAAATTGACCACTTGTGACTTCTGTAAAATAAGCTGAGGACTAAAAAAAAAAAAAAAAAATTGTCAGAGCTTTTTTTGTCAGGCTGACCTGGACCCCCCCCCCCCCCCTGACGAAAATTCCTGGATCCGCGCATGGTTCCTTCACAGATCATAGAGATCGGTCGTATTGACTATAATTAAAGATAAAGACTCCCTTCAAAGGATAATCCTTTAATTGCGCCTCGACGTGAGAAAACCTGTCTTCGGGGGTTTGCGAACAACAAATGTGCAGACCAGCCTGCGCATCCGCGCAGTATGATCAGCTCCTTAGTTTTTGCTCATGGTAAAATATTATATTTTGAATTATTATGAGCGAAATTTAAATTCTCTAGCTAGTCTCTGTAGCTGAGGAGACTGGTTTTGAGCCTGGCTTTGTCGAACACCTCGAAGACAGGTTTTGTCGCATTGCGGCTCGATTATAATTACTGTCTTAAAACAGGTGTCATTTTCTTAATCGTGTTTGTTTAACCAATGTCTTTCACACCCTGAGGCAGCCGAAACATTGACCAGTGAACGTTTCAGTTATCATTTAATAATTAATCTTTGATCATCGAAAATAGATCATTCAAGAAGGTCTAGAAGAAACGTAAGAAAACGGCCCTGCAAAAAAATATTTGGCCAAAAATGTGGTCCGGCTAAAACCATTTCGGGCAAAAAAAGTGGTCCGGCCATAGCCGGACCGGCCGGACCGCCGACGACGGCCTTGTTTTAAGCCTAAAAGCTCCAAATGATGTTCAGTAAGTAGCATAACACGTATAGAAAATTCAAGCGACTAGCTAAGGCTCTGATCAGACGGCGTGTATGTGCAGGCTGATCTGAGTCTGCGGGTCACACATATCACATTGTTGGAAATATCATGTCGCGGCTCATTTGTGGCTGCCTCTTTCAAAGGCGCGACGATGCACGTGGCAGTTGGCGTTTGGTTCAAGACGTTATCACGTTGTGACGTAACGTTATAAGAGTTATGACGTCACGTCATGGTGATCACACAGTGTATTGTTAACGTTCAAGCTCCTGGTGATCGAAAAACCCCTCAGTATTAAGGCTGTAATATAACTTAAATATCAACAAAACTGGCATATCACGATTCACTTTTACTTTTTGTATTTTTTTCAATGTTAATGATGATCACGGCACATTTTTCAACGGTAGAATAAGGTTATTCGATCAAATCGACTCCGTATAGATACCGGAACTCGGTTGACAGAAAGCTTAAGAGATTGTTGTTGCACTTCGGTTTTTTATTAGTCACACCAGTGATCGACCTAATATACGTCACTGGACACACCCATGGCTAATGCAGAGCTAATAGAGCGATCATAACCTGTACCATGTGTATGAGAACTTGGAAAGAAAACATAAAGTGGGGAAGAATTAATAATAAACGTAAAAATAAACAGAAATATGACCATTTCAGTTTAGCTCCGTGAAGCATTAAAAAGGCTACCTATTGTTTGTTTATCACACGCAAACGTGTACGAAATTTACCTTATTAACCAACAATAATGCAAAGGCCATGATCCAACTGATGCGGTACAACAATCCCGACAACAATCAAATAAATGTACTCTCTCATTAGCGGGAAGAAATAACCTAACTATCTTCTATACTGGCATCTTCACCAGCGAAGGTTTCGTCGTATCTACCTTTCGACAAACCCTTCGCCTCACGACCCTCAAAATTTATTATTAGCGCAGACTAATCGACCAATGAAAACGCCAGGAAGGATTTTTTCAATAATCCCTTCCTGCCAATCAGATTAAACGTAGCGGTTTATCGGCATCTAATATACACCGCCTGCTAAGTCTCCATAAGTGCAGATAAGCAAAGATTTTGTTCGTTAAATTATTTATTTTTCTTCTATCCTTCAGTTCAAAATTATGTGATGGGTGCTCAAAATAACCATCTTAATGTGACAGTTCTTTTGAGCACTTCAAACGTATATTTGAGTGGTTGAATGTAAATTAATTACGCCGTCTTATCTGGAGGCCTGGTGTTTATCGATTTTTTGCACCGCATTGTGATTGATCATATTAATTGTTACTATTTTCTGCTTATGACGTATTCAATGGGAGAAAATCAAAGCTGTGAGGCCAAGGGTTAGATTAGACAATCGCAGCCCTTGGTAGGACAAGATGCTATACTGGCAGCAATCGCCATTACTCTCTACCAATTATATATTTCTTTTTTATTTAGGAAAAATGTAGATGTGAAGAGAGATAAAGTAGTTCCTCGTGAATTCCCAAGAATAATTTCAAAACTGAGAACAGAATACTGTCTAAATGAAATCTATGTAAGATAGGGGTAGAGGAAAAGCCATATTGTAAATGTGGAGAAATAGAAAGCTGCGAACACTATCTCATGGGGTGTGAAGAAGTACAGGATTTAAGAGAAAGGCTTAAAGTGAAAATGTGGCAACTAGCGGGAAAGGTCTTGTGGACAATGGAAGCGTTCCTAGCAGTGACAAACAAAGATGAATATGAACAAGAAAGATTCATCATTAATGACATATTGGAGGAGTTTCTGGAAAGATCCGGAAGACTCACCAAAACAGCCTTAACAAAATATATCAAATATTACTCGCGAGAAAGTACTAGAGACATTATAACAAGAAGAAAATACCTGTGTGATATTGCGGCTTAAGGGCCATGATTACAGAATTAGAGAATTACAGAATTACTTCAAATCAAACCTGAAAAAACTTTTTCGGACTGAAAACACACGCAGAGGTGGGGACGATTTTACTTGACAGATAGGCTTATTACAAAAATGTCACATTTAGCCCTCAAATGCTTATCTACTATTCTACAGCCGGTGATACTGTCATTATTGTGTTTTTAAATGCTGTTGTTTATCAAAAGCGTTTGTTTAGTATCAGAAACACTTGCAAAGCAATACTTTTAAAAAGTTCTAGCAAGCTGTTTGTGTGCTATGTTATTGAAAGGGCCTCCGAAGGGGGATTTTTACTTTTTGTTTACGATAAAAAAATTCGCCAGCCTTTTTGTTGCTACATGGCTTCTTGCTTGGTCAGAAAACAATTCAAGTCATAACATTCAAAATCTCTGGTAAAATGGGATCAAATGCCAGCCTGTTTTCATGGTTTTCATGTTTTCGTTTAATAAGTATTTCATTTGTAACAAGTACTAGCTTTTGAAAATAGTGTCGCTCCAGTGCCGCTCTCTCTCTCTCTCTTTCTCTCTCTCTCTGTCTGTCTGTCTGTCTGTCCACACACCCTCCCACCATCTGTCCATCCATTTGTCAATCCCCTAACAGGGACACTCAAGTTAGGCCAAAAAAATCTGCGTTTCCTTTTGCAAAGAAAAATTGAATTACTGTTGTTAACACAGGTGTCAGTTTCTTACTCTTGTTTATATAACGACCGCCAGCATTTCACACCCCAAGAACGGCAAAATATTGAGTTATGCATGCTTCAGTTATCAATTAATAATCAAGCTTTGATCATCGCATATAACTGGAACAGCAACGGGACGTAATCTGAAAAGTTACCTGTCAGAACCAATTTTTTACATTCTTGTTATTTCGCCTGAATCGCTTTATCTTTTATGATGCCTGGTCTAAGTAGGCCTAGTGCTAAATCAAAATGTAAATATATGCAAACCTAAAACTTTTCAACTTTTAAAAACGGCTTCCACCACAAAAACAGTCATATAGCTAGGACACAAGCCATTTGTGTGCATGCGTTTGCGCGCATGTGTGTGTGTGTGTGTGTGTGTGTGTGTTTTGCAGGATTTGGTTAGTCCAACGTCCTATCGGACGCACATGCCCATTTTATTTTAAATGTAGAACGCAAACATAAGATTCCATTTGAGACAACTCTGTGTGTTCGTGCCTCGTGAGCACGTTCTTTCATCCGCATTGAATAAAAAAAGTGTCCGGAAAAATACGAAGATTGATAGGAACCGCTGAATGTTGCAATGAGCAGACTTCAGCATTTTTCCATAGCCTATACGGATGTCTGTTTTTTTTCACATAATTTTTTTCGCTGCAAAACGGACATAAACATAAATATCCATCGATTTGTCCTAGAATTTTGTTAATCTGTTTTAATGAAAGTTCCAGAAAATGCAGCTTTAAGACTTTTCGATATATCTCTCGTTAAACCTAACGGATCTTATTCAAACAAAGTGCAGAGAAGAACCGAGATTGAGCTCTTCAAGTGGTGTTATCGAGAGTCTTGAGTCTAATCTGGTTCTTGAGATCATTCAAAAACAATTTTTCTCGGCATTTTGGGCTTCTGAGATCATATCCACGAATTCAGACGAAAATCTCTCTTGAACTAGTTTTACTGGGATTTAAGTCATTGTCTCTCTAGCAACATGTCCCAACACTCTACCAAAACCAATATCTGTCAAAATTTTTAGTTATAGATGGCCCGTTCTAATCATTTGTACTTGCTGTTAGAAATGATCATGTACACGATATGAAATACAATGATCATATCCATAAAATGAAAATGATCATGAACACAAAACAATACGAATAACGCACTCCATGGTCCGATTCATGAAATAAATTAAAGGGGATAGCGAGGTTGAAATCAAGTGAATCTAAAATGCAACCTATTATTAAACCAAGATGTCTACCGCAAACCCAATCAAATGGAATGAAAACTAAAAGAGTTACAGATGTTTACACAGTAGAAAATTGACAACTATGGCGTGCAGCCATTTTTGGCTATAGTAGAAAAAAAACTATAGAGCGCAGCCATTTTAAGTAGAGAATGTCATATAGCTATTATATTATAATGTATAAAAATAATTACTAGTTTCATATTACGCATTTACTTTGGTTTGCAAGCGTATTGATTCTTCTATTGAAAATAATTGATTTAAAACATTGTACAGATTGCAGTTATAAGAGAGGATGGGATAGGTTTACTGGCTTTTCAAAATAAAATGGAAGTAATTAAATATTAAAAATGGCAAACTACATTAGCTAAATAGAAGTCAAATTTTAATTTTTGGATTTCTATAACTTTTTTTATATATCTTATATCCAATTTTGATTAGGTTTGTGGCAGATTACATCGTTTTATAAGGGCTTGCATTTCAGATTTACTTACATTCTATGTTGTCATACCCTTAAAGGAATACTATTGCAGGTTTATGCATCATTCTTTTTTGACAAACATTTCTGATATTATGATATGGGATCTCCGGATATACTTTATTGAATATATTTTTCTTATATCATCCACTCAATGTTTTGCGTTCCAGATATTAAATAGTAGAATAGGTAGCCATAACTTGGATCTGTTTGTACTAGTACCGCCTTGTTGCTTATTGTTAATATGTAGTTAAAACACACAAACAGCACGTTAAGTAAAAAATCTAGATACACAGTGACCAGGAATGGGGTAATCGGGAGCATGTTTGTACACTTGAAATCTATGAGGGCTGTTCAAATATGAATGCAAGTAGCTTCATAACTTTCTTCACATATATGCTACGACAAAATGGCATACCTTTCTGGAAAGAACAATTTGCAAAAATGGCACAAAACATTAAGAAACACTCACTATATTTCTCGAGCTACAGACGCTTATATAAAGGCCATTCCTGTATATTGAAGTTTTTTCTGAAGCAAATTGCCATAAACATTTTGGTGCATGTGCGGATATAGTGTCATATTATTGTAAAAATGAGACAAAATGACACAAAAATTTAGATGCAAAATTAAGGTACATTGACAAAGTTGCTTGCAGGAAAAAGTTTATATAACCCTGTTTCAATCTCGAGTAAACAGACACGTTTGTGACGTCATTAATTTATGATAAACGTCATTTTGAGTTTTATACTGGTGATGCAATAATGAACATCGTTGTGTCGTTTTCTTTGCGTTTTGCTTAAAATATGCTTAATATGTCATAAGGAAGTTTTCAAAACGCTCTGTCCTCTATTTACAGAGTAATCACATTTTATATCATTTTTCAAACATGTTTCTGCTTCTTAATGCCGTGTGTACAGACGTCGCGTCAGATGTTGGTGTTAATTTGTGTAACGTCAAAAGTTGTTTAACACGTCAAACAATGAGATTTTCACAGATAAGAGAGGCGATCTTCCTCGCGTTAATATTTCTAAGCACACATGCCCAGTTGTAAAATGATCAGATGAAAAGTTTGTTTTGGTTTATATATAAGTTTTTAAAGGTTTTATTAATACATGTTCCCGAGTAGAATTACGATAAGTAGGGTATACCCAGGTAAGCACAATTTTTTTCAGTAGTAAATGCGATTGGTCGGTCGGTGCTTATTAACTACATGAATCTATTCTCGTTGCAGTAGACTTCACTGGACAGACGGACGGACAGATAGGGTGATTATAGGTCTTAAGGATATCTTCGATGCACACACCTTTGCATGTTTTATATTAAAATTAGCCAATACGTAAGCGTTTGGTACTTATCGCCTTGTCCGGCAACTAGGACTTGCGACTCGGGAATGTCTGTGTAATGGTACAGGCTCGTCAGAGTAAAGTATGAATGTAGATGATAAATAGCTGTAGAATTGAGACCTCTATCACTGCTTGATACATGTATGTCAGCATCCGCATTTTCTCGAGTCTTTTGCGTATATGCGATAATGACCAACATATCGCCAAGAGTTAGTGTTGGCCCAAACAAACATGTAGACACAAATGAATGAAAACAACAAAGAAATTAATTTATTTGAGATTCGGGCACGTCACGTTTGAGTTTCAGACACGCCCTTTTCGTCGTATGGCTTCCAATAAGTTGACTATTACTAATACCTAGCAATATGATGTACAGTCTCGGGACATGGAGTTGTTTGCCACTTTGCGACGTCGCCGCTTGAAACAAGACCTTTCTAGAATTTTGTAAAAAATACCATGACAAACTTAATGGGTTAAATTTTATGAAACTTACATGGATGAAGAGCAAAAAGATAGCAGCAATATACAATAAATGATTAAAATAATTACACTTTTGGTTCTCAGTAGAACGCATTTTAAAGTGAATGTAAATTTTAAAACATCACTATTCCCGTAGACGCTAACGTTAACGTCACCGAAAACTGTCATTTTAATTTGTGTTTGCTTTTAAATTACTACCATACGAAAACAACAGAAACCGAGAAGCTACAATAAAAATGTTTATTGCGTAAATCAATTTGCTTTCATTTGGTACTTTTTTCAAAATTGTAGCTTCTATAGTTTTTGGACAATAATTTTTTGCAAAACATCTGGAAAAACATCGATTTAAGCGACAACGTCACTGGGTGGAAAGTGGGTATGTCCTGTGGCTGTATATATACACAGGAGCTTGAAGTTTGGTCCTTACATTACATGTATATGCCTCATGACCAAAAGCTTAAATGTCATCATTACGTAATGACATTATGAGCTTTCTGTTTAGGGGCTAAGGATCGAATTTCAAGCTCCTGTGATATATTTCCTGAATCTTCCTGAAAACAGGGGTAAAGGTCACTGAATATTCAGATTTCTCGAATTAATTCTGGCCAGTGACCTATTTTATATTACTTTATATAAGACAGTGTCCTACAAGACTATGCTAATGCATCAAAATATAAGTTTTAAGAAAATGCGCGATTAAGTTTTTGGCATTTACGCATATTATAACGCTAAAATGTTAACGTTTTTACGACGCGAATAGCAAAGTAAAAAAAACGGCGTCTGTGACATTTTTGCTAGACAAAGCATTTTAGCGATATTTTATTCAATATTTAACAATTTCTCTTAATTTAAAAACAGCATAAAATATATGAAAAACGCATTTACATATCTTATTTAGAGAGAAATACCTTTGAAGAAACATCTTTTCATTTAGTATTGAATTAATGTCTCATATGTCCGAAGACGCCATTTGCGTGCGTGTGACATTTTTGCTAGACATAGCAAAATAACAATTTTTTGCTCTTAATATGGAAAAAATCAAGAATAAATCCAAATTTTAATTCTATTTTGAAAACGCATTTTTGTGATATACTTCAAATTTCAAAAACACGAGGCACTAAAAAGTAATACATCAACATAAATACACAGAACCCATGTTTTCAACGTTTTCTTTAAATCTCTACACGTTCCGTTTCTTTACTTGGTTGGCTATTTCTGGTTAGTTTGCCGATTAACGCCGATTTCGCGCATGTCGTCGTGAGGATAAGCACAAAAAGTAGCTATGCGGGGAAAATTACAAGATTTCATGCATTATTAGTTAAAAGTTTTGGATATAGAAACACTCCGCCATACGATTTCTGTTACATCTCTACATGCAAAAAATCGGCAATTTATACGGAACATGTTAGCGATAACTTTTTCGTTGTATCTTAATTTGTCTTTTGTTTTTCATCAATGTAAAATATAATTAATAACCTTTTCTTTGATGTTTAGTTTGTAAAAATGTATAATGGAATAAGTGAAATAGAGAACTTTCAATAGAGAGGACCCCTACGTTTTTAAAATTAACACCAACATCTGACGCGACGTCACAGTAATTAAAATATGTTCAATCTGTCTAGTCCTCAAGACCAGGTGAGTAATTTTATGGTAAATAATGCCTATTTTGGTAAAATTTAAAGTTAACGTTCAAATTTAGATTAAAACCGCAATGTTATGGTAGCAAAATTATGTATAAGTTCTATGACCCCTTCACTAAAGGCAGTTTTGACTTAATAAAAATGCTTTTCAGCGTTTAAAAATTACCCAATATCCTTCTATGATTTATAGCAACAACTCAGTATGAGCGATCAACATATTGTCTTTGAGTTAAAACTAGTTTAAATGTTGCTTCGTGCATTTTGTTAGAGAAAAGTTTGACTGAAAACTGAAAGGTGGTGTTTTTTTACCATTTATTTGCAATCATAAGGAGACTTTAGTGAAAAGCGATTTGATGTAATTTAACAAAACATGTCGGTTTTCGCAATTTTCACAGAAACGTAATATAAGTATACGGGATACTTGCTAAAAAATTTCAAGAAATGTCGCCGATTTATCGAAGAATTATACGCTCGTCTTTATCACTGGTATGTTTGAATCATTGAGTTTGTTAGTATGCTAAAGTGACCCTCATTCAAAGGGCTATAACTCGACAAATATACTGTATGTTTCTTTAGGTCGTGTGCCAGTTTAAAGGTGACATAAAACCTTTATAGAACCGTATACCATTTTGTCGTAGCATATATGTGACGAAAGTTATGAAGCTTCTTGCATTCATATTTGAACAGCCCTCGTAAATGGGAAAGTAGTCATATTACATAGAATACAAGTGATTCACAGCCATTTGCCAGCAGACACAAAAATGGATTTTTGAAACATGTTTTTATCTTTAATTTCAATAGGCTAAACAACTGATTATTTCATTTCAGGATCAAAATGAAACAAAAAACTAAACTGACATTGAATAGAACTAAGAAGACACATACAAAACAGCCAACAATAAAATCATTAAAGCTTAGTTCCTCCTGGATTACGAGGGGTGATCCTAAAGTTCTGATCCTGGCGTGATATATATATAACCAGAAATTAGAAAATTAAAACGAGTCCACACATTAGGGTAATATTCGGAAGTACACAAATTTGCATGTGTATATCTAAAAATAAAAGCCAATCAATTGGTCAAATATGTACTATATCGTAAAATGATGCAATATGTGATTAGACTGAGCACAAAGCATCCATCTGAAACCAATAACAATTTTGAAAATTCTTATTTAAAATCATAACCTTTTGGCCTCAACCACTTGATTAAACCTATTACGGGCTCTCGGACTATTCTGTATAACGTTAATAGGTGAATATTAATTAAGTCATCCGTTCATGTATAGCTTCATAGTTTTAAGTATGTGAATTTAATCCTATGAAAAAAAAATATTTTAGGGAGAATAAGGACTTTGAAAACGCATCACCCAGATTAAATCCTATATTTCACAAACCGAGATAATTGTTATTTCATATCAAAGTCTGACCAGCGTGTGGTGTGTCCTAGAAAATTCATCGTTGTAAATTTACTTTAAGGTATTGAAAAAGTATCCATTTTAAGACAGGGGTGGTCGATTTTGAAGGACACAAATTCAGCTGCAAGTTAACACGCGTTAGTTTTGATTCCTGACTCAATAGATTTGCGTCCTTTGCTTCTTTCACGATTGCACATTCATCATTGAACGATTCGAAATGAATTGACATTTCGGTATGCTCAAAATTACACCCCTTTAAAATACCGACATACCCCACCACCCTGATTACTATAGTCTAGTAATGAAATTCAACATCTTGGGCATTTTTTTACGTCCGGTTTTATTGGAAGAGGCTAAGGGCATACACAAATGACAGATTATGCATAAATAACGCTTGTATCACGTGTCTTTTGTACTATGCAAGTGACGTTAACGTAATTTTTAAGACGTTCTCGATCACATGACAGCAGATCTCCTGCCATGATTTACATCAAAACGTTTTCCCCATATGACAGCCAGTGTATGTAGTCAATATCAGTAATGGAAGCGTGCATAAAGGTAACTTATGGAGATGTTTCTAAAAAGGAGCTATAAATTGATGTCCAAATTTGACGTTTATTTTCGAAATATTGAAGTTACCAATTTCGTTTAATTAGAAAAAAGTCTATAAACTATTTTGGTGATATGGTATCATACACGCCACAGTTTAAACATAAAAATAATCAAAAAGCTTCATTTAACTGTGCAGAAAGGTGCTGGATGCTGTTTGTACCCATGCGACGTCATCAGTAGCGTCGCGTGATAGTGCAGTCAAATTAACGACTGATTCATACCAATTCTGGGTTGCACATTAAAACCTGCGAGTAACTTTTCAATCGCATATACGGTTTGCAAGAAAAGTGCAAAAATATGGTGATGCGTTTTCAAAGTCCTCTAGTATATTTTTGGGGATTTGGAGAGAAACTGAATTAATTTTAAGGATTTGGGGAGCAAAAGAAAAATACTTTCAGGGAGCTGAGGAATTCTCTTTCAGGAATTTGGGGGAGATCAATGCATTATTTCCAGGGATCTAGGGAGCACAGACCCCCCTGGGGGCCTCAGTAATATCCTCAGAGGACTTGAGCTTGGAAAAATTCTTTGACTGCGTATTCGAAATTTATGAATCTGGGCGTTTCGACCGCAATGCAACAGCTGAACACGACGAAAGCTTACAAGACTGCGTTAAAATCACCTCTCTCTAACACACGCACTCACACGAACTTTCTCTCTATCACACATATATCCAAGCACGACCCCCCCCCCCACACACACGGTTTTCTTTCATCCAATGTAAATATGTACATCAATGTATTTTATGTTATTGTGTGTTTATCTGTATTCATTCATTCTATGTTAAATTGGCCAATTGTGAAATCAGAAAAGTTGAAAATCAAATACTTTAGATTTGATATATGAACTTTGTATCTGATAGAATAACGTTTTAATATACTGAAACAAACTTCAGTATACCCAAATAAAGCTTTTTTGCAAGAAAAATATTGAAGTAAACAGGTGTGCTATTTACACAACGTAAGATACGTTACAATATATATAAGGATAAAATACTCAATGTAGTTAAATATTAGAGAATGCAAACTATGTGTTTTAAATACCCTTAGGAATAATGTACAGCTATATAATAAGTGTTTAACAATAGTGGTCTTCATCATGTGGTAATGCGCAAGAAGATCCCAGGTCAAATGGAAAGAAATTATTTTTTATTAACATTATCTCTATTTTAATCGATAAAAATTAAATATCCCTTTTAATACATGACATTTTCGAATAATTTCTTAGTTGCAATGTTATGTGATTATATCAATTTGTTTACACACACACTATGTATTCTATATAACCACAATAAGCATTTTGAAAAACAGACTATTTTGTAACGTATCTTACACATATGGAGTCTCATCTGTTTATACAATGCTCATCCAATTTATGACATACCCTGAATCACCTGTTTGATTAAATTAATTAGTAGTGAGTCTAGTACAATAACTAATGAGAAATGTTTATCCTACATATATTAAAATAATAAATTCAAAACCAACAGAGTACACAATGTAGATAGGGTGCATAATTGCAGAGTGAAAGCGATATTTATAGAAAAAGATGTAAAATATATGCAGGTATGCTTGTGAATCAGAACAAACACAAACTGATTCATAATCAGTTATTAAACTATCCAAATTCAAACAATTAAACCAGTCATTCCAACTGTCATTCCTGTCTTGTGTCTACAAAGGGAGTGTAACGTATCTTATGTTTTAAGCTCAAATGTCGCTGTGATCATTTCAATATCAGATTTTGATACCCTAAACCAAGGCTGACGCTTTCCAGTTGCAACATGTTTGACAATGCTACACAGAACTTCACCATGAGTCACAAATTAACGACATTTTCTAATCAGACGTTGAGTTACATTTGCAATTACATTTGAATAGCCTATTTTGCACTCCTTAAAAACTAACATGAAATACAAAAGATTCATATGAAGAATTTATGTTATTTCCATTTCGCTGACAAGGAAATATTGTGACAAAAGACAACATCACCTTTAACCAGCCATGACATCTTTTACGTCAGTATTTTCCTAATTTGTGACTTCAGATGACAGGAAACACTGATTTCATAATATACGTTACAAAAACATAAGATACGTTATGCAAAATAATCTGAACTCAAAGAGCCCAGTATACTATTTCTTGAAATAAAATATTCATATGTGCTGTTAATTTAATTTTATAACAAAAAATGACTGATTTATTCTTGCTATCACAAAGTATATCCTTTTTGTTTTCAATAAGATACGTGACTTTTCATAAAATACGTTATGCTGAAAGGATCTGTTATAGGCAATGTTTTCTGTTTTCAAATTGACCAAAATGTCATTTGTTTGGCAAATTGATTTTTAGCATTTCATATTTCAAAAAGTTTAAAATGCTTCATATTGTACAATATAATATTTTCAACGATATTGTACCTTTGTTTCTCAAAGATCTGTAATTTTGTAAAATTCAAAAGTTCCAAATTGTCCCGCTTCATAACCTTAAGCTATGAGTAAAAAATAGTGCCCAGTGCTTCCGCTGACAATATAAATAACATAGCACATGTACATACAGGGGTACACTTGATTTATCAGCATAGAGATGCAGCATTTTAATCGAGCGTCACATATCTTATTTTAACGTATCTTATTCCAATAAATTGTTAAGGTCCATTTTAGCCAGGTTTAACGAGTATTCCACAAATGCTATAATATTTTCCCTTAAGTAAACATTCTGCAGTATTGTGCGGGCAAGGGTTAGGGTAAAGCTTTATAAAAGACTGAAGTGCACTCAAAAAACACTGTAACGTATCTTACCAAATATTTTGGTGCTTTTGTATTCTGGATGAAACCTTTGGTTATATTTTAAGTAAGATAGATCACAGTACAGTTTTGTGGTTTAAATCTTTTATACTGATATATTTGCATCTAAAATAATCAGTTGCATACTAAAAATAAACATAATTTGGAAATGCTATGACCCAGAAAAAGACTGTAACGTATCTTACTTTAAAAATCGGGACAAGTGATTATTATTTTTCATCAAAATATCTACATCTGAAACAGGTCAAGAGTATCGGCAGTCTATTTAATGGTATCATAGGTTTACAACAAAAAACGTTTTTGGGATAAAATACATGTAAATGGGCTTATAAAATAACTACTTTTGAAGAACGTAAACCAGGGACACGAGAATTTGGTAGATTTAGAAGCATAGTATATTAAAAAATTATTTTTTTTCTATTCATAATCTAAACTTTTTTATGTAAGAAACCTCAAACAGGTATTAGATGAGTTATACAAAACCCAATGCCTTAACATATCATGCAATAAGAACATTTTATAAGCGTGGGACAGTGTATTTTCATATTTTGTCCATTTAGTGTAGAATGAATGATTGTCCTTTGTATTTGTTTATGATCATTGTGAGGAGACTTACTAGTAGCCCCTGGGCTGTTAGGAATCCTCGCATTAAATTCAATTAGTACTGTACTACCAGCCAAAAGTGACAGTGACGTAATGTTCTGTTTACAAATTTATCAGGGACTTACAATCAATAGATCGCTTGTGTATTAATCCTATCCACAGGATATGATTAATACACAAGTGATCTATCGATTCGCGTTAGATCAAGCGGAGTGTACATGCTATTTTTTTTTACTTAGCAGTTGTAAACACAACAATACGTTACTGTCACTCTTGGCTGGCACGACAGTAGGACTCCTCGCATTAAATTAAATTAGTTATTACTTGACTTTCCGCTTACTGTAAAGGCGGCAACTTAAAAATTCATATCTGGGTGTGGTTCGGCTATTTCATCTGCTAAGGAAAGAAATCCGGTTTTATTTATAATTTGGTAAAGAGTTAATAAGCTTTTTGATCCGCGCAAACGTGCGTGTATTTCAAGAAAATCCTAACCGTATACACACTGATCTCACATTTATTAACCCATACAGCGCATAATCAAAAAATGTATGTTTTGGTCGTCCACTAAACTATTTGAAGCCTCATAGATAAACAGTGTGAACCCAGATCAGACTGCTCCTGTAGGAGCAGTCTGATCTGGGTCCACAATGTTTGCCTACCTGCTTATGTTAAACAGACATTTTCAGATGCAGTTATTTTGCTGGCGTTTTAAGCACTAAATAATGACTGAGCTTGTGGAGTTAGATGATACAGGTATACTTTTGAATAAATCACGCCTCCTTTTCAGCTTTTACCTATGCCTTAGGTTGACTAGTCCTAATTACGCATTCATGAGGCGCCGCCTTTACAGTAAGCGAAAAGCCAAGTAATACGCCTGACAATTCTCGCAATAACATTAAATTCAAACTGACACACTCAAACACTGTCGAAACTGCCCTGCACCTCTGTGATTCCATTGTGGAACTTTGAAACCTTTATAGGGTCTCTGATGAGACCTAATTGGCCGAAACTAAGCTCACGCTTAGAAGGTTTGTGTTTTGATGTTCTTTTTATAACAAAAAAAAGTTATCGTTATCGTGAAAACTACACGCACATTACTTGTTGTGAATATATTGACAAAAATCAAACTATTAAGAATAATTTTAAAATGTTTTACAAACATGACAAAAGTGAATTGCTCTTTCTTATAAAAATATGAAAATAGCTTGGTATTTTGTAATTTTATCACGATTGCCCTATTTAAATTGCATATACTGGTCAGCATTTTAGAGAGTTTGATCATTTAGCGACCACCCCATGTAGGTGCTGTTCCATAAAAAGTAGAACAGTTTGACCTGGATATAGAATTCTTTCTTTCTTTCTTTCTTTCTTTCTTTCTTAAATACTGGCTTCGATTAATGTTTGATCATTACGCCAGGGGGTGCTAGTCTTCAAATTCGGAGCCCAAATAATTTGGCTGTGTTTTTGTCTCAATGAGGAGCTCTTGGGCCCTTAACCCTTTTTAACAGCTAGGTACACTATTTTGTGCACTTGTCGACTGCAACCACCCCGCGATGACTGCGCAGCTCGAGTACAGTGGTTCTCTGGCGTGATTATGGATTGACCTGTCCTTGTATGAGATATGGCCCGGACACGAAAATCTGAATTACAGCGTTACTGACGGACGGACGGACGGGCGGAATCAAGCAATATTACAGTCCACAAACCTGTCTTTGACCGGTAGAGAACTAATAAAGTGAAAAATACTCTCATAGCAGCGCTCTCTCTCTCTCTCTCTCTCTCTCTCTCTCTCTCTCGACATTTCGCTATATCCAGTGTACGTTTATATACGGTGAGCATGATTAAGGCGAAAACGGGTAGGTTAATTGTGCATGAAAATCACAGTTCACTGGTGCGAATTGTGAAAATATAAATTTTCCTGATAAAAGGGATTTTGAAGTAAGTTATCTCCAATTAAGGACTTGCCCAGCTATATGGTAAATATATTTTCGTTTTAATAAGCCAGCACATACGAAATATCGGGACACAATCAACCGTAGCGGGCCGACAGTTGCCCGCTGGTAGTCGCGTTTGTAATCCGCTACTTGAAGGCAATAACGAGACTGCGCATGATCCGCGAAGTCTATCAAGTGTCACGTGAAGTAAAAGTTCGGTCAAAATAAGTGCTATTGCCCTGCTTGATAGCTGCGCGTACAGTTTAAAGAATAACTTTATCACATGGATAGGCGGCAATCGCAAACGCTTTTAACAATCGGCGAACGCGGATCAAAATAGCTTGAAACAGTGTTTTCGATTGCCATTTTTCGCCAATCGGGCGACAAATGGCAATCGAAAACACTATTTCAGACTATTATGATCTAAGTTCATCAATAGTTTTAAGTAAACGTTTTCAATTGCCGCCTATCCGTTGTGAAAATGTGATACCTACCATTGTCTCTTCGACTGGTCTGTTTCATTTTAATGGACAGGGGGTACCTTGACTGCATTTCGTCACATGTTATAAAAATATAACTCGACTGTGCAAGAGTCTAGGGGTACCTACTACTCCCCTCCCCGTATCTTAATCAAATGTTGTTCTTGTAAATGAACATACAACTTCAAGAACAACATTAACTGGGCCGCGACATGTAACAATGTGGTATTTTGACAAGTGTAGATTCAGATGAGCATGTGAAGCCTCTTTTTAAGCTTAGAAACTCAAAAGGGTGTTCAATATGTAGCTTGACAGTCACAAAATAATCACGCGACTCGCAAAGGCTCTGATATGCGCAAGCTGATCTGAGGCTATGCTGGTCGCATATACCACAATGTTGGAAATCTCATGTCGCGGCTCAATATTCATTTAAATCATTTCCTATATCCGAATTTAGCTGCCCGTCCAGTTTACCCAATTTTACCTTATAGCTGTCTATTTCTATAATTTCAGCTGATACCAAAGTAGGATCTATCATGTCTTCAAAAGAACGCGGGCGAGCACTCGGGTCACGGGAAGCAATTTGTTACCATGTAGGGAAATCCCTTTCAGGCTGGTATGTTGGCGTCATACAAACATCTACATTTATTCAGGACAGTGTATTTCGTGAAGCTTTCAAGATCATCTTTCGTAAGCAAGAAATGCTGCAAATGCGTATTGTAGCGACACCCAATGAGCATGGTGACGTTAGAGATCTACAGCTGAAACCGAGAGAAGACCCAGAAGACACCGATGTTGAAGTTGTGAGTCTACAGAGCAAAGATGATTGGCCAGCTATTGTAGCTCGAGACAATACAACAAAGCAATGGGACACAGTTAATGGTCCACTTTGTCGTATTCTTGTAGGTCGCGTCGCCGATGGAGCAAACGTTAAAAACGTAGACTGCCCGTTTGAATACGTGATTTTCACAAAAAGTCACCATTCTATAGTAGATGCAGCAAGTACATTTTATGCTGTGAATCATCAGATAATACCGACATTGTCTGCACTAATGGATGGCAAGGATATTGAACAAGAGATTCCATTTTGCCCGATGACGAAGTCTGTCGAGGAACTATTTCTGGATCCAAACACGCTAGAAAATCCAGTACCATGGTATGTTAGGAAAGTGGTCGATGCCTATCGATGGTTTAACCGCTATTTCATGTCAGAATCCGAAATACTCTACAAATTTCCAGATGAAAGTTTGTCCCCTGGTGATAATCAAGACAACGAATCGCGTTATATTCGGAAGATATTCAACAAAGAGTTATGCGATGCTGTAATTGCTTCAGCGAAAAGAAATGGTATCTCAGTACACTGCGTTTTGCTGTTTGTGGGTGTTCTTGCTTTTAGTCGCACAGCAAAGGCAGCCGGTGTTAACATTCCAAAATCAATACAGCAAGTTTGGCCCATCGACTTGAGAAGATTCCTATTTAAAAATGAATCAAAGCAATCAATCGGCTTTATGACCAACACATGTGTAACCAAACACAGCACCGTGACCGACTGTACGAGAGAAGAATTTTGGGAGAATTGTAAGAGAGTTCTTCGCTCGGTCATTTGGCAGGTGCGAAGGCAAAACATAGTTTATGGACTGAGATTATCAAAGTACTTTTTAGATGCTGTCCAGTCATCCACCGCTCAGACCGTTTTGTCTGAGCTTGGATACGAACCACGGCTACATCTGACAAATTTTGGAATTACTAAACCTGCTCTGGTTACCAGGGACGATGGATCAATAGCCATAAAGTTGACAGAGCAATACTCGTTTGCAACCGGAAGCCAGGAAAAGACTTTTATCTCGTTACTGCAATATTTACTCACATACGAGGGAAAGTTCCATTGTGTGTTTTATCGTAACTCAGACACAAGTAAAAGATTTGCCGAAACATATGTTCAGAACTTTGAAAGCATTCTTAATAGTTATTGTGTCCCAGAAAATAGCCCAGACATGTAACGACGCACTTGAATGAACCACGTGGACACCGTAGATGGTCTGAATGAACACACATACTGTAACGTTTTAAAATGGTTTTATTCTGAGCATTTACCCATGAATTACTTCACGATGGGCGGATCCAGAGGGGAGGGTGGCAGTGAGTCCGGATCTCCTGGAAAATCACAAGTGGCAATAGGTTTCCTTAGGAATACTGGTATGGACCTTACTCGAGAAGCAATTGGACCCGAGGGTCCAATTGCTTCTCGAGGAAGGATCGTTCGACAGTCTGTGAAATATGCTGATAACTAAAGAAGCGTTGTCAGGACTCTCTGAGAGAATTTTCTGAACCTGTGCATGCTCATTGCCATTAATTTTCAGAGTACGTATCACGCGCCTAAATTATTAAAGTAACACAATCAGAATAAATCACTTGTTAATAAGGAGTGGGTAAACCCCAAACATTTGGAGTCAATATGAGAACATGACCTCAGTAAAGTTGGGCCCCCAGGGGTTTTGGGGATCTGGGGAGAATGGCTATATATTTTCAGGGACCTAGGGAGCACTGGTAATTATTTTAGGGGAGCTGGAGAGCAAGCTCATAGTTTTGGGGATCTAGGGAGCCCTGCCAAAAAGCAAAAAAAATAAATGAAAAGCCTCCATTTTGTTTGATTTTTTAAAATTTCTTCTGCTTCTGGGGGATAGCCCCCCCAGACCCCCTTGTAAATTCTAAATGTATTTATTTTCGTATAACATGTACATCTAGATTGACCTCAGGTAAAAATATGGCAATTAACTTTTATTGTTGATTTATTAACCTTAAAATTGTTGATTTTTAGCTTGGTAATACCATGCTTTGGGACGCTCAGATTGCACCACATCGCACCATTTTTATCAAAATTTTCACGGGGGAGCATGCCCCCGGACCCCCCTAGCATGGGTCTGCCTGCGTATTGTTACAGTGCTACCTATGCGCCTGCTATGTAATCCTCTTTTTAGATAATAAGCTCATTTTTATAAGATCTCTGCTCAGATATATACTTATTTGATGAAACTGAACTTAAACAAGTGTATAGGGGCTAATTTATTAATAGCAATTGTAGACAATTGTATTACAAAAAAAAATACTTTCACTTTGTCTATATAAAAAAATCTAGTTTAAGCTGTTGGAAAAAATCAGCCCCCTCCCCCCCCCCCCCCCCTCCCCAACCAGAAAAACAAATAGTCTGTCTCTAATTAAAAATATCAAATCTAGAGAGCATTCCGCCATCCCACTCAACCAGGTACAGCAGCAGCATTTTAAGGAATGGCCTCATTGAGCCATATACCGTGCATTTCACTGAAATGATTATATGTCATGTATTCCATGACTAAGCCCTGTCTTCCATGTATTTATAAGGCAAAATATTAAGCTATCATTAAGCCATGCCCTCTTGTATAGCTTCATAGTTTTTAAGTATGTAGTTTTAATCCTACGAAAAAAGAAAAATACATTTTAGGGAGAATTGACTTATATTTGTAGGGATCTGGGGAGAAGCTGGTCTATTTTTAGGGATTTGGGGAGCAAAGGCAAAATACTTTTAGGGAGCCGAGGCAATTATTTTCAGGGATCTGGGGAGATCAAAGCATTATTTTCAGGGATCAAGGGAGCACAGACCCCCCCCCCCCTGGGGGCCTCAAAGTTGTAAAAAATCTGGGTCCGTTTATCCCGCCAAAACGTAGATTTTTACAATAAAAATTCAATGTACAAAATTGCCTAGCTGCTAGTATCCTTTATGCCTGATTTGCCCTTCTCCGTTATTGTGCAGTTAAGTTTACCAATAATTTCTAGAATGATCGTATATTGTTTGAAAAAAAGAACGTTTTGATATGCCCGTGATTGTAGACAGGCATGAAATGTACAGAATATCAACACTGTGTAAATTAAAAATAATAATAATAATATTCTTTATTTCCTCCACATGTGAAGAGCATACAAATAAAGCACAATTACACAAGCAAGATAGAAACATTGAACATATATACATCATATACATTATTGGTTTGGTTTTAATATTTTAACATCCTGTCCTCATGTTTGAGTCACATATAGAGACTCTTATTCAATTGGTAAGTTTATATGACTTGCATGGAACTCACAACATGCTCGTTTCATGAATGTCACATAAAATTACGTATCCACACCAAGTGGTTTGAATCCCGACTAGGGCTCAGGTACGGTCAATTTCAGCCCAATTGCTACAAAAGACGGATGTCACCAGAACCACAGTCGCAATTAAAACCACACTACTGCATTTCAACAAATGTTCAAAAGACACACATTGTGTGCGGCATGTGTTTGCGTATACATGTCATATATACATAAATGGCTTTTAATGTTTTATGTTGAAGGCGAAGTTATGTACACATATGTAGACATCGATGTATTCAGGAATGACGTTTACATCACCCAACTGTTGTTATCTTACCGAAACGAAATGTAAGATAGGATACAGGCAGGAGAGTAAACAAGTATATCTAATATATCCCGTGGAAAACAGCACGTCACATTGGCGGCATAAAGACGCCGACCAAACGTATTTACGATGAGTCGACGTCGATATGACGCCACTGTGACGTTAATTAACATCACTCATGATGTCAAATTTCCAACAGGATGTTACCAGTATCAAAGTGTACAGGGGATGTTTAAAACCCCATAAAAGAATGTTAAAAAGTAATTCCTTGGTCTAGTGCAATTTTGTATTTGTTCAAACACAGAGCAAACATTTTTAAACAGTCGAAAACATCACTCTCATTTTCAAATAAATCGTAGCAACCGGAGAACAACATGTCCAACTGACGTAGTGGCGTGTTATTAATAAAAGAAGCATAAAATCTAAGACCAAATCGCTTCAGTAACCTTAGCCAAAATGCATTTCTAATTTCTGTTGTAGCAGGGCAGAAAAGAATGGTGTGCTCAACTTTTGATAGAGTAAGCTCACCACAAAGTGAACAACCTTGGTACCATTTGCGCGAGTAAACCATACTCAACATACGTATTGCTTTCTTGAAATGACCGGCGTACTTTGGATACTTAACACTAAGCTCCCACATAATGTATGGTTTATCTGAACAATGGATTGTTAAGAACCGAGTTAATGCTATGGAGCTTGTGGCACGCTGGACTATTTGGGATTGGGAAAATTCTTTAATCCTTCCTCGTACAATTGCTTTCCATGACAGTTTTGGTAAAAAACATCCGTTTTCAAGGAACATATGTAAGTAAGTAAGCAATGAATATTTTCCAAAAATTCTATATATATCACGGATTAACCCATGTGAGTTTAATAGTTTGTGCTTTATACACGGTTGTGTGCTTAAAAATTCTAGAGAATACCCATTTTCAATGAAAAAAGGTACTTAAAGCACGAGTCTAAACTATATATTAACCCTTAAAGCGCCAATCACGACTGCAGCAGACGACAAATTTTGCCACATCTTTCTTAATTTTAAAAAAAATAAGGTATGATATTTCATGAGAATCGTCTGCTACTGAAATATCATGCCTTATTTGTTATTTTTGAAAAAGCGGCAAAATTTGAAATTGTCGTCTGCTGCAAATTATAGGTGGCGCTTTAAGGGTTAAACAGATTAAAGAGTAAACCCATTGTCCTGAGTCTAGCTGTGACTATTGTCGTATTTTTTTGACCCTGAAGTTCAAAGGTAGTGACCTATGCCAATTTGATCTCGGACCTGTTATCGATAGTTTTCGCCAAATACACGGGAACAAATTAGGTTTTCTGAAATTCAATGTATCATAACGATAGTAAGATGACTATATCTTCCGTTGTGGTGTAGTGGCCTAACCCTAGGACTCTTATTATAGAGAAGGCAAGTTCGAATCTCGCACGGAGTTTTTTCCAGTAAATTAGTTTCTATGCATTGACATGACGGAAAACTCTAGAAAATCGTGAAAATGTTTTTTTTTTTTTTTTTGAAATTGAGCATATGTACACGTGGTTACGTACACGTGGTTACACGTGTAGTCGCTAGTAAATCGAGCTGTTTGGCCTAAGAGCCAAGATTGGTTGTCCGACATTCTTGGCAGTGTTATCCTGTGTACATTTGTGTACATTAAATCAATAAATCATAAAAAAAATCATTTTCCCGCTTTACTTTTTAGTGCATACCATCATCATTTTTCGCTTTCCTGTTTTACAGGAAAAAAAAAATAAAAATAAACGCTCCTCGTGAGATTCGAAATTACCTGCTATACGCTACGAGTCCTGCGCCTACAGCACTACACCACAGCGGACGACATCGTCGAAATGCTACTTGTATCAGACATTCCATTTCAAATAACCTAATTAGTTCCGTATATTCGGCGAAAACTACCGATAACAGACCGGAGATGAAATTAGCATATGCCACGCCCTTTGAACTTCAGGGTCAAAAAATACGACAATACCTGTAAGCATTGAGCCATTTTCTTTGTTTTATATCATAGTGTGTTAATTAAATTGGATATTTTTTTCTGCAATGATACATAGCATTAGTTAGGCAGTCTCCATGGAGCTAAATATTTTTGTGAGTTTTAACATCAGAATCTAGGGCGAATATTTGGTACCAGTAAAATGCATTTAAGCCCCCAGTGGCTTAGACTGCTGTCCAATATAAGGTAGTGGCTCTGTTGTTGTTGATTTATTGTTTACTGTTGCTCCATTGTCGGGTTCTCTGTTTGTTCTTTGTTTAGTTATTTCCTTTCATGTTTTGCAATCATTTTGAGGGGGAGAGAGAGCGTATTGCTTTACTGTTAACTGTCTTCCTGATGCCTTGTGACGGTTAATGTTCTGTGGCTCTTCCTCACGATGCAGTGCTGTGATTGTTGTTTTTTCCAGATCACTTTCACTTTTTCTATTTCGGTGACTATAAACACTGTGCAATCACGATATGTTCTCATCTGGAACTCACCAGAAAAAGAAATACCTAGAAATAATTATTACTAGCTAACAGCTCATGAACATACTGCCAATGTTCTCCTTTAATAATAGATATGTCATGTATTTGTAGAAGCATTCAAGGTTGGGCGGTCGAAACCACCCCCGGTTTTAACCGGTTAAAACCGCCCTGGTCAATATGCCAAAAAGTGGTCAATACTGGTCAATACGAATCTGAGTGGTCAATTGAAATTTTTGAATGACCGTTTTGGTGGTTGAATGAGATATTAGGTCACGTTTTACATTCTATTTATTGAAAAAAGAAAAATAATACTGCTTCGTCCCTGCCAAGGGTACTTTTTACCTTAGCACTGACTTCTGCATTACAGTCCAGGCACCTTACACTATCATCACCATAATCATTATCTGATTTTTTATTAGCGTGCAGGTGCAGGGGCCTCATCCATGATCCACATCAGTGGGCCCCTTTCCAGGTAACTGGCTAGCTGCACGCATAGCAGATCTCACACCTGGTCTCCAGGTGCTCCTTTCTTGAGGGTCAAGAAATTCTTTTTTAATCATCAAGGGCAGTCTGTTTTCATCATTTTGAGACAATAACTTACATGAATTTATGACAATGGTTAAATTATTAGCTTAACTGATAACAGCAGATAACAGAATGGCCACACTTTCACACCTCTATATTAACACAGATGCCAGTGAATTAGCCATTGCATTTTAAGCTCAGTGATTGGATAGGTCTAATAAACTGGACACACCTTCTTTTGTCTGAGAGACATGTCCAGTATTTTGACAGTTTTGTTTGTTCTAACTCCTTGATATATTATTAAACATTTAGTGTTTTCTTTAAAATTTTCACACCTTAGTCTTTCCAGTTGAGAAGCCAATTCAATTTGCATTTTAACTAATTGAGCAAAGACTAATTTGTACATGATCATGACCCCTTTGATTATCAATTTGAGGTATTGATTGATTTTTTTGTACTTTCTTTCATTTAATAAGTCACTGATTTGAAAAAAAATTGAAAAAGCTAGTTTTACAATTTTGTCTAGTCTCATTGGTTGCATTTGCTTTACTTGTTTTTTATTAATAAATAATAGACAATAAGTTCAAGTCTTAAGTCTGAACTGAAAGTTGTGGAGATGATTTAGTTTGATCTAAACTGAAAACCTTTACTATTGACATTCATATTTATTTGTTTTAGGTCTATTTAATTATCAATAGTATTATACATTTTTTTAAAGCTATAGCAACTCATAAAACACATTTTCAATTAAGCCTGTATTTTTTTTGAAACTATTTTAAGTCTGTTTATAGAGTCCAGTAGATTGGGATAACTAATTGTAAGTATGTTCATATCAACCAAGTTTTTTTTCAATTGACCAATCGACCACCAATCGACCAGTAATGACCGGTTAAAACCAGTATTGACCACTGGTCTGGTCGATATGCATATTGACCGGTCGATTGCCAACCTTGGAAGCATTTGGATGTATATTTTTTGTTTTCTTGCAATTAACCGAAAAATTGAAGCAGTTGCAAAAGTTAACTCAAGGCTTATCTATCCCAATAAAGCATATGATGCCATGATCTAAAAAAGTCTATGGAGTAAAGGGTTAAGACTATCTTGTAAGGAGATGTTCTATAACAGTCTTCTCATGTAAGTGGCTTCAAGATAAAAATTAGGTGCATATGTTTTCTTAAGCAGGCCTTGTAAAGACATGTTCTATAACATACCTAGCAGGTAAGAAGCTAAACTTAGCAGGTTAGTGGCCTCAAGATGACATTTAGGTACATAGGTTTTCTTAAGCAGGCCCTGTAAAGACATGTTCAATAACATACTTAGCAAGTAAGTAGCTAAAGTTAGTAGGTAAGTGGCCTCAAGATGAAATGGAGGAGCATATGTTCTCTAAAGGATGTCTTGTAAAGACATGTTCTATAACATACCTAGCAGGTAAGAAGCTAGAACTAGCAGGTAAGAGGCTTCAAGATGAAATGGAGGTGCATATGTTCTCTAAAGACTGTATTCTAAGGACATGCTCTATTTTATAGTTAGCTAGACTCTGCAGAACGTGGCGTCTGATCTGGGTTTGCACTGTTTGCGTATGTCCCACAAAAAGGACGCTTGGCTTATACGGGTTAAGCATGCCTTGTGAGGATATGTTCTACAGAAGATTAAACTAGTAAATGGCTTAAAATGACATACTGTATTTACATTTCCACTGCAAGTATATGAATGAACCTTTACATGTTGATTTTCTTCATGACCAAATTGATTTAAGCCACACCCACATACACGCCTGGGCTGATCAACGTCAATGCAATACAATAAAACGATGTATCGCTATGACGTCAAGCGCAGATGATTGGTGTTTTTGACTATTACAAAACCTTTATGTCTTATTTGCTTCAAAATATCCGACAAACCAGTCAAGTTAGGTTAAAGTTGAAAACTGATACTTGAATGATAATATAAAATGTAAATATAAGAAATAAATTCAATTTTGATCTGTTCATTGAATAATAGATACTTTGGGCCACTTGCAATGTAAACGTGAGTCCCTTCGGGTTTACACTTACTTTGCAAGAGACCCAAAGTGTTCGTGATTGCATGAACATACCAAAATCGAATTTATCTCATAAATGGAGGTACATATGTTCTCTTAAATATGTCTATGTTCTATAACAGACTTAGCAGGTAAATGCATACATGATGATACCTGAATGCACATGACCTCTTAGGCATGTCTTTGTTTGTTTCTTTTATTAATTTGTGTCCAGTCAACAATTTTTCATTCATGTCGGGATGATTCCTGGGTTCCTTGGTTGAAAATGTACTTAGCTTAGGACTATACAAGAACACAACGCAGTGTCCCTGGCGAGTTTTAAACCTGCGATCCTTTGACATCGCACTCCTCAAAGCCGAGAGCAAAGCATGTCTTGTTAGGACATATTCCATAACACTTTTGCAGGTTTAAGCCTTCAAGATGATATTGAGTTAAGCATAATTTATCTTAAGCTTAATTTGTGAGGGCATGTTCTACAACGGAATTAGCAATTAAATGGCACCAAAATGCTATTGGGCAACATGCATTCTGTAATGATATGTTCTATGACAAACTTAGCAGGTTAATTGCTTCAAGATGATATGTAGGTGTATATGTTATCTTTGCCCTTTCATCAAGGGCTCAGTTTCTGAGATAAACTCTTCAACTTTAAATTGTAGCAACGACCTTGTGTTAAAAATGGTACATTGAACGGAGTCCTTAAAATTGCAAAAATTGAGGTTTAGATATAAAGTAAATTGAGCAAGCAAACTGTGAAGATTCAATTGAGATGGCTCATGCTCATTTGAGCCATCTCAACTGAATCTACAGAGTCTGTCCTGGCAGACCTTTAAATAGGTTTGAAGGGTTGAATGGGTTATGCTTGTTTTGTAAGGACATGTTCAACAACAGTACTAGCAGGAGAATGTCATCAAATGATATTGAGTGGCATATGTTCTCTTATGCTCATCTTGTCATGTTCTAGAACAAGTTCAACAACTTGATGTCTTCTCAGCATGATAGGTTCGCATATGGTCATTGAAGGAGTGTCTCCAGCCAAAAGAATTGCCACATACAGTGCAGTGAAATGGTTTCTCTTTTGTATGTACAACTAAATGTTCCTTCAGCTCCGATTTTTCAATATATCGCTTGCCACAAAACTCGCAAGCATGTGGCTTTGTCCCACCATGAGTATACTTATGTCGTATAACATGTGAATGGCTTCTAAAATGACGTCCACAAATGTCACATGAAAACTTTCGTTCGCCAGTGTGGACTAGTTTGTGATTTTTCAGACTCCCCTGCCGAGCAAACTGTTTCTTACAGATAGAACACGAGTATGGTTTATCAACCACGTGGCATTTCCTGTGACCAATCAATGATGACTGGCTGGTAAATGATTTCCCACATTCCAAACATAAAAATGATTTTTCTCCTGTATGCTTCTGCATGTGAACCCTTAGATTTGACTTCAGTGTGAATCGCTTCTTGCATATTTCACATTCATGTCCTTTCATCCCTGAGTGAGTCAGACTCAGCATGTGGTCGTTAAGGCCAGTTAACGTAGAAAAAGATTTAGGACACAAAGAGCAAAAATAATCTTTCTGTCCACTATGTGTCACCATATGTTTCCGTAATTGGTACTTAGCAATAAACCTTTTGCCACAAAGAGTACAAGGATAAGGCTTCAGTCCAGTGTGGGTTTGTTTATGTCTCTTGAGATCAGATCTTTGAAATGATTTGTTACATATATCACAAGAATATCGTATTCCAGTGTGGACGGCCCTATGTCTTCTGAGATTGGAATCACAGGTGTAACGTTTAGGACATAAGGAACATTTGTAAGGCTTTTCTCCTGTGTGAATAACAATATGAGTTTTTAGAGCTATTGGTGTTTTAAATTCTTTATTACACTCGGAGCAAATGAAACGTTTTTCTGGCTCTTTTCCTATATGAGTATAGACATGGTCTCTCACAGTTGTAAATACTGTAAACCGCTTATTACATGTATCACATCTGTACATTTTCACTCCAGAGTGACTGAACTCATGATTCTTGATATCTTTATATCGTGAACATATATAATCACATTGCGAGCAAGAGAAAGGTTTATTTCCTGTATGAACAGGCATGTGCTCCCGTAGGTTTCCACTTGTCCGAAATGGTTTGAAGCAAACAGAACAGAAATACTGTTTAACATCAGTGTGAGTACGCATGTGAGATCTAAGTGATCCTTTGGATGCCAGTGACTTATTGCATATTTTACACGAATACTGCTTTAACCCATCATGACGTAACATGTGTCTTTCTAGCTCAACTTTTGATGAGAGTGTTTGACTACAAATTGTACATGAGTAATCACTCTTTATGACGTGAGTTAATGCGTGTTTTTGTAGAGCTGACTCAAATTTATAGCGCTTGTTACAAACATTGCAGTTATAGGGTTTACTTTCGCTGTGTACGGACATGATGTGCGCATCTAGGTTCAGTTTTGTTGGAAATTGTTTGTCACATAGCAGACACGAGTTTGCCCTAACACCATTGTGGATACCCATATGAGCATCGAGTTTATATTTGTTTAAAAACTTCTTTTTGCACACTTTACATTTATAAAGTGTCTCTCCTGAATGAATCTTCTCGTGCAAGAGAAATTTGGATTTAACAGCATAACCTTTACCACAATATTTACATGAATACAGGGAATGGCCAATATGATGAGTCATATGTCGAGATATAGCGATAATGTCTAAGAAACGACCATTACATAAGTCACAATGATATAACTTCCTACCAGTGTGAAGGACCATATGCCTTTCAATACCTGACTTTTCTGTAAATTTCCTATTACATATGTCACATGTGTAAGGCTTTTCACCAGTATGAACGCTCATATGTCTCTTGAGGTTTTCTTTTACTGTAAACTCAGCCTGGCAAATACCACACGAGTATGGTCTATGACCTGTATGGTACATCATATGGGTCGTCAGTTGGTACGAAAATGTAAATTTTTCATCACATATATTGCATCTGTGTGTTTTCATTCCTAAATGTCTCTTTCTATGTTTAGCTAAAGATGCCGCTGATTTATATATATTGTCGCAGAGTTCACACGGATATGACATGCCTTTATGACTCATGCAGTGCCTTTCAAATGACTGTTTACATTTGAAATGAGAACCGCAAAGTTCGCATTTAAAGGGCCGTTTAACTAGATTTGCTTGGTCAGGTTCGAGTTTACTTTTTTTGGTAAAAATGCCATTAGGAAAAAATTTGATATCATGGCTCAACGCATACTTCTTAATAATTGTATCTGTGTTTCTAATTGACTGTCTACAAATTTTCCAACCAACACCCAGCTCTTCTTTACTGTTGATACTAGTCCCTTCACTCCAAATACGTTTAACTTCATTGCAGGCATTTGCTCCTTCACTGTTGATACTTATCTTTTCACTACAGATATGTTCACCTTCACTCTTGATACTTTTCCCTTTACAGCGGATATTTGATCCTTCACTGTTGGTACTTTCCTTTTCACAGCAGATATTTGCAACTTCACTCTTGATACTTTTCCCATCACAGCAGATATTTGGTCGTTCAATGTTGGTACGATCCTTTTCACTGCAGATATTTGCAACTTCACACTTAATAACTTTTGTTTCACTGTAGGTATTTCCACCTTCATTGTTGATACATGCCCTTTCACTGAAGATATTATCATTGTTGATACTTTTCTCTTCACTACACGTTATTTCTTCTTGATTCTTTATACGTTTCGCTTCGCTGCTCAATTTTGCTCTTTCGCTGTTTATAGTTTTCCCTTCACAGCAGATAATGTCTCCTTTACTGTTGTTACTTTTTCGTTCATTGCAGATATTTTCAGTTTCACTGTTGATACTGAACCCTTCATTGCGAATTTTTGCACCTTCATTGTTGACACGTTTGCCTTCATTGAAGATATCTGCTCCTTCACAGTTGGCCATTTTCCTATCACTACAGATATTTGCCCTTTTACTGATTATACTAACCCTTCATTGCATACGCTTGGACCATCATTTCAATACATTCTCTTCACTGCATATATTTGCTTTCTCACTGTTGATAATTTTTCTTTCACTGCAGATATTTTCTTTTCATTTTTAATACTTTTCTCTTCATTACATATCTCCTTCCTTGTTACAGTAAACCTGTGTAAAATGGCTACTCAAAAATAGACAAAATAAAGATCTTGATGATAAATAGTAGCTTGATGAAGGTTAGAAGTATTGCAGAATGCTCCCCTTGGAGCATTCTGCAATACTTTTGACCTGCATTAAGCATTAACTGTTATTGAAAACCATTTTTTGGTCATTTTGAGAGTGTGCGTTTTACGCAGGTTTTACTGCAATATGTTTCTCTTTAAAGCTGATACTTTCTCTCTCACTGCTGATATCTTTAATGTGCTGTCTCTTGAAGTGTGACTGAAAGAAAGCAGAGTTAAAGTGAATTTTCGTTGAGAGTAGATGGTTATATAATTTAAAACTATAGAGCCCTGGGGTCCAGGATCGCTCACATGGGTGCTGGCTCATATAAAGTGACAATAAAAATGAATTTTGACCTGTAGTTCAGAAAAACACGTCGTTTAAAGGTGGATCTGATTTACTGCACTGGTAGTCATTTTGTTTGGTGGAGCAAAACCATTTGAGCCGTTTTGGTGAGACATGAGAAACATTTGTGTGAAAATATTTTGAATTTGGACCAGTGGTTCTGAAGCAAATGATATTTAAAAATGCTTCTTATCTATAACACTGGACATCCTTTTGTTTGGTGAAGTAGAACGGGAAGCGAGTTCAACAATACGAGCGCTCCCACGAGCGCTTGTCAGTGTGATCATTACATTTTGAACGATAGCGAGTGCTCGCTCAATAAAAAATGGCTGCGCCCAGTAACAAACAAATCAAATCCCACCATTGGTTGGAAATCAAAGCGAAACAACTACCTAACTTCAGTTTAAATTGTCCCATTTCATATATCCACACAAAGAAACATACATCGTCATTCCGAAAATGGAATCTGAAAATATTGCGTGGATAGTCCATCACGAAAACCCATTATTGTTTTGGTAGCCATCTTGGATTTTCGGGCGATACACCTATCAACTTGAATCACGAGCGCTTGCAAGCACCTTGGCGAGCGCATGTGTTGAGAGAGAAAGCACCCGATAGCAATCCGAGTGCTCGCATTGTTGAACACGCCTCGGTTGTACATTTCTATAAGAATGCAATTTGATAAACATTACCGTGCAATTATACTGAGGGGAATAAGTTTAGCAATATACTTTGGAGAATCTCAGTTTAGAAGGAATATGCTTTTTAATTTCATAATATCAAACAAGAAGGCAAGACGGTCCTGAATCGCTCACCTGAGTTTTGTTCAAAGCTTACATAAAGGTATCTGTTGAAAGCTGGCATAATTTGAACAAACTTAGTTGATGTCCACTTTCAAAGCTCTAGGTTTCAGACAAGAGGATTTTTTCATATTTTCCTTGTATAAGTCTATATGACCCCTGTAGAGGGCCCATTTTAGTCCAAGGGGCATGATTTGAACACACATGGCAGATATCTACTAGATGATTACACATACCAAATATCAAGGCTTTATGCCTTGTGGTTTCAGACTAGAAGATTTTATTCATATATTTCCTTTATAGGCCAATGCAATACACGGGACTCTGGATGAGCCCATTTTAGACCCCAGGGGCATAGTTTGAACAAACTTGGTAGAGGTCTACTAGGTGATGCGACATACTAAATATCAAGGCTCTTGGCCATGTGGTTTTAACCAAGAAGAATTTTCCATATATTTCCTATATAAGCTTATGTAATACATGTGACCCCCAGGGCCAGCCCATATTTGGCCCAAGATGCATACTTCGAACAAAAATGGTAGAAATCTACTAGATTATGCTACATATAAACAAGAACAAACTCTGCTCTGGACCTGCGTCGCCAGTGCACATCTTCAATATGCGAACAATCATTATAGAAAGTTTGAATATAAAGGAATGAAATCTGTTTTAATTACAGATTATACACAAATAAACAATGTAAGCTCTCCAAAGGTGGTGTAGACGTAATAATGTCTAAGTTCAACAATCTCAAAAATATTACGAAATGTGCTCAGAATATAGTGTGCACACATGTTGAATGTGTGAGCAATCATAATGTATAAAGTTTGAATATGAAGGAATGAAAACTGCTAGAGTCACATATAACACAAACCAGACACCCCCTAAGTATTTTGGATGGATATTATATCTAAGTTCAACAGACCTAAACAATAAAATAATATTTATCAAATGTGCACAAAATAGGAGGTGCACATGTTCAATGTATGTATAATCATTTTGCAAAGTTTGAATATGAAGGTATGATAACTTTTGGAGTTACCGATTACACAAACCAGACACCGTTTTAGCATTTTAGAGAAAAAAATGTTTAAGTTCAAGACCCCCAAAAATGAAAAAAAAAATCATGAAATGTATACAAAATAGGATGTGCACATCTTCAATGTATGAACAATCATTATGCAAAGTTTGAATGTAAAGGAATGAAAACTATTAGAGTTACAGATTACACAAACCTGACAGCCCCTATGCATTCCGGAAGGGAAAAATGTCTAAGTTCAACACCCGTAAAATGAGAGAATATTTATCAAATGTGCACAAAATGGAAGGTGCACGTCTTCAATGTATGAACAATCATTAGGCAAAGTTGAATATAAAGGAATGATAACTGTTGGAGTTACAGGTTACACAAACTAGGCACCCCAAAAGTGTTGCGGACGGACAGACCAACGGACGAACGAACGAACAAACGGACGAACGAACAAACAAACATACAAACAAACGAACGGACAGACGGACGGAGTGGAACCACTACTAGACCTGCTTTCGCTAAAGCTACGCAGGTAAAACTCAAGCCTCTGGGTCTTGTGGTTTCAGATAAGAAGATTTTTTCATGCTTTCTCTATTTAATACTGATTATGTCAATAAAAATTCCAAAGGGAATTTATTCATACTAAAACACTATCTTAACTCTGTTTCAAATTTTCGGCCTCTTGGCCTTTGTCAAGAAACAAATAACTGGATTTATGTTGCGAGCTACATCTCGATATGTCTAAGCTAACCAGAGGCCGAAAATTTGAAACAGAGTTAAGATAGTGTTCTCTGTCTAAGCCTATTTAAAACATGTGACCCCCTGGGCGAGGCCATTTTTGGCCCCAGGGGCATATTTGAACAAACTTGGTAGAGGTCTACACCAAATATCCAGCCTCTATGCCCTGTTGTTTAAGACAAGAATATTTTTTTCATTTTTTTCCTATGTAAGCCTATACAAAACATGTGACCCCAAGACTGGCCCATTTTTGGCCCCAGCGGCATAATTTGAACAAACTTAGTTGAGGTCTTCTAGGTGATGCTACAGACCAAATATCAAGGCTCTTGGCCTTGTGACTTCAGACAAGAATATTTTATCATGATTTCCCCATATAAGCATATAGAAAACATGTGACCCCTGTGTGGGCCCATTTTTGGCCCAAGGGGCATACTTTGAACAAACTTGGCAGAGGTCCACTTGATGATGCTATATACTAAATATCAAGGCTCGAGTCTATGTGGTTTCAGACAAAAAAGATTTTTAAAATTTTCATTTTGAAAATCTATTTTTAGCCTGTGTGACCTAGATGTGCAACGGATTGGAACCATTTTAACAATTATTAACGATGGCAATATTATTATCATTCTGGAAAAGTTTGGTAAAACTCACTCCAGTAGTTTAGGAGATGTCCTTTGAAGCAATTGTTGCGATACATGACCCATGATGCACAACACACGACGGACATCCGATGATCACAATTGCCCACCACGAGCCAATGGCTCAGGTAAGCTAAAACTCATTTGACAGTTCATATAAAGTCCATTTAAAAATCCCCTTGCTAAAACAGCTCATCTGGCAATAGCGATTATAGTTTTCTGCTAAAAGTAAGGAAGGGTGCAAAGATCAGGAATCAATACAATCAAGTACCATACCTGACCCAGGGTACCAATGTGAAAGTGACAAACTCACAGTAAGACACCACAGACGAGAGACAAGAGGTCAGCCCTTTCCCAGTTGACCACAAAGCACAAATAAACAGACGTGCATGAAAGCATAGCAAAACAAGACAGAAATAACACAAATGATCCACAAAAGAAGCACCGCCTTGGAACGGTCAGTAAAATATTTTACTGGAGGGCTTAAACCGGTTTAACGGTGCACAAACTTCACCCTTAGTTCAGATGGCGATCAAGGCCCATTGATGTTTGGTTTGCATGGAAGACCCCTAACTTATCAATGCATCATCCTTGGAACGGTCAGTAAAATATTTTACTGGAGGGCTTAAACCAGTTTCATGGCCCCAACCTCGCCCTTAATTCTGATGTGGACCAGTACATATTTGGGAAAGTGAAAAAACACGACAGCCAAGAGTTTAGCCTTTTCCCAGCAGGTGACCACAAGGCTACAAGGAACAGACACGACAGCACAACACACACCGACATGAAGCATAACTAACAAAAACGATCCACATGACCTGAGATGTCCATACTTTCTAAGGTTTTACTTTGCTTAACCAAACAATAGATATTTTGCGCAACCACACAACAGATATTTAGATGAGTTTTGTATTGCGGATTCAAAGCTATGTGAGAATTAATGGCAACTCCACCTATTTGTTAGCTACCTATCAACCCTTATCCAACCACTATCTTCACTCCAAAATAGTATCCACCCTCTATGTCTGCTGTATACACTCGAACACTCCCCAGACCAGATTTTTACATGGAAGCAAACAATACAAACCCTGATCAGAGTGCTACCACAGGAGCATTCTGATCTGTGTCCATATTGTTTGTCATCTAGACCACTCGAGAACATGAGCAGATGACAAAAGTCTTGACTGACAAAAGGTTAAAATGGCTTTTTGGGGGTAATCTCATATATCAATGAATCAAGTGGAGATACATGCTATTGCTTTGTACAAAAAATGAAGATGTTTCATCAAAAGTATGTTCCTGAACAAAATAAGAAAGAATGAGAAAAAACACACACATAAAACAAATATGGTATACCCCAGCCAATATGACGACACATTGGAAGTAAACCACTTACAAAATGTAGGTGTAATACCTTTGGCTGAGAGCCAGTAATGATTTTGGAGCCAGCCATTATGGAATACATACAATAAAAATGGGTTTCAATCATTTTAGAATGCTCGTGACTTTTCAGTATAGAGGGTTGCACCATTTGGACATGTACTGCACTTCAATAATTGAAAGGTTGCTTAAGTCAAACATTCATTTTGATTGCAGATATCTGGAACTATGAAATGCATGCATAATTAGTTTAGTTTTTAATGTATTAAATGTTAGAGATGGAACTGAATCTGAATATTCTTCAATTGTTTTTCTGAGTATAAAAGCCAAATTAAATGAACTGTGTGAAGTTGGCTTGAAGTATGGAGTCTGGGTTTTGGAATTCAATTCCACACTCAATTAAACATGCGCATGCAAACCAATCATTTTAGAAAAAGTACACTTTTCAAATGACTATTACAACTAGCTCTGCGAAACCTTTATATTCAAGTAAGGCAACAATAGGGCGGTACCAGTCAAGGTAAACACATTCGTGTGTCTCTGTACGATAGAGGATAATCTTCAGTCATTGTGATCAGGTCATGATGGCCGAACTTACCCCGCCAAGCGGACGAGAAATGAAGAAGATGAATTCAGGCGTGAAATGGTGGAGAGGAGGAAACGTGTGAATAAATTGGGAGGTATCTTCGCCCTAAATATAGCACATGAATTTGGTAAACAAAGTAGGCATATGGAACTTTCAGATAAAATCTTGAACATTGATAAACTGCGGGGTAAACAGCTGAGAAAGATTGTCAAGAAAGAAGTATTACACAACGTCATTTTAGGCCCCTAGATGATTTTGTGGAATTGATCAAAAGTAAAGGAAAAGGTTTCTGATTTTCAAGAAAGATTTACAACGGGCTTATCGAGAGATAATTATATGTCCTCAGATTATTACTTAGTTTCCTTTGTTTGGGGTTGATACTGTTTTATGTATGGGTTTGCGAAATGCAGCCACAATTGGCCAGAGAGTGACAAATGCTATAGTATTCATCCTATTTAAAACAGGGATTCAGATTTTAAAATTTTGATGACCTGGCTGGTGCAGAAAAGAAAGAAAATGCTAAATTTGCTTACTGTTGTCTTGGAGCTGTTTTAGAGAAATGTGGTATTGAGGAAGCTATTGATAATGCCTGCCCCCTTCAGAGAGTATGATTTTAGGAGTTCTTTTCAATACACTTACTATGATCATTGAGGTGACAAAAGAACGTTTTATAGAGAATTATAGATAAGAAACTTGATCTTTAGTTGGTTGGCATTTGAACATGCTTCTATTAAACAGATTCAGTCATTATTGGGAGAGTTGAACTTTTTTGGGTCCTATGAGAGGCCTAGCAGAATTTTTATTTCAAGACTTCTTACTTGGTTAAGGTGACAGGAGTCTGAAACACAATATCCCAGACTTTGTCAAAAAGGATTTAATCTGGTGGAGCAGATTTTAGCCCATTTACAATGGTGTCTATGATGTTATATGAAGAATGGTCTTCCCCAGATGCTGTGTTTTCTTCAGACAGCTGTTTGCAAGGTTGTGGTGGTATTTGGAAAGGGACATTCTTTCACAGTTAATTTTAAGGGAGATATTGAAGAAAAAAATTCATATCACAGCTCAGGGGTTTTTAATCATCCTTGTTTGCTTAAGATTGTGGCGAAATATTTTCAAAGGACAGCCGATTTTAGTTTTTTGTGACAATATGGTTGCCTGCAAGGTTATCAACACCGGTAGGTCAAGATGTGACATTTTGCAGGCGTTTCTGAGAGAGATTTGTTTTTTTTGCAGCCACTTTTGAATTTGAGCTCAGAGCCAAGCACTTGGAAGCCGTCAATAACCTGATTGCTGATCATCTTTCCAGGTGGCACTTTGATATCAGGCATGAAGAGTCTTTTTTGAAGCTGACTTCTGAATTTAATTTGATAGAATATCCTGTAGAAGACCATCATTTCAAACTCTTGAATGATTGGTAATTTTTTGGGGGGTGGGGTCAGAACAAGAACTGGACAGTCTTAAACAAGATTTGAAGTCCTCTAGTAAGGCGGCCTATGATGTGGGTCAAAAAGGAATCTTCGTAATCAATGGCAATCCTTTTTTTTTTGTTAGTTTTTATTTTAAATTGGCCTTTTTACCAACTAGTACTGAAACTTTAAAATGATATGCTCCGTTTCTCAGTATATCTTTTAAGTCAGTACAATCCATTCATAATTATATTAGTGGCGTTAAGACAATTCGTTTATTATTGGGCGTTCCGATTGAACATATTAATAAAAATATTTTGAATCTGTCTTTGAAGGGAATAGCTAAATTTAATCCCCATTGGATCCTGCACGCAGAGGGTATGGCTCCTGCTATTCTTTTTAAAATTTCTTCGGTTCTACATATTTCTTCTCCTGTGGATTTGGTTTACTGGTGCTTGTTTTTGTTTGCCTTTTTCCTATTAGCTAGGATGTCTAATTTAGTTCCCACAACAAAAGAGGATCTGAAGCAAAGAACATTTCTTCTTCGTGCTGATGGTGTTATTCATAGGCACTATGTTTGGAAGTAAGACTATCCAATCTGGTGAAAGATTATTACATATCCCATCAGGCTATACTTTGTCCTGTATTAGCATTTAAGCGTATGCACACTTTATTAAGGCTTCTGGCCCTATGCGTTTTGGGAGATATAATTGGCATATTGGTGGCTTTAGTATCCTTTGCAGACTGGAGACATTTTTATGTCATTATTGCTAGCTCTAACATAAGGTCAATACTTTAGGCCGTTCATTATTTGATTCCTAAACGGTCCTACTCATACCTAACAGGGACTTGTAGTTGATTTGAAGAGGTGAGTCATATGACATTGAGGAGTATTATAATTAAATGCCAGTGATTATGACATTTGTGTTCTTAAAATTGTAATCCTAGATTACCTGTTTAAGGTATTTAAGAGGGCTCGTTGCGTGGATTACCAGTGAGGCCTATTAATAATACTAAGCTTTGAATACAAGTTGTTGAGAGTTCCTTGTCTTGTATACATAGAGGCTTTCTGGATAGTTAAATTTTGATTAAAAAAGATAACATTGGGTTCCTTACTTGGATTCCGGTGAGGCCTTTGATATAAATTGCTATTAATCGTGTATTGCTCCCTTCTTGGATTTTCAGTAGGGCTAGTCCTGAATATTGGCTTACCTGGACTCTCAGTAAGGCTGGTATTGAATCTCTAATTTTGCTCCCTACTTTGGTTCCCGGTAGGGCTGGTTTATTTGAATATTTAAGTTGAGGGTCTTTCTTATTACTATTTGTTTACTTGATAACTGTAAGTTATAAGAGATTAGAGATTTCTTTTTGTTTCATATATTTGTATCCGTCGAAGAGTTAAGGTCAAATAAATATTTTTTGTTTTTATTCCTCAATGTCTTTGACTTTTTGGATAGTAGGAAAATAATTAAAAATGTAGTTTCTATGGAAAATTTTCTCGCCATTCAAGAAAATGAGTTTTCAGTTACAAAATCAATGCACCCCTTAAAAATGCAGCTATTGTATAATAATCTCATTTTTGTAGATTGTTTGACAGCACATTAATGAAAGAATTGCTGGTGGGAAGCAAAAAAGGGAAACATAAATGTTGACTTGTGGTAGCCTTGGTTCGGAGAGAGTGTGTGGGGTTGGGAAGGGATGGTAGGTGTGCTTTTATATCCTGGTAAGATAAGATAAGAAAATTTATTTTAAGACGGCATGACAGTAAAACAGAGAAACATAAGCTCTAATGAGCTTTTGACCGTCTATAAGTTAACATACAATTATAAGATAAGATAATGTTTCGACAATAATTACAAGGGATAACCTAAAAAAAGATTGAAATAAATTAATGTATATCTGAAACATAAACATATAAAATTTTAGCAATCTTAAGGCATTAAGACTTCATACATACTAAGCATTAGCTAAAAGATTAAAAAAGCAAATGAGTACTTTACAATTAAGAGAGTATATGCAGCACATAAGAGCAAATAGCAAATAATAATAAAACTAGGGCATTCAAGCTAAAATAAACAAAAGCACATATATATTATAGCACAAGAATACACCATGTTGCAGCATTGAGACCAGCAATCCATGCTGGTGCCAATACTGCCCCATCATGTATTAACATTAACTTAAAATGAAACAAACAAAGCTGAAACAACACAGAAAGCGCAACAACAAACATGCGATTGAACTCAGACAGGCTGCTGGGCATCCTGCAGAACAGCTACCTACATAAATTACATTTGCAGTCTTTACCACTCCAATTGGAAATTAGAGCTTTGAATTGATTGAAGCTGCTTACTTGTCTAAAATTATCTGGGAAGCTGTTCCACAGGACGGCAGCTGCAAATCTGAAACTTTTCTTACCGTATTTTGTTGTGCGAACTTGCGGCACCTGCAAAACATTTTGGTATCTAAAGTTATAAGAAGAACAGTCTCTTATCCTAACCAGATCAGACAATACAGGGGGAGACATATTGTTAAAGATGCGAAATGTCTCCACTGCCATTGTTCTTAATCTCTTAATATGCAAGCAAGGAATGTTTGCTCTGTTTAGTAACTCTTCATAAGTTGATTTAAAATCATCGTAGACAAATCTCAATGCACGCTCTTGAATTTTTTCCAATTTTTTGGAGTTACTTTCAGAACAAAAATGCCAGGCAAGCGGGCAGTAATTAAAATTAGATAATATAAAAGTATGAAAAATTGTAAGTTTATTTAGTCTTGATAAAAAAGGACTCAACCTCTTCAAGACATTCAACTGCTGACCTGCTTTTCTACAAAGATTACTGATATGATGATCAAAATTTAGTTGGTAATCTATATCTACACCAAGCAATTTCACTACATCCTCACAATTTATTTGAGTATCAGAAGGTAGGCTGGTCTAATGTGGTTAGGGAGCTTTGGTGGCGGTTTGGGGTGGTTTGCTGGAGGTTTGGGGTGGTGAGGGATTATTCCATGGACCGCTTGTATACTCATGCAAACAAACTCGTCACAAGTGATGTCCAAATATGCTTCCCAGCTCCAAGCTAAATATAGCCATATGAACAGGCTCCGGTCTCCCCTGACTAGCCCATTCTGAGGGTGGGTCAGAATTTGTCTCACGTGTGCAGGGCAGATTGGAATTGCCGGTTACAAATATCGGCTTTTTCGTTAGCATCAGTTTTTAAAATTCCATTTTCCTATAACATCAGAATAGTATCCACTTTTGTCGTTGACGGCTGTTGTGTTCGAGCTCAAACTAAGCCTCGACACTTTGAGTGTTTCTATTTTATTGCCCTAAGTCTTTAGTACCGAAATTTTGACGCAATTTTCTTACCTCGCAGTATTTGTAGCCTGTGCATTGATTGCCGTTCCCTAAATTGCATAATTCTCAGAAATAAATTATATTATCCGCAGTGTGAATTATGTGCGATAACTCTTGCATTGAAAAATATATATCTGCAACCGCAGTAGAACCTACGGTTATAAGGAATGTACAAGTAATTTGACTAAAAGTATCGTTATCTTGCACAATGTCATTTTTGCACACGTCAAAAGTCAAGTCAAATTTATTATTCAAGAGCCTCTAACCGAGGGTATAAGAATTATACAACATACAAATAAAACATACATAAAAACTAATGATGAACAACTATAGTACATACAAATGATTGAGCGAAAGAATTCGGACATAATTTTAAATAGTTTGCATATAGGGGAGACCGGGGCTAAATATAGTTCGACCTCATTTTAGAAAGCGTACAATTTTCGAAGGACTATAACATCTTGGTCTGCGAAACCTATATATTTTAGTAAGGCACAATAGGGCATTACCAGTCCCCGTAAATCCCATCATGTGTCTCTGTACGATAAAGGGTAATCTTCATTCAAGGCGAACAGGTCATCATGGCCGAACTTAACCCGCCATGGGGTAAGTTCGGCCACCCCTCTTGACAAGTTCGGCAAAGGAGCCGTCCAGGCCTATTATTATTCAGTCAAACTTCTGTAGTTGGAATTGCAAAGGGTCAAGAAAATGTAACCGCATTAACCTAACATATAAACTATCCGAGTTGGTTCTTCGGAATACAAATTAACCAAAAATGAGTCTGAAAATGTCGCATTAAATTGTCCGAGTTTTCGTCTTGCTTTTTCGGCCGATTTATTCTTTAAATTGCTTTTGGGACTGCCTAACCCATTAATGCCAAATAAAATGTCCCACCTTTATCAAACGGACGAACCAGTTTTAAATCAAAGGGCTTTTGGGTATACCTTTCATCAAAATTTATAATCTGTAAACAATCAGTGGAGACAATGATCAGACTCCGCACTCTGTGGCGTCCGATCTAGGCATGTGAGTCTTTACTGTGTACCAATGACCCAGAGAAAAGCTCTATGTATGTATGGGTTTACATTTTTTTAAACTTATTTCTTTCTAATCTTTGAATACATCTCGTTTTATTTGTTGTAGATCTACTATAAAAAAAAAAAAAAAAAAAAAAAAAAAAAAAAAAAAAAATAATAATAATAATAATAATAATAATAATAATAATAATAATAATGATAATAATAATAATAATAATAATAATGATAATAGTAAACAGAAATAACGTGTCTTAGACAGTTTTTTTTCGGTCGGCCATGGCCGGCCGCTTATATAAACTTCAATCAAAACATACATCAAATTCAGGTTTTGACCAACCCTTTATGCCGTGCTCAGGCTATATTTTATTCGCTGCCGAACAACGAAATATCATGGGTTGACCTACAGCGCGAAGTAAACTGTCCGTGAAATATGTAGGGCTACCTATAGCGTGAGGCAAGCTCGTTTGCGAATTTAAATTTCACAAAGAAGGCGTCAATTTGCCCTGTCGCTTATATAAACGCAATAAGTATTAGCTTTTCAAAAAAGCTGGCGAAACTAAAACGTCCCAAAGTCAAAACGTCCTTAATTGGCAAAGAGTGCGAGCGAACTTCACATCAGTAAACGTACTTATATGATTGTCACCCACATCTGATCACATAGAATTACTATGAATTCAGGCACTGTCTTATGACGGTCATGACAAACAGGTTTTATGCCCCCAAAAGGAGGCATATAGAAATCAAACTGCCTGTCCTTAGTGTCCTAAGTGTTTGAGTGTTCATATCATATCCGGAGTATATCTCCTATATTATTTTTAGGTAGGAATGCCAAAATTCGTGTCTTAATGCATTTAGGGTCATGGAGCGTCACGCACCTTTACCACTGCCATCAGATCTAGAAAAATCGTGTCAGTAGCATGAATCCTAGGAATCCCAAATTTGGTTTGTGAACACATCTATGGGGTCACGGAGTCCGTACATATACAGTTAAGCGACCACTGTGACCTTGATTTTCTGGCATCAGTTTTAAGAAAAATGTGGTGTCTAGTGTTGTCAAATGATTTTCCATAAATGTGTCGCATGCTAGATACATTACCATAACATACCATGCATAAGCCGGATGCTTTCAAAAGATCAAGCAACATCCTCGCTTGAAGCATGTGTTAAATGGTAACAAATCACAGTTCAGATATTAATATTCAGAGCTTAGAATAATTCTACATGTACAAGCTCTAGAAGTTCAAAATGGAAGCATGCAGTGGGCAAGAATACATACAACGATAGGGCTTAACGACCGCCAGCTTTTTTGAAAAGCTAATACTTGTTTTACTTTTGACTTCAATGTAAAACTGCGGTCTGAAACTTTCGTTGTAATACACGTAATCAGCCAGTCAGTTGTTGTGCTAAATATGAACACGGAGGTATTTAGAATCCATGATATGAACGTCCTTTACAAAAAAGGTGTTCTAAAATACAATGGCAAATATTTTTATGTAAGTGTGGGGCAAGTTTGCCTACAAGCCGAACTTGTCTCGACTTAAGTGGCCGAACTTGTCCCTGACAGACTTTTTCCAAATATCACGTGACAGCTCCTTTTAAGACGCAAATGAATTAACAATCTTTTATATCGAAGCACATACTCCTTTCGTATTAAAAATATAGAATTTAAATCAGAATCTTAACATATCTTTAGATAAATAAAAACTTAATGACTATGAAAAATTTACTAATCATGCAAAAAAACGACTTTTCTGTTACAATATCAATGTAACGTTCAACAATGCAGCCATTGCGTACCCAGGTATACAAACTCGTCACAAGTAAATTTCCAAATATGTTTCCCAGCCCCATATCTTAGTTAACATGCTAAATATAGCCACATGCCGAACATGCCCCGTTCTCACCTACAGTTGATTTCCAGTCTGTTAATAATACAGTTTGGCCTTAAAACATAGAACATAGCAAGATAAACAATGCTGACCTCAGTAAATCTGCTTAAAGTAAGTAAGGGTGCAAAGATCAGGAATCGATACAATCAAGTACCACACCTGACCCAGGATACCAATGGGAAATTGACAAACTCACAGTAAGACACCACAAACGAGAGCCAAGAGGTCAGCCCTTTTCCATCAGGTGACCACAAAGCACATATAAACAGACACACACAAAGGCATAGCAAACACAAGACAAAAAACCATTAAAGATCCAAAAAAGAAGTACCGCCATGGAACGGTCAGTAAAATATTTTTTACATTTTATATTTTAAAAGCAACTTTATCCAGGGCAGGACTGTTTTTCTACAATAGAAGTTAAAAGTGAAAACTACTTATTAATTGATGGAAGCTAGAGAACGTACAAAGAGTACAGTATTACTTAAGTAATGCTAGAATGACTTTTACTTACACATTTTGCAATGCGAAGGATAACATTATATTCTGATACATTTAAAAGATCATGGTGTTTTTGAGTGTTGTGTTTTATAGTACTCCTGAGGAATATATTTTTTCCTCTCCGTTTTCAAGTAGTCACATTAAAAATATAATGGTACTCATCGCCTAATTTTGCACTATTACAAAGGTTGCAAATTTTATCATCTCTTGCAATACATAAAATCTGCCTTTTTCAATACGCAACTTGTGATTTGTACATCTAAACTTGCTAAAAGGAATTCTTAAATCTGTAGGTAATAAAGTTGAATATTTGTCAAACCATGATTATGCTTGAAATTCTAAAATTAATTAGAAAGTTCAAATATAGAATTATACCAGGTCTGCTTAAACTGATCAATAAGGCGTTTTTTATCATTTTCGGTAAACCACAGTTATAAGGAACATTTTGGTGGATCCAATATTCAGAATATCCAAAATTAGTTAATGTGTTTTGAACACAGTCTAACCATTTTGAAAAGTAGAAATTTCGTATATGCATTTTGTACATAAGATTATAAAGAATACATGAAAGTTTGTCTCTCCATTTTTTTTCCAAAAACCAATCATGCGCGATTTGATCAAAATATCTGCAGTGTAACGACCCAATTCACCATATTAGATAGCATTAGGTGTGCTCTTTTTAAAGCTCATTATAATCTTATAGAATTGTAAAAAATAAAGATTCAATGATGTCAGATTTCTCATAACCATATATTTCAGAACCATACAATAAAATCGGTACAACCATAGAATAAAACATTTGCAACTGCATATCAATTGGTAAATTAAGTTTTTTAGTTTTCCTTAAAACACTAAACATAGCTTTTTCGCCTCAGTTCTAAAAGGTGATTTTTATGCTATATGTTACAATATCCTAAGATCTGCCAATGAAGCTATAAAGTATCGGCGTATCTCCGTACATACCGATGTCTTGGCACATTAACAGTATGAATTTACCTTAGTTTGCAAATATCATGCTTAAAACATGATAATATGCAGACCTTTAGTCATAAAAGCAATCTTTCAAAATAAACAAAACTGTTTCATCATTCATATCTGAATTCACAGCATTGAAACACCTTCTTTGAAACAGTTTCTGTTATCAACGTTACCTTACTTACTTACTTACTTACTTACTTATGTAAAATAGATACAGTATGTAATATTTTGATAGATTATGTCAAATTATGGATGTCAATTTTAGAATATATATTTTAAAAGGCTTATGTTATTGAACTGTACTGAGCAAATTTAGCATTGTTATGTCTTTTAATACATGTTCTGTTGTATACATTACCTGATCTACTTATATTAATATATAACGTTAACTTGCAATATTTTGATTGATTGTTCAAATACTGAATATCAATCAATCGAATTTAACAAGTCTTAAGCCATTGGATTACTTAGCAAACTTTGATCACGTACTATGTTACAAAGTATTTATATATAATATGTATGTTTAGCTCATTAACTCAAAACAACTAATACTTCTAAACAAACACTGTAACAATCATTGAAAATGTAATGGATAATTGAATTTTTAAGACTTTAATGTTATCTGTTATTCCGGAGCACAACAGTGCACGCAATTCAGTCAGCCTGTCATACTAGAAAAGGGTTAAAGGTTAACGATGACCAGGAACTGGTGCAATGAGAACAAAAGTTCTGCCCTCAAAATCAAAATGGGATAGGACTTAGATTACAAACAGACATAACACAAACAGAACATAATGGTTAACCAAGTCAGCACATCTCCCAATAGGTGGCCACTTGGCTACATAAACCTTACTATGTTTTATAAACAGTAAGTGAGTATGATCAGGAAATACCACACTCACATACCGCAGACAAACCCATGTAACCCTGAGGAGGAGTCACACAACAATCACGAGACACCAGGAAGACAAACCAAGCAAAGCAACCAGCTCTCTCTTTCTCTCTCTCTCTTCCCCATCAGTATCATCTTGATAGATAGATGAAAACGGCACAGAAACTGACACCAAAACGACCAACATAGAAATCACAGCAAACTTACCACCTTAGGATGGGCATACATTTAAAATTACCAGGTGATTTAACAATTGAACATGCGCCCAATCTTGTATTCACTATATGGTTTGTACATTCTATCTGTAATAGCTATAAAGATATATACAAAATGACATGACATGCATTACAAATTATTGATCTGATAAACGTGTATTATGAATTATTTAGATGGGCTGTATTAATTAATCAGTAGTCTAAATAACGAGGATATTCTTATTTATCACAAAAATGATATGTTTTGCTCTGAGTAACAGTTTCTTCCATATTTTATTGGATTTAGAACTTTAATATGTCCCCTTTAAAGTTTTCTTGCTGTGTGTTTCCATACATGTAGCTCTTAAGATAGATTAAATGCAATATATATTATATGATTAGGAATATGATAAATCTGTTGCCATTCCATTGACTCTGAGTTTCAAGTTTTGTGTTTCCCTGCTGGGAAAGGGCTGACCTCTTGGCTCTCGTTTGTGGTGTCTAACTATGAGTTTGTCACTTTCCCATTGGTATCCTGGGTCAGGTGTGGTACTTGATTTTATTATATACCTATAAATGATACAACTTTTGAACTGACTGTTTTCTGGCCATCTGATACAAAAAGCGGGATCAACGAACTGAGGTTTTATGAATCCGTATCACTATCCTTTAGAACGAGGCTAACGTCGGTTACCTGGTTTTGCGGCGACGTTGCGTAAAATAAATTTCAAGCATGGTATGTATCGATTCCTGATCTTTGCACCCTTACTTACTTTGTGTGTTTTACTATTCAGAACATATTCGCTAGTCAACGAAGATTCTATTTCATTATAATTATTATCTGCCTTTGGAAAATATGTCATTTCACTTGTTGCACGTTGCTTTGTGTCCGTTCTAGTATTGCAATCATCTTGATGGGGAAGAGAGAGCTGGTTGCTTTGCTTAATTTGTCTTCCTGGTGTCCCGTGATGGTTGAGCGGCTCTTCCTCGCGGTGTCACAGGGCTGTCTGCGGTTTGTGATTGTGGTATTTCCTGATCATACTCACTTACTATTTTTGGACTGCCTTATAGTGCAGGTATGTTTTCACCATGTAATCTACATGTTTACCAGCTACCAGAATATATGCATTTGTTTCAATAGGAAGTGCAATGTGAATGGTAAGTCTTATGATATCATAATACTATATTATAACGAAAAAAAAAAAACTATTTTTGTTTGTTCGTATGCTTTAAGTGCAAGTAAACAATTTTCAATCATGTCGGGACAATTTCCTGTCTTCTTAGGTTGAAACAGTGCTAAGTAGCAGATAGAGTGCCTTGTTCAAGGAAAGAACACAGTGACTCCATGTGTGGTGAGATTCGAACTAGCAACTTTTGGATTTCAAGTCTAATGTTTTACCAACTGAGCAACTGTACGTCACCAAAAATCAAACCAAAAACAGCTGGAGTCTGGCGTGATGGACAAGGAACAACTAATATTCATTTTAGCGAAAAAACGATGTGTGCATGATCAAAGTACTGTTGTTAATTGTGCTACAATAATGATATTGGGCTATACAAATGCAAGGATGTTTTAAAATGACTTTTCTTTATATCCATGCAAAAATAGTAAGCATAAACATAGATTGATATCTGTCATAGATGTTGATATTGCCCCCAATGAATCCATACCAACCGTAACCATTCCACATCCTAGCTTATGCTAACATTCCAGTCCAGAATTTTAATTTATTCGGGCCCAAACATAATCTGATGAGAAACCGCAAGAAAAATAATGTATTTGAGAGAAATGATAAATTAAGCTACATTATGAATAAAAAATCATCTCTATGAATAAAAAATCATATTTGATCAGACTTTATAAGTCTAACATAAACAGGGCTTAAAGTTGCAAAGTCTGCAATTCTTGATCATCTATTTTCGAAATAATGTTTCTAATTTTCAAGAACACAGTGATACAGATCAATTTCGCTTATATATTTTAAAATGTTTGTAAACCTTAACAAATTATCACTATCAAAACAACCACATTTATGTTAAAACTTAACTGTCTAGATTTTCTGGAGAGATGTAACTAATTACCAGCAAGAGAAAAACACATGTTTTACAAAATAATTCACTTTTCCAGGCAGTTTTAGCGGTAGTGAACAGATTAATTGTTAAAGCATAACTTGATTCTATTTTCACAAATGATTTAAAATGAAAAGAAAATTCATTGGAAAATGTTCAGAATTGCAGACCTAGTCACTTTAACGCCATAATATATTTCAGCGAGGCTATATGAGTATTTATGCATATTCTAGTAACAGGTTAAGCCATACATCATATTATTAATGAAGTGCTGTGAAGGTTTTGTTCAAATAAAGATCTGTTTTGAATTGGAATTTAATTTAACATACAACTGTACTATAAAAGAAAAAAAAGGTTGAACGTTGCACTTATTAGTAAAATTTAGATTACTTAATGTAGAACCTGCGACCAAAATAATGTATGACTACACACTTGATTTCGTAAGGTATGTAGCATTAAGACAACGATTTCCTTACTTAGCTATTATAATTAAGGAATAAGTATTAGCTTTTGTTTAGTTACAGTTAATTCCTAAGACAAAAATGATTTAAATTAACAATACTTTAATTGACAATAATTTTTGCATAAATAAATTAAGTAACATAGATTACAAGTTGTCACGTGTAAAGGCAATGTTTTTGACCCAGCCATTATAAGGATAAGAAGTGTATGCATTCTTGCAAAATTGCAATACTGCTATTTCAAAGTTGGGGTGAAGAGAATACTTACTTCCTTAGACCGACAGTTTTCGAAAGCAACATGCTGTTGAAAATGAGCATAAATGGGGTAACATAGTTAATATACAGAAAAAACACGGGTTATAGCTGGCATTTGTTTTCTATACTCAGTTATTTTTAACATGTATGCTTTTGAATGATCAGGAATATCTTTCAGAAGAATTTAATTAACGTTTTAAAGAGAAAAAAACATATCAAAATTATATATAGTTGATTTAATTTTTAAACATTTTGACCCTACCCCTGCCCTACAAATCCTTGTTTACACACTATCTGCACAGGTTGTCAGGTTGACAACATTGCCTATTGATTGCAGCATAAAGATATCTACAAAAGGGTATATAGAATCCCTGGTACCTAAGGGGAGGTGCAACAGAACTATTTTGAGGGTCTCACCTTACGGACTACTAGACGCAGGCCAAAGCATCATCTCCTCACGTGCCAGGATTCAGGTAAGCGATCCGGGGTCCTAGGGCCCTCTTGCTAATGAAGGTAGATATTTTTCTCCACCTGAGTTTAATTCTAGTGAAATTAAGCATGAAGTCACTTTCATGTGAAACAACACACACGCATGCATGAGCATGCGTGCGCGCACAGACACGCGCACGAAATTATCCCATTGTCTGATTTAAAGAGCAACACTACAGTACGTATCATGTTCTGCCATCTTATACTTGTTTACTTGCCGAGAAAGGCCTCTGGCCTAAATTTTGAATATGTGTTTTTGTTTGTTTTGTTTTTCTTGAGAAAGATTAGTTGAGAGTAGATTAACTGTGTTGTTGTCCTTTCCTGTGGAATACCAATGCATATTAATTTATATGAACAAACTTGCCAGTGGTGAGCCTGTTCCCATTAATACTTATTGGAGAAGCTTAAACCATCATCATCTCAGGTGCAATGTACAAAATCACAACTGCCATACAGATTCAGAGGCAAATTGCACATAGCTTTAAATGACGTGTATGAGCCGTCGTGTTGTATTGAATAAATTTTTGCCTTGTACCCAGGGGTCACGAGCTCGTTCCATGGCTCCTCATGTCAGTCAGGTGAGGATCTAAGTTCCAGCTTTCTGTTAGGACGTTAAGCACAAACTCGATCAACTTGAAGTTCTGTGTACCAGTTGACTGTATACTTAATGAGCCAGATTTAGTGAGTATATATAGTCAACTGGTACACAGAACGACTTCAAGGTGATCATTTCTCTGGTGTGCTTAATGTTTTGGTGACTGAAATGTTTCACGAGAAAAGGCGAGAGGGAACGACACAAGTATGGTGCGCCGGAACACTCGTGTTTTTAATCATTACAACGCACGATGAATGATTTCTACTGTGAACGGCTCGGCTCTCTCATGAATTTAAAATAGATGCATAAGTTTGACTGTTTATTAGCCGATCTTCTCTCGGCGTGATAAAGTGCTTTGCAATTTTTATTCGTATTCACAACTTCAACAGACTGTATTCTATTTTTTTCAACCCGTTCACCGAGAAGAGTATCAAAATGGAAGACGAAAAATTTAGCGAGAAGAAAACATGCAAGGACAAATGTGCACAGGTGTTGCGACAAAATCTGATTGTTCTTCTGACAGTGCTGGGAGTAGGTGTTGGCTTACTTATAGGATTTCTGGTGGCACCTCATGATCCCTCGCCTAGTGCAGTCTTATGGATGGGTATGTTTATTACTGTAAATTCGGAAATTTTCGCGAGATTTTTTTTTCGCGAATAGCGTTAAAAGACATATTTGCAAGATTTAAAAATCGCGATCTTGGCATGATTTGCCAACATTAATAAAGGGCAAAGAGTATTTGCCATTTCGCAAGGGTATTATTTTCACGAAACTTCGCATGCGAAGTTTCGCGAAAATAAAACCCTCGCGAAAATTTCCGAATTTACAGTGTTTATAGTATTGCATATAAGCGTATGTAATTATTGAACGACCAGCAGGTGTCTGTGAGCCTGTCCGCCCGTTACCAGTTTTTTTTAAATGCTCGTAACTCTTGAAAAACACGGTATATTTGGGTCAAATTTTGCATAGTGACTTATTTATTTTAACACTGTCCAGCCACTGGTATGAGGGTCAGGATGGGGGGGGGGGGTCTGGTATTAACTATTCATTAAGAATTTAGCCCATTATTCATCTCATTAAAATTTTGGGTTATTCATTAAAATAAGACCAATTATTCATTACAAGTAAGAAAGGTGGCAAGGAAATCTGATTATTCACTATTCATTTATTTTTTCTTCAATTCATTATTTTTTTTTAGGATTATTCATTATTTTTAGGCCGTCATTATTCACTATTCATTATTTTTGGGTCATTATTCACTATTTATTATAAAAAGGCCATTATTCACTAATCATTATACCCCATCCAGACCCTCTGGTATGCAAAGCGGCGACGAGGCTTCGCTGAGCATCATTTTGGCCGGTCGATGTCTTTTAGTGAAATGCTCATAACTCATGAACTGTATGGTATATTTTGATCAAATTTTGCATACTTATACATTTTAACATTGCTTAGACACTCGGGTATACAAAACGGTGACGATGCTTAGCCGAGCATCAGTCCGGCCGGTCGTGGTCAGATGCTCATAACTCTTTAACCGCATGGTATATTTTGATCCAATTATACACCATTCTGCATATATTTCCATATATTCATTCTGGCATCAGATACTGATTAGTGTACTTTCACCACGGGTCGTGCAGATTACTTTTATTTTTGAAGTAGTAGTTCTTGTTGTTGTTGATGATGTTGTTGATGTTAAACGACAGTTAAACAATATAATATAATATATTTTAAAAACGCTACTGTGCTTCCAAGATTTCAGCGGGCCTTGCTTTTCAGCGATCAATCTTACAGGCGTAACAGGGCCGTTTCGAAAGCTCTGATCTAGGCGTAATGCCGCTGTTACTATCATCACACGATGCCTGAAAATTGCGTCAAATACATCATATACTATTTGTCTAAACACAGCACCAAACGTCTTGTGTAACTTGAAGGAGCAACCGGAACTCTACCTCGAAACAATTATACCCACAAAGTACCGACTTAACAAGCAGACCGTGCACAGACTCAATGAAACATTGTCTGCTGCTGTCAAATCATATAGGTACTCTTTTTCAGAAGAGTACGTTGTCTAGATTATTTAGAGGTCGCAAGAGCTGTCTTTTTGCCGAGTGAAGTTGGTAGAATTTCTCCAACTACTTCAACTTTGTGCTGATACCCTTTCATATTCTGGTCATTCTAGAATGGTGGGTTCTGGCAGAAAGCAGAATACTACATAGGCCGGCACTAATGGGTGCTAGAGTTGTTGCACGTATTATTAATTCTCATGAACAGACTCAATAAAATTAGGCATGCTGTTCCAAATTACTACTCGTATGAAAATTCTTTCTATTTCTGAAGGGGTTCTTTAGTATGTGCCCTGCCCTTTAGCTCTATATCCCCACCCTAACCCCACGCTCAGTATTATGTTAATCTCTGCTGATTTTTGCAAACAAATTCTATGAGGCCTATAGCAATCTCTGGTTAAGATGAGCAGGCCCCGAGGTTATAAAGCTGTTTCTATGCTCCCCTCAACTGAGCATGAATTTTATCATGCTTATAAATGTTTAAATGCGAACAATTGTTGGCATAATATATGGAAAGATACAAATGTTACTATAGCACTTAACCGCTTACATATTAAGTCACATTGATAAGCCCGTATCCAACTTCGATTTGTATCACATTTTCCAATAAAAGTGTATATGCTTACTTTACAATTTGCTCAGGTTCCAAAAACATCTTTCATATCCTTAACTTGCTGCGTATATGCTATAATAGCCATAGACTATTGTAGCACTGTAGTATCTTCTATCTGCAGCAAACGTTTCAAAAGCCATATATGGAAATCAACCCATTTTCATGCAATCATTTCTAACGTTCTGTCAGATACAAAGTCCACTATTGATATATTTCTGCCAAAATTTCCAGTGTTTGATATAAAGGTATTTATTTGCCTCATGGAAGTCATTAAAGTAATACATTTTGAAATAGGTTTAGGTTGCATGTATAGATAAAAGCTCAATCTTTCCAAATATATGCATAATGTATGTATTTACTTTCGCTGTTTTCAATAAATCTGCAATTCTACGAACATAAAATGCTCCTCGTATGTAGCCAGCTGCCGTAATATTTTGATGCGATGTGAGAGCGAAAATAGTCTATATGAGTACACCAAGTAAGATTTTCATCAATGTGGATTCCGAGAAGTTTCTGTTTGGACATGCTTTCTATATTTTCAACACCTGCTTGTATGCAAAATGGACGAGGCTCTTTTGTTATTTTTCTTGTCCCAATGAGCATGCTAGACGTTTTCTTAACTAAGGTCGTCCTTAACGTTAAAGAGGCATTGTTGCAACACGTTTTGAAATAATGTAATAATTATTTCATTTTTTTTATATTTCATTTTGCGTTGTCAATGTCGACACAAAATGAAATAATCTAGATTTTTATTCCATTTTGGGTCAATCATGTGCAGTTGGTCCTAAATGAAATAATTATTTCATTATGCGCTGATAGTAGGCATACTTTTTTTTATTCCATTTTGCAAAAATCTAATCGGTTTCAAATGATAAACATTTTGTTATATGCTATTTGCCGTTGGATTTCGCCTGCTCATTATCCACCGACGAAGTCCAGTCAGAGGGATATATTTTTGGCGTCGCCCGTGGATCCGTCCGTCAATTCCGTCCGTCCGTCCACACTTTTTGTCCGACCGGAACCATATCTCAGTACCTATTGACCAGATTTGAATCATTCTTTGTACAAATGATACATTGTCATTTTTGGGCACAGATCATTACTAGGGTAATTGTTAACTGATAAGTGAAAACAACATGTTAGTCACCTGTAATGTTACCCAATACAGTAATGATCCCCAAGGTGAAACAACAACACCTGCTTGTTGATTGAAGAGTTGCTGACTTATTATCCGCACATATTTCTCCACGTTCCAAATAAACGATGAGCTGGTGTTGGCACATTTTCATGTTTATTACAACCACGCAACTGGCAATTTAGCAATATACTCCCATGAAACATCTCAAGATAAGCTACCAGAAGCATTAAATAGACAGTCTTTTATTGTCATCCAGGTGCATTACAAACTACATGAAAAGTTGTTCATTTCCACATGCTCATTTATAAGTGGTTGAGAATTTGTTTTAAAAAAAGCTTATGATGAAAAACTCATTTATTTAAAAGACATGTGTTTTAGGTACACATTGGAATTGCCTCATTGAGGCAATTCGAACGTGTACCTATAACATATGTTACTGAAAATAAGGAAGAAAATTATTTGGAAATTTACATTTTCCAAGTATCATGTCCATGATCTTTACCTCTTTTAAACATCCCAAACTGCCAATCAGTATTAAAATTCCTGTCACTCTACTGCAAATTGTTTATATTTGCATGACAGCTATATCTCCAAATTCGAGTTCATGAACTACCTCTTTGCTAACCTGCTAGTTGCGTTGTTGTAACATGCACATGCATGCCATTACCAGAAATGCTAACAGGGGCGTAGCTTGCCTAAAATTCAACGAACGCAATTATGGGGATGTGGTTAATGCACTATGCAAATGATTCCAAACGGGGAGCATTTGCAAATAGCGTAGACCCAGGTGAGACGCCACAAAACGCGGCGTCTCACCAGGGTCTGCGCTATGTGTCCTGTTAAGCGCATTCTTGGTAATAGTGGACAATATTTAGTCTTATATGAACCAAGGGCCTCTTTCACTTCATTAATGGGTGCTAAACCCTCTAAGGAGGTCTTGGAGAAGATAATGCAATCATGTAAATAACCCATACAAAAATCGGAATTAGACGGATTAGTGTCCGCACACATTTTTATGTGTATCATCAAGAAACTTTCAGAATCCCATGTTATTGCTTCAAATATGTACGCAAGAGTGTTTTTGCGTATACAGTGGTAGCTACGACCCTGGCTAACGAGGAAAATTGTGATTTATTTGACAACTACGCTCTATGTGTCGTCATTGACCAAACCCACAAAAAGCAAAATTCCCGACGATTTATTTCTGTTATAGCATATACCCTTACATTATATGTAGGGCACTCAGTCATGACCCCAGAACATCTATATCGACGGGCTTTAAAAACGCAACACTTGAATATCAGCTTTAATTTATGTCGCAAAAAAGAATGCAAAGCAAGCAATTTGATTGTACATGTATGTTAAAGGGACAAATATTTGAGCAATAATACTGGTACCACTCATTATGACTCTCTCCAGGGGTCATACTGGGCAGATCAAAGGGACAGACATAATGAGGTGATTATGACTTCCTTACTGGGGCAATAAAGTGGCCCCATATAGGGATTAGGTATTTTATGATAAAATATTGATCTTTATCTTAGTGAATGAAATTGTGTTGCATACAGGTAAGTCCCCTCTTGAGGCCCCATTAATTTTGTGAGATACTGAAACTGTCCCTTATCAGTTAATCCTTTAATGATCTCTATTGGACAGTAATCTTTGTCTTTAAAGAGTGCCCCTTGACACACGTGAAAAACTTGTCCACTTAAAATTAATTTAAAGCATTGAAAATGCAAACTTTAAGAGATAGGGGTCAGCTGTTTCATGTGACAAAATATTATCAGTGAAATATTTCCTACTTCATTAAATAAAGAAACGCGATAAGCATCAACTGTGTGTCATGGACTTTGTACGTCAGCGAGAAATCGCTCTCATTTTGATCGGATGGTCTGTGATACAGCAGGTTTGCTTTTTGACGTTAATCTGGACAAAACCGCTCTCATTTTGTTTGTCTGCGCTTTTTGACGTGACTTAAAATCTTCGCTACTTAAGCATTGTTTCAGTGACTAAACTTTTACGAAGCAATAACGTTGTCGAGTTAAGTTGTGTACAATTAAAACTTAAGTGTTGACTGAAGGAGCCACTTCATGATGACATAATCGAAGCAAAAGAAGTTTGTATAAAATGAAGTTAGTCTTGCGTTTTAAAGCCCGTCAGTATAGTTAGCCGCCACGTTTGTTTTGTCCTGAAAATGACGTCCGTATTCAAATGCACTCGATACCAATGTTATCACGAAGCGAACACTACGAACCATGACCAGACTGCTCCTTAGGGAGCTGTCTGGTCTGGGTCCATATTGTTTAGAATATAGTACTATAAAGTAGATGAGGACGACAGTTGGCGTGAATAGCGAGAAAAAATGTTAAGGGTCATTTTGATATTCAAGGACTGTTCAGATACCCTGCAGAAGCGCCAACCCGTCACCCAGCAAGCACATGACGTCAAAACAACGTCAAATCAACGTCGATGCGACGGTATGACGTCGCATCGGCGTTGATACGGCGTTGTTTTAAAGTTGTGTGATTGCTGGGCAGACGAGGGTCATTTCAGTGTCTATTTGTGGTAATATTTTCCTAGAAGTACGATCAAATCCAATTTGAACAATAAAGTGGAATTACGAGGGTCATCCAATAAATAGCGGGAATTTCCTTATAATGCAATAGTTCGTACCATTAAAAACATCTCATATATAATCAATAGGTGGCATAAATTGTTGAGCATGCAGCAGCATATCCAAGTAATTGATGGAAAATCAAGGTCGCTTGTTGCTTAGCAACGAAAAGTGATATTAAAGATGACCTGGCCAGATTTTCCACATACAAAAACCTCATGCTAAAGAAACATAGTCTGGCATTTAATTATTATCATGTATCTGAAGATAGCCCACAAAATTAATTCAAGTCATTTCTATGATGTGCCACAAAGGCAATAGCCAATACCTAGCTTAACTGGCTTGAACCGCATCTATCGCAGAAGTTGTGCCAGTTTTAGAGGTTAAATTAATTCGCGAATTCCCTTGCACCATTCCTGCGTCGGGAAGAAGGTAAAGTTGTCTGGATCCTGTCTTTCGACCATTTACGAATTCGGATCAATACAGTTTTCAGATACCCTTATGCCAGATCGATGTTTCGACATTTTCTTGACAAAATAAAGTAACTAAATTGTGTCCGAAATATATATTGACCTTAAATCGGAAATGACCGTCTCAGATCAAATACAGATAAATAGATCATACGAAATCAAACGATGTACATGTACACAATTTGTTACAAAAACGAAAGTGGCCGAGACTCGGATTGTCTCTTCTATATGTACGGTTATTTCGAGCCGCGCACGACCTGACCTCGTGGCCTAGTGGCTAGCGTGTCGAGCTACAAAACCAGGGGCCCGGAGTCGATTCTCGGGTTGGTACATATTTTCAGTGTGTTGTTTCTTCCAATTTTAACATTTTAATGCTGAATTACTTCGTACTAGTGAAAAGGCATCATCAAAATGACCGAAATGGCAAGTCCTGAATTTTTTATAGCATTATACATGAAACATATGGGGTTGGGGTAAAATTTGGCGCTCCAGAAAGATAAGTAGTACGGTGACCCCAGAGTTTTATTCTTTTTTTTCTAAAAGGTATTATAATAGTCCCAGATTTTAACATTAATATAATTTATTCTGAAAACAAGCTTCAATTTTTGACGAATCGCCAAATATATATCATGCAGTAAATTGCCACAACTTAGGTTAACAAATAAACCTGCACATTGTCTAGAAGGTTTAATGTGTGATGCGCTCCATTATCTTTTGGACAATATATTTATAAGATTTGGCTCAAAATTATATAGACAAATTGTCGGTATTCCAATGGGTACTAATTGTGCTCCTCTTGTTGCAGATTTGTTTTTGTTTTGTTATGAGAGAGACTTTATGTTATCTCTGTCAGACAATAATCAATCTGATGTTATTGAAGCTTTTAACTCTACCTCCAGATATTTAGATGGCTTACTTAATATTGATAATCCTTATTTTGAACAAATGGTAGGTCAGATATATCCCACTGAACTTCAGTTAAATAAGGCGAATTCTTCTGATACTGAAGCTCCGTTTTTGGACTTGAACTTGTCAATAACAAATGGCATAGTTTCTTCTAAAATTTATGATAAACGGGATGATTTTAATTTTGAAATAGTAAATTTCCCATTTCTTGATGGAGATGTTCCTCGCTCTCCTTCCTATGGTGTATATATTTCTCAGCTTATTCGTTTTGCTAGAGTATGTTCTAATGTTGATGACTTCAACAACAGAAACTTATTTTTAACTGCTAAATTATTAAAACAAGGTTATAGATATCATAAAATTCGAAAAGCATTTTCTAAATTCTACCACAGACACTCAGAGCTAATTATTTAATACAACATTGGGTTAAAAACTCTTCTGCAACAAGGCATATCAGAACCTATATTTTATGGTGATTTAGTCTATAAATTCAAACGAATTGTTGGAAAACCTAATTTTAGTGATCAATTCAAAAAGATAGTTAAACGTTATATAAGGGTTGGATATAACTTGGATATCATGCGACAATCTGCATGCCTAGTTGTAAACCCAATCACGGTTTATAGATATGGTTTCCTCTTTAATTGCACGACCGTGGGTTGGGCCTCAGACTCCATGCCGGCTCTGACGTAAAGCTTTAATCGGTGGGTTGGTGCCTGATGCTTATCTGTAGCTGGACCCACCGTGGCTCAACTTGAGGTTTTCTTTAGCTCTGACTATCTGTGAGTCATGAGCCCTTTTCTTTGTTTCATCATGGTGTAGTAATTTGATTAGAGTGTTTTTCCATGATGATACATTGCATTAGTTAGATGGCCTCCATGCGAGCTGAACATTTTTTGTACTTCAACAACAGCAGAATCTAGGGCGAAGATTTGGTACCAGTAAAATGCATTTAAGCCCCCCGGTGGCTTAGGCTGCTGTCCGTTCTAAGGCGGTGGTTCTGTTGTTGTTGACTTTCAGTTTATTGTTACTCCCATTGTGGGAGTCTGTAATTGTTCTATGTTTTGTTTTACGTTACTTTATGTCCATTTTAGTATTGCAATCATCTTGATGGGGAAGAGAGAGCTGATTGCTTTGCTTAATTTGTCTTCCTGGTGTCTCGTGTGGTTGAGCGGCTCTTCCTCACGGTGCCACAGGGTTGTCTGCAGTTTGTGATTGTGGTATTTCCTGATCATACTCATTTACTATTTTTAATGCCAGAGCAATAATTTAAGTTAATGGAAAGAAGCTTGTTGAAGAGTACAACTAAATTAGCTTAATATTTAGGACCAGTCTTATTCTTTTATCTGTTTAAAAGTTTGGTCAGCATTATGAGATTATGAAAAACTAAGCACGGTGACATATCCTTTTTTATTTCATAAATGGATAGTCCAAGCATAAAAGAAACTGTACGCAAAGTATTGAACAGATTTCAACATGGGAAGTATTTAGTAGCAGGTTAAGTGACACATGTACCCATTCATTCACGGGTTCGTTGACACTATAAAACGAGGCCAAACGAGAGAATATACTTATGACAAAAAACATAAAAAAACTATTAAATTTCACACCTGTAACCGGGATTACCTGGGTCACGACGAGAGAAAAGGGTCATAGAGTATGCGAGAAATACGAAAGGTTGAGAGTTTTTTTTATTTAAAAAAAACCTCTATTTGCACTCGTTTTGCGCGACTTAAGTTTAAAGATAACATTGAGTTTAAACTCCAGGTTAACAACCTTCGATTGCATAAAGTCAGGTTTAGCAAGTCTCAGGTTAACATTAAGCTTAAACGCCAGGTTACTGGCCGTCGATTGCACGAAACAAGTTTTACAAGTCTCAGGTTAAGCCTTTAACCGATAGATTGCCTAAACCTAGTTTTGGCTAACCTTGAGTTTAAATGATCCAAAAACCTCGAGAAATTTAAACCTGCCAGGGGGTAGTTTATTGTTATTAATAAGCGAAAGGATAAGGTGAATTTTTATGAAACTCTTGAATATGGCAGCACATATTTTCTTCCATGTTACTGTGTATGTCGTTCCCTTGAATTTGATATGCAACATGACAATATTCCGAAAAAGTTGAATTTTGGCCTCCGCTCTACCCCTATGTTCAACCGTGGGATCGTACCAAGGACTTCAAATGATATCAACTATCCATGATACTTATCATCTATAGCAAGAATGCATCAAATATGGTCAATATGGTTCCGGATCAACGGACGCTGGGATGACGCTCAAACCCTCAACTTCGTCTGGTGATAAAATATTTATGAAACTAGAAATGTAAGACAGATGCCTCCACCCTTGGGCCATTGTATTAGATAAAATGTCTCCGTTAAATGACTGATAATTTACAGAAACAAAATTCTAACGTTTTTTTTTTTTATACATTTGCATCACAAACAAACGTGTAAGAATCTCAACCAATGTCTTGTTAACACAAATGCATAAGCAAACGTTTTGTCAAATTTTATCCATTATTATTTGGGATGTAATTGTTTATATATACCCGACAAAAAAGAAACGGACCACTTATAGTTCTCCTTTAAATGTGAAATGTGGAAATGCTAATTGTCATGAAATACTTAATTTTGATCTAATCTCACTAAAACTCAAATGTGGCGTAGATGAGTATCTGTGATTTCCAAATACAAGAACGAAGACGTCATTGTAATCGATAAACAGGGTTTTGAGGCGTATTCAATGACACTGTCTACGTGTAATTTCGAGTATGCTTTACAATTGCAAAGTACGAAAACGATTTATTTTTGTTATTTGAAACATCCAATGCATTTATTCAGGCTTTTTGACAATCAAAAATCCATTTTCATCAGCGCGGACCGTTAAAATTGATTAAAAAGAAATGCTGTAATCATGTTACGTTGTGTTAGGTTTATCTCCAGTATGGAATAGTTATCCAAAGGGTAGCTATACTACAGTGGCTACCAAGCCTTCAATAATCGCATATGATGAAATTGAAGATAGAATTGGCAAAGAATAAGTGTCTCAGTATGATTTGGTCTACTGAGACGATTTCCATTGCTTGGATTTTTTTTTTGCATGGGAGCAATATAAAAACGCTTATTTTATGTGACTTTACAATTTGACCCCCACTTGGTTTATGGCCAATTTTGTTTTTGACACAGTTTATATATGTGTAATGATTCAGCAACTGACATACCTCTGGACCGATATAAACGAAACTGGTCCACCATTTGGGATCTTCCTGAGAATTGATTGGTTCTACGTGGTGCGTTTCTTTTTTGTTGGGTATATAACGGATACGAGGGGCGTTCAATATGTAACGGAAATCCAAAAGTCCATGAGGTAAACATATTTTCATCCTGGTTCTTCGTGTGGTGAATATCTATATATTGGTGTTTAATATTTTCAAAAACCAAAGATATTGTTTTTTATTCTACGAAATGATGGAGCCGACATTTTGGTTGATTTCCTTCTTGATGCCACATTCTCTGGCGTTCAGTTCACGTAGTCGTTTTTGCGTGAACGTTTACATTGCGAATCGCTGTAACAATTCTTCTATTGAGAGGTGAAGCTTTGATCTTTTGTTTCACATATGGTATAGAATCCTAACGCATTTGTGGATAGAGTTATAAATGTGTTTTCATTACATATTGAGCCCCCCCCCCCCCCCCCCCCGCGCGGAGACCCCAGCATACTTCGTATGAACGTATATTATAAACTTCTTGAAACTGACAATTTGTTAATCCAACAGTCTTAACTGGACCTTCTTGATAGATCATGCTTCACTTCACTACTAGCCGGCATCTTGATGTGTTCACAGGGTGCATAAACGTGTTATTCACCATTCATTTGTATTTTTTCGCCCCATCGGGGCCGGGGAATCGCGGGGCTTTTAACTTATCAATTTTCAAAGCCCTGCACTGCGGGGCCAAATTTGTGGTTTGTTTGTTTGTTTGCTTTACGTCCCAAGTCAACAGCTATGGTCATTGCGGGACGGTCAGTTCACCTAACCACACTTTTTCCTGGGCAGGCTTGAACAAGCGGATAACCAGTCATTCGTGCACATACTTTCGCTTGTAACTGACAACAACCCTTCTTGAATGAATCAGCGGAAGGGAGGAGAATGACCGTAGAAATTATTTCATGATCAATCTCCACGAAAGTATGGGACCGGGCCGGGATCGAACTCGCGACCCCTGGAGTTGCAGTCAGACACGCATCTGTAGCCAGACATGTTACCGACTGCGCTACGCGGCCCGGTCCAAATTTGTGGTAAAAACCCTGCTAAATGCCCCCGCCCCCTGGGGTGACAATTATGAATAAACAAATGACCTAAATCATTTGAATAAGCTTTCCATCTTTTCCCCTATCCCATGGTGGTGCCACATGAATTTGGCACCAGAACACAACAAATGAGAGTTGTTCCAAATGAAAAAAAAGTATTTGGGACTTTCCATTTGAAAATTAAATACGGACCTTAACATACAAATGTGTAAAATGCAGGTAAACAGGCACACCACAACAAAAGTACTTATGTCAATGCCACCATGAGCCATAAGTTAACCTGTATTTGGGGTTTAGAAATACTATAACAATTCAAACTGGCATACTCAGCTATAGAGACCAGTTTAAGTTTTCAAATTGTAAAAGTATTGCATATACTATCTAAGCAGCGACAAAAACAGCTGATGCAGATGCACAGGCTGACCTTCCCCTTAGTTATAAGCATATGACATTTAAGCGGGTAATTTAAACCCCAGCACATCCATGGCACTGCGGGGACACACCATTGTTCAAATCCCGGCACTTGAGCCCCGCTATGTCCCCGATATCCCCAGCCCCAAGGGGCAGGTTATACAAATGACTAGTGCATTAGGCTGGAATTGTCATGACAACAATCGGTGCATTAAAGAAAATAACCTTCTCTTTTGTCCTACTCTTAGACTAGTACTTCTAGACTAACTTAACCTCGAAGATTGCTTAGTCTAAGGATTGTTAACCTCAGGCTAAACTTTTATTATGCAAACCAGATTTAAACTGGAGGCTAGCAAGCCCCGTGTTACGTCTTAGTCTAGACTAAAATAAACTTTTGTCATGCAATCAGCCCTATACGTTTAGAATGCCGAGATAACACCCCGTGCTAGATACTGTTATTGAGTTTACAGTTCAGTTATTACCTATGTACGGAACCAATCAAACAAACAAGGGTTACAAATTCACTTTGCAGATATTGAATGTAATCTAAGCCATGATAACACTTCAATGCATCTGATCCTCGCATATGAGTACCATCTCGCATATGTTCGAGTGGATACCATCTCTGAACAGTCCTCCGAACCCGCTCTTGCATATGTTTCGATTTACACACTCTTGCATATGGTCTAATGGACACACTCTTGCATATGGTCTAATGGACACACTCCTGCATATGTTTCAATGGACACACTCTTGAACATGTTTTCGATAGACTAACTCTTGCATATGTTTCAATGGACCCACTTTTGAATATGTTTCGAATGACACACTCCTACATATGGTCTAATGGACACACTCTTGCATATGTTTCAATGGACACACTCTTGAACATGTTTTCGATAGACCCACTCTTATATATGTTTCAATAGACCCACTCTTGAATATGTTTCGAATGACACACTCTTGCATATGTTCTAATGGACACACTCTTGCATATGTTTCAATGGACAAGCTCTTGAACCTGTTTTCGATAGACATACTCTTGCATATGTTTCAATGGACCATCTCTTGATTATGTTACGAATGACACACTTTTGCATATGGTCTAATGGACACACTCTCACATATGTTCCAATGGACACACTCTCACATATGTTCCAACAGACACCCTCTTGAACATGTTTTCGATTGACACACTCTTGCATATTGTTTCAATGAACACGCTCTTGCATATGTTTCTATTGATGCACTCCCTTGCATATGATTCGACTGACACATTCTTGCATATGTTCCAATAGACACACTCTTGCATATGTTCCAACGGACACACTCTCGCATATATTTCCATCGACACACTCTTGCATATGTTCCAATGGACAAACTCTCACATATATTTCCATCGACACACTCTTGCATATGTTCCAATGGACAAACTCTCGCATATGTTGAAATGGGCACACTCTTGCATATGTTTAGATATGATCCAACGGACACACTTTTGCATATGTTCCAACGGACACACTCTCGCATATATTTCCATCGACACACTGTTGCATATGTTCCAATGGACAAACTCTCGCATATATTTCCATCGACACACTCTTGCATCTGTTCCAATGGACAAACTCTCGCATATGTTCAAATGGGTGCACTCTTTGCTTACGTTTAGATATGATCCAACGGGCACACTCTTGTATCATGCTACAATGCTCACATTCTTGCAAATGTTCCCCTGGGCACACTCTTGCATATGTTTAGATTGACACACTCTCGTATATGTTCTCAATGGACACACACCCGCATTTGTTCGAATTGGCACACTCTTGCATATGTTTAGATATGACCCAACGGACACATTCTTGCAAATGTTCCAATGGACACACTCTTGCATATGTTCCAATGGACACATTCTCTCATATATTCCCAATGGACACACTTTCAAATATGTTCCAATGGACTCACTCTTGAATATGTTTTGATTGACACACTCTCGAATATGTTTCAATGGACACACTCTTGCATATGTTTATATTGATTAGTTCTCTTGCATATGATTCGACTGACACACTTTCGTATATGTTCTCAATGGACATACTCCCGCACTTGTTTCAATGGACACACTCTTGCATATGTTTAGATGTGACCCAACGGACACACTCTTGCAAATGTTCCAATGGACACACTCTTACATATGTTCCAATGGACACATTCTCATATGTTCCCAATGGACACACTCTCGCATATGTTCTAATGGACACACTCTTGCATATGTTCCAATGGACACCTTCTTGCATATGTTCTAGTCGACACTCTCTCGCATATGCTCTAGTGGACACTCTCTCGCAAATGTCCCAATGGACACACACTCACATATGTTTCAATGGGCACACTCTCGTATGTTTCGATTGACACACTCTCGCATATGTTCAAATGGACAAATCCTCGCATATGTTACAATGGACACACTCTCGCATACGTTCCAACGGACATAATCTTGCATATGACATTTACCCTTGATTCGAATATTTTGTTGTTTTAAATGTAGACAATTTCAAAATTTTACCGCATTAAACTAGTTTCTATTGGACCAACTGAGCGTAACGAACATTAAAAGCATTGTTAAGATTGAAATCAAGAAACATCTTCATATATATCTGACGCGTTTTATACCCCGCACTTTAATAAAGTGCAAGGTACATGCATACTATTATAGCCTCCGGTAAAATTTGCGTCTGAGTGTCTATCCGGGCAGACGCCCGGTACAGTATGCGATTTATGCAATCTGTGGAGCCGTGTTTATTGAGGTTAGGGTAACTTGGTATTATGATGCTAAAATGCGCTTGTGGGGTCAATATTCTGGGGTAAACCCCATAAAACTTTAATTGCAACGGACCATTAGGAACCTCAGAACGTAAGAAAGTCCATCATGTAAGTATGTATGTGTGTCCGTCCGTCCGTCTGTCTGCCTAACCGTCAGCGCTTTGTTTCCGTCCTCTACCTTGAGCATTTTTGACCAATTTCCTTCAAACTTTTTATAAGAGTTGATATAGGGGATTGTGGATGGGATATTTAAAAACTCCTGCTCTCTATCTTCAGCATTAATGACTGATTTTCTATAAACTTTGACAGTCGAAATTGATACTGGGAAATAGTGTTTTGGGATTGCATATGGGTAAATTTTGTCAAACAACTTCAAAATAATGACCCTTGATAGATGTTCAATTTTGAACAAATCGATAGATTTTGATAAAATTTTGTGTTATCGCATACTATTAATCAATCCTAGGCTTGAATATTAACATTTCATTTGAATTTGCATTGAACATATTTTATTTCGGGGTATGACGCATACCTGCAGATATTCTATTTTCCTTGGTTCTGCGAACAACAAAAGCGAAAGTCACTCAGTGTTGATGTACAGGCTGATCTTGTATCATGAAGTAGCAGAAAGAAATATTTTGATTTAAATGAATAGAAGACTTAGCTTTCATGTATTCATGTAGTATAAATTAAGTTTCACCAGTGAATAGATTTAATGGCGAATCGGTGCGCTATAACTGTTCTTTTGAATCCAGTGCAATATAGTTTATGCCGTGTTGTCCTATATGCATCTTTTACCTTCAAATTACCATATGAGCCGTGACATGTGATTTCCAGCAATGTGGCTTTTTGACAAGTGTAGACTCAGACAAGCCTTAGCAGCCTACTTTTAAGTTTAGAAGCTCGAAATGATGTTCAGTCAGTAGCTTAACACTCATAGTATATTCAAGTGACTAGCAAAGACTCTGATCAGACTGATGCTTTAACGGTCGCACATACCACATTGTTAGAAATCTAATGTCGCGGCTCAATTATGAATTTAAATTGACAGTATTAGATAGATGAAATTTCAAAGTAGAAAAGAAATATATTGGCCACTCTTGAGATGTGGATACTCATGGGGCCCCCCAGGGGTTTTGGGGATCTGGGGAGAATGGCTATTTATTTTCGGGGAGCTGGGGAGCACTGGTAATTATTTCAGGGGATCTAGGGAGGAAGCTAATATTTTTGGGGATCTAGGGAGCCCTGCCAAAAAGCGAAAAAATTAAGGAAAAGCCTCCATTTTGTTTGATTTTTTTTAAAAAATTCTTCTGCTTCTGGGGGGCTAGCCCCGCAGGCCACCTTCTAAATGCTGTTTTATTCCATTGCGTACTAACATGCTCATAGAGATTCATCGACAAATAGGTTTTTTACATTTATAATCTTTACAATAGTTGATTTTTAGGTCGGTAATAACATACTTTTGGAAGCCCAGATAGCACCATTTAACAATTTTTTTTCTGGGGGAGCATGCCCCCGACCCCCCTAGCCACAGTGAAGCTACACATTTATACAGGGCTACCTACCCACATGCTATGTAATTATCGCTTGAGGCAATTAGCCCTTTTTTATAGAATTTTTTGAAGATTGCTTATAGGATATATACTTAATTAATGTTCAAGCATAGTGTCGCTATTAGCAAGTGTAAAAATGATTTTTTATGATTAAGAAATAAATGCTTTCACTAAATTCTCTAAAAAGATCTAGTTTAAGCTGTTGGAAAAAATCAGCCCCTGCCCCCAAAAAGAAAACCAAATGGTCTGCCTTTAATTTAAAAAAAAAATCTAATCGAATGAGCATTCCTACAAGTCTACTCTACCAGGTACAGCAACATTTCAACGATGAACTCATACTTTGAGCCATATATCATGTATTTCATTGAAATAATTATATGTAATGTATTCAATGGCTATTATATGTCATGCATTCCATGGTTAATCCCTGTCTTTACATGTATTTATAAGGCAAAAAATTAAGTGATCATTAAGTCATGCGCTATTATAAAGCTTCAAAGTTTTTTAGTTTGTGATTTTAATCCTACGGAAAGAAAATACATTTTAGGGAGAATTGGCTTATATTTTTGGGGATTTGGGGAGAAGCAGAACTATTTTTAGGGATTTGGGGGGCAAAGGCAAATAATTTTAGGGAGAAGAAGAAATTATTTTCAGGGAGTTGGGGAGATCAATGTATTATTCTCAGTGATCTAGGGAGCACATACCCCCCTGGGGGGGGGCTCACTCATAGAAATAACACAGACAAACAAAAAGAAGCACAAATTAAAGCTAGAGTACAGTTAACCCATTTATGTCGAATGGAATATCCCACTGTTATGAATTGGACGAGTTCATTTCCAATTTAAGGATTGTTGGGTGGTATTTTTCTTTTTATTCATATGTTAAAAGAAACTTCTGTAAGCAAACAGTGGAGATCCTGATCAGACACCGCCTTCTGGGGCGTCTGATCTGGATCTGCACTGTTTGCCTATGCCCCACAAAAGGACGCTATGATCAAATGGGTTAAAGTAAAGCAACCAACTCTCTCTTCCTCAGCGAGAGGATTGCAGATAGATATATTCTTTCTTTCCTCCTTTCAGGAGAACACATAATAATAAATACAGAACAATGACAAAACTAAATACATAGAAATACAAACGACATGGAAATGAACAGATAAGTACAATGTATTTGAATTGTGTGTAAACGGCAAACAGCATGGACCCGAATTAAGTCGCTCTATATGGAGCGATTTGATTCTGGTCCACACTTGTTCCCTATATGCAGACGGTTGGCCACAATACACGTTTAATGCGAACAGCAGGCGCCATCAACAGCCTTCCTATTTAGTTGCGTTGTCACTTACTAGCGAGACTGACAACACTTAAACAGAATTCATGAGACTTATGATGGTGCTTCTCTGCTCAATGAGCGCAGAAATGTATGCAAGAAACCAGAAATCATACTGTAAAAACTGTCCACATTATCTCTTGCTAGAATCATGACTTCCAAGAGGATATCAAGTATACAAGTTCATAACCTATACTTGCCATTTTTATGTAAACATCAACACCAAAGTTATTCCAAATTTTTAACTACATCTTATGTCGAACATCAGCATGCCTTGGGCATCTCAAAACAATATGTTCAATAAGATTATCAATTTCATCGCCACATGCTGGACAGACTGACCTTGGAAAGCAGTTAAAAAGCAACCCAATGAGTTGAATGGCGGATATGCAGCACGGCAGCAAGTTTAACTCTCTTTTAGAGAGCTCCCAAAAATAATTAGGTTCAATATCTGTGTGAAGTCTGAAAAAGTGATCAAGTTGGAATAGTGTATGATTCGTTAGGAGTGAAAAGCAAGCAGTGTTGACGCTAGTGAGATGCTTTCTCATCTGTGTTTTCATTCATCTGCTAGTGTCCCATTTGTGGGGTGCTAGGCATGCGTGGGTTGAACTTCAGTTGCATTAAAGATTGTTTTACAGGCAATACTGTGTATTAACTTAATTTGATATTCGGACCAAGACATTAATTATATTATTATTGTAGGATTGGCTAAAAACTGTTAAATTGTTTAATACATCAAATAAGCTATATGTTCCGTGTTCTGTGTAGAACCAGTAATATCATCTAGACATGCAATGTTTGCCTTTAAAACGGAGGAACAATAATCAAGTTTGGCCATATGCGACCCTCAAAATATACAATGGGCCTTTCAATTTCTCATAGCATCATTCATCTATTTACCCTTTGTATACTGGAACCCCCTAAACGGGCTCTTTGGCAAACAGTTAAGGTCCAGATGAAATACAGCATAAAGCTGCATTTAATCAGGGTCAGCACTGTTTGCTAAGATTAAAACAACCCTCAGGGACAGAATAAACATGGCAGTTTAAAAAATGCTACATGTGACCCCTTAAAAGACACAATGGGCAATACCATACTTATTCTATCAATATGTATGGGAAAAATCCATAAGAATGCAAATTGTTAATGCTTTCTCCCTGGGAAACAGATACCCTGGGGGGTTAGACCAACAAAATTACTACCCCGCCCTGTCTCTGTCTCTCTGTCCCTCTCTGTGTGTCTGTATGTTTGTCTGTCTCTCTGTCTCTGTCTCTGTCTCTCTCTCTCTCTCTCTCTGGGGATATATTGCAATAATGTATTGCGATTCAAAAATTTGGCCTTCTTTTAAAAATAAACAAGTGCAATACAACTAAACTGTAAAGTGTTTTTTTCTATCTGTCAGTAACATTACACTTTTTAATATACTGAAGGACTTTAGAAACGCACCAATTATATTTTCACTGTCTCTTGCACATGTTTGATTTGAGGATGTTTTTATCACTTTTTATCCGCTTACACAATGGACCATGATTTGCCATAGTTTCGATTTGCTCATGTGGTTCATTCTGACGTAAGACTGATGTTAGTGTTTTTTCAACAATTGTCGTCTGACAACTGTGAGATTAGTTCAATTTAAAAGCAAACACTTAGAGTTGGTAGCCAGGTGTCTTAACCCACGGAAAACACAAAAAAAAGTTTCGGAAATAATCGGAAATAATCGTTTAATTACACTCCCAGTCGCAGCGTTTCTTTGTTAACGTCAGTTTTAATTTTTCAAACAGCAATAACAGGCGGATGACGTTCGCGCATGTCGCGATACTTTTGTCTTTTACGCTACGGGTTGTGGGGTATCTTGTGGCATTAAAAAGAAGATTATTCAATTTCCTTATGATACTTACAGCCAATTATGTAAAAAAATAATGACGTCAAATAGACGAAATGAACTTTACCAGAGGTCTAAAACTTCATGATTTGTTTATGTCTTTCCTTGTGCTTTAGAGAATAAACAGCGGTTTGAAAACTTTTTGCGCTCATTATGGAAGGTATTGATACTCTGTGACTTTTTAAATTTGGGATGTCTCAGAATAATCGCGACTTCGCGGCAACCATAAGCCACATCGTTTCGATTTTCTTATTTAATGCAAGCTAAATGTAGGGACTTGTCAATTTCATTTTTCATATAATTAAAACATTACATTTTGACAATGAATTAGCATTTTAGCAGGTGGTGCGTTTCTAAAGTTTTTCAGTATATGTTTATCTCATTGACTTTAAAATACTTTGCACATTCATGCATCAGCACATTTATACCTAGCGTTCTACAAATGGGACATTATCAAACAGTCAATACCCAGAACGCTGCATCTCATCTAGCTTTCATTAAAAGTATCCTAAAAACGGATCCTTTAAAACCTCTAAACGGGTATTTTAACAAACGGTGAAGACTTAGAGGAAATGTCACAGAATGTTGGCATTTTACTAGAGTATGTACGCTTTTGAGTATGTACGCTTTTGTTAAGAAACTTGAGAATCTTCAAGGACTATAAACATAATGACATGCTAATTCCGACCTGTGACCCCTTTAGATATATTATGTACAATTCCATCCTTATAACATTTATCAGTATGAAAGAATTCATCAGAATACAAAGGGTTTATTCAAAATGTAGCAAACCTCAACAATCCTCAGGCCCCTAGCGCAAATTTAAACGGACTGTGTTGCAAGTATGCAATGCACATTTGCTTCATCAATTGCGTCCATACACCTTCAATTATTTGCCGGGCCACGTAACGCAGTCGGCAACGTGTCTGACTGCAGATACGAGTCTAACTGCAGATACAGGGGTCCCGAGTTCGATCCCGGCCCAGTCCCATACTTTCGTGAAGATTGATCATGAAATAATTTTTACGGCAATTCTCCTCCCTTCCGCTGGTTCAAGAAGGGTTGTTGTCAGTTACAAGCGAAAGTATGTGCACGAAGTACTGGTTAACCGCTTAGTCAAGCTTGCCCAGGAAAAAATGTGGTTATGTGAACTGATAGTCCCGACATGACCATAGATGTTGACTGGGACGTTAAGCATCAAACAAACAAACAAACAAACCTTCTTCTACACTTTTATGTCAATTAATTGCAATCACACGACAATGACTAAACGTTTTACAAACAATTAAGATAATAAAAAAGACAACCCGCAGTAGGTTCTGTGCCAAAATAGCAGTGTCATTGAGCCAATCATTTTCCCGATCTTTATCAATGATCTCCCCGAAGCAATGGCAACATGTATGAAACTTTTTGCAGATGATTGAAAAATCTTCAGCAAAGTTAAAACACAACAAAATCAGGTAGTTGTCCAGGAAAATGTTACCAGAGCTGTTAATTGGGCTGAAATTTGGGACATGTTTTAAGTGTCATCATCTACATGTAGACAACTACTGTTGGTAGTTACTTAAAGAGAGAAGATGAAACTCCAGTTGAAATAAAAAAGGTGGACTATGAAAAAGACCTGGGTATCATTGTTGATAAAAACTTAACTTCAAAGAGCATATGACATCTAAAGTAAATTTGGCAAATGGGAATTTAGGAATAATCTTCAAATACATACATGGACCAGGAAAAGTTTATAAAAATATGTTACGCCACCACATAGAGTTTGGAACACAAATCTGATCACCAATTTACAAAAAAGATAAGATCACATTAAAAAAATGTGGAACATATGCGAGAGTGTGTCCATTTGGAACATATGAGAGAATGTGTCCATTGGAACATATGTAAGAGTGTGTCCATTGGAACATTTGCAAGAGTGTGTCCGTTGGGTCATATCTTAACATATGCAAGAGTGTGTCCATTGGAACAAATGCGGGAGTATGTCCATTGAAGATATATACGAGAGTGTGTCAGTCGAATCATATGCAAGAGAGTGTATCAATGAAAATTCATAGATATAAACTACCATTCATAGCAAGTTGACTGACATTAAAATTCAGAAAATGTGACGTAAGGCGTATGAGCTCGAGGCGCCGCTGTGACGTCACTTCGCTGGAACCGCCCAACTGTACACCTGTGTTGCTTCTCGGGGCTTAAACTCGTAGTTGTCTTTGAATTTATTGGAATTTTTTAACGGAAAGTAATGTTCCATCATTCTTGGAACATAATATGAGGTTTTTTATGTTGTTAATAGCTTTCAGTCCGAAGGGCAGACCCCAAATGCATCAATTTTTCGAGTTTTTGTAAATTTTAAATAAAAAAACTTATTTGCTTGTTAGTGTTCATCACAATAATTATAATATCGAACTTATCTATCAATAGTATATCCACTGATTTGAAAAATAGTGTTTTTCGAAGTGTGTAAATATTTTATTTTAATATATTGACATGCCAAAACTGGCAATGGGTTCATAGAAGTTGAATGCCTTACCTTTGACAGTTCTGTTATTCATTTCGATTTAGAACACCATCTTTGAAAGTTTGCATAGAAGAGGAGTAAATATGTCGTTAAATAAGCATGGAACACAATATGGGTTATCACAGCATAACAAAATTTTACAAAACGTTAAAGTTAAATAGGTTGTGTAGTAAAACGTTAAAATGCACCGTAAAATGGACCAGTTCGCGCTATATAGAGTTGCCTTGACGACAGTAGACGACTAACATCAAGCATGTTGTAACCCATCAACTGCATATGAGTTGCACTATTATGTGCTGTAATCTCAGCTCTATTGATCAAACGATGTAGAAATGGTAACTATTTTCCGCGAACTTTCTGATCACCCCTCTACAAGGGATCACATATTCAAACTTCAAAAAACTAGGTGTAACAAGTCATTCAGACAACAGTCATTCCCAGTGCGTTGCATCGACGATTGAAATTGGTTGCAAGACTATTTAGTGGAAAGTCATACAGTCCTGAGTTTAAGGTAAGAAAGAGGACAAAGTTCAGGAATCGATACAATCAAGCACCACATCTGACCAAGGATACCAATGGGAAAGTGACAACGTTACAATAACACATCACAAACGAGAGCCTAGAGGTCAGCCCTTTCCCAGCAGGTGACCACAAGACATCAACAAACAGACTTGCATAAAAACATAACAAAAGAAGACAGAAATAACATAAATGATCCACAAAAGAAGCACCGCCTTGGAACGGTCAGTAAAATTATTTTGCTGGATAAATTTTTGAGCGAAAGGCAATTCGATTGGGATCAAAGTTAATAATCTGACCGGAAGCTCAAAACATTAATCAGACACAAAAGAAGATGTCGACAAGCCCAATCGGTCTTACACCACGTCAACAAAGCGGTATTAAGGTATGACGGTATGGCAACATGTGTACTTTTGCACAGGATGAACGCGGATCTGAGAAAAGGGTCCTTAAGAAATTTCAGCAATTATTGCATAATAGGCATTTGAAAAACGCCTAAAATGACAAAATTTCACATGCGTTTATAGTACCACAAAAATGTTTCTATAGCTTGATGTCATCAAAGTTTCAAATATTTCTGATTATATTTAAAGTTTTGTATGCTGTCTGTTGCCATGACAACACTTAGGCCATAACACCTACAAGGTCTGATAATTAAGGGTGGGTCTTTTAAATGCCTATAATCCGACTTAGAAAGTATAAAGTCGTACAATTTCATTTGCATTTAAATTAAAGATAGATAACGCATGTGAATACATTATATTTGTTATATGTTTATACCGAGTCAACTTTAACCAATAGGCAACTGGAGACCACACTCTGACGTCGTATTAGATTTTTAACGTTCTTCTTGACGTCACTTTCCAAACCGGATTACATATGTTGCTGCAAACCTCTATATAATTGTCAATATTAAAGATAGCTGCTTCAAAATTTAAGGGAATGCTCTTAATAGATATTACTTTGCAGAAGCAGCACGAACTAGATTTTGATTGACATAACCATAAGGTACCTTTTGTCGTATCCTGGCCCATATAAATTTGCACATTTTCTCCGATTATACATATATTCTTACATATTAAACGACTTAATTCTCGCATTTAAACAGTCAATTATTTAAGACAAATTGCCTACTTCCTTTGGAAAGTATAAGTAACATGCGCGGATCCAGAAAAGACCGCCGCCAGGGGGTCCTGATAACATTTTTTATTCATCAACGTATTTCACAGAGGGCCGTATGGACCTCCCTCGAGTGGGGTCCGTACCAATATTTCTAAGGACAACTATAGCCACTTGCAATTAACCAGTGGGGGGGTCTGGACCCCCTATCCTCATCTGGATCGAAGCACAGGTAAACTGTATCTTGATCTCTACCGCTAAACAGTACAGCATCATTAATAATAACATCAACATACGGTCAGTCAATTTTGAAAGTAGAAAAGTTGCAATTTCAGTGGGAAACACATTTTAATCTTTGCAGCGTTATTTTTCAGTTATACTGAAGAGGACCGGTCTCCAAACTAAATGTATTCGTTATTCTGTGGGAAACGATTTATTCACATTGTATAATAGCTTTAATTTATATTGACAATGAAGCTGTTGATAATATAAAATGCTCGTCACTAGGCACCTGGGTCAGGTGTGGTACTTGATTGTATCGATTCCTGATCTTTGCACCCTTACTTACTTTGATAGTGTGCACATGATCCACGGGCCAAAGATGCACCATCACCTAAGCCTTAAAGCGCCGATCGCAACAAAAGGCGTCTGTTTTTCTCGTCTGCTGAAATGTTTAAGAAGCATCTATGACAAACAGTGTGGACCCAGATCAGACTGCTCCTATAGGACTAGTCTGATCTAGGTCCACCCTTTTTGCTTCTAGACTTAAATTAGTCAGTAATGCTAGGCAATTATTTCCAGCAGACGACTTCAGCAGACGTCATTTTTCAGATGCATTTTTTTCTTGGTGCTTTAAGGGTTAATTTGTTTGAGCACGACTGGTGCATTTTAGTTTGAATACAGTAAGTGATCGTATAATTTAACCGTCTGTTGCTCACTACAAGCTATACAGCGCCTATTGGCCTAATCGAAGATTACACGACTTTTATTGTTGTGAATTCTGCCTAAGACGTGTTTACAAGAACAAGAATCACCAAGTGTATAATTGTATCTAGAAGGAAAATGCACCAGCTGTTCATCTGCCTATTTAATACATTCATAAGACATGCCTGTTTTTTCTGCCCAACCTAATGGCATCTTTCAAGTAAGGTGGCTCTGGTGATATAATTTGCTACTTGAAACCCTACCAGTTTAGCCTAAAGTAGGACAAGGGCTAGCATTGCAACAGAATGACTCATCCAATTTCTAGTTTCTATCATTCATATGTATTTCCGTTTCTCTGTATCTCTCATGGAATATAGATGGTCCAATAATGTTTGTAGGATTGATCAACATCGACCCAAACTGTAAAAAAAAACATACACAAATGCGCCATAATACTACAAATATCATTTGCACAAACTGGATATTCTAATGTGCTTTCCCAGCTTACATCTGAGGAAGATAATGCCCTGTTCAGATTGCATGAATAGGGTCATAGCCCAAATATAATTGTTTTCATAAACGTATCTGAAAGTGTATTAGAAAGATAGCAGCATTTCACAAGGCCAATGGCCAACAAGCATAACAAGGGGGTTGTAAATGGACCAATATGATATTAGCGATTAAGCCAACTTTATAATCAAAATTAGTCGAATTGTATTGGTCGAATTATATTCGCCAAGCTCATCCGTATTGGCCAAGTGGTTTGTAAAAAAAGGACCAGTCTATGACTAGTATAATGCACTGTATAGAGCTATTAGTTGATTAATAATGTTAACAGTTTTGTTGATTTCTTACATCTAATTCCATGATATTATTGTTTAACTCGTTTCCAATACAACTTACACAAATCATAGCTATCTTAGTGTATATGGTCGGTCGTGAATCACCTATATTGAAATAAGCAGATTTGAGCAGTTGCTTCATGATAAACAAGTTCGAGCTGTCACATTATACATGCTTGTAGAATTCTCAATTTACGAAATAGTAAATTAAAACATGAACTGTCTTTTTTTCCTTTTTTCATCTAAAAAAGACATACCACCGAACCACCATTCGTTTGTCTAACCACCATCATCATTCATCGTCAACCATATCTTTATATATAAAGCAGAATTAATAATCTCCTGAGGGTGAATCTTGTCTGATTGTCTTTCTAAAAACTGCCTGCTCCAATCAGAGTGGATTTTACGATCTGTAGCATCCGTTCCTCACCACTTCCTCCAACGTTTTCTTGGCATCTTATATCTGAGCACCTATAGTTTGTGTAATTGACCATTCAGTCTGTGCTGCGATGTACGTGGTGTAACTACTCCAACCGACTGATGTGGGTCACTGATCTATTCATACATTTATTCTGAATGTGAAGATTTATGAGAAGTCGGTCTGAGCCAATGTTGTCTTTAGGCCCAGGACTGTCATTCTATTTCACTTTCATGGCATAGTCGTTACGTCCCAGGCGGAACAAAGTGCTTGTCTTCATGGCCAGGGTGTGTGCTATATACAACAATACACTCCTCATAAATGTGGAGTACACCCGTTCACGGTTCAACAGCGGTATATGGTGGTTGAAGATCACATCAATCTTTTTTCAGTGCTGGTTGTAAGTCTAGTAGATGATTCGATAACACATTAACAGTTATTATCAGGATGTAACTCCTTGTTCTGATGCATTATTTTATATTGCAATTGCTTTGATAATGAATCCAGGAGATGTTAAGGCGAAAACAATTATAGAATCTTAAATTTTTAGCTTATTATTTACAGCATCAGCTATCAGTGTCAGATAATTTTATAGTTTTTGGTTTACAGCATCAACTCTCAGTGTCAGTTAATTTATAGCTTTTTATTTATAGCATTAGCTATCAGTGTCAGATAATTTTATATTTTATTGTTAACAGCATCAACTCTAGGTGTCAGATTATTTTATAGTTTATTATTAACATCATCAACTCTCCGTGTCAGATAATTATATAGTTTATTATTAACAGCATCAACTCTGGGTTTAAGGATAATTTTATAGTTTATTATTTACAGCATCAGCTATCAGTGTAAGATAATTCTATAGTTTAGTTTTTACAGCATCAGCTAACACTGTCAGATAATTTTATAGTTTACTGCTTACAGCATAAGCTCTCAGTGTCCGATAATTTATAGTTTATTGTTTACAGCATCAGCTCTCAGTGTCAAATAATTTATTTTTTAATGTTTACAGTATCAGCTCTCAGTGTCTGATAATTTATAGTTCATTAATTACAGCATAAGCTCTCAGTGTCAGATAATTTATAGTTTATTGTTTACAGTATTAGCTATCAGTTTCAGATAATTTTTATAGTTTATTGTTTACTATTATGCATATAATGTAAAGTACAATTATGAATAAGTTTTTTTTAATTTCCTTTTAAACCAACCACATAAACTCAGTCCAAATGTTCTTCTTTCACTGCAGGAATGCCAGGAGAGCTGTACATCCGAATGCTGAAGGCAGTTATCCTACCCTTGATCATATCAAGCGTTATAACAGGTGAGTCAAAATCTGAGACTGACTGTTTGTCACGTGATATATGTGATGACCATGGTATGAGATTGCCATTTAAACAATTCGTTGACCACCAATATTTTTATAGATGAATATATCAAAAGACAATAACTGGAATTTTTACTAATAAAGTTGACAGCTGCTAGTGAGTGAAGCCCTCTTATTTGTAAAAATGCTTATTTGTAAATGCTTATTTGTAAGTGTTTATTTGTAAATGGTTAAAAATATTACACACAAACCGTAATTGAAAAGATGGTCTGACATCATACGATTACTTCATGGAGTCAATTAATCAGTTCACAGGACCAGGGCTATAAGATTATTATGCATACCATCACATCATGTCAAAGAGTAAAACCATGCTGATACAATTAAGCTAGAAAATGATTGTACTTACTTCTACTGCTAGTGGTGGATTTGACAAAAATAAAACAAGGAACATAACGTTCCTTTTTTATTTTGGTCAAATCCACCACTTGAATTGCGAACGTTATAACTGGTGAGTCAAAATCTGAGACGTGATATATGTGATGACTATAATATGAGATCGCCATTTTAACAATTCGCTGATCACCAATATATTTTTTCAGCGATTCAATATCATGAATATATGAAAAGCCAATCACCATGATCACTGGAATTTTTGATAACAAAGTTGACAGCTTTAAGTGAGTGAAGCCCTCTTATCTGTAAATGGTTCAAAATATTACAAATAAACTGTAGTGGAAAAATGGTCTAACACCATGCGATTACTTCAGTGAGGCAATTAATCAATTCACAGGACCAGGGCTATAAGATTAGTATGCATACCATCACATTATGTCAAAGAGTATAACCATGCTGATACAATGCAGCTAGAATTGTACTAACTTCTATTGCTACTGCTAGTGGTGGATTTGACATAAATTAAACAAGGAACGTAACGTTCCTTGTTTTATTAATGTCGAATTCACCACTTGAATTGCGAACCTAGCACATTTGAGAAAGCCGATATGATAATTTCACCTATGCATTTTAGACCTGCGAATGCTAAGCCTAGCCTACACATGCACGCAGAATACAGGACCTTTACTACACACAACCTGCAACCTCAATATTTAGATGTAGACTAAGAATCCTGGGCAAACGCTAGACTTATAGAACAACAAAACAGTCTTGTATGTTCCTGTACGTACATGCACAGATCTATAAAATTCCGTCATGAGGGGGGGGGGGGGTCCTGAGAACTTGTTGTTTGTTTAGTTATCAATATGTTTGCCAGGGGGCCGTAGTGTCATCCCTCAAGAAGGGGGGTCCGTACCAGTATTTTTACGGAAACTTATAGCCACTTGTGATGGGGGGGGGGGGGAGGGGGCTGCCCCCTCCTTTGGATCCCCATATGACGTAATTAGAATGACTTATTGACATGTGACAATATACATATTAATCATCTCATTTACGTGTATTTGCAGCTTCGGCATCAATCGATCCTCGTGCCAATGGCAAGATCAGCTTGGTTGCTTTGATCTATATTTTCATCACGAATGTATTGATGGCAGCGGTCGGGGCACTTCTCGGTGTCTTGGTTAAACCAGGTAAAGTTTGGATATTACAGTAAGTGAAAGTAAGTAAGTAGGCAAATATCATGAATCGAAACAATAAAGTACCACACCTGACCCAGAACACCACATCGGAAAGTGACACAAACACGATAAAACATCACATACAAGAAAGCCACCAGGTCAACCCTTCCCAGCAGGTGACCAAAAGGCTGCTACATGAATATCCAACGTTATTTATTACAATTTTTCAACATTAAATAAAGATTACGTCATTATTGTTATGTGACGACAACCACAGGAGCTTGAAACTCGGTCCTTATATCCCCTATATAGCCCCTAAACCAAACTCTCACAGTGTCATTACGTAATAACATCGACAGCTTTTGCCTTTGTACATAAGTAATATAAGCTCCTGTGTGATAACAAAGTCAGTTCACTTTATCCATGACATACAAGTTAATTAATGTGTTACCTTATTTGCTTTATATCACTCTGGTAGCTGTCTTACTGTCTTTGTATCATTATTCATTGCTTGACTTGGTTTGTTCTTATCACTAGTTCCATCAAGACTTTCATCTTAACATTCAATTAGATATATAGCAGGTTAAGAGGACGACTGGTGATGCATTTGGATGCAAAACTTACTATTACAAAAATAACCTTGCCAAAAGGTCAGTTTTTTTTACATTCTGCATTTTCCTCTTGGTAAATCAGCCTTACTGAGCACTATTAACAATATTATGTCAACATCTTCTATTGAGCCGGGGCACAGCAAAAGGTATAACTTGGTATGTGTGCCCAGCAAAGACTTAGATCAGCCTGCACATCCGCGCAATCTTCTCAGAATCTTCGCTATGCGCTCTGTGGGTAGCCAAGGTTGCAAAATGGCCCCTTTAACTCTTTGTATGATGGGTATTTTATGTTTTTGTTGTCGTCTGCTCGCTTTTTTTCTAAATCAACATTTTCAATAAATTCTTTCAGGAACACGTTCAGACCTACAAATGTCCCTTTCTAGTTTTGCAACCATCTCGCTGAGGCAGAGAGCTACTTGTCTCTACGTTCATTTTTTCTTGCTTTCATGTGACTGGCCGCGTTCTGTGTCTCTTCCTCACAATGCCGTGGGCTGGTCTGCAGTTTGTTGCTGTGGCATTTCTTGGTCATGAGTATTTACTTTAGATCAGGATTGGCATTCTGTCAGTCCAGAAATGGCTAAAAACTACTTGCAAAGGTTATCAACAGTATCCCTAAAAAGAGTTGACTCTGTCTTAGTGAAAAGATGTATCACTGAAATCGAAGGTCATTGTTAACCCATAAAACGCCACCTATAATTTACAGCAGACAACAATTTAAAATTTTGTTTGCTGTTTTTTTTCAACAATAACAAATAAAGCATGATATTTCACGAGAATTGTCTCCAGGTAGACGATTCTCATGTTAAATCATACCTGATTTTTTTGAAATTTGAAAATATTTTGCAAAACTGATCGTCTGCTGCGGTCGTAATTGGCCCTCTAAGGGTTGTGTTAAAGTTTTGCTATTACTCAAAGGGACATAAATCATATCTGACAAAGTTACTTACCTTTGTTGTACTATGACGTCATCAACGTCATAGCAACGTTGGATGGTCTTGTAAATGTTACTGTCATGTCTACATGAAGTTCTAGTGCTTAAGTGTTGCTAATAAATATTATGTCAATGGCAGTTGATGTTTATTATGGAATTTAACAAATGGTAGCAGAGCGAGGTTACATAGATTCTTGGCATATGGAATAAATTATTTGGAGTTTGGTGAATCCTCAGTGTGGTGGAAATTCCTACAGAGTACAGAAGAGGTCCTCAGTGTGGGGGAAAATCTACAGTGTAAAGAAGAGATCCTCAGTGTGGGGGAAAATTTCTACAGTGTTCAGAAGAGATCCTCAGTGCGGGGGAAAATTTCTACAGTGTAAAGAAGAGATCCTCAGTGTGGGGGAAAATTTCTACAGAGATCCTCAGTGTGGGGGAACATTGTATAGAGTGTGAAGAAGAATCCTCGGCGTGGGGGAATATTGTATAGAGTGTGAAGAAGAATCCTCGGTATGGGGGAACATTGTATAGAGTGTAAAGAAGAATCCTCGGTGTGGGGGAACTTTCTGTCTTGCATCTACAATAAGAGATCTTCAGTGTTGAGGAACATTATAAAGTTTTAGCAAGATATTGTCAGCGTGTGAAAAATTAAAGAGTCAAGTTTGGGTATTCATTTAGTCAAGAGGAGAGACAACTTAAGTAATCAGATACAAAAGGAGCTGAAAAATACTTAACCAGTAAGTGGATTTAAATAATTTCATTTTTGGTTCATAACAGCATCAGGATGACCACGAAGATCAACCCACCCTCATTTAACAGTGCAAAATCATATGAGAGGTTTAAGCAAGAGCTACTAGCTTGGAGGGAAATAACTGAACTAAGTAAGAACAAGCAGGGCATAGCAGTGGCCTTATCCTTGCCAGATGATGACAAAAACAAAATTAAGGATAAGGTTTTTGATAAGATAGCACTGGATGAGCTGAAAAATGAAAATGGGCTGGATATTCTTATTGTATTTTTAGACAAACATTTGGGCAAAGATGACCTTGCAGATAGTATTGATAAATTTGAAGACTTTGATGATTTTAAAAGAAAAGACGGGCAGACAATACAGGAATTCATAGCCATGTTTGATTCGAAGTACAGAAAAATAGAAAAGAAAGATATGCCACTGCCCTCCGAGATTTTAGCCTTTAAACTTTTAAAGAAAGCCAACATTACAAAGGAAGAAAAGCTACTGGTACTAACTGGCATGAACTTTGACAACAAAGCATATCTATATGAGGAAGCTAAATCGTCCTTAAAGAAGTTTAAAGGTGATGACATACATGCAAGAGACAATGAAAATGTAAACATCAAGCTAGAGCCAGCATATTTAGCCGAAAATGAGGATATACTTCTCGCAGCTGGCTATGTGAAAAACAATGCATACTATGACAGAAGGCAGAGAGATGGTCAATGTAGATATGAATCTCCAAGAAATATCAATTCCAAGAATTCTGGCAGGAAGATGAACCCACTGGGAAAAGATGGTAGAACGCTTACTTGTAAAGCATGTGGTTCCTTCCGTCACATGTTACCCGAGTGTCCAGACAGTTGGGAGAATATGCAAAAACTGAACATTAGGGATGAAGACCTGGTTTTGGAGACCAAGTACAATTAATTTATTAAGTGCTCATCATTGAATAATTATAGATGCGTTAAACAGTTTTTCATGAAAAATCAACCAATCATTATTAGCTTATTTTATGTGTAATTTTTATATGAACATATTTTCAATTCAGTATAAGTGACATAACATTTTATTTAAATTTAAAGAGTTGTATTTCCTTCAACAAAGAAAACAAAAAGAAAAGAAAGTATAATTAATGTTAAAGTTTTGCTATTACTCAAAGGGACATAAATCATATCTGACAAAGTTACTTACCTTTGTTGTACTATGACGTCATCAACGTCATAGCAACGTTGGATGGTCTTGTGAATGTTACTGTCAGGTCTACATGAAGTTCTAGTGCTTAAGTGTTGCTAATAAATATTATGTCAATGGCAGTTGATGTTTATTATGGAATTTAACAGGTTGATGATGAGTTTTTCTAATAATTACGTTACAATATATTCGTTTGTGCTACAATTTGCATTTTAGGTTTATAACACATTTAGCAGTTCTGTTTTGGTGAAAGTACGGTTTCTATTTTCTTTTCCTTAGATATTTTGATAATAAACTTGTTTCAGGTCAAAGTATAGGAGATGATGTGGAAATTGCAAATGTGCAAAGAGACGTCATGGAAACCGAGGATATATTTGCTGATTTGCTGAGGTAAGGGTAAGTTTGCATGGTCAAATGAACATGTATTGTAATCGAAATACGAGATAAACTGTTGTCGACCAACCCCATCTAAAAAGGACTAAATGAATACATAAACTGTATAGTAACGCCACTGTAAAACATGCAACTTCTTGCGGAGTAAAACAGTGGATACACAGCAACCAACGTTTTATTTTATTTGTAATAGTGAACTCAAGGTTTATTTGGAAACAGTGGTATTTTCATAGATGGAAAGATAAAGAAGACATTTTGCACAGTGGAAAACAACAACTTCCTAAAACTAATATGATGTTGCCAACATTCTAACAAAACAAGCATGAAAACAAACATTATATAGTCAACATTTCATCACAAGAAACATGAAAACAAATATGATATAGTCAACATTTCAAAAACAGAAACATGAAAACAAATATGATATAGTTAATCTTTCATCAAAAGAAACATGAAACAGATATGATATTGTCAATTAAAAGAAACATGAAAACAAATATGATATAGTCAACATTTTATCAAAACCAAACATGAAAGCAAATACGATATAGCTGGGAGATGATGCATCAATAAGTTAGGGATTATTCATGTGAACCAAACACATAGGTGTCTTGATCCATACACATAGGTGTCTTGATCCACATCAGAATTAAAGGTGAGGTTCTCCTGTAACTTTTTATTGACCGTTCTTTTGTGGATCCTTTTTGTTATTTAAGTTTCATGTTTGTCTTTGTTATGCGGTCTTGTTTGTTCTTTGCAGTCTTGTGATCACCTGCTGGGAAAGGGCTGACCTCTTGGTTTTCTTTTATGTGATGTTTTATGTGTTTTGTCACTTTTCCTTATGGTTTCACGGGTGTGGTCCTTGATTGTATCTGTTCCTGATCTTTGCCTTCTTCTTTACTATATGAAAACAAGTATAGTGTAAGCAACATTTCACCAAACTAAAACATATAAACAAATTCGATGTTGCCTAGATTTTACCAAAAACAAACATGAAACAAATTTCTTTAAGCAAACATTTTAAGTTAGCACACACAGTCAATGCAGATTTGGCCAAAATAAATTCATATAATAACACACCCTGAATGAGTGTTTTTCTTATCAGTGTTAAAATGGCGTATGATTTTCGTATCAATACCAAGATAACGTTAACATAACATACATATTTTATATCAAGTGTTAAGTTCATTATTTCCAGTAACAGAAACATTGTCATTGGAAACAGATATTCTCTTTATATTTTCTTTCCTTTTAAGGCATATTGTTCCCGACAATCTGGTGGCTGCATGTTTTCAAAAAGTAAGTGTAAAAAGTAATAATGCTTTTACAGACACGCTTTTGGTTATAAAATGAATCTATGGTTCCAGTATCATAGAATACAATGGCATCAGACCAGGCCCCAAGGTTATAAACTTGAGTTCATTCTCAAACTCAAAATAAAGCACAAGGATTAGCTGCTTGCGGACAAGTGCCGCAATCAGCCAATCATTGCGCTTTATTTAGGAGCCGCTGTAGTGTACTGGATAAGTCACTCACCTTGTAAACCAGGGGTCACAGGTTCGATCCCCGGCTTCACCAGTCTGTCGGATGAGACTTTAAGCCGTGGCCTCGTCTCCATATGACCTTAGCTGTTGGTGTGACGTTAAACACAAACACAACCAAAAATTGCGCTTTATTTTGAGTTTGAGACTGTACTCCTTTTTATAACCTCTGGGCCTGTCCATACTACCGGCATAAAGGATCAAAAAGTAAGTACATACTAGTACATTACCAAGATGAAGAGACATAAGTTTAAAATGTCGAATTATAGAACAAATTGCACTGAAAAGCACTAACATATGCCAAGAAAATGCCACAAACACAGATCAAAGCATATCTTTGTCCCGATCCTTGGTACCTCAAGAGTAAGAAGTGAAGATACATGTACACTGTTATGTTTGTTAATTTCATATACAAACAAGAATAAACTATACAAATCAAGAATAAGCTATAAACTTTGCACTGTTTAATTGTTTTGTTGTTGTTAATACATGTATATCTCTCTGTTGGTGTTTGTTTGTTGTTACATTTCTAAGTATGTATGGAACAACAACAACAACCTTTCTGTTTGTAACAAAATCTAAGAATACCTCTTAAAAAGTAAGTGAGCATGATCGGGAAATACCATAATCACACACCGATCAATCGAGCGCACGACTTGAAAAAATCTAAGAACATTAGCAGTCAAAAGACACCAGTGCTTTATTATGACAAACGAAATGGTGATTGTTAACATGGTTCGATATTGAACTTTTTTTCGCACTATTCGTCCTCCTATATTTTGTATTTATACATTACCTGTTGTGTAAGCTACTTCTGTAACATGGTCATCGTTCTCTCCTCTCTGGTAGCATTATTATACTTATGAGTTTGATGAATTCATGCAGTCCAATGAAGCCAACAATTAACTCAAACTATAGATATAACTTTTGGCAGGAAATTCCACACACTTGGATTTATGCAAATTGCAAAGACTTTACCAATATATTCTGATTTGTTTGTGTAATTGGGGTGTACAAATCTGGCATGTTTTTTTTTACTTTAATCGCTGCTATGGTAGCAGATAAATGATGCCAAATTAGGCTAAAATGCAAAAATGTCTTTCCTTGATCAAATCAACTACTGCAATCAACGTTTAAAGTGAATTCATATCATTTTTGATAAGCGGGTCTTGTCTATTGATGTTAACTGGTAGCACAGCTTCGCTGATAGTGTACATATTTTTCTTTTAACATTAAAATGTGTCATTTTCGATTGTGTGAAGTGATGGTATGTCACTGTGCTAACTTTGGCGCCTGTATTTAACTTATCTTACGACTGCAGTCTCAATAAATAACTTTGAAACACAAAACTGTGCAGATTCGCAGACTGATTTAAAGTTTCGCTGAATTCTGTACGAGCTAGTATGCAGCATAAGGTAGTTACCAACTAGTTCGTTATTCATTTCTCCTTCCAGGCACTGACTAACTATAAATACGCCAATAAAACCGTAATAAGTGGTAATACAACACAGATTGTGAAAGTTATAGAAAAGAAGTTTGTAGGGACAGCCTCGTCTCCAAATATTCTAGGTAAGTACGAGAGGAAATGAAACACAAGAATGTATGGCCCATGTTTGAATGTTTTAGGGTTGTCATTACGTGATCTGGCCCCGAGGTTATAAAACTTTTTTTCACTATCATCTCAACTGAGCATGAAATTTCAACTGATCATAAAATCGAAAATGGTAAAACATATAGATTTATTTTTACGCCTTTAAACTCTCAAATGTTGTATTTATCCTGCTGATAAATGTTAAAATGCCAACAGTTGTTGGCATTTTAACATTTATGAGCAGGATACATTTCGTGCTCAGTTGACGTGAGCATGGAAGTATTTTATGACCTCAGGATCTAACGTACTCTTTTACCACGCTAGTTAAAACTAGAATGTTACTGCTTAAACTCTAACGAAATTCAATTGTGGAGCAATGCCTCGTCAAATCACTTGATAATTTTATCACTAAATTTGAACAACAGCAACATGGCCTACATTTTTAGATTATTATGGCTTACATTTATTCGAGTCAGATAGCTAACATTTTAGGTTTCACACATTAAACTCTTACTAAGTAGAAATATTCAAAAGAAGCCATGAACTGGATCTAGATATGAATTATCTCGGTCTTATTCATTTGCAATCTGGCGTTTTGTCTATTGTGACATCTAAATGTTTTAGAAGCGATTCCAGTGCGAAATTTGTTGGAAAAGATAAGATATGCAAGAATAACGATCACGCGTGTTTGTTTCGTTGTATTAACAATTGACGGGTGCATCAGAAGGTGTTTTAACATTAGCTTATCAACCTCATATTAAAACATCATCCTTGAGACCCAGCAAATGATAATGCATGAAAAATCATGTGTGATCCCTATAATAGATAACTCAGTTTAAAGGTCTTGTGAACCTTCAAAATAACTTTTTTTAAACTCCTATTGATTGAAAAGCCAGTAATGAGAGAAACAAAATGTAGAAAGCCCCATCAAAAATTCCAAATGGTTACAAAGTTATGGAGGTTTCAAAATTTAATTAGATGAAAATATGCGAGAGGCTCATATGACGTCATTTGAGCTTTTTGAAATATTAAATTTAATATATTTCATTCATTTTAACATTTTTAATATTTTATTTGCTGAAAATGATTCAATATGATAAAATACAACATTTGCATATATAAGCTTTATTGTGCTGTTTTTAATTGCTTAGAAATTGCACTACATAAAATTTGACATTTTGAAAAAATCGTCTTGAAACAATAATGTGGGCGGGGCTTATATGCTAATTTGCATAATTTTAAAACTTGCATAACTTTTGACTCGGTTGGAATTTTTCGATGTGGTTTTCAGCATTCTGGTTTTCTCATCACTGTCATTTAAATCATGAAGAGTTTTAAAAAAGTTTTTGAAGATTCACAAGACCTTTAACATTGGTGCAACACCATCTGCAAGTACTTTCTTTACACATCTTGTGACCATGGCTAAACAAGTGTTTTTCTCCCGAGTTCTGGCTGTAGACGAGTTGTGAGCGCATTGTCTTAGCTTATAATACACCAGTTATCCAACGGTGGGTCCAGCCAAAGACACGTATCAGACACAGCCTGCCCATGAAAGTTTTAAGTCTGGACTTTCATTAAATTTGTCGTGAAAAAGTCATTTTCCATGTCATCAAATTAGAGAGCATGAAGTATTAATCAACGTGCAAGCAAATTACAGACCATTGCAGATGAAGACCCTTGAATTGTGGCAGTGGTAAAAATGGGACTTTATCGGAAAGTAATCAAAAGCCATGTAAAGTTGAAAGAAAGAATTGCACACAATCTTGCAAGCAAAAAGGCAATACATTACATTCACCGCTGATACTTCGCTTGAACTGAGGGTTCAGAGATTTAATTATTTCAGAAAGTTGTCATTAAATGAAATTGAATGAAATGAAACATAGATTAGAATGCAAATATCGATACGCCCTTCCACCCAGTCATGGGTACTAGAGCTCAAATTACAGCTTTAATGCATGTTAAAATATGTCAAAACAGACATGAATTGATTTCCTGCAATTATTCTTGCCTGTAGATGGTTACATCAAGATATTTAACTTGTTTTTGTGGATGTTTGGATCACCAGGGACCGAGAAAAAATGTTTACAATTTCGAACTCTAAAACTTACGACCTAATACTCTCTCTTTACACCCCCTCCCCAAGAAACTTTTAATTGCAGGTTTGATCATTGCCAGCGCTATTTTCGGAATAGGAACAAGCGCCATGAAAGAGAAGGGAAAGCCTTTTATGGAGTTCTTCAAATCAGCCATGGAAATCATTCTCAAAATACTGAGAGTTCTGATATGGTAATGTAGCTACGGAACCATCTAAAGGATATTTTCTAACCCATATAGCAAATTAAACGATCATTTAACCCTTAAAGCACCAAGAAAAAAATGAATCTGGAATTGTCGTCTGCTGAAGTCGTCTGCTGCAAATAATTACCTAACATTACTGACAAATTAAGTATAGAAGCAAACAGCGTTGACCAAGAACAGACTGCTCCTATAGGAACAGTCTGATCTGGGTCCACACGGTTTGCCATAGAGGCTTCTTCAATATTTCAGCAGACGAGAAAAGCAGACGACTTTTGTTACGATTGGCGCATTAAGGGTTAAAAGAGAATACTAGAAAAGAACTAAAAATAAGAAAACAGGACAAAAGTAAAAGAAAAGCAATAAAAGAAAGTGAAACAATACTAAAAACGGACATTAAAACAAAGTTTAAAAATAAATTTATGATAAGAGATTAGATTTAATTAAACAGTTTCATGGTTTCTCGTTTCGCACTAGTCGTTATTTTTTCACCTTAATTATCCCATTTTAATAACTTGGTACATTGTGTAATCAACAAAATTATGGTTGCTGTATTCAATGTTATATGCAGATAAAACAAGTCGCTTGAATAACATAGTATGGTATTTAAACAATTCGTTGAGTGAACAAAGCCTCACGATACAACAAGCGTTCTCAAAACCTTGCCTAGTAAACTTGATATCATAGAAACTCACCTTTGTCTCATTTGCGTCTCATCTTTGTATTACAGGACTACTCCTGTTGGTGTGGCTAGTCTCGTGGCCAAATCAATTGCTACCACGGATAATCTTGAAGAAGAATTCAGAAAACTGGGAATCTATACAGCCACTTGTGTAGGTGGTCTCGCTGCCTGGGTGTTCATTGTAATACCAATCGTTTACATCGTCGTAAGAAGACAGAATCCTTTCAAATTCTATTTCCACATACTTCAGCCAATCATGATAGTGTTTGCTACAACATCAACGTGAGTATTTGAGTTGGTGTCCCGGTTCAGGTGTGGTACTTGATTGTATCGATTCCTGATCATTGCCTTCTTCTTTACTTTGAATTGGTGTCCAGCAAAAAGAACAAGTTGACAAGCAAACTTTTTGAAAAAAATGATGAATTGGCTAAAACCAGCTTATTTGTATTATAGAAAAGTCTCCAATATCTCATAAAAAGGCCTTTATAAAAGTGCTTTACAACCAGGCAACCACCAATTTAGCATTTACTCCAATGAAACATCTAAACTTAGCTGTCAATAATATAAAATTGGCTATCTATTATTGCCATCCAAGTGCATGCTACAGTGGATGGACAATGACCATGGACTTTGTGATGGACCAATGTTTACAATCGGACGCTCATCAAAGTCACAACCTTGGTTCTCATTGGATTGTCAAATGAATAACAAGACAGGAAAGAAACGCCTACCTTGCAGTGTTCTATATGTCAAATAGCACGTATACACAAGCTGCATCATTATCTATTCCTGGACATTGTGAAGTTCAAACAGACATTTCGAACTATCTTGGTCTTGTCCGCAAATAGATTTGACTTTGCCTGCTGGAGCTAATTACCTTTGCATACAATTTTAACAAGATTTTTAAAAGATTGCGGGCTTGCAACAGTTTGAACTCAGATCAGACATGATCAAACGGTCTGACTGGTGATGTTCCTAAAATAGTCTTGATATTAAATTGTACATGATAAAGATGACAAAAATATGAAAACTTATCCAGCATGCAAAGAGTTATATTATAATAAGCTCATTTCAAATCAGCTTGGTGTCAAAAATCTCTTAATCTGGAGCTTGATACCGCTTTGATCTTAACCCTTAAAACGCCAATCATGACAAATTGCACTGTACACTTTTGTGATCAATGTATTGGTTGAATTTAAGGGAGAAAATAGACCTTGATATTTCATATGAATCATCTATCAGCAGACAATTCACACGAAATGTCGTTACTTATTTGATTCCTAGGACAGCAACAAACTTTAAAAGTGCTGTCTGTTTTTTGTGGGCATGCGAATCTAATAGGGTCAGCTTTAATTATTGCGTAAGAAATGTGTGATTTATACTGCAAGCACAGTGAAAGAATGTGGTCTTAATTTCTACACAGAGGACACACGATAAGGTTATATGCTGTGGAATATACCTGGAGATTAAAAACGCCAAACACGGAGCCTGATATTTGTGATCTATGACACGCCAAAAGTAGCTATTTTCGGAGCACTGACACGTAACGTTTACAGTGACCCTTCCGTTTACAGACAGGTAGGCATTGCTTTCCTCTTGCGGTTGAATATTTGAATCCAATCAGGATCGACCATGTGACTTTGTGATGAGCTGCTGACAATCGTTGTGCTCGCGCTCGTGAATCGGTCTGTCCATGGTCGTGTTCCAAGCCCTGTAAACTACACAAAAGACAGTTCTTTTCTACATGCTCATTACACCGAAACATAAAAAATACAAAATGCAGTTCAGAAGTTTGTAAAAAAAAGGTTTGCGGTGAAAAACACTCATTTATTGAATTGACCTATGTTGTAGGTGTACATTGAAATTGCCTCAATGGGGCAATTCCCTTGTGCACCGACAACATAAATTACTGAAATTAAGGAAACCTTTTTTGAAATATACATATATCAAGAATCATGTCCATTAGCTTTGCCTCACTAAAACTTCTCAATCTGCCAATCCGTATTAAAATACCTAGCGGTCACTCTATGGCAAAGTTTATATTTACATGACAGCCTTATCACCAGATTTGATTTCATGAACTATGCTTTTGCTATGGTGGTAGTTGCCTGGCTTTAAAAATATGTTACAGATCATGATAAGCAAAGTTTTTGAGAGTAAAATTATATATGTTTCTTATCAATCAATTAAAACATGTGTTTTGGGTATTCAATCTAGCTGAGACGGTTTAAACATATCTTTGGGTATTCCAAAGAACCGTCTCGTTGAGGCAGTTCTTTTGAGTATCCACAACATATTCTTTTTTTGGAAATAAAAATGCCAATTTTAAATATGCTCTCTTAACCTGAAGCGTGTATGATTGTTTTATCTTTTGAGTACCCATTTCATATATTTTGGTTTGGAAATGAAATAATAATTTTCTAATATGCACTCTTATCTAGTGGTCTGTTTGATTGTTTTATCTTTGACAGAATGGTTGCCCTCCCTGACGCTTTCAACTGCTTGGAAGAGAAAGCCAAAATAGATAAGCGGATATCCAAGTTTGTTGCCACCATAGCATCCACTATCTGTAGGGCTGGTAGCTCCATGTTTATCAGCTTATCTTGCATTTTTATCATTCAGCTTGTGCCGGATGTCGAGGATAGCGTCGTCAATACGATTCTAGTCATGTAAGTAGCCTGTTAAAACTTCATTTCTTGGTTTCATGCTTATATCTCCTTTGTCGAAAACAGCCCAGAATTTATTTATTATTCAGCTCTTACACGCAGTGCTTTAAACTACCATATGGTATCAGCCTTATATAGAAATACTAAAGTGTTCATTGTCCTGCTTATGGTGTTGGTTTAGACCAGTATCACGTGTATGGTTTGCCAGGTTTATAAGAATCCATCATGAATGTGAGGGTGGAATAGAAAATCACGCCCAAGGACTGTTTGGCATCACGAGGCTTGCAGAGTGATGGCAAATGGTGATCCTGAGGGACAGATTTTTCTATCATACCCTCACACGAATAATGGATTCTTTTTATTGCTCACCACTGTTTTTTTTATTTTAAAATAAGCTTCCAGAAGTTCCTGAATACCCTAAGATGCAATTTCACATGATGACGTCACTTTAACATAACAATGACGTCACTTGACGGTCATGCGCGTAAGTTCAAATACAACCAATGCATAGACCTCATGTGAGAGCCTGGGTAAGATAACATGGGTAAGATAAGATTTTCTAGCCTAGGGTAAAATGTCAGATATCCCTTTCCGGTGTGCAAGACCAATAGCGTCTATATCTTTAACTTTGGAACAGAACGATTTTTTATATTTTGCGTAGTTCCATCACCCCTTAGGCCTGTCTTGTCAAGGTCAAAGTCTAGGCTTAGAAATGTCATGTTAAAGCTTTATGTTTAACATTAAACTTTTAACACGAACTTATGGGTCTTAGAAGTCAACACACAACTTCAGGCAAACTATTCTGTCTGGCGACAGGTCTTATTGTTGCACTTGCTTCTATTAGGATGCACATAGAAGCTCCACTTTCTGAACATCTTGCCATCTTGGATAATGAAACAGAACGAAAGTTTCTTTTTAAATATACGGAGTGAAATGGAAGGGCGATTTTGGTGAAATTTTACCATCGTCTCAAATAGTTATTACACCGAAGTAAAATGAAGTCTCATCTAGGGAAATGCCCGCATTGTCACTAGAAACTCTTCAACGCCCATTCTTATTTTATGTATTTAATAATTCTGTATTTTTTTCAATTACTTTAGTGTCTTGACGTCTGTATCGACGCTAGCTATTCCATCAATACCAAGTTCAAGCCTGATTGTAATCCTTATAATATTGACTGCTCTAAATATCGACGGCGAAGCCATCACAATTTTGTTCACTGTGGAATTCCTAACGTAAGTATAAACTAATTCAACTTGCCTCAAAACACATTGATATCAACAAGGCTAAAGTGTTAAAGGTATGCATCGAATTATCAATCAAGATGCGTGTCTATCACAACAGTGATACCTTTAATGCAATACATAATATTTTGATTGATAATATCGCACTATCATGACTAAGTAACCTGGCTTAAGTTGTTAGTAGCATTTTCAGGTGAATTTGGCTCTTTTGCAAATAGTGTGGATTCAATGTATGATTGATATTAATTGTTATGCTCAATATAAACTGTCAAGAAGGAAAATCAATGTTGTTTCAATCATAACTGGCTAATACTTGTTGATTGCATTTTGATCATATCAAAGTGAATTCAGTCGGTACATGTGGTTGTAAACAACTGAGAAAACATCAATATAAATATTTAGTTTTACACAGTTGCAAGACATGAGGATCTGCAAGTTAGTTCTCCTCTCTTCCAGCATTAAACATTATATGAAAGTAAGTAAGGGTGCAAAGATCCGGAATCGATACAACAAATACCACACCTGACCAGGATACCAATGGGAATGTAACAAACTCACAGTTAGACACAACAAACGAGAGCCAAGAGGTCAGCCCTGTCCCAGCAGGTGACCACAAGGCACATATAAACAGACGCGCACAAAGACATAGCAAACACAAGACAAGACAAAAACATAAAAGATCCACAAAAGAAAAACCGCCTTGGAACGGTCAGTAAAATATTTTACTGGACAGCTTAAACCATTTTAACGGCGCCAACCTCACCCTTAATTCAGATGTGGATCAAGACACATAGATATTTGGTTTGCATGAAAGACCCCTAACTTATCAATGCATCATCTCCTAAAACATATAAAACAAGATATAACAAGGAGATAAAGCAAAGATAAGGACTCAACAGTAAATAAAACTGAATACCGGAGCAAAAGAAATCCAACAGGTAAACCCCGATGGGCCCGACAAACAGCCAAAGCATCAGGCCCCTACCATCTCATCAATAGATAATATTTTAAGTCGGAACTATCATAGAGTCTGAAGTCCGACCCACTGGCGTGCAATTAGAGAGGAAAGCAAAGTTGCCAACTGTGAATGGGTTGACCACCAAAGATGCAGTCTGTTGCATTACATTAATGTTATAGCCAATCTTTTTATAATGGGAAATTATTTTAATGAACTGCGCTGAAAAATTATTAGAGCCAACAATCTTCTTCAACTTACACACCAAGTCACCATAGAAATAAGGTTCTGCAAGTCCTTGGCGCAAGAGAGATTTAAGTCCAACCTGGAACTCAGAAACCAAACCACAGTATCGTCTATAAAATATCGAAAATGTTTTGCGAAGTTTATGATACCGATAGCCTTGTTTAAAAAGTTTCTGAGTTAACAATTTATTGCAATTTTAGTCTCTAGCATCGACTTATGTCTCTAGCAAGACTTGAGTGAAACATGATTTACAATTGTACGCTTATATTATCGATGCTAGAGAAGTAAGTCGATGCCATCTACACTTTGACTGACACAAGCCGATGCATTCAACAACTGAATCTTTGCTCCAGAGCAAAGATTCCGTTGTAATATGTATCACCTACTGTCTGGTCTAGGGCAGTGATTATGTTGTTGTTGGTTCATTATTCATTATTTGTTGCTGCTTACATTGTATGTAAAGGCGTGGATATTTTGTATTTAGTACTTGTTTTGTACTGAAGTTAGTGTTCTTTCTAGTTTTGCAATCATCTTGCTGAGAAACAAAATAGTTGGTTGCTTTACTTTAATTGTGTTCTTGCTCTTCTATGGGTGTCTGTGTTCTGTGTCTTTGCCTTGTAATGCTGTTGTTTGGTCTATAATTGTAGAATTTCCTAGTCATACTTACTTGCTTTTTCTATCCCCCAACCCAGCGTCAATGCATATAGTGTCTTAAGCTGTTATCAATGTTTGATATCTGGAGCAATTTCAAAGATAAGTATTTCAAACTTGCAGGATACTAAGATCCAAGATTGGACTGTCCCTTGTCAGTCTGTTGAATATATTTCAGATACTGCAACATTATATTTTCTGTTGGCTTGCAAAGGTACCCATGGAACAAAAAATCACAAATGCAATATGTAATGAGAACTTAGATTTACATACTTGCTATGCCCTCACACATTTGGAACCGTGTTTTATCATTTTTCAATTGTTACTCTGATATAAAGTTTACAAGTCACACTGCTTGATTCTTAGCCAAAAGCACCGTAAAGAAGATAGCCAAAGAATGTTTAATCTGGCATACTGCCAAAATGTTTACTTGATACACAAAAATTGTCAGTATGCATTTCTTTTTATATACATATATATCAAACTTGTTAATATCGTAATTTGAAAACTGAAAATACATGTCTATATCTACTTTAATTATAAAACTCTGGTACAGACCAGGAAACTCTTCAAAAGGTTAACCAAAATCGCAGAATTCCTCCATATTGACACTTAAATAGAAACCAAAATACAGCTTCTTACACTATCTTGGTGTATTTAACGGCTTAATTTCTACTCAAAGAAATAAGTTAATTTTAGAGGAGGGAGCAGAGGTAGAAAGTTTGTACATTGGATGACATGTCTGGATTTCTCTCTAATTCTTTATATCTATCTCTATATACAAATGTACTGGCTGATGCCCTCACAGGCATAATATGCAGGAGTGTACTTTGTACACATCGGGTTGATTCATTCATTTTTGGTAAATAAACACCGAAAACGTTTGCTTACCATTTTTAAGTTTGCGTAATCACGAGATGTTCATGATATGACATTAGGACAGTCTGTTGACTCGATATCTTGGTAACAACCTAGCACTGCTTCAAGGACCATTTGTATTTCAAATGTTTATCACTACGATTTTTCAACTTTCAGTGACCGATTGAGAAGTGATGCGAACGAAATTACCCAATTGGTATGTGTAGCAGTCACCGAAACAATCTGTAAGTCTTCTCTGCGTGGACCAGAAAGTACAGAATCTCCATATGATGACCATGACAAGAGACCATTAAGTACAGAAACTCCATATGATGACCATTATAAGAAACCATTAAGCCATGATGAAATAAATGTGCATCTGTAATTCTCGTAGAGAAATGGACACAATAAGTCAAACAATTTTGGAGCTGAATGAAATCTGTCTTGGTTCCATATATTTGATATTGTGAACAATCTGGTTTTTTTCACTACTGGACTGTTAATGAAGATTTCGTTTTTGTCACTGAATTGACCCTTTGTGAATAAACTATTTTCGTTGAGGGACTGCTTTTGAATATGTGTACATCTAAATATATGGATAAAGGAAAAACTCATTTTCCTGGCATTATGAATAATGCTTCAACATCTCATTTCCAGGATTATAAATAACTCTTCGACGAAGCATTATTTATAACGCCAGGAAAATGAGTTGTTCCTTTTGTTAAAAAAACAACCAAGTATATACGCAATACTATCACATGGGTGTGATAAATATGCACCAGGAACTCCTACTCACCAAGTGACGGAATACTACAGTCTTCATTAGAATTTTTTTTTTACAAAAAAAGTTAACTTTTAATAACTAAGATCCAGTGGTAACAAATACTTTCCTGGATGAAAAAGATGAAAAACGAAAGCCTATGGTTGGAATGTGCGTAAAGCGAAGATTAAATTAGTCTGCACATTCACATAATCTGACCAGAGTCTTAATTTTCAGCCTGAAGAAACCTTAAACCTTTGGCTACCTATAGAGCACCCATCGAAGACCGGTCAGTCTGTGTGGATGCCCAGGTTGGTCTGAGTCTCTAATGGATGCACCTGGCAGCTTTTACCTATTGTTGCACACCAACTCCTTTTGTACTATAGTAGAACTGGAATGTTAAGCTTGCAAAAAGTAATTAAGTATCTGAAGTGTTTAAGACGTACTGCAGTGAAATGTATGGGTTGTGAAACATAACATTTGTTGATTTATCGTTTACCTCAAGTCGGTAACCATATATATACACGTTAACCCTACATATTCAAGAAAAAGTATTTTGTTTTTAAAATGCATACCTTATCCTTGTGTGGCATGATGCAGTGTTATATCCTATTGTTAATAAATAAATAAATAAATAAATAAATAAATAAATAAATAAATAAATACTTTCATACATATGCAATAAGTACCACTGACTCAAGCGGCGATCGATTTCCCTCTTACATAGATATACGTTTCATAATGCGTATTATAAATTATGAATCACTTAATTTTCTACATTATATCAATGAATTAGTATGTTTAACGATTGTATAAATGTTTTCATATTGTATCTTTTACAGAAGAAAGTAGCATTCGGTTTAATAAAAACGCCTATGACTATTCACCCATTGTAGACTGGAAATCCCTAAATGGGTAGTTTGGCAAACAGAGGAGACCATGATGAAATGCTGCATAATGTGGCATTTCATCAGGGATTTCACTGTTTGCTAAGGCAGAATTAACTTTCAGAGAATGAAATGCATTTTTTTTTGAAAATTATAACATGTATAATATATATGATGGCATATTCTGATATAACTATATCAAACTTTATAGAAAATTCCATTGGTCTCAATAGGGTGCCAAGGACTACGTCTTCAAACAGACTAACTTCTACATTTAAGGCTGGACCCACCGTGGCTCAACTTGAGGTTTTCTTTAGCTCTGACTATCTGTGAGTCATGAGCCCTTTTCTTTGTTTCATCATGGAGTGTTAATTTGATTAGAGTGTTTTCCATGATGATACATTGTACTAGTTAGATGGCCTCCATGCGAGCTGAACATTTCTTGTACTTCAACAACAACAGAATCTAGGGCGAAGATTTGGTACCAGTAAAATGCATTTAAGCCCCCCAGTGGCTTAGGCTGCTGTCCGTTCTAAGGCGGTGGTTCTGTTGTTGTTGACTTTTTGTTTATTGTTACTCCCATTGTGGGAGTCTGTAATTGTTCTATGTTTTGTTGTACGTTACTTTATGTCCATTCTAGCATTGCAATCATCTTGATGGGGAAGAGAGAGCTAATTGCTTTGCTTAATTTGTCTTCCTGGTGTCTCGTGGTGGTTGAGCGGCATTTCCTCGCGGTGCCATAGGGTTGTCTGCAGTTTGTGACTGTGGCATTTCCTGATCATACTCACTTACTATTTTTGAAATTCATAATTTAAGCTTGCACTGGATGATTTGTTTGTTTGTTTTTGATGCTTTACGCCCCAAGTCAACAGCTATGGTCATTGCGGGATGGTCAGTTCACCTAACCACACTTTTTTCCTGGGCAAGCTTGAACAAGCAGTTAACCAGTAATCGTGCACATACTTCCGCTTGTAACTGACAACAACCCTTCATGATTTATTCAGTAGCACTGGATGATGAAAAACATTAGCTGGGTGATGAAAAACATTAGCTAGTTGAATATCTGTGAAGCCGGAAGTGCTTCTCAGAAACATTAAAATAACTAATGTTTTTCGTCATCCTGCACTTTTATTTTAATGTTAGCTTACAATATGATATTTCAATCCTTACATTTATGTTCTATAGTATCAATCAAATTTACATAATTATCTTCCACCCAACCCAATCAGTTATCATTATAAAATGAAATATTTCATTTGTAACAGAGGTGTTGGAACAGCCAGGGAGCGAAATTCGTGAACATAATGTCGTGATATACGTGAATGACGTCACACAAATGTTGATCAACAAAAAAAACATTATTGGCTGATGTTGACGTTACTCCGACTAGAGGCGCGGTCTAGATCACATGACATTTCAATGTTTTGCATCGAGAAATGTAAGCAGCCAGAAATGTTGGTTTCATCGAAGGCAACTACACTGAAAATGTAAATGTTGTAGTATAAAGGTGTAAAACTTGACCTTGGGAATGTGTTAGCCTTAAAAATTAAGGCTGGTTTTGGTTGACAATATAGGGATCAAAAATTGGTTTTTTTCATATGTTAATATTCACCGGGTTCTGAAACCCAAGGGCTAATGTGCCAATTTGTCAACATCGCTAACATTTTAACAGGCCTTCGGATAAGAGTGCGTAACAGAAAATCATTTTTCTTGTTTTTCAACCAAAACATATGTTGTAAGTACTCAAAAGAATCGCCTCGCTGAGACAGTTCATTTGAGCACCCACAACATATTTTAAACTGATGGATTAGAAAATAATTGCAATTTTACGCTGAAATATATTGCTTAACTGGCCCACTTAATGCATTGAAGCAACGTCTGTTTTGTTTGTTTGTTTGTTTTGTTGCTTTACGTTCCAAGTCAACAGCTATGGAAGGCCAACTATTCAACGATATATTCACCTATGTTTACGAAAAGTATAGCACCATGTTGCTTCCGTTTCACGGTAAATAGGTGGTCTGAAGGTTTTTTTGTGTGTTCTAAGGCCATGTCATAAGTAAACGCGATGAGCGGATTATCAGCTGTAGTAAAATGTAGTGGCCTACATGTACCAGATCTGGGCAATTACAGCACTTGAACTGCCATGAATTCATGGGTTTGTGACTGTCAAAAAATCAATCAATTTTTGTCAACACAGAGATTTAGTACCCAATTTTTATCCTGTTCTCCATCCAATCTATAGCCTTCGGATCCCCTGAGGCAACATTCCTGATAAAATCAAACTTTCTACAGGTCCCCGTTTGCTCAACAGAGAGACAGTTCTTTGGACAATGAACGAGTGCGTTTGTGCATATTTTACTCTCATGATAAATCACAAGGAAATTTGAGTTTGGGCAACTTCAGAAATTTGCATAAAAGTAAGTAAGGGTGCAAAGATCAGGAATCGATACAATCAAGTACCACATCTGACATAAATCCAAAATGGCCACAAGATGCCATCTTAGAAAACTAACCTTTTAAATAATTGTTACAGAATTTTGGGCAGTATGCCATTTTAGAGATCTTTTGGTTTGATCAATCTGATTCTGCGTGTAGTTTTGCATTATGAGATCCCCAAATAATCTTATCCAAGATGGCTGCCAGACACCATCTTGGGAAACTAACTTTTTTAAATAGTTGTCATAATACTTTAAGATATGTCGATTTAGAGGTTTTCTGAGTATGAGGAATCCGATTCCCCATGAATTTTTGGATTTTGAAGCCCTCATAATAACCGTATCAAAGATGGCCCCAAGACGCCATCTTTGAAAACTAGATGTTTAAATGATTATCACAGAGTATTGTAAAATATGCAGCTAAAGAGGTTTTCTGGTATGATGAATCCAATACCGCGTGTAGTTTTGCATTTTGAGGTCACCCTAAAAAGATATCCAAGATGGTCGTCTTTAAAAAATGTTTTTAGATCACTGTCATAGACAATTATAAAATATGTCTTTCAAGAGTTTTTCTGGTATGTTGAATACCATTCTGAATGTATTTGCATTTGGATGTCCCCAAATAACCAAATCAAAGATGACCGCCAGATGCCATGTTTATGACAATGCCCTTTTTACTGTTAGTCATAGAGTGTTATGAAATACGTCTTTTATGGATTATTGAAAAGGGTTTTACAATAAATTGTCAGGAACATGTATGTGTTTGGTCCACTTATTGACACCTTCCTAACAAAATTTACATACATGTAGAGATCAATGGTTGATATGGAGATGAAAAAGTAAAGTTTCAATTATGCTTGAACATTCAGTTGTGTGTGGTGACGAAACAAGTGTGCTGTAACCAGCCTAGAATGTTCCAGAAAGTAGTATTCCATGAAAGTGATATGTGTATTCATCCACCTGGTTCACACTGGGTTGACACTTTACTCCTGCCAACATTCCTGATTCGCCAGTTTGAGGACACAGAGCGGGAAAGTAAAGAACAATTGAAGCAGCTGACGATGAAATGAATGATATAGTATTTATTCCTGGCTGGACATGTCCATTATGCATTGCACATGCAGTTTTTGATGGAAATGCGCACTCATGCCAAAGACAATGTTTATCTTGTCTGCAATCATTATGCTGGATACTGGAATGCAGTGTCATCGGACCAGTTCAGTAAACAAACTACCATTAGGAGCACTTAAAGACACGACACTGTCTACTGATATGGTTAGCCAATGTATCAACACCTTCCAAATCACATGTACAGTTTCTGATGAATTGGAAAGTATCTACGCAGACTCAGAGCCTGGTTAGTCATCACAGAAACTGTACAAGGAGAAAATGAAATACCGACGAGCTTTGTACTCCAAAGATCATATTCTCATTTTTGCAGAGGTAGACAAATATTCGCATCCTCTAGAAGATAATTGGCCTCACCTATAGTATCATGTTGCTGATCAAATTGCTTCAATAGACGTAAACGTAGCTGATTCTATTGTTATTGGGGAAATGATGTAGAGGAAATTCAATTAAGCCTCCCTGATGGTTTCTACAAAGCTATTAGCAAAGTAAGTAAGGGTGCAAAGATCAGGAGTCGATACAATCAAGTACCACACCCGACCCAGGATACCAATGGGAAAGTTACAAACTCACAGTTAGACACCACAAACGAGAGCCAAGAGGTCAGCCCTTTCCCAGCAGGTCACCACAAAGCACGTTTAAACAGACGCGCACAAAGACATAGCAAACATAAGACAGAACAAAAACATAAAAGATCCACAAAAGAAGTACCGCCTTGGAACGGTCAGTAAAATATTTTACTGGAGGGCTTAAACGGGTTTAACGTCGCGCCAACCTCACCCTTAATTCAGATGTGGATCAAGATACATAGAATTTGGTTTGCATGAAAGACCCCTAACTTATCAATGCATCATCTCCTAAAACATATAAATCAAGATATAACAAGGAGATAAAGCAAAGATAAGGACTCAACAGTAAATAAAACTGAATACTGGAGCAAAAGAAATCCAACAGGTAAACCCCGGTGGGCTCGACAAACAGCAAAAGCATCAGGCCCCTACCATCTCATCAATAGATAAGTCTTTAAGTCGGAACCATCATAGAGTCTGAAGTCCGACCCACCGGCGTGCAATTAAAGAGGAAAGCAAAGTTGCCAACCGTGATTGGGTTTATCACCAAGCATGCAGTCTGTTGCAATACATTAATGTTATAGCCAATCTTTTTATAATGGGAAATTATTTTAATGAACTAATTAAGACAATCTGTCTGCTTAAGGGACAGGCCAATGGTACAAAATCCAAATCAGTAATAGATCTTGAAACCTTATTTCTGTGACTGCCGTTGATTAGACAACAAAATAGTATAGAACTTGGTCCTATGTTTGCCTACGAGTTGGGTGCAGTTCCCCAAGCATGTATTGTTGTTGGACATAATGAAAACAATAAATCTGGTCTGGTCAAATGTTTGACATCTCATTGTCTCATGGTGGCAGTCCATCTGATCTAGTTGCATCCATCGAAGAACGTTTACAGAACTATCCAGATGCTACTTAGAATATTTTTGCCTTTGACAATTACCAATACATCTCTGCTAAAGACTATGAGAGGATGCGGTGACCTAGTGGCGTTGTAATCGACTATGTAATCTTCATCACAAAAATAGTAAGTGAGTATGATCAGGAAATACCACAATCACAAACTGCAGACAACCCTGTGGCATCGCGAGGAAGAGCTGAACCATCACGAGACACCAGGACGACAAATTAAGCAAAGCAACCAACTCTCTCTTCCCAAACAAGATAATTGCAATACTAGAACGGACACAAAGCAACGTACAACAAAACATATAACAATTACAGACTCACACAATGGGAGTAACAATGAACAAAAAGTCAACAACAACAGAACCACGTCATCTGACAGATTCAATCATGAAAAACAAATCGAATAAGCAAAAACTTGCCAGTGAGTTAGGAATCTTCAATCTTGGCGAGATTACTATAGCGGAGATAGGGAATGATGATACTGATTACCATGATGAAGCTGACGTGACAATGGTATCCTTTGTGCTAGAAGCAGTTTAGTCTGAACAGAGTGTGATCTGCATACTTAGTGATGACACAGACAAGTTTGCTCTACTTGTGTATTGGGTGAAACAGGTAGACATACATTGCAAAGCACAGATGGGGTGCTAGAATGGGTCAGTACTTTATACCAATGCCACCTGCCATGCGTTGATCTTGGTTATCAATGCTTGCAGCTATCAGTTACGCATTCACTTTGCAGTTGTGATACAAATTCCTGCTCATACTGAAAAGGAAGTGTTACTGCACTGAATACTATGGTATCCGTATACCACCAAGGTTTAACTACTTTATGTGACTTTGGTACCACTAGCCTAGACTTCATGAATGCAGCAGTGCCGTTCTTTTCTGCATTATACAGTCAGCCGCCAGGGACATTCCTGGAATCTGCTAGCTTCAATAAGTTTTCAAAGAGAATTCCTTAAGCTATTAGGCCTTGAGCTGGCTATAGACCCCCCTCCCAGGGGTAATTTTGTACACTATGATTTTCTAAAACATCATTATATAAGACACAAAATAAAAGATGTTAGCCCTCTGAGAGTGGCAGCGTTAACTTGTAACAGCACGTTATATACGTTACCCCCCAAAATAGCATAAAACGTCCCTGATAATGTCTCAACCATGACATGTTCGTACATATTTGCATGCTGACACAGGTTTATGAATTTCTTATAACACAGTAACATATTTTTAGTATTAATTTTATAAATGCCTTGAGTAATTACCGTTGTATACGTTACTTAGTGTTCCCTGCGGTGTACCTGAGTATCAGTATGGTATTTATTGACTATACGTGTATTACGAGGGGTGATCAGAAAGTTCGCGGAAAAGTGCTATAAAATCGCACTGCTTTTATCGATTGCAATGAAAATTCATAGATACAAACTACCATTCATAGCAAGTTGACTGAAATTGAAATTTTGAAAATGTGACGTCAGACGTATGAGCACGAGGCGCCGCTGTGACGTCATTTCGCTGGAAGCGGCCCATCTGTACCCCTGGGTTGCTTCTTATGGCTAAAACTCGTAGCTGTGTTTAAATTGATCTGTATTTTTAACGGAAAGTAATGTTCCGTTATTCTTATAACACAATATGAGGTGTTTATGTTATTCCGAAGCGCTATGTATCCAAATTTATAGGTTTCAGACCGAAGGCCAGGCCTAAAATGCGTCTGTTTTTCGAGTTTTTGAAAATTTGAAATAGAAAAATTATTTTCTTGTCAGTGTTCATCACAATAATTATAATATCGGACTTAACTATCAGTATAATATCTACTGTCCTGAAAAAGGGTGTTTTTCGAAGAGTGTTAATAGTTTATTTTAAAATTGACATGGCAAAACAGGCAATAGGTTCATAGAAGTTGAATGCTTTGCCTTTTTGACAGTACTGTTATTCGTTTCCATTTAGAACACAATACATTTGATATAAATCTTTGAAAGTTTGCATATAAGAAAAGTAAACATGTCTTTAAATATGCATGGAACGCAATATGGGCTATCACAACATAACAAACTTTTACAAAACGTTGAAGTTTAATTGGTTGTGTAGTAAAACGTCAAAATCCAACGTAACCTGGGCCGGTTTGCGCTGTATAGCGTTGCCTTGACGACAGCTGTAACGCACGTAGACGACTAACATCAAGCATGTTGTAACTGATCAACTGCATATGTGTTGCAGTATTATGTGCTGTAATTCCAGCTCTTTTTATCAAACGATGTAGAAATGACGACTATTTTCCGCGAACTTTCTGATCACCCCTCGTACATCTGTCACAGAATAAAGTAAATCTATAAGGCTGCTACTTAAATGATTTAAAGTTCTTTATTATGGTCGCTTACACTATTTTTCAGGTCCATGTTATGTATGTTACCTTCAAAATAGCATTAAACATTTAAATTAATGTCTCTAACAAGCCCTGTTTATACTTCTTTGCATGCTTTCACAAGTTTATGTACTGCTTTTAACAAGGTTTACCTATTTTAAGTATTCATTTAATAAATGCCTTGAGCTTTAACTGTTATGCGTGTTACCAAATGATACATAAGTTATTCTGAGTATCTGTATAGAAGTTGTTGACTATACATATATAAAGTCTGTCAGAGAATTTAGAAAATTTATAAGGCTGAAATAAATTGAAGTTCCTCATTAATTTATGGTGACTTAAACTAATAATATAATGTGATCTATCCACCTTCGCTGTTTGCTCACATAAACAGTATAGATACCATGCATTCAAATCGGAAGTTCTGAAAGACAGTCACTGTGAAACAGCTCAGTTCTGGGTAAGGTATATGGATATGATTCAGATGGTGTTGACACTGATAAGGGCTCCAAGGAAAACAACTTTGAATTGCATGTCATCTCTATCTGTATGCCTTGTTCCCAATGTTCATTGCAAACGATCACAACAACTACGCACAATATGTACCTGTGTAACTGATTACACTCATAAATTTGTCTGATAAACATCGCAGATGCAGAGAACTTCTCGAACAAATTGGGTTTAGTGCGTCACAACCATTGGTTCTTTGCTTGAGAAATGCTTTTGACATAACTTTCAGGCAAACAATAAAGAGGTATTATAGGCTTCAGCAACTAGAACTACGCTTCATACTACAGATGGAATGGTGTATTACTCATCACATCAGAGCTCAATATATTGAAACAACTCTTCAATGCACTGAAATGAAATATTCAATTTGCTCAGATGCAAAGTAGAATGAGTACTAGAGGCAGTTTCAGGCTTCACCAATCATTTTAGTTCTTGTTTTGAAGACAATGAACTGTACTTTTTGTCTTTCGGTGTGCCTGCTAAGCCTGGCATAGCTAAGGATCTTATTGAGGCTGATGTCATTGGCAGGAATGCTGTTGCAGACGTCATTGACTCATTTTTAGCTTAAAAAATCTGTCTTTCCCACCCCCCATCAAATGCTACAAGCAAGTAAAGTTTTGATGCTTGCAAGGTCAAGCAAGAAAAACTTGTCCAATTTACAAAACGTAAACAGCCAGATGAGAGCTTAAAGGAGCGTCTTTGGTAAGCATGACCTTCTTTCTATTGGACATAATGTTGACCTTGAGTTGACACAGCTGTTCCTTCTGGTATGTACCATGGTCACTGTCAACTTTTGATGAATTTCCACCAAAACTGACGAGTCCAAACTTCAGCATGGCTTGCAATCACACATTGAACCAACATTAGATTGGCCATGTAGTGCTGCACATAACATTGATGGTTATGCCGTAACTACAGATCATAATAGCTTTTCCTGTCACCTTCATGGATCTGATGGCACCAGTATTCAACCAGGCACTAAAGGTAGGGCATGTTGGTTTTGTCACTGATACATATATACAATGTATAAGCAGCAGTCTATAAAGTCTTACAAACATTCTCGCAGAGGATAACCTGGGTGTTTTGTTCAACAATGGTGTATGCAACAAAAGGTGCACCTTCTGAATGTCAACAGCATTGGCCAGAATATGGGGGAAGAGATCTACAGTAATATACTGTTTAACAGATTATGACACTACCAATGTGTCGATGTGTTAGTACCACGGAAAGGTTATTTCTATCAAACTGATAGAGAACCCCTCCCCCACTGGTTCATCAACATTCTAAGAAGGGTGGGAAAACAAATAAAGAATTGCTCTAGGCACTCATCAGTGATATGAAGCCCTAGCATGTGCTATTTATGTAATTATGAATAAGCTGCGGTACGACATGTTTCTGAAAAAAGTACCAAAGCCATACACATATACTGACTATTTAAAATGGCATGACCATGAGCTTACCTCCACCCTGCTTTTCTGTCCTTAAGATGTACATACAAAGATTGAACTATCAAGTCTTTCCTATGAAAACAAGTGAGGCTTTCCAGATATGCACAAAATGTGTGGAAAATAAATGGGAAGGAAATCGAGTACCTCTGGGTGAAAGAAAACTTGATTGTACCCTAACAAAAGAGCCACAGAGTTATATTTCGCATTTTGTGTGATATGGGGTTACCATGTTCAAAACTCAACAATTCAAACCTTATAAAAGATAAAAACATAATATTTGCAGTTTCCAAAAGGTACATAAACATTCTTTAATACAAAATGAGTTAGTAAGCACAGTCACATTAAAAAATATCAAACTATATTAGTTTCGTAAATCATTTATATAGGAATAATGGAAAAAAAGTAACATACGTAACACTTTGGGGTGCATTTTTGTTTTCAAAGGTCCATATCTGTGTTGCAAAAATAGCTTACTTGGATGATATAGCCAATTTGGAAATCTTACCTTATGGTTTGCACTTTTCAGAAGTCATGTCATTTACTAAAATTATCCAAGATGTTGATGGGTAATATATATAATTGGCTGTTAAAGGGTAATAGAGCCATTACCAGAGTTTTAGCATATTGCAAAATCCTTGCAAGATAAATCTGATAGAGGAGTAATAAGTTGTATAGGAATATTCTTTAAAACCCTTGGATGATATATGAAGATTTGCTCTATCACTTCTACCTGATGGGTTTTCTTTGATCTTTTAAGTTGTTACTCGCACATTGCACTGAATGTTTCAAACTTTCCATGAGTATTATGTCAACTATATTTGATGTCTCTATAAAACAAAAGATGGTTTATGGTAGTTTATGTTTTGAGTTACTTCCTTAGCAAATGAGCCAGAGTAAAAAGAAGTACATGGACCTGTGCCTGCATGCAAATAAGTACAAGCAGGTCGTGTTGGAGAAAATATCTTGAATGTTTAATGGTATTCAGAGAGTAACATATGTAACCTGGGCTTTAAAATAGTGAAAGACACCATAATAAGGAACTTTAATTCATTTGAATAGCAGCCTTATGGATTTACTATATTCACTGATGGATGTAATACATGTATAGTCAATAACTGCCATACTGATACTTGGAAATAACATATGAAGCACTAAGTAACATATACAAGGGCAAAAACTCAAGACATTTATAAAATGAATGCCAAAATTATGTAACTGTGCTATAAGAAGTTCTTAAACCTGTGCCAGACTTCCAAAAAAGTGTGAATATGTCATGTTGGAGACATTATCAGGAAATTTTAATGTTATTTTGTGGGTAACGTACGTAACATGATGTTACCCGCTAACACTGCCACTCACAGAAGGCTAACATATTTCATTTTGTGGCTTATAAAATGTTGTATCTGGAAATCATAGTGTACGAAATTCCCCCCTGGGAGGAAGTGGGGTCTTTAGCCAGCGCGAGGCCTGGAAAATTACATTTTACATTTTTCTGTGATATGGTGGTACCATGTTCATCATCTAATAACTCAAAAAGTATGTAAGATAGAAACGTAATGCTTGCAGTTTTGAAAAGGTAATTTAAAACTCTTTAATTTAATACCAAATTAATGAACATAAACTGGTTTCGATAAAATTTAAGAAAAACTATATTAGATACATTTATCATTAAAAAGGGGGTTCAATGAAAAAAAGTAACATACACTACATCGGGGGTGACTATATTTGTTTTTGAATGTCATTATCTGTGGCTCAGTAATAGCTTATTTAGAAAATATAACCAATTTGGAAATCTTACCTTATCTTTTGCACTTTTCTGAAGTCTTAAAAAGAATTTTAATTATCAAATATTTTGAAGGGTAACGTATGTAACAGGCTGTTACAGCTTAACGCTGCCATTGTCAGAGGGCTAACATGTTGCAAAATCCTTGCAAGACATTGGGCTTCAAGAAAAATATGGTCTACAAAATTCCCCCTGGGGGGAGGTAAACCATATCCAGCCAGTGGCCTATGTGGTTTTACCCCCAACATCTACCAATCTTCTGCATGTTGTGGAAAGCGTCCAATTGCCAACATTCTTCGGGTGAGTCAAGAGATGTCACAAACTTTGGATGGGAGTTTTAAGATGAAATTCCTATACCAGTCATTGCTAAATGTGATACTGCTCGACCTGAGTTACTTTATGTGATTCAGTGTCTATGCAAAACCCACTTTTAAAGCAAGAAGTTTTCTACAGAGGCATGTGCCTGCTATAAGCAGCACAGAATTCTGTCACTGTCATGGTGGACAGAACTGCTAAAATCCATTCAATGCCAGCAGAAAAAAAGTCCAATCTGCCTAAGAGGAGATTGAAACAGATGACATTGATAACAACCATCCAGATGATTTGATAATGGTCTTAAATAAGACAATCAAGATGAAGGGAGGAGGTGTTCGTGGTGACCCAGTTTCAGACTATTTGGATGAGTGGGAATACAGATAATGATATTTTAAGAAAATGCTATCGTACATTTCATGATTTTTTTCAGTTCATCCGCATGTCAGTTAAATGATTTCTGCTCCCCTCTTAAAACAAAAAAAAAAACATAAAAACTATATTTCATATCATGGTATTTATTATAATCAGTTAAAAGACATTTTTAAAGATAGCGCCTGGTGGCGATCTTGTATATGGTAGTCCTGGGACATAAAAATGCAAAACATAACACCGGAATTGGGTTCTGCGTACCAAAAATCCGTCTTAAGACAAAGTGTACACTTTACTACGAAAATAAGTTTAAAAGATGTTTCTTCAAGATGTATACGTGTATTATAGCAGCCATCTTGGATGCTATCTTAGGTCATCAAAATGCAAAAATAACACCAGAATGTGTTCTTTATATCAAATAATCGCGCTTAAAGAAATATACACACTTTTATTTGGGAAAAGGTAAAAAGAAAAGATTTTTCAAGAGTTAATTGGCAGCCATCTTGGATTACATCTTCGATATGGTTACCATAGAGCAGTGAAATGCAATAAAGACACCAGCATTTTATTCTGTATGCCAAAAACCTTATACAGACATATTGTACACAATTCTGTTAGACTAAATGAAATAGTTTATTTTTTTAATTTTTTATATGGTGGCTATCTTGGATTTATGCAAATTACAGGAGTTGCCCAAAGTTGCCGGTCAGGCAAACAAGCTGGATTTTTGCTCTAGAACACATCTTCATCACAAACAAGGAGACAAACTTCATTGTATTCAACTTTTCTAGGTTCTTAAAATTTCAAATGAACTATAATTTATACAAATATTCAATGAGGTAGACATGAGGGTTTATCTACCTGAAAAAGTGATTTTCACCGAGGTTGCAACGGTAGATAAATCTTTTTTTTATATATATACATGTACAAAGTAATGAAATACAGGAAAAAATGTATTAAATATAATGCATATTTTTAAAAAAGGTAAATGCATATTCATTCAAAAAATTTGAATATCCTCTATATGTCTACCGAAATTGAAGTCAATAACTGTTTTGTTATATGATTTTTCAACTATGAATGTAACTTTTCTACTTTTGTTGTTGAAGTCATGCTCAACCTAAAGACTTTCTCACAAGGTTTAGCAACTATTATTAAACTGTTTTAATGTAGTATTTTGTATTTTGAAATGTATATAAATTCTTTGAATGTGGAATGTAAAACTTAATCATAAAACACTTTTTTACATTATGTTTATTCAAACAAAGAAAAATGAACAAACAAAGTTCATTAAAGTCTTTAATTTACCTGCTGGAAGGTGAAACAGCAATTAATGTCAATTTCATGCAGTCCATGCTAGTTTCGTACTCATCATGCTATTTTTTGCTCTCTAGAGGGTGATATTGGGGCCCAGGGGTTTTGGGGATTTGGGGAGAATGGCTATTTATTTTCAGGAAGCTGGGAAGCACTGGTAATTATTTTCAGTGATTTGGGGAGCAAGCTCATAGTTTTGGTGATTTAGGGAACCCTGCAAAAAAAAAAAAAAAAATAAAAAAACTCACCTTAAAGGAAAAGCTTTCATTCCTTTTGAATGTTTTAAAAAAATATTCGGCTTCTGGGGGAAGCCTCTCAGACCCCCTTTGCAAAATCCAAATGTATTTACTTTAATCTGGATTGGTATTGGTGACTGATATGGCGAATAATTTTTACTATTGTGGAAAATTATAGTTAAAAAAATATCCTTAAAATTGTTGATTTTAGGTTGATAATAACATATTTTTGAACACTCAGAATGCCCTAGATTGCACCATTTTAATTTAAAAAAAACCGGGGGAGCATGCCCCAGGAACCCACTAGCACAAATCTGAATCCAAATAATTACAGGGCTATCTACGCGTCTGCTATGTAATATTTTATGTAAAAAGGAAAAGCTTCCACATTTTTTTTTTACATTTCTTTGGCTTCTGGGGGCTATTGTCCCCCAGACCCCCCTTGTGAAATGTGAATGTATTTATTTTTGTGCTAACATGCGCACCTGGTTACTATAATTGCACAAAATTTGGGTTGTTGATTTATTATCCTAAAAATTGTTGATTTTTAGGTTGATAATAACATACTTTGGAACACTAAGAATGCACTAGATCGCACCATTTTTATCATTTTTTTCAGGGTAGCAAGCCCCCGGACTCCCCTAGCACAAGTGTGAATCAACATCATAACAGTGCTAATAACGCACCTCAGGTATGTAAGTATATCGGTAATTGAATGATCTTTATTAAAACTTTGATGAATGTTGATGAAATATAGTCTTACTTGTTGAAACTGAAATTAAACTTAGGGTCTAATAGCAATTATAAAAAAACAACACTTTCTATGGTTACAAAAATAAATGCTAAAAGTTCACTTTGTCTAAGAAAATCTAGTTTCATCTATTCAAAAAACAGCTCCCCCACCTCCAGAAAAACAAATGGTCTAGCTGCCCCTCAAATCTAGAGTGCATTCCTCCATACCTACTCTACCAGGTACAGGCAACAGAATTTTAAGGATGGCCTCATAATTTGAGCTATATATCATGCATTTCATTAAAATAATTATACATCCATGGCTAAGCCCAATCTTTACATGTGTAACGTAAAATATTAAGGTCACTACTAACACCAATAACCATAACTCTTGCATGACTAAACACATTTTGCCTTATAACTTCAATATTTGTTAAGGTATTTACCTGAAACTTACTGACGTAATTTGAATTGGTATGACGGGTGCAAATATAATGCATTAAACTATCTAAAATTTTCAGCAAGAGTTACTGTCCCTGTTTATTAGTTTACCATTGTTTTGTATGGGAAAACTGGAATAAAGTGAGTAAAAGCTCAATAACTTGAAAACTTATTTCATGAATTGGATGACCGCTGTTCGGAACATTATATAAAAATAGGTTTAAAGTCCAATTTTCTCCAATAACTTGCTCACTAAGGATCAGATTACAGTAAAAGCATATACAAGATACTTAGTTTGATACATCCTTACGTTTGTTTACTTAACTGATCTAAAATTTCGTCATCAAATATGGGGTATTGCCTTTGATTTGGGGAGAAGCTGAACTAATTTTAAGGATTCGGGGAGCAAAGGAAAAATACTTTCAGGGAGATTAGGAATTTTCTTTTAGGGATTTGGGGAGATCAATGCATTATTTCATGGATCAAGGGATCACAGCCCCTCTTGGGGCCTCGATATTGCAAAAGTGTCAAAATATTATCTTCTGGAAACTAGTTTGGGCTGGTTTTCATCCAATATTACATTGTAGGCCAGTTAAGACCAGTTTTCAGGTAGACATAGACATTTATGAAGAACTATTGGGCCAATCAGGATACATGTTTCTCTCCAGTCATATAACAAACGAGTATATCATTTACTTAAATCTTAATAGAGACTAAACACATTTGCAGTGGCAATCATTTTGCAAATCATTCACACTTGCTTAAGAACTCTATGCAGTGCACTCAATCATGATCACTTCAGGAAGACAGGGTCCCAGGTTCATATTTTTTATGCTGCAGAGTTTGGTATTACCTGAGATAATTCTTGCAGCTTCTGTATGGATTACTGATTCTGACGAGCAGTTGCCCCATACAGAATCACTATACAATAGTCGAATATATAGGTGGGATTATTTCTTTCCTCCTGGAGCCAGTAGTCAACTTCATCCAGACTATTTGTAGCCAAAAGTTAACCCTTTATGAACTAAGGGCTCTTCCTTTGGGAACAAGGCAAGGCAACTCAGTGACAGAACAATTCGGCGACACTGTTTTTGAGACAATTTTGCAACAGATTTTGAGACGACAACTCAGCGACACTTTTTTGAGACAATTCGGCGACATTTTATTTTCTATCTATCTATCTATTGTTGTTTTTTTCAGTGGTGTTTACCACGGGGACTAGTCACAAGCCCTTTGAATAGAAAAAGTAGGCCTATATTTACTTTTATAGACTATGCTACAAGCCTACTTTTTCTTAAAATAAAGTTGTAACAGCCACAATAAAGCAAACACAAACATACATTACTTGATAACACATTAACAAACAGGTACACGTATTATACAGGTGATATCATGATACCAACAACAGTCCATATATTACATATCCATTGCCATCTTCAAACATCATGGTAGATCTATACAAGTTCGAATATTTGGTACCGGTATAGTGCGACCAGCTAACAGAGACTGGGCGTGTCAGACAGAGCGCTGTGATACACTGTCAAATAAGACTAGTCTACAGTAATTCGGGTGTAATAGCCTATGTACGCTTTACTCGTGCAACCAACTGTAGCGCAGACGACAAGGGTGACCAACTTTATGCGTTAGCATGCCTGGTAAACGTTTATCTTTAGTATGCTGCTGGGGACCTGTGACATTTCATTTCCGGGATGGATATGTTATGAAAGTTTTGGGGTAGGGTAGGTTTGCACTTTCTTCAAACTTTGTCTGTATGGCAAAACTGGTTTGATTTTTAAGCCTGATAAAATGATTAGTATTTAGCGGGGCAAGGGTTAAGTATCTGGATCATGAGAAAAGGGCATACAAACATGAGATTATATTGCATATCCGAAAAAGCCTCTTATATTCGCTCATTATGGCGTGTCCAGAGAGACTAGATGTCTAAAAGTTGCTCGGGGTCTTCTTCAACTTGCATGCTTTGTTTATGCGAGAAGCGAAAGCCCTGGTGAGGTCATGCGTACATACAGGCTCGTCGGAGCCTTCGCCACACGCCGATGTAATAAGAACCATTATCATTTCGTGTGCTGACCAATTTATAGTATTAATTTTTCATTGCGGACCATTTATTTTACTTTCTTATTCAGTATTATAATTTAAATAGTTAAAATTTCGAAACATTGTCAGAGCGCATATATCTAGACTAGTCAGTCTCCTTGTTATCAAAATAAATTCGAGATGCCTTTTTCTCACAGTAGGCTCAAACTACTACAGGTATACAGCTGTAAAGCGTTTCACAGGTGAATAAATACGCTCCGTCTTACCGATTTTTAAATGGAAATGTCCACGGGTGTGTCTTTGCTAAGTACCGCCCAGTCTCTCTTAACTGGACGGACTATACGGGTTTTTTTTTACGGTATGACTAATCGGAGTAATCAAGTTGATTTCGCGAAATCAACTTTTTATTTCGAAATCAGCCTACAAAACCGTTTTTTGGGGGCAAGTGCATAATTTCTTTCTATCATATGATTCAATATGTGTTTTTGCAATAGTATGCGAAAATTCATGCAAAAACATTAAATTTTAGGGTTGATTTTGTCTATTGTTTCACTTGGGGCACAGATCTATATAACTCCGTACTATCGTGGTATTAAAATTTCTTTGCCGAAATCAGCCTATAATACCCATTTAAAAGAAAGAAAATGATTGTTTTCTTTACCATATGATTAAACTTATGTTTTTACAGTAGCATGCAAAAATTCACGCAAAAATATTAAAGTTAAAGGTTGATTTTGTCTAATATATCCCTTCTGGTACCAATAGAACTCCGTAATATCACGGTATCAAATGTCTTCGCCGAAATCAGGCTATAAAAACCAAGTTTTTGTTGTAAACTGATACTTTGCTTTACCATATGAATTGATGTGTATGTATTTAGTATTTTAACAATTATCAATAATATAATATTAAGTTTGGGGTTGATTTTGTCCTATGTAAATTTCCCTTCAGATACGGATATTACCTTGTAATATGCCTACTGCGAAATCAATTTCTTTTAAGAAGATGGACTTAACAAAACAAATTTTTTTGGTGAGGGGTTATTACTTTACCGTTTATCTAAATACCTATGTTTCCCAATTTCATGGAAATTGGAATTCTTTTTGACCAATTTTCGATGACGGAGAGAAGTTTAGGCTAAAATCCGTTGCCGCAAAATCATCACAGCGGTAAGGCATTAAAGGCAACCGATAATCTATTGATCCTTGATTAGGCAATATGATTACTACCGACACGGTCACCAGGTGTGATGACTATTATCTTCTTTAATTGTAAATAGGTGTGAATTGCCACCGTTGTCGGTAAACGGTTTAAATGAACACAGAATACCCAACCTCTGTCCTGGTTGATTTGTTATTATTATTATTATTATTACTATTATTATTAAAAATTTCAAATTACAGGAAAAAATGAAAATACTAAAAGAACCGTGAAGACCCATATCGGACGCCATGTAATGCGATTTCTAAACTGGGTCTGTCCTGGTTGATTATTATATTAATATAAATTACAGGATTAAATGAAATATATTCAAAGAACCGTGAAGACCCATACCACGCCCGCCATTTGGTCTGACCTGATCTGGGAAAGGTTACTAGATAATGACACAATACGCATCTACATTTGTGTAAGTTTTCAGGAGTATTCCTGAATTCAGGACTTTGAATCTGACTTTCCAGATTTTAAAAGAGTTTGCTAATTTATCTACGTATAACGATATTACCCAATCCCCCTAACCGCTGGGACTCAGATCAGTCTGCGCATCTGCATTTGCGTAAGTTTTCAGGAATATCCCTGAATTCAGGACGTTGAGGCTGACTTTCCTGAGAAAGTCAGTCTTTGAATGCTTTATTAGGGAGACTTTAATAGAGTTTGCTTATTTATCTACGTATAACGATATTACCAAATCCCCCAAACTTCTGAGACCCAGATCAGTCTTCGAAAAATCCTGAACATGAGAAATTCAATTCAATTTTAATTCAGAATTAATGAATACAGGTACGAAGCTGTTTCAAACATTTTGGATCCATACCCCGTCCATACCACGCCCGCCATTTGGTCGAGCTGATCTGGAATCAAACTGTTTGCAGAGGTTATCCTTCTGGGTTAAAAGAATAAACATGGGTTAGTCCATTTTGAGTTTCAGGTTATGATTTTCAAAAATGCATTTTTTTGTCTGCGAATGACGAGAGTCTTCGCAGGTCCCTAAATTAGTTATTCAAAATCAGCTTTAAATTGGCTTGGCAAAGCGCATTGATTAGACAGAACAGTAGTCACACTGATTTGACAGAACAGTAATCATTCACGGTATGGCACACTGATTTGACAGAACAGTAGTCATTCACGGTATGGCAAGTTTCCCAATTTTAATGCGGCTTAAAATAAATAAATTTTTAAAAAAAGCGAATAATAAAAAATATCTATATTCACATTTTTTACTTCAGGCTTTTTTTTAAAATACATACACACCAGAGGGGCACACGCTTAAAGGCACAGTTTAACACCTTTTTAAATTAGCCAATTATAAACGGCGCGTGTCTCGCTGTATATTGTAGGGCACGCGCCATCATAAATGAGATAAGTGTAAACACATGCCAAGCTAAGGTTGAATCTAATCTACAGTATATGTTTATCTCCCAATCCGCAGAGCCGAAATTGCATGGCAATTATTCGCATTTTGTGTCCTACGGTGCACGACTTTTCGCCGAAAACACTTTCGTCGAATACAACTGTACATCGAAAACGACACATTGTTGGACAAAGGCAAACAATGCAGATTCCGATCAGGGTCTCCACTGTTTGCTTACGGGGTGTTATATTAAATTTGAAAAAGAATGATGTCGCAATCGACGAAAATGTTTTCAACGAACAGTAATGGGCGCAAATTAATATTGTCATGCCTGTTATGTACGTCATTTTACTTTTGACATATGTACTGTTTAATCTCATATGCCACCTGCGTGTGGCCTGAGTTTAACTGCAAATAAAAGTTTTGTTCTGTTCTGGTAAAATATAACCCTCAACGTAATAGTTTGACTACTTTGGCATCGAAACAAAAAGATATTTATTCACCGTTTGTAATTAGATTATAACGGTGATATTTAATTTGCTTTCCCTTTTAATTTTCCCTGGTGTAATTTCCTTTTTTATTATACGGATTGGTATGGTAAGTATTTTTTTCTTGTATAAATTAATACTCTACTTTAGGTATAAACACTTAGTTGATGAGGGAGAAGAGAGGATCCAAATACCACTTAAAGTGGGCCAACATCGGCGCACCAGCGAAATGCCATTTAAATGGCGTTTCGCTGGCGGACCGATGTTGGCCCAACATTGAATGCTTGTTTGGTACATTTGTAGCTTCGTGATTTTTCACGGGATCCGGACTAAATCGGGGACTAAATAAACCCAATATTTTTATTAGTTTCCAGGGGTCCCCTCTGAATCCGTCCATGATTTTATGAGCTGATTTCGTAAAAAAAAGGTAGATTTCGTGGCAATACGGACTTAGAAACATCCGTCAATTATTCTTCAAAATCATCCGACAATTCAATATTTATCCATAAAAACACACTAGTTATAGACGCACATTTAATGAAATGTAAAAATTAAAATATTAATTTACACAATTGTTCTGGTTTTATAGGCTAATTTCTTCACAAATGGGTTGATTTCGAGGGAATAGAAATGATATATATCTGTCAATTATTCGACAAAATCAACCCCCAAAATTATTTTTCTTGCATGATATTTTGTTTACTATTGTATAAATACATATTTAATCGTATGGTACAGAATACGAATCAATTTACACCAAAATTATAGCCTTTATAGCTTGATTTCGACGGAGATTTCCGCAAAGAAATTTGATATCGCGGTATTACGGAGTACATTTTTACCCCAAGCAAAATATGACAAAATCAAGCCTCAACTTTATTTTTTGCGGGATTTTTTGCATACTCCTGCAAAAACACATATTTAATCATATTGTAAAGGACAGTATCATTTTTAAACGAAAAATTGGGTTTTATAGCCTGATTTCGGCAAAGAAGTTAGATACCACGATACTACGGAGTTATACATCTGTACCCAAAGCGAAATAATAGACAAATTCAACCCTAAAAATTAATATTTTTTCATGGATTTTCGCATACTATTGCAAAAACACTTATTGAATCATATGATAGAAAGAAATTATTCACTTGCCCCCAAAAAACGGTTTTATAGACTGATTTCGAAATAAAAAGTTGATTTCGCGAAATCAACTTGATTACTCCGATTAGTCATACCCTTTTTTTTTAAGTGAATTTCGATTTATAGTCAGACCCATCAAAACAACAATGGCTGCCTTTATTCACATTCGACAGGAAATGCTATTTAGGTCTGTTTCCATACACATTTCATAAGCTACAATGTTTATTTTCTGACAAACAGATGTATTTGTTTTTCTTCTTTTTATACCGTCGTGCTCAAAACTGAACAATGTGCCAGAGTGCTATTTTTTGTAGAAAATATCCTATCCTCTTATATCGCGGTATCCCTTTTATCGCGGAATCTCTTTTATCACATGAATTTTCAGGTACAACGCTGGCTAGCGATAGTTTACGTTAAATATATTCTAAAAAGACAAATGTCAAACTCTCACTCCAGCAAATATTTTTCGAATTCAGTGCTCAGAGTCTACAGGCGAATCTGGATAGGGGTGCGTTTACTAACCGGAATAGATGGGACTGCACTGGAATGGATCTCAAAATTCACCTTAAAATGGTCGGGTCTGAAAGCCCCTGCCGAGCCGAGCTGCCGAGTGCCGACCTACATAGTTTATTTTTTCAAATTCATCCTCGGTGAAGATTCTTCATAAATAATTTTTATTTAATATCATCACATAGACTAAAATCGATAAGTGGAACAATAATAATAATAGTAAACAACAGTAATTTTGATTTTATTGTCATTTTATTGCTCGCAGGGGGTCTGAAAACGACAGCCGAGTGAATCAAGGTTTCAGTTGAATTTTAATGTAAATTTGAGAGGTACACAAGCGAGTTTGGCAAACATTCTGAAAATAAAAGATAATTGAAGAAAAAGTTCAAAGGAGTCTTACTTAAAATGCGTTAGTTTCACGAAAATCGTCATTTTCCTAAAGGCCACATCCAGGTCTATTTATAGACATTTTGATTAACCTTAATGAAATGGCAATTAAAATCAAATTATAACTGTTAACTATTATTATTAATGTTCCACTTATTGCTTTTAGTCTATGTGATAATTTTAGATAATAATTATTTTTTAAAAATCTCCACAGATGATGATATTGAAAAATAAACTATGTGGGTCGGCAAGCTCGGCTCGGCAGGGGCTTTCAGACCCGACCCCTTAAAATACATGTTTTAAATGTACTTGACAAGAAATGTTGGTTAAGTAATGTAAAATATCAAAAATCTTCGATGTCCAGACAGTTTCAATGCAAAAAAAATATTTTCTAAAATATTTTCTGTCTTACCCTCCTATTCTAGTCAACTCGGCCTGAAGTCAAGTCGGCCCGCGAGTCAACTCGGCCTTGGGTCAACTCCGCCTGGTGTAGATGCCATTATTACCTTTGAAAAATAAATTTTTGGTCACTAATTAATGAAAACATATTTTCTAATTGACAAACATTACAATTAAGCTCTTGGTAGATTTAATTAAAGGTAAATGTTCTACATGATTATAGGTAACGACTGCCTTTAATCCTTGCTTTAAATTAATGTAAGTTTTCACATATTTTGACCTGCGCAAGTTCCCATATCTTGCAAACAAGGCAATTAATGCTTTCTGAACATGTAATTAGTAAAATCAGTGTTTGCAATTAAAGGTCTGATCAAAACAATTAACATGAAAGGTGCTGATTGTTTAAAAAAAATACGATTAGTGCACTCAGGGACACTATATATCAACTGACATCAACAGATATAGAGTGTCCCTGGTGCCGTCTAGAAAATGGAATAAGCGGCGCATAAAATTATGCTTCTTAGTATTAGACATCCTTCCTCCAACTTTTGTTGAGTAAACTCATTTTTATTAAACACATTCCCACCAGGCTAAATGTGGGACCAGGCTGAGATCTGACCAGGCCGACTTGACTCGGGCCAACTTGACCCAAGGCGGAGTTGACCCGCATTCATAGTACCTTACTTACCTATAATGTATGAATTTATGCAATAAGGATCACTGGATTGCTTTTTGGTAGAATGTGCATATTTCTCAGAGCTCTCACTAGGATTTTGAAAACAGGAGTTCAGGACTCCCATCTGGCAAAAAGTAGGAGTCCCACTGGAAAAAGTGGGAGTCCCACTCAAAAAAAGTTGGAGTCCCACCAATTTGTGCATACCGTATATCTTTTCCATTTTAGCCGGAAGTGATCAATTTGAATATTTTTTTAGATTGACTGATTTTAACCCTTTAAGCATTAATGGATTGTTCCTACTTATATTTTGCTATATTTTTCATGTAACCTCAACACACATTTTTTTGTTTGGCCTTATCAAAATAAAAGATTAAACTGTTGGTACTTGTTTTATTCATTGACAAGACAGACAGACAGGCAGACAGACAGACAGACAGACAGACAGACAGACAGACAGACAGACAGACAGACAGCAGTCCTCTGTTTTGTATAATCTTATGCAGATAGAAGTCTTTTTTTCTCTTATAAAATGCATCTCGCTAGTGTCTAAATAGACTGACATTACTATAGCCATTTAACATATGATTTTACTTGCTGAAAGTGATTTGTTTGCGTTTATTCATCAAGACAATCGGCTTGAACCGATGATATATTTCATCGTACAGCTTGTAGTGTAGCTTCATTTGGAATTTTTGTCAGTCGGACGTTACCGTATACGGCTTACCACTGTACCATTTTTTTTTCAACAATTCTCAGACTCTTTTGTTTGCCGTAGCAAAGAATGAATGACAAAATGCAAATCCGTAAACTTATTATTTTTTCTCCATGTTTATGTTGCTCAAATCGCAAACAAGTGCAATTAAATATGTTTTCTCTTTCATCCCTAATCAGTCGAATTTGGAAGTCGGTAGTCCGATGTTGTTTACATTACCCTATTAGTTTTTCTCCCTTTAATTAACAGTAAATCGGTAGCGCATCTGTTTCAAACAATTATCTGATAATTCTTGCTTAATTACTTTAATAATCACCTCGTAAAAATCACACTGTCCCGCATCGGTAATCCTGTCAATCACCTGTCAGAATTGCTACACTGCAGTCCGAGTCATACGATTGGTCGACATAAACAGGACACGAATCACGTCTCCCGCGCTTGAAAAGCGTGTCTCGATCGATAATATCTAGGGGTTTTTGATCTCCTGCGTTTATTTATCTGTCAGCTACTGGATTTTTAGCGCGTGCCGACTAAAAAAACATGCCTACGTGGAACTCCTGCTTAGTGAAAAACATGCGTCCCAGGGAAAAACGTGCGTACCAATACGCGTAATTCTGCGTTTCCGAGAGCTTTGTTTCTATTGTAGTAAAATCATTTTACAATACAATACAAAATTTATTTATTTAGTCGGAAGTACAAACAGTATAACATTAGCTACCGACTTTTGGATGCAGTGATTGTCAAAGCATCCAAATAACAAAATGCTGTACCAGCAAACATGCATATTGAGATCAGACTAGAAAAGAGCCCACGCAAGCGCGGAAATATTTCATGATTGTCAATTTACCTTTATTTTGCATTTAAAAAAGCTGAAACTTGTATCCCCCTTTCATGTGTGTTAATTTTTCACAGCTTTATGAAATCTGAAACTTGTATTGGCGATTCTAGTCGCCGAAATGACCATGGGCCCAAATAGGTATGGGCCGAAATGACCCGAAACCGGCGAGTTTTAATTTTTTTTACAAAAGCTGATACTTGTAAACATGATTATGCTTATATCTTCTCATCTTGAAAATCACTAAAAATCTTCAGCGAGGTGACTTTTACTATATTTGTTTTCCTCCAAACAATGCCAAAAATCGCTCAAATCCAGGTTCTTATTTCTGAACAATGCACTTTTTTAAACAGATTTTATTGATAGCGTCATTGCCTACTGCGTCAAGTGGTACGACCAAGCCTATCAATGTAAGCTGTTTAGCGACCTTGAAACTTAGGATTATTGAGCGTGAGTCAGAGAAAGGTGTCTTGAACTTTCATAACTCTAGTTGCCATCAATGGTAGTAATTAACTATTTTATAGAAGTTCTGTTTGTTTTGTTACTGTTTTGTGAGTCCCCCCCCCCCCCCCCCCCCCCCCCCCCAAAAGTCTGTACTTGTTTAAAGCTAGTGTCAATTTAAGTTTATACTAAGGTCTGCTGATTATTATAGTTTAGTGTTGTGTTGGTTACTGGTACTGTCCAAAAATAGGGACAATGTCGGAAAAATTAGTCTGCAATTTTTTAAGTGGTAGCTGCCCAAACCAATAAATGAGTGGTTTTCACACTCAAAATGCAAAGAAATACAATATTTAAGGAAATTTTTGTATACCAAATTATCTTCTTCAAAGGCAAACCTGGAAATGTCGTTACTTTTCGTGGTTAAAAAACAAACTTTTTCTCCTTATTTTTCTTCCAACTTCTGATTGGGAATTTTACTGTGCCAATTGGGAAAAAGGAGGTGTTTCGCCTTTGGGAGTGGGGCCGAATTTCGCCCCCCAAAATGGCCTGAAAAGGAACACTGATGCCGAAATGGTTTGGATTGATTGGTGTTTTACGTCCCGGTAAACAATTTTTCAGTCATGTTGAGACGGAGCCACTTCTTCCTGGGTATTATTAGTACTTTGGGAAGGTGAAAGTGCCTTTCTCAAGGACACTACACAGCGGTCGTGGGGTTCGAACTCGGGGCCTCTAGGTCCCGAGTCCGACGCTCTACCACTGAGCCACCGCGCCTCCATATGCCGAAATACACTTCCCTTTTTACGACCATTATAGGCGAAACGGAGCGGTCTGGGGCGAAGTATTTCGCCGATTTGCCCTCAAACTGGAACCCTGCTTGTACCTGAAAGCTAACATATAAAATTTGGGTTTGATTGGCCCATCAATTTCCGAGAAAAGCCAGTTTTAATTTTCATATACGTAAATGACCTTTAGCCAAGGTCAAGAAATGACCTCGGCCTTCAATACTCACAATTCTTCATTATTTCAGTTGGTTTCAGGTCAGAGGCTGAAATATTTGTGAAAAAATCAACAGCTTTCACTTTTTCCTGTAGAAAAGCCTAAGTTAACAAATTTGACCTTGTTGTAAAATTGGTCAAGGTCAACCGTAGGTCATCATTTGAACAAAGTATGATGGGCAGAGTCACCACTGCTACATACCAAGTTTCGTGGAAATTGGTTCACCGGTTCCGGGGAAGAAGATTTTTGAAGGGTTTTTACCATATATGGGCGTGGCGGCCATCTTGGTCATGTGACCCAGATGCAACAAACAAACTTTCGTTCCCCCTACCCAAAGAGGCTCCACATAAAATTTGTCTTTGATTGGTCAAATGGTTTCCGAGAAGAAGATGTTTGAAATTGTTGACGACAACGGACCATGGGCATCCTATCTATAAGCTGACATATGCTGCTAAGGTGAGCTAAAAACAAATTCAACCTCAAGCCCTCACCAGTAGCTTGCACCTGACCGTTCTAAGGTGGTGATTTTGGTGTAGTTCTTACTTCGTTATTTGCATACCTGTCAACTTTTTGAAATCTTAAAGAGTGAGATTGCGCGCGACACCCTTAAAATGGTTATTTTCTGCTCGCATTTACCGCGCGGACCAATTTTACCAAATTTTTTAGGAGTGAGATTTATTTTTTTCTAAGAACCAAAAAGGGATTATTGGGCCGAAATGACCATGGGCCGAAATGACCCGGAACCGACGATTTTTATTTTATTTTCTTTTTACAAAAGCTGATACTTGTAAATGCGGTTATGTTTATTTCTTCTCGTCAAGAAAATCACAGAAAAACTTCAGCGAGGCGCCTTTTACTAATAATATTTGATAGCGTCATTGCCTACCGTGATATAAGTGGTACGACCAAGCCAATCGATGTAAACAGTACATTATGCGCAGCGACCTTGACACTTAGGATTATTAAGCGCGTGTCGAAGAAAGGTGTGATGATTACCGCGACTAATAATCAGTTTTGATAAGGGATTATTTAAAATTACAGCCATATCTTTTTTTCTTTGGCGAGTTTGGCGGCGTTTTCCCCATTGTTGTTTATAATATGGCCGACTTGACACAGCATAATACACATATACATATGACATATACACAAAAATTCGGAACGCTTCGGTCATCTCCATTCAGTTTGTATTGGAAACCCAATCGATCTAAAAATAGTGACGCGTGACCATGAACGTGACATACACTAAATATAGAAACATTCGCCAGAGGGCGCAGTTCTTTTAGAAAACACACTTAATTCCAAAATTCTCTAAATCTATGCTAAATGAAAACTCATCCTAACCGAGATTATCAATGAAAGCAATATCTTAAAGTAACAGTAAAGAAATCAAGCATGAAAATGACCTCGATTTTTCAGTTTATGCGGTAATTCGTTTATTTAGTATTATAGATTCCTGGTACCATAAATGCCTAAAAGAGCTCTTTCTTTTCTTAAGACATAATTGTTTATGTTGTTCAGTTGCTAAAGTACTGCAAGGCTAAGCTACTTAATCAGGCTTTTTCTGTACATCTATGTGAATATAGTCTTAGGAACTCTGCAACAGTCCAAATATCAAATATCCCTTTTCATCTTCAAACATGGTATACAAGTTCTAAATTGTATGTAGGGTCATTTTGTAACATAAATTTGTTAGTCCTAACACTTTCATAATCTGACACAGGTGAAATAGAACAAGGCAACATTTTACTAATACATGTATTTCATGCATTTGCATTAACCCTTGTTTAAACACACCATCTGATTGTAGTTTTTCAACCTTCTTCTTGCAAGTAAGCCTCTTCAAAGTGAAACTTTTGAACCAGTTTGGTTACATGATATCATTTAGTTACAAATGATACACACATTGCATTGAAAACTGTAACCATAATCTGCTAGCTCATTCTGAAGTAACAGGGGTCATATCTGTACTCAGCAGGACTATGGTTAAACTCAACACTTAGGACCAACACCTTAGTGACCTAAATAACCTCTGACACCTTGAAAGGGGATCTTCCTATTTTTCATATGCTTCCCAAAACTTCCCTATGCATGATAAGATATCACTGGTATCCTTTTGAATCAGACGTTTAATGAATTAGAAATGAAAAAAAAAAAATAATTAGACATAATTATTGGTCTAGGGGCCAAATCTCAAACTTTGAGTTCTGTTGCATCCCCCATGAAGAAAAAGTTGGTTACTATTTTCAGTTAGGGACATGTCTGGGGGCCTAAGAAACCCATGTTTTACTAAATTTTCTGTGGTCAATTATCTGTAAATGGCCTGTAATCACCGTTACCCCACAAACATTGAAAAAAGCAGCACACAATGTACAAGACTAATGATATATTTTATACAAGTATTAATTAATTTATTTGAGGTTTAAATTTTTAACACAGTCATAAACATCAATTGCAGACATGTGTGAGATGCATTGCAGCTCGTCAGCATAACGTATGTTACGTTTTATACGAAATTGCAGATATTGACATTATAGATTGTTCCCCAGCCACAGGAAGAGAAACTTGGTTACTGTTTTCAGTCTGGGGCATGTCCGGGGGAATTTGAAACCCATGTTTTACTGTGTTTTCTTTGGTCATTTTTCTGTAAATGGCCTGTTATTAATGTTACCCTACTACCATTGAAAATAGCAGTACACAAAACACAAGACTAATATGATATTTTCAAAAGTATAAATGAAATTTTTTGAACTTAACATGTTTGAGCTAGTCATAAAAATCAATTGCATACATGTGAGAGATGTATTTCAGCTTGTCAGAGTTACTTATGTTACATTTTTACGAAATTGCAGATAATGACTTTATAGAGTGCATATTAGAATAAACCATTCCTCCAATCTTAAATGTGTATTAAAGATCTTTATTCTAATGATGAATTTCCTTTTTTTACATATTTTAAGCTGTTTACAACTTGTAACTGGCGATAGAGGTTAAAAATAAATATTTAAGTATGCTTAAAACACCTTACTGCAATATTACAAAAGACACTTCAGAGGTGCACTTTTTTGCATGCATGTTAATGTTGTTTGGGCTTTTGTTGTCTGCTGAATTCCCCCCAAAACAACTCTTTCAAAGAATTCTTTAACAAATACCTTATCAAAGTTTCAAGCAGTTTGGATTCAGATCAGATCATTATTTTGTCAGGCCTGATCTGGTCCAAACTGTTTGCAAAGGCTATCTATCAGCAGATCTGATGATACATGCACAAGCAGGCTAAGAGTAACCGACACACATCAATCATCAATGGTAGGAGGCACTTTTATTTCATACAGTTTTTACACTTTGAATGGTCAATTCAATTGTAATGCAGTTTTTTTTACCTGGCACTGACAGATCAACTATCACTGTACATTTTATTAAATCAATTCCACCAAAGTGAAAACCAAAAAGACACCTCCATTCTTCAAATAACCACCAAAAAGCTCAATTGACCAGTATTGACCACTTCTGGAGTATTGACCAGGGCAGTTACAACCCGTTAAAACCATCCCTGGTTTGGACCACCCAACCTTGCTCAGAGTACATAATTTGAAGAAAATCTTATTTGTCAATATCAACATGTTTTGGATACTCAAAAGAACCATCTGGAAGGGAATGCAGTGGCTCAGTGGTAGAGTACTTGACTCCAGACAGATGGGTTGCATGTTTGAGCCTCACTGGCGGCACTCCATTGTGTCCTTGAGCATGACACATTAATCCCTGCTTAGTGCTGGTTCAACACAGGAAGACCATTTCCAACATAACTGAAAAATTGTTGACTGGGATGTAAAGAATCAAACCAAACAAAAGAACCATCTCAGCAAGAGAGCAAGTTCTTTGGAGCAGTCACATAAATGTTTAATGATTAGAAATCATCACAATTTTAACATCATGACACAGTGTAGACCCCCAATCAGATTGCTCCTGGGTCTGCACTTTTGCACATGCCTCACTGTCCATTGGAGGTATTGTGTTGTGTCCTTGAGCAAGACTCTTAAACCTCTGCTTAGTATTGGTTCATCCCAGGAAGACTGGATAATGTCCCAACATGACTTAAACATTGGTGACTAGGTTGTGAAGCATCAACAGAACAAAGCAAACAAATGGGCAGAGACCAATTGATATGGCATTTTGAACATATACATGTAACAGACTAAAAATTAACTGAATATTTATATACAGACATAGACGAAGGCTTAGCTATACATCTTGCGTAGTGCAGTGGCTCAGTTGGTAGATTGTTAGACTGGGGATCAAATGGTTGCTAGTTCAAGAAGCTCAGAAGTCCATGTGTTGTGTGCTTTTTGAGAAAGACAATTTATGCACTACTTAGTACTGGTTCAACCCAGGAAGACCAGAAGTCATCCCAACATGAAAAATTGTAGACTGGGAGGTAAATCATCAAAACAAACAAAATACACCTTGAACATGTAACAGGCTGTAAATATATACTTACAGGTAGAGACCAAGACAAAGCTATACATCTTCAACATATAACAGACAGTGAACAGACTGAGTCATAGAGATGGAGAGTGACAGCAGCCCAGCTAAATCAGGTGACCAGAGCATGGTCATTGATTTGACAGATGTAATTGATGATAAAGGGGACAGTATGCTAAATGCTCAAGATGTTACACCAGGAAATGAGAGTATTACTGGTAAGCCTTTGGTTTGAGAGTATTATTGGTAAGCTTTTGGTTTGAGAGTATTATTGGTAAGTCTTTGGTTTGAGAGTATTATTGGTAAGCTTTTGGTTTGAGAGTATTATTGGCAAGCCTTTGGTTGGAGAGTATTATTGATAAACCGTTGGTTTGAGAGTATTATTGGTAAGCCTTTAGTTTGAGAGTATTACTGGTAAAGTTTTGGTTTGAGAGGTTTATTGGTAAGCCTTTGGTTTGAGAGTATAACTGGTAAGCCTTTGGTTTGAGAATATGATTGGTAAGTCTTTAGTTTGAGAGTATTACTGGTAAGCCTTTTGTTTGAGAGTATTATTGGTAAGCCTTTAGTTTGAGAATATTACTGGTAAGCCTTTGGTTTAGGAGTATTAACTGTAAGACTTTGATTTGAGAGTATTACTGGTAAGCCTTTGGTTTGAGAGTATTATTGGTAAGCCTTTAGTTTGGGAGTATTACTGGTAAGCCTTTGGTTTAGGAGTATTAATGGTAAGACTTTGAATTGAGAGGATTAATGGCAAGCCTTTGGTTTGAGAGGATTACTGGTAAGCCTTTGGTTTGAGAGGATTACTGGTAAGCCTTTGGTTTGAGAGGATTACTGGTAAGCCTTCGATTTGAGAGGATTACCGATAAGCCTATGGTTTAGGAGTATTAATGGTAAGCCTTTGGTTTGAGAGTATTAATGGTAAGCCTTTGGTTTGAGAGGATTACTGGTAAGCCTTTGGTTTAGGAGTATTAATGGTAAGCCTTAGGATTGAAAGTATTATTGGTAAGCCTTTGGTTTGAGAGGATTACTAGTAAGCCTTTGGTTTTAGAGTATTATTGGTAAGCCTCTAGTTTGAGAGTATTACTGGTAAGCCTTTAGTTTAGGAGTATTAATGGAAAGCCTTTGGTTTGAGAGTATAAATGGTAAGCCTTTGGTTTGAGACTATGACTGGTAAGCCTTTGGTTTGAGGATATTACAGGTAAATCTTTGGTTTGAGAGTATGACTGGTAAGCCTTTGGTTTGAGAGCACTACTGGTAAACCTTTGGTTTGAGAGGATTACTGGTAAGCCTATGGTTTGAGAGGATAAGTGGTATGCCTTTGGTTTGAGAGTATTACTGGTAAGCCTTTGGTTTGAGCTATTACAGGTAAGCCTTTGATTTGAGAGTATTATTGGTGTGCCTTTAGTTTGAGAGTTTTACTGGTAAGCCTTTGGCTTATGAGTATTAATGGTAAGCCTTTGGTTTGAGAGAATTAATACTAAGCCTTTGGATTGAGAGTATTAATAGTAAGCATTTGGATTGAGACTTTTAATCGTAAGCCTTTGGTTTAGGAGTTTTAATGGTAAGCCTTTGGTTTAGGAGTTTTAATGGTAAGCCTTTGGTATGAGAGTATAAATGGTAAGCCTTTGGTTTGAGACTATTGCTGGTAAGCCTTTGGTTTGAGCATATTACTGGTAAGCCTTTGGTTTGAGAGGATCAGTTGTAAGCCTTCGGTTTGAGAGTATGAATTGTAAGCCTTTGGTTTGAGAGTGTTAATGGTAAGCCTTTGGTTTGACAGTAGCACTAGTAAAGCTTTGGTTTGAGAGTATTACTGGTAAGCCTTTGGTTTGAGAGGATTACTGGTAAGCCTTTGGTTTGAGAGGATTACTGGTAAGCCTTTGGTTTTAGAGGATAACTGGTATGCCTATGGTTTGAGAGGATTACTGATAAGCCTTTGATTTGAGAGGATAACTGATAAGCGGATTACTGACAAGCCTTGTGTTTGAGAGTATTACTGGTAAGCTGTTTGTTTGAGAGGATTACTGGTATGCCTATGGTTTGAGAGGATTACTGATAAGCCTTTGATTTGAGAGGATAACTGAAAAGCAGATACCTGATAAGCCTTGTGTTTGAGAGTATTACTGGTAAGCAGTTTGTTTGAGAGGATTACTGGTAAGCCTTTGGTTTGAGAGTATTACTGGTATGCCTTGGGTTTTAGCGTATTACTTGTATGCCTTTGTTTTGAGTGTATTACTGGTAAACCTTTGGTTTGAGATGATTACTGGTAAGCCTTTGGTTTGAGATGATTACTGGTAAGCCTTTGGTTTGAGAGTATTACTGGTATGCCTTTGGTTTTAGCGTTTTACTAGTATGCCTTTGGTTTTAGCATAATACTTGTATGCCTTTGGTTTGAGCATATTACTGGTAAGCCTTTGGTTTGAGAGAATTACTTGTAAGCCTTTGGTTTGAGAGGGTTATTGATAAGCCTTTGGTTTGAGCGTATTACTGGTAAGCCTTTGGTTTGAGAGGAGAACTGGTAAACCTTTGGTTTGAGAGTATTACTGGTAAGCCTTTGGTTTAGGAGTATTAATGGTAAGCCTTTTGTTTGAGAGGATTACTTTTAGCCTTTGGTTTGAGAGGATTACTGGTAAGCCTTTGGTTTGAGAGGATTACTGGTAAGCCTTTGGTTTGAGAGGATTATTGGTAAGCCTTTTGTTTGAAAGTATTACCAGTCAGGCGACAAATGAGTCAATTGAAAGCTCTGTTTCTAACTACATTCGTCGATAGTATTAATGTTACCGCCTATCCAGTGTGATAAATGCAAACTCAGTCTTCAAGTTGTCAGTTTTAATTCAGATGTTATTGCTTCAGTGAAACTGGCTCTTTAACTTGTTATTTTCAGGTTCTAAGTCCAAAGTTTCCAAGGCAAGCAGAAACCGTAAAAGGCATTGTCAGTCACTAAAAGATTTCTATGAAAAGAAGAGAACACTTAAATTTCCAGAGAAGTTTCGTATAGACCACCTGCTTTATGGACCATGTGCTCTGGAGATGATTGAATCAGGGATAATCACGAGGCCTGGTAAAAGAGATTTCATCAAACCAATCTTCCAGGAGCTAGTCAAATATACTGGACTGTGAGTATCAGAGAGTTTCCTTGTGCTTTGAATATTCATGTTAGGCTCCTCCCACTATGAATAATTATATTTATAAATAAACTTGCATGCTGGTACATAAAATACAAAAATTACTGGTCAGGTCCACTAGTGTAGGATTAGATATATATCATATTTACATAAGCAATTAGAGTAGACCCTGATCATAAAGCTCTAACAAGAGCTGCCTGATCTGGGTCTGCTCTGTTTGCAAAGCATTAAAAGACATCTCTATGGGGTAAAGGGTTAACTCTGCATGCTGGCTAATTTTTTGTGCTTTTTTTTAGCTCACCTGAGCCAGTCAATCTGTCGTCCGTCCGTCGTACCTCCATCAACATTTTCAAACATCTTCTCCGAAACCAATGGGCCAATTGAACTCAAATTTCATATGGAGACTCCTTAGGACGCGGGAACAAAAGTTTGTTCAAATGGTCCTGGTCACATTACCAAGATGGCCGCCACGCCCATATATGATAAAAAGTTTTAAAAATCTTCTTCTCCAGAACCAGAAGGCTGACCTTAGAACTTGGTATGTAGCATTGGGGATGTAGGGCCAACCAAGTTTGTTCAAATAATGATCCTAAGTTGACCTTGACCTACTTAACGTCAAGGTCAAATTTGCTTCCTAATGCATTTAAATAGGATTTTTTTAAAGTTGGTTTTTAGCTCACCTGAGCCGAAGGCTCATAGGTGAGCTAATAGTTTACCAGTCACTCCGGCGTCCGTCCAGCGTCTGTCCGTCATCATTTTCAAACATCTTCTCCAAAACCGCTGGGCCAATTGAACTCAAATTTCATATAGAGACTCCTTAGGAGGGGGGAACGAAAGTTTGTTCAAATGGTTCGGGTCACATTACGAAGATGGCCTCCACACCCATTTATGGTAAAAACCCTTTAAAAATCTTCTTCTCTAGAACCAGGAGGCCTATGACCTTAGAACTTGGTATGTACATATTGGGGATGTGGGGCCTACCAAGTTTGTTCAAATAATGATCCTAAGTTGACCTTGACCTACTTAACGTCAAGGTCAAATTTGCTTCCTAATGCATTTAAATGGGATTTTTTTTTTAAAGTTGATTTTTAGCTCACCTGAGCTGAAGGCTCGTGGGTGAACTAATAGTTTACCAGTCACTCCGGCGTCCATCTACAATTTCATACATCTTCTCCTCTGAAACCACTGGGCTAATTTAATTCAAATTACATATGGAGACTCCTTAGGACGCAGGAACAAAAGTTTGTTCAAATGGTCCTGGTCACATGACCAAGATGGCTGCCACGCCCATATATGGTAAAAACCCTTTAAAAATCTTCTACTCCAGAACTAGGAGACTGATGACCTTGGGACTTGGTATGTAGCATTGGGGTAGTGTGGCCTACCAAGTTTGTTCAAATGATGATCCTAGGTTGACCTTGACCTACTTAACGTCAAGGTCAAATTTGCTTTTTAATGCATTTAAATGGGAAAATTTCTGAAAAGTTGATTTTTTGGAAAACTGTGGAAGCCTTAGTCATTATTCTCACTTGATATGTGTAACCTTATAAGACAATGGCTATAAATAAGTTCCAAAGGTCAAGGTTGACCTTAGACCTTTCAGCTTAGGTCGCTCATATTGGAGTCCCATCAATATATTAAAACATAGTTTTCTCACAAACCATCAGTCCAATTGAATTCAAATTTCATGAAAAGACTCCTTATGATAAGTTAGCCAAAATTTATGCAAAATACTTTGGTCACTTGACCAAGATGACCAGAACCAGAAGGCCTGTGATATTGGGACTTGGCATGTAGCATTGGGGATGTGTGGCCTACCAAGTTTGTTCAAATGATGATCCTAAGCTTAACGTCAAGGTCAAATTTGCTTCATAATGCATTTAAATGGGATTTTTTTTTCAAAAGTTGATTTTTTGAATACTGTTGAAGCCTTAGTCATTATTCTCACTTGATGTTAAACCTAATGAGACAATGGCTATGAATAAGTTTCAAAGGTCAATGCCACCACACCCATATATGGTAAAAACCCTTTAATATCTTATTCTCTGGAACAAAAGGCCAATGGCCTTGGGGCTTGGTATGTAGCATTAGGGATGTGGTCTCTACCTGGTTTTCACAAATGATGAATCTAGCTTGACCTTGACCTACTTTATGGCAGGGTCAAATTTGATTCCTAATGCGTTTATATGGGGAAAATATTGAAACGTTCACTTTTCTATAACTGTTTAAGCCGAAATCATAATACTTTCGAGAAATGTTTAACTTTATGAGACAATGGTTTTATATAAGTACCAAATGTCAAGCTGATCTGTGACCTTTTAACCAATGCCACTCATTTGGACTCCCACATACCTATCTAAACATTGGTTTCTCAGAAATCACTGGGCTGTTTGATGGAGTATTCATTAGATTGTTTTAGGTCACTTGACTAAAATGGCTGCAACCCCCATATATGGTAAAACAAGATATCTTTTATTATAAGCCGTAAAACCTTGACCTATTTTAACATTATTAAAGAGATCAGGTGAGCGCCTCAGGACCTTCAGGTCCTCTAGTTTTGTTACTTTTTCAAAATATTTTTTCCTTAATAACATTAGAGTGTCAAACAGCTTGGATCCAGATCAGGGTTCAAACTTCGCATTCGCGAAAATTAAACACTCACAAAATTAACAGTATGTACTAGTTGCCTATCTCAGTAACACAATAAGATTGACTTTCTCAGGTGAGTCAACCAGTGCCAGCTTAGCCTAGCCTTCTTACACATGTTTAGATAAACAAAAAAAAAACACAGTGAAATTGTAAATATTTTTTTACCCATAACTTTAAGCATATATTTTGGGTGCTCAAAAGAACCATCTCATTGAGATGGTTCTTTTGAAAACCCACATTATATGTTTTGGTTGAGAAATAAGAAAATTATTTTTCTGTTACACACTCTTAACTAAAGTCCTGCCTCTTATTATCCCCACACATTTTTAAAAAAGCGAAGGGGATATTGTAATTGCTTTCATCCATCCATCCGTCTCTCCATCCGTCTGTCCCTTATGCTATCTCTTTCCTAAACCATTAGATGAAATCTAACCAAATTTGTTGTATGAGTTACTCACATGAATGGGGCCTGCAACAGCACATTGTTTAGGGGGCCTCTATCCCTGGTGCCCTGTGGAGGGGTCAAAAGGTCAAATATCATTAAATTTCAATAACAAAGTCAATTTCAAAGATTTTTAAACCAAACTTTGTGTGTGTTCTCACAAATAAAAGATATTGAACATAACGGACAGAATTTTCAATACCCAGGGGTGGAACTTGGAGGTGCTGGGGGTCAAAAACTTAAGCGTTGTGATTTGTGATAGCTCCCCATCGACTGTGCGTTTTAGTTTAAATTTGATAATACTTTGACACTGTATATTTGCAGGTCTCCAACAGAAGATCAAAGATTGGCAGTTGCTCGCGCTATTGTGACAACATTTCCAAAACTTGCAGTGAACATGCACCAATATGAAACTCCTGAGGTAAGCATAGACAGTAAAACCTGTCTAAAACGGCCACTCAATAAGCAGATCAAAATTGGTTTGCAAGACAGATTATCACTTAATGCAGGTCAAAAGTATTGCAGAATGCTCCAAGAGAGCATTCTGCAATACTTTCGACCTTCATTAAGCTACCATTTATCTTTAAGACCTTTGTTTTCTCTATTTTGAGTGGCGGCTTAAGACAGGTTTTACTGTAGTATGTTTTTATTGTGGTCTAGTTCTGCACCTGAGATTATTGCCATCCTCTTGAAGGATGGCAATTATAATTGATTAAGTTTGCAATCTGTATAGTAGCACCGGCAAAGTGGTGTAGCATGAGATAGCCCATTCTGTGAAAATTACCTGTATGTGACATTTGTTGTCTCCTAGTGTCTCAACACTCAAATGAAACACCCAACTCATCACCCTCTCATCACCCTCTTATTACCCTCTCCACTTGCGGAGATGGCGATGAGCTGGATGTGTCATTTAACAGATCACTTTCAAGAAACAGCTTTCCAATTATCTTCTGTACTGTCAGTCAGTAATGGCAACAATCAACTTTCTTATTTAAGAGCTTAAAGATGGCAAGCTTTTTTGGAAAGCTCATACTTGTGTTTTTCAATTTCGTTTTTTCTGATTAAGCCCTAGTGATATTGAAATGAATCTTCGCCTAAGTATGTGCATTGTAATGACTCCAGAGCAGTATTTTTAATCCATAAAGCGCCAATCACAGGACTTCACTTAAGAGTGCATAGAGAAAAATTTAATTTTCTTATTTCTCAACCAAAACATGTTGTGGGTACTCAAAGGAACCCTCTCAATGAGAAGGTTCTTTTTAGCACCCAAAACATATGTTAAAATTGATGGATAAGAAGATATTTACAATTTTACGCTGAAATTTTTTGTTTATCTTAACCTGTGAATCACAATAAAAGTTATTTGCCTTTGTCATCTACTGAAATATTTTAAAAGCCTTTTCTACAAAAAGTGTAGACCCAGATCAGACTATTCCTGAATTTTTAGGTCTACTTTGTCCTTAAACTTACATTGGCCAAATAATGTATTCAAAAGTATAAACATGTTTGTGAATATCCCAAGTTTGTGATGTTAATATTCATGCGCTTCATGAAGTCGTCTGCTGCAATAATTGCCTAACATTACTGACGAATTAAGTATAGAAGCAAACAGCGTGGACCTAGAACAGACTGCTCCTATAGGAGCAGTCTGATCTGGGTCCACACTGTTTACCATAGAGGCTTTTAAATTATTTCAGCAGACAAGAAAAGCAGACAATATTTGTTGCGATTGGTGCATTAAGGGTTAATGAGATTAGACTGTATTTAAAAAAATCAAGGATTTTTGAGGTTTTACTATATTCCCACGCTTTTTTTTTTCAGCTGTCCTGGTCCTATGTGTTAGCAATCAAATTCAAGAATGAACGCAGAAGTGATCGATTTCCAGCCATCTATGGCAGTTACCAAGACAATGAAGAGACTGTCAGCACCAGGCAATGTACAGATGACTTGACAGTGGCCCCATCAATAATAGCGACAGGGGACATCAATCCATCTTCTCCCCAACCCCAACCAGTAAATACAACAGCAGAGTCATATAACTTACCCAACTTGGCATCAAAATATATGATAGGACCATCTGATCCCTTAGTTTGTTCGGTTCAAGGAGATATAAGTGAATCCTCAGATTCCTCATTTAGTAACAAATTGGGATATTTATCAGATGCTGAGTCAGCAGAACCTTCATCCTCTGTGGTCTCGGACCCGTCATCCACCCTAGTCAACTCAGACCTATCATCAGCCATTGTGCCAGTAACTTTGATAGAACAGCAAGGCTCTTCCATACATTATACATCAGAATGTGGATCTGTAGAGAACATGGTGGAGTCCGAGCATGCACCAAGACCAGCAAAAGTAGCAAGGCTTCAGATCAGCTTGTTCAGGGAGGTAGGTTTCAGATCAGCTTGTTCAGGGAGGTAGGTTTGATATAACTATTATTGCTTGTCTTTTAAAAAATACAGTAAAACCTGTCTTAAGCGGCCACTCAAAAATAGACAAAACAAAGATCTTAATGACAAATGGTAGCTTTATGAAGGTCGAAAGTATTGCAGAATGCTCCGCTTGGAGCATTCTGCAATACTTTTGACCTGCATTAAGTTATAGTAGGTATTGAAGACCAATTTTGGTCTTCTTTTTGAGTGGCCACTTTAGACAGGTTTTACTGTAAGTGCTACAAGCTATAGGACGAGAACAGCATGCAAATAAAAGATATTTTATGTGGCCATTGAGGTAGATTTTGTAGCTTTAATTGTACATTTTTCATTGTCATGTGACGTTGTGTCTTGGAGTGAAATAACACCATGCATTAAAATCAATAAATCACTAATGGTTTACAGATTTTTGTATTTTATGATATGACATCCATAACAACGTCACGTAAATATGGCAAAACCGAAGCATTTTCACGCCAATAATTTAATTTTAAAAGTAATTTTAATGTCATGGAGTCTTTATATGTAAATTTTGTATATATATGTAAATGGAATAGCATATACCACATATGATTTGAAGTGACATAGGCCCAATGCGGCCAAGTGTTAAACATTAAAATATTATGTTCTTTGCTTTGCTATATACATGACACTGTAATAAAATTATCTTATCATATGATATGAAATAGAATCTAACATTCAAGCTCTTGTATTATTGAATTTATTAAACTCAAAGTGATCAGTTTTCCTCAGCTGGTTTAGTAAATTCAATTCAAACATGAGCACTGATATAAGATCCTCTATTATTCATATCTCTAACCAGATTGCCATTTCAATAATGCACAGCATATGTTGCACTGCTCTTGTTATCCTAATATATTTTTGGTTGTGTTTGATAAAAAGATATTTTTTTTTTTAAAAAAAGACAGTACAAATTCTTGAAGTCTACAGGAAAATAGTTTTCATGACATGCTTTATATTTTATGGCAATATCCGATTTTTTTGTAATTTTTTTTGTTAAAAAAAAGGATGGAAAAATTTGTGATCAAAATGTGTCCGATAAGTTAGGTCTCACAAGAAAATCTGTCTCTGGGGTGTGCAAATGAGTAAGACAATCCAATCTACTTAGTACCAGAGATTATTGAAATTTTGAATGAAGCAAGTTAACATATAAATGAGCCAAGATCTGACAGAAGGGACCGTCTGGCAATAAAAGTCAAAAGTGAGATATTTACAGAGAAAGAAAGACCTAGATGTTGTGAACAATTACAGAAAATTTGAAGAGATTATCTTTACAAATAACAACGATATGAGCGTTTGAACTCATATATATATGATGTGTTTTAAATATGACGTCACTTAACATTGTTGATGACGTTCTGGCGTCAACACCATTGTGTTAACATATGACGCTAAAACAAAGACGCTAGGAGCAATATTTCATGAATGCTCCATGTTCCTGTAAATTTGATGTGTATACAATTGCATAGACTGCACAAATAGCCCACATACGCTCATCCTGTGTTTACAAAAGCATTTGAAATTAGGTACCCTGTCTTAAAGGTAATATATAGTCCATATGCACAGCTGTTGCCATAGCAACATACATTATACGTATCACTTAATTTTATCAGAACTATTTGCGCCTTTGATTGTATTACATGCTAGAAGCAATTTGACTCTATTGTAAGAACATGCAAAATCTCGAAAATTAAGACATTTTTGAAATTATGATTACACAAAAACTGCTAAAATGCCTGAAGGACCCTTTTGTCAGATCCACGCTCAAATCGTTTCAATAACCCCAAATAAAGTTGTTGATCAGACTGCTTGAATGTGCAGTCTGCACTACTGCACATAAAACCCATTAAATTCCGTTAAAAGTCCATAAAAATGCCATTAATAATCAAATTCCTGTTAAAATCATCCATTACTTTTCGTTTCTTAAAATTAATGGTTTTGTGTGTTCGGTCATTAATATTCATTATAATGGCCATTAATTCAGCAGAAACGGCCATTAAAGAGCAAGTAAAATCATTAATTTTTGATTAATTTACACCTTCTGTATTATTAATGACCATTAAAAGAAATAATGGTCCATTAATTTTCGTTTTGTGATGTTTATATGCCCATGAATTTGCATTCTGTAATGGCCATTACAAAAAGTAATGACCATTAAAACCTTTCGTGTCTATTGATGGCATTAAAAAGTAGTAAATTTGCATGTTTGATATTTTAATGGCCATTAAATATATAAATATGCAATTCATTAGCATTAGAAAGCAGTGAAATATCGGGAACCAATATTTATACGAAACAATGTGCCATTATTTAAGTGGTAATGGCCATTAATTTAATTCAAGAGCAAGTATGATCATTAAAATACCATTAATTTTTACCCTTGGTATGAAATGATGACTATTAAAATTTAATGGGCCATTATTTTCTGTTTTATGGTGATTTAATGCCCATGAATTTGCAGTATTAATGGCCATTACAAAAACTAATTGCCATGAAAACCCCATTACATGTCTAATAATGGCCATGAAAGATGTGTTCATGAATTTTAAATTACTGAAGTTGGGAGATCAATATTTTCATGGCCATTAATTTTTGGAACTGAACATCTTAACCCATTAATTTTTTAATAATGGCCATCAATAAAAAGATTTTCAGAGTATTTGATATTGTCCATTATTTGTACACTCATGTAAAGGTTAGTTTTTAACATTATCATTTTACAGCCTTCAAAACTTGCTGCACATTGCATCCATAGGTATGTTTGTGTAATGAAGAGCTCCACCATTCAGTGCTTGTAAATTAAAATCGCCACATTTCTTGTTTCATGAAGAAATTGCCTGTGTGATTAAACTGAAATTTCAGGAAGACAAAGAAAATTACCTCGAGAAATGCTGTAGGAAAATGAGTTTTAAAGGCAAACTCTATTAATTTCATCGAAAATCATAACATATCCTGGAGAAATGCTGGAGAAATTTCTCCAGCATTTATCCAGGAAATTTTAAAGCTTATCAAGGAGATTGTGGGCCTTTGTTACCTTTTCAGACACAAACCAATCTGCTCTCCTACCAAGCATAGCTAGAGCCTGGAAACAGGATTTAGCAACTGCAAGAATTCATAGGATATAGGAAAATATGCATTTGGGAGCCATGACCATGCTTTATTGAAATAATGAAATCCGTGTTACAGTGAGGGGAGTTTTAATGAGGTACACTGGTAATCAATTGGTAATCAATTTAAAACTTGTAGCACAAACATGTATTCTATGGATCTTGCATTTGTAGAAATTTCGTGCATAATTTAACATTCCAAACAGTTCTATAATTCTAAGTTATGTATGCTACCAAACCCTGCTTGTCCATCAACAACATGTGTATTACTGCTTCTGAGTACAAGCACAATCACCATGGAAGCGGGAACCCGCGAGGTGCGAGTAGTATGGCAATTGAAATTTTCAGTCAGGCGTCTCATAAATTTAAGCACTACTTGGTTAGCAGGCTTCGACCACCATGCCTATAAGTCTGAACAAAGAAGAGAAGAAATAAAAAGAGTTAGTGTATTTTTGAAGAAAATACAAAATCCAAAGCCATTAATTTAGCCTAAATGAGTTTTGAGCAGGATTTAATGGCCATTAAAGTTGTATCTAATGGATCTAATCTAATTTCATGCCAATTATTTATCCAAACTATTTAATAATGGCCATTAGTTTTGAATTAATATGGTTTTCTTTATATGTGACTGTGTCCTAAGAAGGATTCAACTTGGCCAATAACATTTACACTCAAAATTCATTTCCATGTTAAAGAATGCAACATTTCTCAATAGAATCAGAAAGAAAAAAAGACTTTATTCTAAACGCTCTTGATGAGGCTTCATTAAGACTGTTTGTGTGCCTAATGTGTAAAGCCATTTGATCATGTCTTAGACTTTACTTATTGGATATATGCTGTATCATTATCATCCCCTTTAACAAATTTCATAACGTTTCAAACTATGTTTTTATGTCACAAAACCGAATACCCAGATGAATTAAGTTTTCAAAAAAAACCAACATACCAACAGGTAAATGCTATATGTAACAATGGTATAGAATTTGACAATTACAATGAGAAGTACACAATTTAATGTTTAAAGATGTCTCTAAAATCGTGAAAATACCATACTTTATTTTTACAATTATCTTAATAAAAAATTTTGTTTTACTTTCTGACTGAGAAAAATGATCAAAACATGCAATAATTCTAATAAACACATTTAATGGCCATTAAAATCACTTAAACAAGAGTTGCAAATTAGAGTAGCTCCCCTTGAAAAATCTTATTTTTTCTCAAAAGATTAATATGATATACAAAAATGATTTAAGACTTATATTTTTTCTGAAATATTATATTTATTAATTTATCAGAATTTCTGATCTCTATTATTAACATACAGCAAGGTTGTGCCCTAAATTTATCAAAATGTATATGTGTTGCATTCACCAATGGTAATTATATTTTCATCAATATATAGAAGGATTCAGAAATAAAAAGGTAACATTAACTTGTTAATTGGCCTGTTTATCTCTTAAGATGACAGGGGACTTAAACCAAAGTCCAGCAAGATTCTTGCTTGTCTTTCCTGCTTCTAAATGAGAAACAGGAAGCAGCACAAGAAATAGAATCTTGAAAACATTGCAGTGGGCATAAGAGAAAATTAATGACCATTAACATATTTTTATTAGAAATTTGTCATGCTTATCTAATGGCCATTAAATTATGCATTTAATGCCCATTAATATGCTGTTGATTTAAAAGAATGATGCCCATTATTTTTTATCCAATATACTAATGGGTAATTAATGCCCATAAATTTGTAGTTACATTTTCTGTTATAATGGCCATTAAAAATAAAAAGCCATTAATAATGGTTCTAATAATGGCCAAAATTTTCATGGCCATGAAAAATAGACCATATTTATGGGCATTAAAATTAACCAGCAACAATTTTATTGGGAGGTTTTAATGGCCATTAATTTTCACACACTAAAAATAATGCTTAAATGATGCTCATTATTTTTTTCAATTAATGGTTTGAGTTAATGGTATTTTGACAGATTTTCAGTTTTGAAAGTGCATTTTACCATTAAAATTGACCATTAATAGGACCATTTTTAATGGGAAATTTTAATGGGGGCCATTAATGGGATTTTAATGGGAGTTTATGCAGAAGTGCTGGTTGGCATAGTCAGTAAATACAGGTTTTCTCAAGACAAGACTCGGTTATATTACCCTTACCAACTGTAGCACTACACTGATGTAGGTTATATAAAATAGTTAAGTCATTATTGTCCATGTATACATGAGATAATCCACAAGCTTTCTAAAGCTCTTGGATTAACTTCATGTACAAGCAGACAAACCATGGTATAGCTATTACTTAACCAATTTACGCCTAATGGACTTTCCTATCTCTATTAATTGGTTGAATCCATTTCCAATTTTAGGGGTGTTGGGTGGTATTTTTCATTATTTTTTTTCAAATTCAGTTGAAGATTCTGTAAGCAAACAGTGAAGATCCTGATCAGACATCGCATTATGCGTTGTCTTATATGGATCTGCACTGTTTGCCTATGTCCCATAAAAAAGACGCTAGGCTTATATGGGTTAATGTGAGTTTTGTGTACAGTAAAAACCTGTGTTAAACTGCCACTCTCAAAAAGACCGAAAATTGGTTTCATGCACATCTGTTTGTTGATGCCTTGTGGTCACCTGCTGGGAAAGGGCTGATCTCTTGGCTCTCATTTGTGATGTCTGATTGTGACGTTGTGACTTTCCCATTGGTATCCTGGGTCAGGTGTGGTGCTTGATTGTATCGATTCCTGATCTTTGCCCTCTTTCTTACTTTCAAGACCAATTATCGCTTCCTCATGTAGGTCAAAAGTATTGCAGAATGCTCTAAAAGGAGCATTCTGCAAAACTTTCAACCTTCATTAAGCTACCATTTGTCATTAAGATCTTTGATTTGTCTATTTTTGAGTGGGCGTTTTACTTAGGTTTTACTGTATTCATTGTAGTTTGCTCAAGGAATACCAGATATAAGCCAAACTGTGAAGACAGCTCTGGGTTACACTGTTACACATCTAGGCAGTGGAAGATTCAAACTTCAAAATATGACGAATGAACACAAACAGCTCTCTGGGTTGGGACCTAATAAGGTAAGTCCTTGCAGTTCAAACATAGGTGAAAGTTGTCAGGATTATCACTGAATTCAGGATTTTGAGGCTGACTTTCCACTAAAAGTCGGCCTCAAAATTCTGAATTAAGGTTATAATAGGTTCTTATTTATTTTCATCTTATCTAATGCAGATTTACCCTTTAACGCTTAAAGCACCAAGAAAAAAATGCATCAGAAAATGTCGTCTGCTGAAGTGGTCTGCTGCAAATAATTGCCAAGTATTACTGACGAATTAGGTATAGAAGCAAACAGCATGGACCCAGAACAGACTGCTCCTATTTTAATTCATTTGCTAAAAAAACACAACTTTCTTGAAGCATTTTGTCATGTTATTTTGTAAGGGGTATGATGGTATGAGCAGTCTTTTAAACCATTTTACTTTCGTTTTCAATCATCGCCAATGGATATTGTTATATGACTCCTATAAAAGACCTCCTCTGATTGGCTGAAACTATCTTGCACTGGTTGTGACAAATCATGATGTCAGACAGTGATGAGCTCAGGACTTTATGTCAGTGCTGACAGACAGCTAAAAATAGATTGTCTTAAATCTAGCCCATATGACATGACTTTTTTTCACTGCTACATGACAGCTAAAAATAGACATTGAAACACTAACTGGGTTTTTATGTATATTTCACAGGTAAAATGTTTGTTCATTTTATGAGAACAGCATTTAACCCATTTATGTCGAAAGGAATTTTCCACCATTATCTATTGAAACAGTCCATTTCTGTTTTAAAGGATGATAGGTGGTATTTTTCATTTTTATTCAAGTTTTAATAGAAAATTATGCAAGCAGACAGTGGAGACCCTGGTCAGACAAAGCATTCTGTGGGGTCTGATCTGGATCTGCATTGTTTGCCTATGTCCCACAAAAAGGATGCTAGGCATATATGGGTTAAAATGAAATTATTTTGCTACCTCATAAGAGTTCCAGAAATTTAGGAAGTAGATTGTTGAAATAATCTTCCTAGTGAAAGTGCACTAGGAACAAATGACTTGAGTAAACTTATAAATATGAAAATATTTTAAATAAAGCTAGGAAAAGAGAGACAGTGTCATATAACAAAACAATTGATGCATTCTTTTTCGGTTAACATCAGGATTAGTCAACCCTTGAAAGTGATGTTCACCTTGGCTTTGCCTCGGTGAACATCACTGTTCTCAGGTTGATAAATCCAGATGTTAACCTCAAAAGAATGCATCAATTGTATAATATTGATGTTTTATTAAGAATGACAAAATCAATGCTGTTTTAAGTTCTTCTATAGTGACTGTTGTTTATTTGCTGCAATATGATCGGACTTTAAAAGTATGATAGTTAAGCTACAAAATCAGAACACAGTTTAAAAATTTTTCCTTGAGCAGAACCACTGACATCAAAAAGGTGTTTTTTATTTGTTTTATGTTTAACACCAAATTTCACTGAGTGTTTTGGATGTTTTCTGACTCACACTGTCAGGAATAGTACTTGAAATCATTTTAAACATTTTACATATGAATTCCTTTGGAATCTAAGAAAGTACAGCTTTTTGAATATATATTATAATCTGATGGTGTGTCTGAATTTTTTTTGAAAAAGTTAATTTTTAAAAAAGTCAACAGACGACAACAAAAGCATGAAATTAATCATCATGCAAAGAGCTAATTCAACTTTCACATTTAACCCATAAAGTGCCATCAATGATTTGCAGAAGACGACAATTTAAAATTTTGGAAAAAGTTAAATTTTAAAAAAAGTCAACAGACGACAACAAAAGCATGAAATTAATCATCATGCAAAGAGTTAATTCAACTTTCACATTTAATCCATAAAGTGCCATCAATAATTTGCAGAAGACGACAATTAAAAATTTTGCTGCTATTTCAAAAATATCAAGACATTGATTCTTATGAAATATCATACCTTATTTTTTTCGAAAATTAGGAAAGATGTAAAATTTGTCGTCTGCTGCAGTCATGATTGGCTCTTTAAGGGTTAATGTCATTCATTTACAATTATACATTTAGGTCATAACTAGTGTAGAATCCAAGGGATCAGATGATAAAATTGAAAGAGAGGTGGTTCCAATCCAATGTTTAAGTGAAGGTATTGACTTACCTTCTCAGGCTAGTACTCAGGCTAGTACTCAGGCTAGTACTCAGGATAGTACTCAGGCTAGTACTCAGGATAGTACTCAGGCTAGTACTCAGTTATCTCTCCGAGAGATACAAGAACGATTGATAGCCAAACAACAGACTGACAGGTCAACAATACCGGTAGCCAAACAACAGACTGATAGGGCAACAATATCAGCAGCTGAACCTGAGACTGATAGGCCAACAACATGGAATGAAAGATTAGTTCATGAAGGACACCAACTAGGCAATAGTGAATCTCTGAGCAGTTGTGATACAACAGACCAGCAGAGGGATTTATATGACTCTGGTATAGAAATAGTGAGAGACACTCAAACTGAGAGTTTGTCAAAATCTGTGGATCATGATGATTTAAATACTGTTGCACAGCAATCACAGGCGCAGATTACTTTGATGTCTCCAGACAAGACAATTCTACAGCCAGAGAAGCAAGAAACAGACGAGGAGGTTGGCCCAACGAAACTTAAGCAAATAATAGCTTCAGTGGTAATACATTTTGTTTTACATTTTTAACTGGTCCCTGTTTGATAATCATGGATAATATTTTAGATTTAGCTTTGATTAATGTCCATGGAGAACATTATAGAAATAACTTTAATTGATGTTCACAAAAAATATTTGAGATTTAGCTTTAATTGATGCTCAGGAGAATATATTTGAATTTATTTCCCCAAAAACAGATGATGCCACCTTTTTTTTTTCATTTTTATTTCATCAATACATAATGAGGCATATTTTTTGTTCATTTTAAGCATAAAAATGTTGATATTTCGATTTTGACATCTGAATAAAATAAATGAGGCCACTTTTTTTCTATTCAAGTCTGGAAAAAAAGACAGATGAGTGGCATTTGAAACAGATGAGGGAGGGCTTGAGGAATAATGATTTTTTTGGCCTTATACATTTACTTTTTATTTTATTTTTAGACCAAAACATTAGATAACTGTGTTCAAGTATTGCATGATGATCTGTTTGATGCTCAGGATGAGTTACAAGCTGTTAAAGAAAGTTATCAAGAGGTAGGTAGAAGTTGGGCTGCAGAAAAGAGGGCATATACTATATGGGCCACGACAGGAGGAAACCTGTCTTCAGGATTTCCTACCAGGTCATAACAGGCTCCAAGATAAGAGTGCTTATCTGAAAATTGTTTTTCTTATTTCTCAACCAAAACATATGTTGTGGGTACTCAAAAGAAGCGTCTCAATGAGACTGTTCTTTTGAGCACCCAAAACACATGTTTAAACTGATGGATAAGATAATAATCACAATTTTATGCAATTTTTTTTTGCATAACTGACCCTATGCATACCCATGCCAACCTGCTCAGCTTCAGGGAAAAGGTAGAAATTCTAAATTTTGCTTGTTGCAAGTTTAGATATAATACTTTCCAATAAGGGTCTAACAGGGGCTGATCAGACTGGTCTGCACCTTTGTTGATAGCAAACCCTAAGGACAGGTTTTCATTAAAGCCCCGCTTTGAAAAAGTGGGGCTATATTTGATTTGGGTTATCCGTCATTCCGTCCTTCCATCATAATTTGGTTTCTGCTCAATATCTTGAGAGCATTTTTATAGAATTTAACAAAATTTTGTATGTGCATTGATATATTGACAGATTGTTACACAACGTTTTTCGGATATTTGTACTAGAGTTATGGCCCTTGATTTATTCCAAAATTTTGTTTCCGCTCAATATCTTGAGAACAAATTGACTGATTTTCACCAAATTTTATATATACCGTCATATTGACAAGATCTAGCTTGGGACTTTTACACGTCATTTTTTGCACATTTGTACCAGAGTTATGGCCCTTGATTCACACCAAAATTTCGTTTCCACTTAATATCTCGAGAACATAATGACCGATTTTCACCAAATTTTAATTATGCATTCATATTGACAAGAGCTAGCTTGTGATTGATGCATGTCGTTTTTGGCACTTTTGTACCAGAGTTTTGGCCCTTGATTTACTCCAAAATTTCGCTTCTGTCCAATATCTTGAGAACAAATGGACTGAATTTCACCAAATTTTACACATGCATCCATATTGACAAGATCTACTTTGGGATTGTTACACATCATTTTTTCGCTCATTTGAACCAGAGTTATGGCCCTTCATTTACACCAAAATTTCGTTTCCGTTCAATATCTTGAGAACAAATGGACAGAATCTTACCAAATTGTATATATGCATTCAAATTGACAAGATCTACATTGGGATTGTTGCACATGATTATTCGCACATTTGTACCAGAGTTATGGCCCTTGATTTACAGCAAAATATCGTTTCTGATATATATCTTGAGAACAAATTGACAGAATTTCCCCTAATTGTATAAATGCAATCATATTGACATGATCTATTTCGGGGTTTGTTACACATCATTTTTTGCTAACTTTTTATGGCCCTTGTTTTACTTCAAAATTTCGTTTCCGCTCAATATCTTGAGAACAAATGGACAGATTTGACCAAACAGTTAACTTTATATAACTATACTGACGGACTTTAATAACGCAACACTTGGATAACAGCTTTAATTCATGTCTCAAAAAAGAAGGCAGAACAATAATTTTGATTGCATGTTAAAGAGCATTCATTTGTGGGTAAAACATGGAAAACTTGTTCAACTAAGATGAACTTAATGCATTAAAATGTAGACTTTTTGAGATAGGTGTCAACTGTGACCAAATATTATGGATGAAAGATTCCCTATTTCTTTAAATCAAGAAACACTAGAAGCATCAAATTTGTATCATGGCCTTTGTTAATCATCGAGAAATCACTCTCATATTGATTAATTGGTCTGCGATAAAGCTTATCTGAGTATATGACGTTTATCTGGGTGTACCCTTTCATTCAATTGCTTAAAATCTCCTCTACTTAAGCAATGTTTAAATGGCTAAATTCAAATGGAGCAAATAACGTCGTCCAGTTTAGTTGCACAATTAAAACAAAAGTGTTTGCTGAAGAAGCCAACTCATGATGACATTATCGAAGCAAAAGAATTTTACATTCACTAGTCTTTTGGAAGATATAAGGGGAAGTAAGTGTTGCATAATTAAAGTCCGTCAGTATATTTCTATTGACAAGATATAGTTTGGGATAGTTAGCTGTCAGTTTTTGCTAATTTGTAAGAGAGTTATGACCCTTGATTGGTGTCAGGATTAAGTTACCACTCAATATCCTGTGAAACTCTAGCCTTTTACTGCATGCAAAGCACTGCAGCGGGCAATAGTCGGATTCTCTGACAATTCTAGTTCACCAAGCCTATATAACTATTAACCCTCTGTATACTGATGGGTTCTTCCAGCCGATATGATACAATAATAATAGGATGGTTCATTATACGCACCACTCTTCAAATGCCCATAGTTGTGGTCTGTCAAATGCTGTGCAAAATTGTGTTATTTATATTTATTGTTAAAGGCCACAACCCCCCACCAAAATTTGCCTCAAGTGAAGCAAATTTCATCCTACCAACAAGCAAAATATGAATGGGCCATCTTTCTTAAGCTGCAGCAGAAAGTGCACCACCCTCATATTTAATTATTTCATTTTATTTGATAATAATCCTCCGAGGAAGTCTGAGGAATACAGTTTTGGCTCCGTCCATCATTCCGTCCATCCTCACTTTTTGTCCGTCCTGAACCATATCTCAGTACCTATTGGGCAGATTAAATTCATTCTTGGTACTAATGATAAGTACCATGGAATCTCGATATTCTATAAGTTTTGTCAAAATCGAACCTTTAATACTTGAGTTATTGCCCTTGTTTAAGTATAGGCAATTATAATGCAAAACATATATTGGCTGTTTTGTGTGATAATCTTCACATTCCATCAAATCTATTATATTAAACAACTTCTCACAATAGACCATGATTACCCAGTGCCTGTAGATAAGCATGGCAGTGTCAAAATTTTACCCCATTCCCCCTTTGACCCCAACTAAGGGGTCAAAGATCAAATATTTAAATTTCACAATAACTAAGGCAAATGTCAATATTTTTTGCTGAAAGAGCAGAGCAGCAATAGATATGAAACATATCAAACAGGACTCTGATTTGAAGGCATGGGTCCGAGCTCCTGGGGTGGACTTAGGGGGTGGGGCCGAGGCCTAAATTAAACTTTTTCAGAATATGGTGATGTTGCATATCAAATTAAAGCTGACAATGTTTGCAGCAACATGGTAGCAAATATTTTGCCCACAGACACACCCTTGACCCAAGGGAAGGGTCAAAAGGGCAAACCATATATTTTTGTGAAAGTAGTCATGTTGCATATCAAATTAAAGGAAATTGAGCACAGAGCACCATGAAAGCAAATATGCTGTCATTACACACACCAACGAACCCTAGAGTGGGGTCGAAAAGGTCATATTTTTTTCTTTTCTAAAAGTGGTCATGTGAGCACTTTGGCTCAGTTGTAGAGTGCTTGACTCGAGACTGAGCGGCCGGGAGTTTGAGCCTCACCGGCGTCACTGCGTTGTGTCCCTGTGCAAGAACATTAATCCTAGCTTAGTACTGGTTCACCCCAGGAAGATCCGTCCCTTTATAACTGAAAGATTGTTGATGGGAGGTAAAGAATCAAATGCATATCAAATTAAACTGGAAGAAGTATAGACCTACATGCAAGTTAACACTTTGAATTTACACTTACCCTTGACCTCTGGGGTTGGGTTGAAAGGTCAGATATTGAAATTGTGTTGATTTAAGTATATTTTTGTTTTTATTAAATTAAGCACTAAAACAGACTTGACAGGCATTTGTTATGATCTGAATGATATGGAAGGTGAATGGGTTTTAAATGTTTCTCGCATTCAAAATTCTCATTCTCTTTCAAATAAACCTTCGTCTGGGGATGTTAATATGTCAAATTTGTCTTGTTTTATTATTTTTTCCCCAATTTTGTATAAAACAATGGGAAAATTCCCAATTCTTTGGGTCGGCTAATGTTTCCAAAATGCTGAGAAAACCCTGATATGTGTTATAAGTGAGTCATGTTTTAAAGGTACAATTTTACAAAAGATTTATAGGAAAATGACTAATTTATGGTCGTTTCCTATCATTCCTCTGTAAATCTCCATTGTAGATATATTTGGGAGCCACAACATATCTATGTTATATCCATATCTATGTATATCTTAACTGTCCATTTGAGCCGTGACATGAGATTTCCAACAATGTGGTAAGTGCAACCAGTAAAGCCTCAGATCAGCCTGCGCATACGCTCAGTCTGATCAGAGCCTTTGCTAGTCGCTTGAATATTCTATGAGTGTTAGCTACTGACTGAACAACATTTGGAACTTCTAGGCTTAAAAGGAGGCTGTACAGGCTCGTCCGAGTCTACACTTGTCCAATTGCCATATTGTTGGAAATCACATATCACAGCTCATATCTATGTATATCTAAACTGTCCATTTTTACAGGTTCAGCCAATAGTAATACCTGATGATTCACAGTCAACATCACAGCAAGTTTATCCACTGCAACTTATAGGGCCTAATAAGGAACAGCTTGAGCTGCCATCACAGCCACTATTGTCATCAGTGATGTAAGTGCACTATCATTATTGAAGATATATTTTGACCCATGAAGCCCACTAGCTCGCCAAGGGGTTGAGGGGGGGGGGGGGGGGGGGCGAACTCTCAATTGTTCTTGATACATATAGGCTTGGACCCAGCATCTACTGTTTATCCCCAAAAATATCAGGCATATGCCCAAAAATGTTTGAAAGTTAGCAACCCCCAAAAATATTCCAATTCTGTACCCTGACCATAAGAAAAAGCCCTAAAATGTTAAGAAATAACCCCCCAAAATAGTCCAGATTTATGATGAACCCCCAAAATATTCACAACTTCATTATACCCACAAAAAATATTCATTTTCCTGAAACCCCAAAAAATATTTAAACTTAAAATTTTGATGCCAAAAAGTGGTCTGAGCCTACATATATATATATGAAATTATCAGAGTACCCCCCCACCCCCCAGGTACACACTGACAATTAGGAGTCTAGAAGCTGCAATTAAAGTGCATGTGCTTAATTTCCCTAAAATTTGGCCTTTGTCTTCATATATGATTTTACTATTAATGTTAAATGTGGAAAAGCTCTGGTGAAACTGTACATATTTCCTGGCTCATCCTAGCCTTTGCTTCTCTCATATGGGCAGCATCGCGACAAAACCTGTCTTCCAGGTTTCCGACAAAGGGAGTTTCAAACCAGTCTCCTCAGCTACAGAGACTAGCTAGAAAATTGAAATTTCACCCGTAGCAAGGTTACATATGATACTTTCCAAAAAAACAATAACGAAGCGCTGATCAGACTGCGCGGATGCGCAGGCTGGTCTGCGCCTGTGTTGTTGTGCAAACCCCGAAAGGCAAGTTTTCTCGCGTCGACGCCCATATGGGCCTTGATGTGAGAAAATCTGACTATTACAGGCAAACAACAAAGGCGTAGAGTAGCCTCAACATTTGCACAGTCTGATCAGCACCTTTATTATTGGCTATCTGGAAAGTATGGTGTTCATTCATTGTACATGCAAAATTTCTGGATTCTAGCAAGTCTAGGTAGCTCAGCTGGCTGGTTTGAGTCTTATTTGGTTTCTACTCTGAAGACAGGCTCGAGGTTATAAACTTTTTTTCATACTCAACTCAGCTGAGCATGAAATTTATCCTGCTCATAAATGTTAAAATGCCAACAATTTTGGCATTTTAACATTTATTAGCATAATAAATACAACATCCGAGAGGCTTAAAGTAAGAAACTTCTTTATTTGTTGGTATTTTAATTTTTATGAGCAGTTGAAATTTTCGTGCTCAGTTGAGTTGAGCATGAAAAAAAAAATAACCTCGGGTCTGGCCTGGTTTTCTTGTATCGTGGCCCATTTGTGATAATAGGCGCGTTGCTGAATTTCATATGAGGCTTACTTTTTGATAAAACTTACCTCATCGTCATAAAGGATAAAACCGATCTCAAATCAAAACTAAATGCCTTTACTTTAATTTTGATTGGGTCGTACGTTCGAAAATTGGTAGCGTCATATCTAAAAAGGGGGAGATAACTCTATCCTTGTAAAAAAGGGAATTGTGAAGTACGAATTTCGAATCGATTTTTTGCAGTGTTAAAACATTATTTTTTCGTAAATTATTTTATTTTCTAAAAATAATTTAACTTTTATTTATTTTTAAATCAAATTTGGCTCATTTTCTTCATTTGCAGATATAGCTAATGAGGGATAACTCTTGCTACCCTATAAAATAGAACATTTCCCTCGATATCGTTTCCGATAATACCGTTAATTTTGGTAAAAATGCGTAAAACTTGATCAATTCGACGAAACATATAAATTTGCTATTCAAAAACATGATTAACAGCATTCTGACATGCTTCATGGCTCGGAAAATCGCTTGCAAATTTGCTATCCCCATGTGAAAAACACTATGTTTTCCCGCATTTCACCAATACACTTGATATACTATTAGGCACAGTCTCTGAATGCTTTTGAGAGAATTTACCTTATCGTCCTAAAGGATGAAACTAGCATTCAATTGAAGATAAATGTCTACACTTAATTTTTTGGGGGGTCGCACACTCAGAAATTGGTAGCGCCATATTGAAAAAAGGGGAGATAACTTTATACTCGCAGAAAACAGAATCACGAAATACGAATTTTAAAAGTATCAAGTATGGACTTATTTCTGAAGACAAAGGGTCTGACACATTTCTTCAAGGTAATTTGGTATGCTAAATCCGAAAACCAATGTTTGCAAACTGAGAAATGGCGTCTTATTGAGCTTATTTGCATATTTTCAAGATGGCCGCCAAAATCATACAGAATCTTACATTGTTGTTGATTCATTGTTTAATGTACCTCGGAATATTTGTGGGGGTTCTGTGTTGGTCTTTGTTTTATTATGCATCTATTTATGTTCTTTCTATTTTTGTTAACACCTTGACGAGGAAGAGAATGATAGTTGCTTTGCTTTAATTGTCTTCCGGGTGTCTTGTGAATGTAAGTGTTCTGTTCCTCTTCCTCACGATGCCGTGGGTTGATCTGCAGTAGTGATTGTGTTTTTTCCTGTTTATACTCACTTACTTTTTGCGTATCTAGTGTCAAGCTATTGTAATGAATGTTCCATTCATAGCACTATTTTGGACTAGGTTCAAGCTTTTAAAATGATAAACGAAAAATTAGTTTTGAGAATCAACAAGTAGCTTTGATTTAACTGTCGTCATAATGTCCATTCTTCCTAGCAATACCCACAAAATGTGTTACACTATCTATACTTAAGGAATAAAGAAACGCAACAAACACTTTGAGTCATTGTTAGCATACAATATGATGCAAGTTTTAAGTGCAAATGATAATTATCCATAGGAGCAGTATGTGTCCGTCAAATTACAGCAGGTTCAACGTAATTATCGATGACGTAATCATTTTGGTATGCGTGTAACCAGCCTGACCCCCCGTTGTAAACTGCTGAAACAGGGTCAATAAAAGCCAAGTTTGAATCAACCATCGGTTTATGTTTTAAAACGTCTTGGCATAGATTGTGGATCAAGGAAATGATCAAATGGTGACGTCTCTGTAGGACTCTGAAACGGCTTAACGTCATTAACGTCAACTCTGAATACTGCGTGTAACGCGTGTACTTTCTTTTCTGCTTGGGATTTATTCATTAAAAGGATGTTTTGCTCGAGAATTATGACTTGAGATCTTCAGACGTCAAAAACCCTCAATTTTGACGTCAAAATTCGATACCCTACGTTTTAATGGTTTCCATGATGTTAATGTGTTTTTTTATGATAAAATGGTCCAGTGACAAAGTTTAGGTTACAGTTAATAAGGTTGGTGTTCACTCTCGGCATGTACTCAGATGTTTTCTCTTGCATTTTACCGTTTTTTGTTTGGCTAACGTCAATATAAACACCTTACCAGCGTATTTCTACGGTATCTGAAAAGTCTGTTTATTCCTAGAAAGCATGTTCTGATGTCTCTAGGTGTATCTTATCTCTTTATATTCACTAGCGACCCAAACCCGACGGCTCTAAGTGACGTTTATCGCTAATTTACTACCATTGTGTATCTTGTCATTCAAGTAGCGTGTTTTGACGCAATATTTGACTGCATTACGAATATGATTGGACGATTGTTTAATTTGCACTTTGCCAAGTCGACGCCAAATAACCAAACATGGAAAAGACGGGGTTTCTTGGTCTTTATTCTGACGTTAACGTCACATTTTACGTTTTCAAATGTTTTCATCTTGTAGCGTAAAATGTAGCGCTAAAATGACGTTTTGGTATTTCTTCACATGCTATAAATACTCAATAAGAAATTTCCAAAAAAAGATTTCACCAAACCGTTATTTAAACACACAAAAATTATATTTTTGCCGGTTGCGTTTCTTTATTCCTTAAGTATATATATCAAAAGTAAAAGCATTTAAATTCCTTAATACCCAATGGTCGAATTAGACCAGCCTTGCGTCCTCAGGACAACTTCTCATGGGCGTCAAATTGTTTTGTGGGACCGCCTTCAATAGGTAAAAGTATTGCGCTCAAAATAACCCCATTTGAGCTATGTGAAATTGTGTGGTTTCAATGGCAACAAACAATGCGCTTCAAAACAGTTGGGTATGTCCCTACAAATTACTTATATCTCAGCAGAAACTCATCCTAAAGTACTAACTCGATAAAAAACAAAAGTAAGACATAGCAGCTTCATTCAGCGGTAAAGTATGCTAGTGAGCAAAGTTGCATATTCATGAAAATTAATGAATACATTAGGAAATCATAAAAAAAAATAAAAAGGTGTACCCACAAAGATACTTACAACTCAGCTGCGAATTATTTTAGGCAACCACTCTTGGTACCAAATAATGCCAAATCACTGCACTTTTACCAAATTGTCCATTTAACAAATTTTCTAACATTCTCACTCATAAATATTAAACAAAATATAAGAAATATGAGAAAATTTTGGAAAAATTAAAAGGGTGTACTTACAAAATTACGCATATGTCAGTTGCTAGTTATCCTATTCTCAAATTAAAGCCTAGAACTAAATTTTATCATTCTGTGTTCTTCTTTCTTTTTAATGTTTCTTATACATTCATGAGACAAGCAAATGAGATCATTTGTATATTCATCATAGGTCTCAACAATTATTTGGTACCATGGTTGGTAGTCCAGGATATATGGCAGCTGAATATAGGTTATTTTGTAGGTCAAACCACTTTAGTTTTCTACTATTTTTGACTTATTCTTTTTATGTGTTCATTAATATTCGTGAATATAAAAATTAGATATTTCAAATACATATAATCATAGGGTCGCATACCTGTATCTCAACTTTTATTTGGTACCAAGTTTTGTAGTCTAGGATAGTAAGCAGCTGGTGTAGAGGTAATTTGGAAGAGATACCACCTTAATTAATCTACCGATTTTGTCTTATTTTTCACGTTTAAATTAATGTTTATGGGTATTCGAATTAGATCATTTGTATATTTAATCATTTTCATCAAATGAAAATGTCTCAATTTTTATTTAGTACCTAATTATGAAGTTAATCATAGTTAGCGGCTGACTTAGTGGTTATTTTGAACGTAAATCGCCTAATTTTTCTACAAATTTCCTCTTATTTCTTAAGTATTCATTAATATTCATGAACATATTCAAATTTGATAATTTGTAAATTTAATCATTTTGGTCAAAATGCAATGTCTCAACTTAAATTTGGTACTAACTTTTGCAGTCTACGATAGTTGGCAGTAGAAATATAGATAATTTTGTAGCTATACCCCCTTATTTTTTCTATCTATTTTATCTTATTTCTTATGCTTTCATTCATATTCATGAATATTTAAATTATAAAATTCGTATATTTTATCATTTTGACCAAATGGCTATGTCTCAAATTTTATTTGATAGCAAGTTTTGTAAGATAGGATACTTATCAGCTAGCGTCATGTTAATTTTGTAGGTATACCACCTTAATTTTTTACCAGTTTTGTCTTGTTTCTTATGTTTACATTAATATTCATGAATATTTAAATTTAATAATTCGTATATTTAATCATTTTAGTGAAATGATTATGTTTCAACTGTTATTGGGTATCAATTTTTATAGTCTAGGATAGTTTTCAGCTGGAGTACATGTAATTTTGTAGGTATACCCCCTTAATATTTCTACCAATTTAGTCTTATTTCTTATGTTTACATTAATATTCATGAATATTTAAATTAGATAATTCGCATATTTAATAATTTTTGGTTAAATGGCAAAGTCTCAACTTTTTTTTGGTACCAAATTTTATAGTCTAGTCTAATAAACAGCATACATATAGGAAATTTTGTAGGTATACCACCTTCATTTTTCTACCAATTTTCCCTTATTTATACTTTTTACATTAATATTCATGAATATTCAAATTAGATTCTTCGTATATTTTAAGCATTTTGGTCAAAATACAATGCCTCAGCTTTAATTTGGTACCAAGTTTTGTAGTCTACGATAGTTAGCAGTAGATATATATGTAATTTTTAAAGTATACCACCTTAATTTTTCTACCAATTTTCTCTTGTCTCTTATGCTTTCATTAACATTCTGAATATTTAAATTAGATAATTCGTATATTTCATCATTTTGATCAAATGGCTATGTCTCATCTTTTATTTGGTAGCAGGTTTTGTAAGATAGGATAGTTAGCAGCTAGCGCACTGGTAATTTTTAAAGTATACCACCTTTATTTTTCTACAAATTTTGTTTTATGTCTTATGTCTACATTAATATTCTTGAATATTTAAATTAGATAATTCGCATATTTAATCATTTTAGTCAAATGGCAATGTCTCAACTTTTATTTGGTACCAAGTTTTGTAGTCTAGGCTAGTACGCAGCAGACATATAGGACATTTTGTAGGTATACCGCCTTAATTTTTCTACCAACTTTTTTCTTATTTCTTACAGTTACATTGATATTCATGAATATGTAAATGAGATAATTCGTATATTTAATCATTTTAGTCAAATGGCATTTCTCAACTTTTATTGGGTACCAAATCTTGTAGGATAAGATATTTAGCAGCTGGTGTAGTGGTAATTTTGTAGATATACCCCTTAATTTTTCGGCCAATTTTCTCTTTTCGTATGTTTTCATTAATATTCATGAGTATGCAAATTAGATAATTCGTATATCTATTCAGTTGGTCATTTTGCTAATGTCTCAACTTTAATTTGGTACCATGATTCTTAGTCTGGAATGATAAACAGCGACATATAGGTAATTTTGTAGGTGACACCCCTTAATTTAATCTACAATTTTTCTCATTACTTACGTTTTCATTAATATTCTTGAATATGCAAATTAGATAATATTAATATCTAGCAAGAGCGTCATATTGCTGTTTCTAAAATTCTATTTTATCTATCTAAGAAAGAAAGACTAGACATTCCAAACAGATATACTTTTGTGTGAGTAAAAGTAAAAAAAAAAGAGCAGAGAAGCAATATTTCAAGGAGGTACTTAACGACGCTCATCTATGCTGGTGTGACATTATTTCTAGTACCAGAGTTACTTCCCCATTTTATGAATGACGATACTCGATTTTAACGTACAATCCTCACAAAATAGTACAGATATATTTATCTTTAATTGAGCCATGTATCATCATTTAGGACGCTAATGTAAGTTTTCTCCAAAAGTAAATCAGCGAATCTCCTATGCTCGTATCAAGTGTATTGGAAAAATGCATTAAAACGCTGTTTTTCCGCACAGGGGTGGCAACTTAAGAAGCAAATTTCTGAGCCGTCAGGCATCTCAGGATGCGGCAAATCATGTTTTTGAAAAGCGAAAAGACAATTGTTTTAGAAATTATGAAGTTTTGTGGGTTTTGATTAAAAATAACGTTATTACAAGGAATAATATAGAGGAAAATATTAAATTTTATAGGGTAGTAAGAGTTATCCCCCAAAAAACTATGTTTAAATTTATAAAAATCAATAAAACTCATACAAATATAAATGACAGTAAACTTACTTTTAGAAAATAAAATAATTTGCGAAAAAGAACGTCTTTTTGTCAATACAAAATCAGTCTAAAAACCGTACTTTACGTTTCTGTTTTTTGCAAACATTGAGTTATCTCCCCATTTTGTAATATGATGCTACCAATTTTTGAGCGTACGACCCAATCAGAAATAAAGTAGAGTCATTCATCTTAAATTTAAGACCTGTTTCATCCTTTATGACGATGAGGTAAGTTTTTTCGAAAATTTGAACTTCAGCAATGCGCCTATAAGTGCTAAATCTTCTAAACTGACTTGTACAGTGCTGTTCCTTTATAACACTACATTTGGGGTCCATAAGAATGGACGTAGAGGATCTTACATGAGTGCTCATGTTTAATTGAATTTATTAAACAAGTTGAGGAAAAGAGATCAAATGCGAGGCTTGCTGAGCATTTTATCGCTTTTCGCAACGGGTTTAATTAATTCAATAATAGAAGTGCATGAATGTAAGATTCTATTTATCATATGACATTTAATCAAGATTACTTTGAAATCTTATTTCTGGCGTATAAAAGTTTTAATTGCGTCATTATGTACCATATGTTGTTATGGTCGTCATAACGTTTCCTGTTAAGCCGTAAACTACTAGTGGCTTATTGATTTTATTGCATGGCCTTATTTCGCTCCCAGATGCAACGTCATATGATAGTGTGTAATAGGAAAATTCTGTTATAAAGGCATAAATTTGCTAAGAAATTATAGGAAAATGACCATGAAAATGGTCATTTTCCTATAAATTATTTGTAAAATTGCATGGTTAAAAATTTGGGAGCCACAACATGACCCTGTTATAATACAAACCTGTGTTATAACTTGGCATTGTAAAAAAACGGGACCACACTGTATTTGACAAGTATATTGCACTCATTCAGCCTCAGGCATTTGGCAGTAAAAATCCTAATCAGCTTATTTGCATTTAAGAAATCTCATTGATATTTTGCAGGGAGATTTTACCACCATATACAGCAGAACCATACCCGATATATCCATACAGCATGCAAGATGCCAATGGTAATGGTAAGTTAAAACCCCATGCATTCGAAATGTTAAGCTATAGAATCAGGTGTTATATTTCCACCAAGATCGTTGACAAATTATTTCCCCAAAAGCAAAGGGAGGGGGGGGGGGGTCATATTGGTTTTGATGCAGATCCTGTTGGCGTCGATGGTTTGGGCATGTGGCGCGCTCGAGTGGTGCAATCAGAACAGCATATGATATGCAGATTGAAAGCAAGCGGGGGGCAGGGAGGCCCAAGCAAACATGGAAGAAACTGACAGAGAAAGACTGCCGGAGTGGAAGCTCACCACAGTTGACCCTCAAGAAAGGAGCACCTGGAGATCAGGTGTGAGATCTGCTATGTGTGCAGCTAGCCAGTTACCTGGAAAGGGGCCCACTGATGTGGATGATGCCCCTGCACCTGCACGTTCATCAAAAATCAGATTATGATATGATTATGATGTCCACATCCTCATCCACATAGCTTCGTTTCTTTGTGTCATCTTCTGAGGCAGTGGATGGATTTTGACCAAACTTGCATAGATGCATTGCTTTGTTGATTAGATTTTGGTGACATTGACCTTGTTTTCAAGTTCATAATGACACTTTGAAATGTCCAAAATAGGGTTTCTGCAGGTAATCCCAAAGCTGAACAATGGGTTTTAACCAAACTTTGTACATCGTTTCACTGACACAAAGACTTGGTCAGATTTTGGTGACCTTGACTTTAATTTGAAACTCAAACCAGCACTTTAAAATTCAAGTTTCAACCAAACTTTAGTTTCCTCATATTATCTCTTGAACTTAACAATAGATTTTTGCCCATATTTTGTTTCATTGAGGCATGAACAGAGTTGCTTAGATTTGGTATTCTTGACATATTTTCACCATCTTATAAGGACAGTAAAAATCAGCCTTTGGCACACTGTTCTCTGAACCAGTGGCTGGAATTTGGCCAACCAGCATTGTTTTTGAGATGAAAGCTTTAAAAGTCTTCTTGTCTGAAACCACAAGGCCTAAAGCCTTGATATTTGGTATATGTGGCTTTTGCTGCTGTCCGTTCTAAGGCGGTGGTTCTGTTGTTTTTGATTCGTTGTTAATTGTTACTCCCATTGTGGGATTCTGTAATTGTTCTATGTTTTGTTGTGTGTTACTTTGTGTCCATTCTACTTTTGCAATCATCTAGAAGGAGAAGAGAGCTGGTTGCTTGGCTTTGTTTGTCTTCCTGGTGTCTCATGATTGTTGTGTGGCTCTTCCTCACGATACAATGGGTTTGTCTGTAGTTTGCGATTGTGGTATTTTCAGATCATACTCACTATTTTTGATAAATTGCTAGAAGTGTGGAAAGAGTTTATTAGCTTTTGGTGACCTTGATTTAATTTTTAAGGTCGCCATCCTTTAAAGACTGTAAAAATCAGCCTTTTCTGTGCTCTATCTTATGAACCAGTTGGTTGATTTTCACCAAAATTGCATAGAGACATGGTTTGGATGAGAAAAAACATGATCATAGCTATTGACTTAGACTTAAGCCTCAAACCAAACCCAGCCCCCCCCCCCTCCAAAAAAAAGCATTTCAAACTTAATGTCAAGTGTATGTTATTAGCTCATCTGAGCCATTGGCTCATGGTGAGCTTTTGTGATCATTGAATGTCAGTCGTCCGTCCTCGTCTGTTGTCAACAATTGCTTCAAAGGACACCTCCTAAACCACTGGCTGGACTTTGACAAAACTTGGCAGGAATGATCCTTATATGGCCCTCTTAAATAATTGTCCAAATGGTTTTGGTTCGTTGCATATCTAGATCACACAAGCTAAAGATAGATTTTCGAGTTGAAAACTGGAAAAATCTTCTTGTCTGAAACCACAAGGCCTAGAGCCTTGATATTCGGTATGTAGCATCACTAAGTGGACTTCTACCAAGTTAATAAATTATGTCCCTTGGACCAAAAATGGGTCTGCCCTGGGGAGTCAAATGTCCGAAGTCTGACCCACCGGCGTGCAGTTAAAGAGGAAAGCAAAGTTGCCAACCGTGATTGGGTTGACCACCAAGCATGCAGTCTGTTGCAGTACATCAATATTCTAGCCGATCTTTTTATAATGAGAAATTATTTTAATAAACTGCGCCGAAAAATTATTAGAGGCAACAATCTTCTTCAATTTATACACCAAGTCACCATAGAACCCAGGTTCTGAAAGTCCTTGGCGCAAGAGAGATTTAAGTCCAACTTGGAATTTAGATAACAAATCAAATTACTGTCAATAAAATTCAGAAAAGGTTTTGCGAAGTTTATGAAACCGATAGCCTTGTTTAAGAAGTTTCTGAGTAAACAATTTATTGCGAGTGTTGAAGTCAGCAACATAGCTAGATGCTCTAGCAAAAGAATGATTTGAGAGATATATTACTCTTACTAAGAATCTTGCATTTGGAGGTGTCTGTCTGTGTTCTCTGATGAAGAATAATTGATCATTTGAAAGGGATAAAGAGCCCAAGATTTTTTGACTTGATAAAGTCAGCATGTTATTTTTTCTGCATAGGTAGGCTTGGACCCAGCATCTACTGTTCACCCAAGATATCAGGAATTTTAAGCACCTCCAAAAAATATTAGAAATTTAGCAACCCCCAAAAGTATCCCAAAGACCTTAAGAAACAGCTCTAAAATGCATAGAAATGAACCTTAAACTAATCAAATGTTGTGATTACCCCCCAAAAATATACACAAAATCTTCATACCCCCAAAAATATTCATTTGTCTGAATAATTAAATTCAAAATTTTAAACCCCCCAAAATGGTCCAAGCCTATGTATGTATGAAAATACAGAGTCTCCCCCCCCCCCCCCCCCTGATCACAGTAGGGGATTCCCACTGCAGTAAGTAGCTGAACCCATTACACAACTGAGAAGAAAAATAGAGACATGTTGTCTTTAGGGCAGGGTGTTATGAAAAGGGGCAGGGTGCAGAATATTGAGGGCGCCCTCATAAAACAGTCCTGCTAGAGCTCTGTTATATAATGCACTTATGGGTCAATCCATCTCATCATTATGTTGAACCATTACAATTTGACTATTACTCAACATATTGCTTGACTTACAGTAATGCTAGGCATTTTAGCACGACTCTAAGTCAAAGAGCATCAGAAGTTAAAGATCAACTCAAAGAGTTTCTGAACTGGGCTGCGTAGCACAGTCGGTAATGTGTCTGGCTACAGACTGGTGTCTGACTGCAGATCCAGTGGTGGTGAGTTCGATCCCGGCCCGGTCCCATACTTTTGGGGAGATTGATCGTGAAATAATTTCTACTGCCCTTCCGCTGAATCATTCAAGGAGGGTTTTTGTCAGTTACAAGCAAAAGTATGTGCACAAAGTACTGGTTAGCCGCTTGTTCAAACTTGCCCAGAAAAAAGTGTGGTTAAGTGAACTGACATCCCGACATGACCATAGCTGTTGTTTGGAACGTAAAGCAACAAAACGAAAAAAGGGTTTTGATGAAAGGATCATATATTTTTACCTACGCTATACAGACACATGGAACATTTGCATGAAATTGCTGTTTGTTTCACTAATCATGCTCATATATTACCCACAAAGCTTGGCAAATGCTGGTCTTTTATTCAGGGAAATTTGGATTTGGTCCGGGAAATGTCAGGGAATTTTGCTTTCTATAATTTGTGGGAACCCTGAAATGGCCCCTGGTATATCAGCTTCTCATGCCAGTCAGTTTAAGAAGAATCCTGCTTAGAATACAACTTTTTGTTGAAATATTTTTAAACAGGAAGTACAAGCATCATGCTGAATAGTTTTTGAGACCGTACATTAGGCCCGGAGGTTATAAAACTTTTTTCGTGCTCAACTCAACTGAGCACGAAATTTCATCTGCTCATAAAAACTAAAATACAGACAAATAAAGAAGTTTCTTACTTAATTTTAGTCTCTCAGATGTTGTATTTATCATGCTAATAAATGTTAAAATGCCAACAATTGTTGGCATTTTAACATTTATGAGCAGGATAAATTTCGTTCTCAGTTGAGTTGAGCATGGAAAAAAAAGTTTTATAACCTCAGGGACAGGCCTCTAGTTAAGTGGGCATATTTTAAATAAAAAAATAATTTTCTTATTTTTCAACCAAAAACGATGGTTCTTTTGAGCACCCACAACATATGTCAAAACTGATCGGTAAGAAAATATATACGATCTTACACTCAAAAATTTTGTTATCTTAACCAATGTAATGTATAGTCTTATACTACATTTAAAGATTTAATGTGTAAATTAAACTTAGATATTATTTCCATACAGAACAAACAGAGGTAAAAAGCAGACTAGGAGAACTCATAAAAGACAGAAAAAATGGTCTCGCCAAATTAGATGGTAGGTTTGTATCCAAGGCCCTACAGTAAATGTTATAAAACTTCAAATTCTAGTTGCATGCATAAACAGCCTAAACAAACAGAGAAGACCCAGATCAGACTGCATCTGAAGAAGGTCTGATAAGGGTCTTCCCTGTTTACTATTCTAGGAGCTGCTGTGGTGTAGTGGATAAATCACTTGCCTTGTAAACCAGGGGTCGCAGGCTCGATTCCCGGCTTCACCAGTCTGTCGGATGAGACTAAGCCGTGGCCTCGTCTCCATATGACCTTAGTTGTTGGTGGGACGTTAAACACAAACACAACAACAACTGTTTACTATTCTGACATCCTTTTTGTGAATTCCAGTCCTGAAAACCAACATTTTATTTGAGAACAGAAAAAGAAAAGTGTTAAAGATTTGTGAAAATTTGCCATAATCAGATTTTTAGGCCAAGTATTCCCTTTATCAATAGCTGATATACATGTACTTCATCATGGCATATATTTATCTCACCTTTGTTAGCTATTATGATCATTGGATGTCTGTCCTTTGTCATGTATCATATGTCCTCTGTTGTGTGTCATCAACAATTGCTTCAAAGGACATTTCCTCCTTAATTACTGACTGGATATTTACCAAACTATGCTGGAATGATCCTGATATGGCTCTCTTTATTAATTGTTCAAATGGTTCCGGTCTGTTGCAAATCTAGGTCACACAGGCTAAAAATAGATTTTCCAGATGCAAACTTTAAAAATCTTCTTGTCTGAAACCATAAGGCCTAAGTTCATGATACTTGTTATGTAGCATCATCTGGTGGACCACTATCAAGTTTGTACAATTATACCCCTTTGGCCAAAAATGGGCACGCCCCAGGGGTCACATGTTTCATATTGGCTTATATAGGAAAAACATGAAAAAATCTTTTTGTGAAACCACAAGGTCAAGAGCCTTGATATTTTGTATGTGGAATCATCTGGTGGACCTCAACCGATTTGTTCAAATTTTGCCCCTTGGGCATGAAATGGGCCCACCTTGAGAATCAGATATTTTAAATAGGCTTATATAGGGAAAACATGAAAAAATTGCATTGTCTGAAACCTCAAGGCCTCACACTGTACAACCAGCTGCTTTGATGACAGATTACTAACAATGATGACAGATACAACATTTTAGGTCGCATGAAGGGGAGGTTATAATTTTTTGTTTGCAAATTTCAAAAAGAAGCCCTCTGGTATTCTGTGGTGAAGGAGTAAACTTGTTGGTGTTTATAGATCCTACAGAAACAAGCTGACATAATATCTCTTTCAAATAAAGCCACACCTGATCATCATTTCAGAGTTTTCCCAAGAAAAGTAAAAATAAAATGTTATCTGTTTAGGTTGTGCGTCTCTCTGTCAAAGTCTGCTGTTTTCTTCCCAATACCATAAAACTCTGATCAGCGCCTTTGTTATTCGCTTACTGGAAAGTATTATATCTAACCTTGCTACAAGCGAAATTTGATTTTTCTAGCAAGTCTCTGTAGCTGTGCAAACTGGTTTGAGTCTCACTTTGTGGGAAAACCCCGAAAACAGGTTTTCTCGTGACGAGGATCATATAAAGGTGACGCTCTTATCCAGGGCCATTTGATAGGGAAACCAATCAGAAATGCTTGAACTGGCAGTAATTGGTGGTGGCACTCTTATGAGAGTGACCAATTCGGGAGGTTGTACTGTACCCGTACCAGTCTCCCAGATAAGAGTGCTTACTGAAAATTATATTTCTTATTTCTCCACCAGAACATGCTTTGTGGGTACTCAAAAGAACTGTCTCGATGAGACGGTTCTTTTGAGCACCCAAAACACATGTTTAAACTAATGGATAAGAAAATAATCATAATTCTAATGCACTTGCTTTCGTAACGCAACTTCTGATTGGATAACGTGAAAACTTTGCGGCAGTATATCCTGCAATATACTGTAGGAAACAGTTTGACGTCATTAATTATGTCACATATTGTTGGATGACGTGCGGCTTTATGCTGCTTGCAACGCTCTAATTTGAGATGAGACTGCAGAAGTGCATTAGAATGGGGATGACCATATTCAAAATTTTCATTTGGGGAGGTATATAGTCGGATATACATTTGGAAATCACGTTTTACGGCTCCGCTCGCGGGTCACCGTAAAACTAAATTTCCGACTGGCAGAGCACTTTCGTTTACTTGCTGGAGAGAAACCATTTCAATGTGACTATCTTATTTTTCTTTACTTCTAGTTACTGACAAGGTACGGCATCACGTCTGCAGTGTTTGTGATAAGGCCTTTAAGCTGAAGCACCACCTGGCGGAACACTTTCGTTAACATACTGGAGAGAAACCATTTCAATGTGACTATCTTATTTTTCTTTACTTCTAGTTACTGACAAGGTACGCCACCATGTTTGCAGTGTTTGTGATAAGGCCTTTAAACTGAAGCACCACCTGGCAGAACACTTTCGTTTACATACTGGAGAGAAACCATTTCAATGTCACTATCTTATTTTTCTTTACTTCTAGTTACTGACAAGGTACGCCACCATGTTTGCAGTGTTTGTGATAAGGCCTTTAAGCTGAAGCACCACCTGGCGGAACACTTTCTTTTACATACTGGAGAGAAACCATTTCAATGTCACTATCTTATTTTTCTTTACTTCTAGTTACTGACAAGGTACGCCACCATGTTTGCAGTGTTTGTGATAAGGCCTTTAAGCTGAAGCACCACCTGGCGGAACACTTTCGTTAACATACTGGAGAGAAACCATTTCAATGTGACTATCTTATTTTTCTTTACTTCTAGTTACTGACAAGGTACGCCACCATGTTTGCAGTGTTTGTGATAAGGCCTTTAAACTGAAGCACCACCTGGCGGAACACTTTCGTTTACATACTGGAGAGAAACCATTTCAATGTCACTATCTTATTTTTCTTTACTTCTAGTTACTGACAAGGTACGCCACCATGTTTGCAGTGTTTGTGATAAGGCCTTTAAGCTGAAGCACCACCTGGCGGAACACTTTCTTTTACATACTGGAGAGAAACCATTTCAATGTCACTATCTTATTTTTCTTTACTTCTAGTTACTGACAAGGTACGCCACCATGTCTGTAGTGTCTGCGATAAGGCCTTTAAGTTGAAGCACCACCTGGCGGAACACTTTCGTTTACATACAGGAGAGAAACCATTTCAATGTGACTCATGTGGCAAGCATTTTAGACACTCTGGCTCTTACAGTCAACATCTCAAGAACCAGAATTCCTGCTCTGCAAAACTAAAAAACAAAATTTTCAAGAATGATAAACTTGCGACAACCAAGCAGAAAAGATGGAAGAAGCCAAAAGCATGTAAGTATATCTGCATAAAGGATATCTAGATTTAACAACTCACTTGTATGTGAAGGAAATAGAATGAAAAATTCAGACTTGAATCTCGTGTTAAGATAATAATAATGGTTTTATAAAAATGAAACAGCCGAACAGCCTACATGAATTCAGACAGTCAATTAAGAAGGCAAGAGGCTTGTAAAATGGTCATATTGCAAATCAAAGGGAGTAAAGTGTACAACACCATGCCAGCAAATATTCTTCCCTCACACAAACCATGGAACCTTGGGGTGAGGTCAATAGGTCAAATAATCTTTTTCTGAAATTGGTAGTGTTACGTAACAAATTAAAGGGAATGAAGGGTTTTACCTTACCCTCAATCAGACCTCTGTGGTTTGTTTCATTTGTTCTTCACAACCCAGTCAATAATCTTTTGGTCATGTGTTGGTGCTTTTCCATCTTCCTGGGTTGAACCAGTTCTAAGCAGTGAATAAAATGTCTTGCTCAAAGATACAAGACAATGACTCCAGTGAGTCTATATTATTTGCAACCCATAGATCCCCAGTCTAATGCTATATCAACTGAGCCACTACACTTGTGATGGGTTGAAAGGTCAAATATTGATTTTGCACAGTTAGATATACACTGCTCATAATATTTAAAGGAACACCTGATGATTTTCCATATGTGGTCATGTTAACCCCTGTCCAATAGACAAGTAATGTATTTCAATAGACTATACGGCAGAAACCCAGTTTCTTTTGCCTTTTGTGCTACGATAGTCAATTAGAAAAAGTTTTTGATAAAACAATTGCTGCTTAAATTCATGGCTCAAATTCTGTAGTTTTTAATTTTCTTGAAAATGATGATTTTTTCTGGAACTCTGTAGAATCTTCGGAATTGTTAATAGCGTTACCTAATGATTTCTGTAACATTGAAAGGCTATTTACTGTACAGAAATGATGCTGTTGTGGTGCTTGATTGAAACATTCTCTTAAAATTTGGTTTTGAAAAAAGGTGTATTTTTAACAAATTCCATTTTTACTTAAAACCTTTCATGGTGATTTCTGGAAAGGGATTACTTCATTTTTTATAAACAAGCATCTTCCTTGATGGGTAACCAAACTAATCACATGAGAAGTATGTTTTTGCCTTGTTAATCCAACTCTCGTTATGAGTCAGACTATAAGTGACTTTGTATTGTGATCAATGGCAAAATATGCAGTATTCCTTTAAATATTTTGAGCAGTGTTTTTTATTGAGTTTAGCATGTTGAACTTAAAACAAAGGGTATGCTACATAACTAACAGTCTCTAGTTATGACCTAAATGATACCCAAGTAGAAGAAATGGGATTTGCATTCTGTGAATAACTATTTTTCTCTAAAATAACACAGCCATACAGACCAATTTTTTCACCAGGAGCAAGCTGGGCCCCTAAAACAAAATTATCAGGGGCCCAGCCCAAAACTAAGGAGCCCAGGATTCAGCAGAAAATAAAAATAATTTCAAAACCGTTGCCTAGCCTTATTAACAGTATTGGAAATCAGCTGAATGAAGATTTGTAAACTTCCAACAGCTTCAATGTGTCAGATTTGATACTTAAAGGCTTCATACCTTTACATACTACCCTTTTTTTCAGGGGAAACCTGGGCCCCTAAACATTAAGTTTTAGGAGCCCATGCCAAAATCTAGGGGCACTGGGCTACTTGGCCCCTGTTAGTCTTTTTCCCTTTAAACACTTTATCTGAGGATTAAAATTAGGCAACTTTGCCATGTTGTTGTTGTTTTAGCAGCTGGAACTGATAAGAGGATACATGAAGAAAAAGAGGCTATTGAAGCATTGTACCATAGTGACAGTAACCTGGATGTTAGTACTGAAGGTAATATTGTAAATTCGGAAACTTACGCGAGGGTTTTATCTTCGCGAAACTTGGCATAGGCGAAGTTTCCTGAAAATAAAATCCTCGCGAAATGGCGAAAATCACTCTGTCGTTTACTGATATTGGAAAACTATGCCCTAGTCACAAATTTTTGACGTCGCAAATATGTCTTTTAGTGCTATTCAGGAAAATAAAGTTCTCACGTAAATTTCCGAATAGTAGATAGAAAGTTTTTTAGTCTTTTTCAAGGTTACTGTCCCCTGCCTTTTTGAAGAAAAGCAGGGGACATTATACTCTGCATTTTGTCCTTCCGTCCCCCTTTAAGAAGTAGGCACCTTTTGTGTTCAGCTCTTCCTACAGTTTTATGCTGAATCCTTTGAAATTTTACAGGGTTTTAAGTCATGGTCTCGAAATGTGCAGGAGGAGATGCATTTACAAGAAAAATACATTATTCGACCTTGACCAAGGTCACACAAAATGCTGCACCAAATAAAAGCACAACATTTTTTATACTAATTTTCTTGTACTAATTGCTCCATTTTATCAGTCTAGCATTTCTGAAGTAGAATGTTAACACTTAAATCAGTATTTTTCATAAACTTAGTCCTTGAAAAAGGAGTGCAGTGGCTCAGTGGTTGAGTGCTTTACTAGAAACCAAAGGGCCACAGGTTCGAGCCTCAACGGCATCACTGCGTTGTGGTCCTTGATCAAGACATATTTATCTTAGCTAGAGTTATTTCAACCCAGGAAGACCTGTCCCTATATAACTGAAAGATTGTTGATGGGACGTAAAGAATCAAATCAAACAAAAAAGTCCTTGAAAACTGTAGGAAAGTATTTTAGAAGTCCTTGAAATATCCTTGAATTTTACTCAAACTTGTCTGTATGAGCCCTGATTTGAATAACATGAATTAGCTTATTGTTTTAGCAACTGGAACTGATCACAATATACATGAAGAGAATGAGGCTATAGGAGCATCTCACCAGAGTGACAGTAACCTGGATGTTAGTTGTGAAGGTAATAGGGTAGAATCTTTATAATCTTGGCTTCATCAGAACTCTGGCTAAACCACATTTCATACTGTAACTCATCATATCATCATATCATAATCGGATTTTCGATTAATGCGCAGGTGCAGGGGCATCATCCACATCAGTGGGCCCCTTTCCAGGTAAGTGGCTAGCTGCACGCATAGCAGATCTCACACCTGATCTCCAGGTGCTTCTTTCTTGAGGGTCAACTTTGGTGAGCTTCCACTCACGGCAGTCATTCTCTGTCAGTTTCTTCCATGTTTGCTTGGGCCTCCCTGCCCCGGCTTGCCGTCAATCCACATATTATTTGCTGTTCTGATTGCACCACTCGAACGCTCTACATGCCCAAACCAGCCAAGCCTTCTCTCTCTCAAAATGAGGTTGAGGTCCTCAAGCTGAAGCTTTGCCAGTAGCTAGCTGTAAATGTTTAAAATTTCAAACATTTTGATCTTTCTGTTTTCAAGTAAAATGTTAGTAGTCGGGACTGGAATTGGTAAAATATCTGTCAGAATAGCAAAACAGAGAAGACCCTGATCAGACTGCTTCTTTAGAAGCAGTCTGATCTGGGTTTGCACTGTTTGTCTAGGCTATTTTGGCAGGCAAGTATTGTTCAATTTTTTTTAAATTTCTACCATAAGTGAAACATGGATTCTTCTCATATCTTAACAAAGACACTCAAAGAAAGTATGTTTAAAAGAGAAATAATCTAGAAATACACCAATAAGCCCTGGATATTTCACAAATAATGGGGACCATTTTCATTGTTACAATTTTGTAAATGTTTATGTTAATACTCACTTTCTTCTTAAAATATTACAATTTTGGACAAGCTAATCTTGCATAATGTTTTGTTTGAATGATATTTGACTGTTACTTGCTTTCAGCTATTGAACCAGAGGTATCAAGAACACCAGAAGTGATATCCCCTGTTGTAACTGCCCATATGGTAAGTCTAGTCCCTTTCTCTTATTAAATCATTGAAATTATGTCACTTGTGAGAAGCAGTCACATGGTAAATGAAGTCACATTAATATTACATCAGAAATTGTAATGCCTGTGGGAAGTGGTCACATGGTAATACCATGTGACCACTTCCCATACACTGGGATAACCATTTCTGATGTAGTTATTTACCATATGACCACTTCCCACTGGGATAACCATTTCTGATGTAGTTATTTACCATATGACCACTTCCCACACACAGGGATAACCATTTCTGATGTAGTAATTTACCATGTGACCACTTCCCACAGGGATAACCTTTTCTGATGTAGTTATTTACCATGTGACCATTTCCCACAGGGATAACCATTTCTGATGTAGTTATTTACCGTATGACCACTTCCCACAGGGATAACCATTTCTTATGTAGTTATTTACCATGTGACCACTTCCCACAGGGATAACCATTTCTGATGTAGTTATTTACCATGTGACCACTTCCCACAGGGATAACCATTTCTGATGTAGTTATTTACCATGTGACCACTTCCCACTGGGATAACCATTTTTGATGTAGTTATTTACCATGTGACCACTTCCCACAGAGATAACCATTTCTGATGTAGTTATTTACCATGTGACCACTTCCCACAGGGATAACCATTTCTGGTACATGTGACCACTTCCCACAGAGATAACCATTTCTGATGTAGTTATTTACCATGTGACCACTTCCCACTGGGATAACCATTTCTGATGTAGTAATTTATGATTTGACCACTTCCCACAGGGATAACCATTTCTGATGTAGTAATTTACCTTGTGACCATTTACTTCCTACAGAGATAACCATTTCTTATGTAGTTATTTACCATGTGACCACTTCCCACAGAGATAACCATTTCTGATGTAGTAATTGACCATGTAACCACTTCCCACATTTTTGATGTAATAATCCTAGAAAATTTCATATATAACACTTGAAATGATGTCATGTGAGAATTTGTCACATGGTAGATTAAGTCCTAGTTAAAGATAGGTACCAGGGGAAAAAGGCACTTTGAAATTTGACCATTCCTCCATAGATCCAAATTTCTACTTGGGGACTCATTTTCTTGTCATAACATTCGCCTCCAGAACTGTTTTTTGTAAAAGAAGAAAATACTCATATTGTACAAGTACTGAACATAAAGACCCACAGCCCTGAATTGTTTGTGTTTTTTTAAAGATAGTATTACAAAAACATTTGAACTGTTTATCATTCTGAAAATTCAATACCAGATGTGAATTTGTTTGTTTGAATTGAAGTTAAACAAACATAATCATCAATTTTTTCAGTAATTTGAAGTTTACAGGATTTAACCAGTACTTAGCACAAGAACACAACACAGTGCCTCATATGAGGCTTGGACCAGTGACCCCTGTATCTCAAGTCAAGCACTCTTTCATTGAGTTACTGAGCTTAAACAGACTTTTGGCATATACATTTCTACAGAAAAGGCAAAACCTTTATACATGTTCCACTTACACACAAACAAACAAAATACAACAGGAAAGGCAAACTCTTTGCATACAGAGGGGCAATTGTTGGCATTTTAACAGTTATGAGCAGGATAAATTTCATACTCAGATGAGTGTAGCGTGAAAAAAGATTTGTAATGTTATATATCATGAAGTGACAGTTTCCATGTCTAACTATAAACCCAACCCAGGGCTTTAGAGAGCGTAACAGAAAAATAAATTTCTTATTTCTCAAGCAAAACATATGTTGTGGGTACTCAAAAGAATCGTCTCAATGAGACGGTTCTTTTGAGCACCCAAACCATATGCTTAAAATTACGGGTAAGAAAATATTTACAATTTTACGCTGAATTTGTTTGTTTATCTAAACCTGTGCCAACCAAAGAGTATCGCTCTTCTTTCCTCAAATATTTCAGCAGGAGAGTTCAGATAGAATAGGTCCGCCAGTAGAGGATGATAAGCCACTCATTGTTGAAATTAGGGACGCCACTACAGAAGCCCATAGAGTCCGGTTCACAATATATACAGAAGTAAGTCAACATTTTATTTAAGATAAATGTTCTAAAATTCATAAAGGGATAATGAGCAAAAGGTAGCTGAATTTCATTTACACAATACATTTTTTTTAGCTGATACAGTAAAACCTGTCTTAAGCGGCCACTCAAAAATAGACAAAACAAGGATGTTAATGGCAAATACTACCTTACGAAGGTCAAAAGTATTGCAGAATGCTCCCCTTGGAGCATGCTGCAATACTTTTGGCCTGTATTAAGTGATAATCGGTCTTGAAAATCAATTTTGGTATGCTTTTTGAGTGGCCGCTTAAGACAGGTTTTACTGTATTTATACCCCCCGCAAACTTTGTTTGTAGGGGGTATACTGTTTTCACGTTGTCCGTGCGTCCGTCCGTGCGTCCGTCCGTGCGTCCGTCCGTCCGTCCGTAACGCTTTGTTTCCTTAATAACTTGGAGAGTCATTGCTGGATTTTCATCAAACCTTGCAAACATGTTCATATATGCAAGACAAATACTTAAGACAAAAAAGTAAGGGCTAGGGGCCAATTCTTTTAGAGTTATTTCCCTTTGTAGTTCTAAATGGCTTTTAATATAGTGCTTTATGCTTATGCTATTATAGGCCATACACAGGCCAATCAACTCCTACTACAGCTTTTGATGGAACAATTTGATACTTTTCCTATACAATATAGACACATTGAACATATGCATGAAGGAGTTTAGTTCAGAAAAAATAATTTTTGACAAAATGACAGCTGTGAGAACTTAGACAATTTTTCCCTAATAAGGTGTTTGTATATTCATAGACGGTGCCTTTATGGGCCGATCAACTCCTACCACAGCTTTTTATGGAGCAATTTGATACTTTGCCTATACAATGTAGACACATTGAACATATGCATGAAGGAGTTTGGTTTAGAAAAAATATTTTTTGACAAAATGACAGCTGTGAGAACTTAGAAATTTTTTCCCTAATAAGGCTTTTGTATATGCATAGATGGTGCCTTCATGGGCCGATCAACTCCTACCACAGCTTTTGATGGAACAATTTTATACTTTGCCTATACAATGTAAACACATTGAACATATGCATGAAGGAGTTTATAATTTTTGTTTGCACAGATTCTACTGAAATCTTCTTATCAAAACTAAGGTCTTCTTGTTCGAACTATAACTTGCCAAGTTTTATCACTGACTCTTTCTGTGCGGGGGGTATCTTATAAGCATTGCTTATTGACTTTTTTCATTGAATCAATTTTCAAATTTCTGTGTTTAGTACTGTAAACATTCTAAATATTGAACACTAGGCCTCAGACTCAATAAAGGCTCTGACGTAAAGCTTTAATCAGTTGGTTGACGCATGATGCTTGTCTTTCGCTGGGCTCACCGTGGCTCAACTTGAGCTTTTCTTTAGCTTTTATTATCTATGAGTCGTGAGCCCTTTTCTTTGTTTCATCATATTGTAATAATTTGATTAGATTGTTTCTCTGTGATGATGCATTGCATTAGTTAGGAAGCCTCCATGGGAGCTTAACAATTTGTGTTTTAAGAACAACAGAATCTAGGGCAAAGATTTGGTGACAGTAAAATGCATTTAAGCCCCCTGGTAGATTAGGCTGCTGTCCGTACTAAGACAGTGGTTCTGTTGTTGTTTATTTATTGTTTTATATACCTCCCATTGTTTGTGGGAGAGCTGGTTGCTTTGCTTTTATTGTCTTTTGGGTGTCTTGTTACTGTAAATGTTTTGTGGCTCTTCCTCAGGATGCCATGGGTTGGTCTGCAGTTTGTGATTGTGGTATTTCCTGGTCATACTCAATTACATTTTACTTGCCTGCCAAAAAGGCCTAGACAAACATTGCAGATCCAGCTTCTTCAGTCTGATCAGGGTCTTCCCTGTTTGCTGTTCTGACAAGCAATTTGTGAATTATAGCCCTGAGAGCCAACATTTAGTTGGGAGCGCAGTGGCTCAGTGGTAGAGTGCTTGACCCGAAACTGAAGGGCTGTGGGTTTGAGCCTCACCGGCGTCACTGCATTGTGTCCTTGAGCAAGACACATTAATCCTAGCTTTGTATCGGTTCATCCCAGGAAGACCCGTCCCTATATAACAGAAAGATTGTTCATGGGACGTAAAGAATCAAATCAAACAAGCAACATTTAGATGAGAATTGAAAGAGAAAAGTGATCAAAATTTTAGAACATTTACTGTATGTAATTTTAGCAATCAAGATTCTTTCTAGGCTATGGAGTATTAACATTGGTCTCTGAACACTGTCAGAATTTCTGTTAAGATTCCTAGAATAGTTTTAAGGATACCCCAAGTCTTTAGAAATGGAAAAATGGCTCATATATGCTGGGCATGCATAGTGGTGCAAAGATTCACCACCACCATGCACTGAGTTTTGAAGCCTCGATTCGGTTTTCGATGTCTAATCATGCGTTTTCGGTTTTTAGTCACTGTCGGCTTTTTCTTTTATCCAGTGTTCATTCTAGGCCCCGCCTTTGACTTATTATTATCAATGTCGGAAGCGAAATCGTTGATAAAAACACCAACCTCTTTGAGTCAATGGGCAAGCTATTTATACTCAGCCAATCAGGATTTGGGCTAGTATTTACCTTGGATAACGCATGTGTTCTCTTTCTGTTCCAAGCTATTAATAAACTGGAAGTGCGGTCCAGACAGAGAATGTGTTGAAAAGAATGTCATAGAAATACATGGAAAATCAAGCAATTCTCTTTTTATCTTTTATTCACCCCAACGTAATACATTAAACGGCTGCATGTGTCTGTCTTTTCCGATGAATTGAAAACAAGTCAAATTTGGCGTTAACTGTGTGTCTGAATCGAACCGAAAATGATCAAATCCAGAGGTCTGCATCGCGATAAGTATTGAACCGAGGCTTGACTGAATCCTTGCAGCTCTAGGCATGCAATATAAGAGTGACTAGCTGTGAAACTGTTCCAAAATATAAGAAGCATAGGGCCAGATAAGCAAAGAAATTTAGCGTAAAATTGCGATCAATTTCTTATCCATCAGTTTAAACATGTGTTTTGGGTGCTTAAAAGAACCGTCTCATCGAGACGGTTCTTATGAGTACCCACAAGATATGTTTTGGTTGAGAAATAAGAAAAATAATTTTCAGTTACACACTCTTATCTTGGGGTCTGAAGAAACACTCTTGAGCAAAGGTGAGCCATGTAAAATTGTAAATTTTTGCGAGGTCTTTATTTACACAAAGCTCTGAATATGCAATTGTCCTGCTTATGAAATATCAAGAAAATAAGCAAAACAATCACTTTCCATTATGAAATTTCAGACCCCCACCTCAACCAGTCATATCTTTAGAGTGTGTAAGAATTTGAAAGATAATTTGGTAGCTGACTCTTGAAATTGAATTCACCTATTGCACTGATACTACATGTATTATTCCAGAAAACCTGAAAATGGCATGCTGGGGTCAGAAAAATAGGCATACACTGCTCAAAACGTCAGTGATCCTTTCTGTTTCTTATTTCTCATCAAAACATATTTTGTGGGTCCTCAAAAGAACCATGATTTCGAAACATATGTTACCCCTTTTCTCCATAATAAGGCCTTTTTACACCTTTGAAATATCTTGTATATGAAAATATTATGGAAAATGGAGCATTTGCTCTTTTGGAGCAAATGCTCCATTTTCCATAATATTTTTAAAAGTTTACTTTTATTTTTTTTTAATGTTGTCAAAAAATTGAAAATGATGTCATGATCTAAAAATAGCCTATGGAGTAAAGGATTGAAACTGATAGGAAAATTATTATATCTTTACGTCTAAAAACATTTTGCTTGTCCGGCCCTATATGTAAGGATACATTGTTTCTCCCACCTTTGCCCATGTTAGAAGATAGGCTGTCAGCTCATATAAGAAATTTCTATCTTACGTGACCACGTGACTGCTTTCTTACATTGGCAGACTAAAATATTCTTTTATTCCGAAAAAGAATATTCAAATGACCAATAAATTGCGCCTAAGTAACTCAAAGGCACCAAGCAAGGATGCGCGTTACATACTGACGTCATATAACTTTATGACTTCACCGAACGTGCACTATGTGACGATAATGGCAATTTGACACTAATGGCACAGAGAGCCAAGCAGGATTTTATTTTGCATTTCACAACTTAACTAATGCTCCAATCGTGATTTCCTGTCAATAACGAGGTGCAAACTTAGTTATGCTATTCTGATTGGTTATGCTATTCTTAATTATTATTAAAACAGTTTTTATGCAAAATGGATATAGATTGCAGTGGTATGGTATTTTTCCACCCACTAAGTTTGCACCCACTAAGTTTGCACCCATTTAAATACCCAATAAAAACATTCGTGAACTCAGAAATAATGTAAATCCAACGAGTAAAAAGTTCAATTTTTCACGTTTTTCAGGGACTTTTTATGTTCCATCAAAAACCTTGGAAAAGTGGGAGAAAAACAATCCATCATGAGTCTGTCCATGTAGGATAGAGAAATCTCACCCTTGGGGTCGGAATTTAACCAGGGACTCGGCAAGCCTCGTCCCTTGTCAAAATTCCGACCCCTCGTGTAAGATATCTCTATCCTACATGGACACTCATGGTGGATTGTTATAATCTTCTTGTTGATAACCTGGTTTTGTTTTCTTATATTTCTTGTGAGCAGTATAAAGGTGCGGGGTACACTGCGAAGAGGCTGCACGAAGAGTTTCTATGGTTGTATAATACATACCTAGTAAACCCAAATTATGAGGAAATAGAGGTTAGTATTTTACATAGGTTTAGATAAAAAAAAATGAGCAAAAAATTGTAAATATTTTCTTACCTGTCAGTTTTAACATATGCTTTGGGTGCCCAAAAGAACCGTCTCATTGAGACGGTTCTTTTGAGTACCCACAACATATGTATTGGTTGAGAAATAAGAAATTATTGTTATTAATGCAAGACAAAGTTATGCCCCCATACCACACAGACTACAAATCCCCCGAATCATCAAGAGTCAATAATTGTTAGGATTGTGGAGAGTTGTAAATTTTTCAACCTATTCTTAATGTTCTACAATTCAGTAACCAAACAGGTAAGAAACAATTATAAATATTGATGGGATTCGGCTGGATTCAGCCTGAATCACCACGATACTGTGACATATTCACTACCATGTGCAATAACCTATTTGAAAATACTGCCATAAGTTAAAGAATCAATCACAAATTAGTTAAGAGTATGCTGAATGCATGCAATAATGGGCATGAATTAACAGAAATTCGCGACAGTTCTTGAAAATTCGCGAGATTTTATCTCACAATATGTATAAAATATGATAAAGGCCCTATCCATGCTTTGGGGGCATCAGTTCCATAATGTTTGATTTGATTCTTTACGTCCCATCAACAATCTTTCACTTATACAGGGACGGGTCTTCCTGGGTTGAACCAGTACTAAGCTAGGATAAATGTGTCTTGCTCAAAGACACAACACAGTGACGCCGGTGAGGCCCTCGGCCCCTTGGTCTCGAATCAGGCACTCTACCACTGAGCCACTGCACTCCCCTAGTTCCATAATGAATGTTCCTTGTATAGCAGCTGTAGTATTGATCCTGCAACTTGAGTCTCAAAAACAGCTACTTACAAAGCTAGAAGAAAACCACTTCGTTAAATTCTAGAGGCCCCGACTCTGACTTGGAAAAAATGCTAGTTCACCATTGACAAAATTACCAACCAGGAGTCACTGACTGATCCTAATTGTGCTCCTGAATCTGCCACATCTGTTTCCACTTCTGGGACTGGCTCACAACTTTGGCCACAAATTCCTGATAGACTTACAAATTGCAAGAACTGACTGCAGACTATACGATTCATTTAAGATCTTTACAAACTGATTACCTTTCAACCATGAATAAAAAAAAATTGTCAATTTGTGGCAATTCGTGGGAATCCTGCTGGCCTGTGTTGAATAGGGGTATTAGATAGGATTCTACTTTTGTGTAACTTAGATAGGAGTACACATATGTGTATCAGGTCAAGACTAACTTGATAGGATAATTTTGTTTGATTTTATTCTTTACATCCCAGACAACAATTTTTTAATTATATTAGGACTGATCTTCCTAGGTTGAACCAGTACTAAGCAGAGGATAAAACGTCTTATTCAAGGACACAATGCAGTGCCTCTGGAGAGACTCAAACCAACAACCCCTTGATCTGGAGTCAAGCACTCTACCGTCGAGTCACTGCATTCCTCTTGTATAGGAATACAGTCAAACCTGTCTTAAGCGGCCACTCTCAAAAAGAATATAAAAATTGGTTTTCAATACCGATTATCGCTTAATGCAGTTCAAAAGTATTGCAGAATGCTCCAAGGGGAGCATTCTGCAATACTTTTGACCTTCATTAAGCTACCATTTTCCATTAAGACCTTTGTTTTGTCTATTTTTAAGTGGCTGCTTAAGACAGGGTTTACTGTATATATTAATTTTCTGTATCAGGTCAAGACTAACTTAGATAGGATTATACATACAGTAAAATTGGAAATGTTCATGTCATTTAATTTTCGCTGTATTCCAGTAATGACAAAAAATAAATTGACCAGTGCACTTTACAGGTTAATTAATACTGTTATTGAGGGTGAAAACATAACCTAATCAAGGTCATGTTCCTAGGGCTCAACTGTTACACAATACATACAAAAGTGTTGAACAAGCGGAAAGATAAGAGATCAATATTATGCTAAAACATACCTGATATGAACAACTTGTCAACTGTGTTCACATATTTCATTGAATAAAGGGGGAAAAACCGAGTGATAGTTCCTTTTTGAACAAAAGAAAGACAGTTACATTACAGGTCTTCAGATTTATGGTGGATCCGGGTCATTGTCCCATGATTTCAAAATATGGCCCATTACTTTCCAAGGCAGTGGGCCCAGTGGACCCATCCTTTTTAGTTGTGAAAAAATCTCACTTTAATAAACACATTCATCTTACAGCGGGTCTACAAACTCCACAAAACAAAGTACTGTACATGTAGGTAGTCAATACAGTAAAATATGTCTCAAGCAGCCACTCAAAAAAGACAAAACAAAGATCTTAATAACAAATAATAGCTTAATGAAGGTCAAAAGGATTGCAGAATGCTCTTCTTGCAGCATTCTGAATTGCTTTTTCTTTCTTTTAATACTGGCATGATCAAATTATGATCATTACGCCAGGGAAGGCTTTTGACCTGCATAAAGAGATAATTGGTCTTTTTTTTGAGTGGCCACTTAAGACAAGTTTTACTTTATAATCAGCAGTTAATATACATTTATGCATACAAGTGTCTGTGTCAGTGTGTAGGTAAAGTATGATACCTAAATGTCAACTGTGGTTAGTTTGATATGCTTTTGCCCATCATTTTAGAAAATGACCCACCATTTTTTGCTCCATTGGGTCACTTGGGCGCACCAACCTTGAAAAAAACCCTGAAGCCCTGACATTACATTGCCAGCTCACTGATTGCCATTTAAAGTGGGCAATGTACTGCTATTTTATACACTACAACTTGTGATCTCCTCATCTTTCAGTTGAAATACGGAAAGCATCTACATGTAGTTTCAACCAGGGTCTTTCTATACCCTGTTTCAACCAACGGAAATGAACGACTACATATACAAACAGGGAGCCACTTTAGTTACGCACCACTTATAAAATGTAAAATTACTTAGAAAAGAAACATGATATTTTTATTCTGAGACTACCAGCGTAAAGCGCATCTATATTTGCATTACCGATTGCAATTTCATTGTGATCAGATCAGAAACGAATGAGAAAATGGATCTTGAAGGGCACTACCCTCAAAACACCATTTCACATTGCATTATTTCGAATGAAACTCAGTTCACATTGCACTTTTTTCAGGGTCGTATTTCTGCTATGCCAGAGATAAGAGCCGATTTATTCTTGGCAATATCTAAGACTGGAATGTGTTTGTTAACTTCATCATTTTTTTTAAAAGTTTTACTATTTTGGTTCCCAGCTGGCCAAGGTTTGAAAAAAGTTGGTTTTGATAAAAAAATAAGTTAGTTACAATTTTGTATGATTCTGAGTAAACTAGATATCAAAACTTTTCTTTTATAATCTCATTTTAAACTACCATGTATCCGCCGTTTATTTTCGTAAAAACAATAACGGATTTATTGGCGTCATGGTGTTGACGTTAGTGTTGACGTCACTACTACCAAGGCTATAAGACGTGTCAATGATAAGACGTTTTAGTGTTTTGATACTTCTATGTTAACAAGTGACTCATAACAAAACAATTTGAGAAGGAAACCCTGTTTGATTATTGTAACTGACGTTAATATGACGTCAAAATGAGCATTTCTTCAAAAAGTAACGGTGTTACTTAATTCAACGACCATAAAAAGGGGTTTAACTTGAATAAAATAATTAATTTTGGTGTTTTTCTGTCACAACGATCACCATGGATAATGCCTAGCACAATCCGCAAATAAAAAATATAGACGTTCAGGTTGCACGTGCATTTTTGTCAAAGTAAGTAAAATTGACTTTGACGCAGCAGAATGTTTCACATGAATGATTCTGAATATAATTTTGATGTCAACAAACAGATAAAATGTCAATAAGTAAATTATCTTAGAGAATGTTAGATTCCAGCATTTTTGTCAAAAAATATAGGCCCTAAAAAAGTGGTGCGTAACTAAAGTGGCTCACTGTAAATACTTCTTCACAAGACATCTTGCGAGACATTTTCAGTTATAACTTTTGAGTGTTAAAAGTCCAAGAAAATTAAAAACCACAAATATTTATTCTCATGTTTTTGAGAAAAAAAACCCGCAAAAAATTTGGCTTCGCGAAAATATTCCGTTTTACAGTATGTGTATTAGGTCAAGACAAACTTAGAAAGGATAAATCATTCCTGTATTAGGTCAGGACAACTTGTCCTGTGCTAGAAGGTTTTGATGTCGTGTGATTCTTGTTTGATTATCTACCTTTATAAAAATTGATACACCAAACCCTCAACACTTATTACTTTCATTTCCTTTCAGATACTTTGATATCATTTAACATGGTTATATACAGAATCTAGCAAGTCTGGATGGTGTGTCTTTGGCAAAAATAATTGCTCTCCCTTCTTGTCCGGTTGAGTTATGTTTTGTTTGCTTTTTCTGTCTGTTACTGGTTGAGTTATGTTTTGTTTGCTTTGACTGTCTGTAACTTGTTGAGTTATGTTTTGTTTGCTTTTTTGTCTGTAACTGGTTGAGTTATGTTTTGTTTGCTTTTTCTGTCTGTTACTGGTTGAGTTATGTTTTGTTTGCTTTTTCTGTCTGTTACTGGTTGAGTTATGTTTTGTTTGCTTTGACTGTCTGTTACTTGTTGAGTTATGTTTTGTTTGCTTTTTCTGCCTGTTACTTGTTGAGTTATGTTTTGTTTGCTTTTTCTGTCTGTAACTGTTTGAGTTATGTTTTGTTTGTTTTTTCTGTCTGTTACTTGTTGAGTTATGTTTTGTTTGCTTTTTCTGTCTGTAACTGGTTGAGATATGTTTTGTTTGCTTTTTCTTTCTGTTACTGGTTGAGTTATGTTTGCTTTTTCTGTCTGCTACTGGTTGAGTCATGTTTTGTTTGTTTGTTTTTGTGTCTGTTAGTGTATGTATTTTTTTCTGTCAGTTACTATTTGAGTTATGTTTTTTTAGAACCCCACCAATGAATGTTGATGGAGCTCAATTGTTTTGAGCTTCTCTGTCTTTCTGTCTGTGGTCTCTTTAACTTGGTAATTTTTCATTGGATTTCTTCCAAATTTCATATATGGATTGCTTCTATCAAACTCTCACCCAGGTTCGAATAAGGGTTTTGTCGAATGATTAATAAACAAGATGGCCAGCATAATGGCTGCAACCTGTCTGTTTGCTTTGCGGACACTCTTACTTAGTCATTTATTAGCCGATTTCCTCCAAATTTCAAAACTCTGGCCCAAGTTTGAACATAGGTTTTGTGTGATGGAAAATAACCAAGATGGCTGCCAAAATGGCCGCTACCTTTGTGAAAATCCCATTGATCTAAATAGAGTTTAAAAACAAATGTTCTCACACCCGCTATGCGGCAATCAAAAAGGCTTTTAACAATTGTCTTGACAATTGTTGACCAAAAATTGCTAGAAACATTGTTTTTGATTGCCATTTGTCGCCAGCTGGCGACAAATGGCAATCAAGAACTCTGTTTCTAACTATTTTGATCTACATTCCTCGATAGTATCAACATTTTTGATTGCTGGCTATCCTCTGTGGTTCTGTTATTTTCAGATACCAGCAGCCCCATCAGATCCAGGATTTCTGGCTCTCAGACAGGAACTTGTTGCTTTAAGAAGTGAAAAAGGAATTGATGTAGAAACATATTTGGAAACCAAAGAAAGAATAGAAAAGTAAGTATGGTAAATCTCTAAAATTTTGACGTAAAACCTTGACAATTTGAACTTCAATTTTCAAAATACTCCCTAATTGGATATAAATTTGGGACACACTGGATTCATTCGTGATCTGTTCTAATAGCTTTCTATAATGACAGATGTTTTGAGTGTGTAAAAGAAAAGTCTCCTTGCATAAACCCGAATTTTTTTTTCACAATTGTTGTCCATCATGAAAATGAGAGTAGACATTCATGTACTTTCAACTGTTGAAAAATTATATTTTTATTACATGCTATCACTAAAAAACATACTTAAGACGTTGAAGCAAATGTCGTTAACAAGCAGGAGAAAATTTGATGAAAATCCCTCCAGAAGGTATGATTTTGTATGAAATTACAGTAAAACATGTCTTAAGTGGCCACTCAAAAGAGATAAAAAAAATTGGTTTTCAAGTCTGATTATAGCTTAATGCAGGTCAAAAGTATTGCAGAATGCTCCAAAAGAACATTCTGCAATACTTTCCACCTTCATTAACCTACCATTTGTCTTTAAGATATTCCTTTTGTCTAATTTTGAGTGGCCACTTAAGACAGATTTTACTGTATATGTAATGTCACATAATAACATAAATAAAGCCTTATTTTCCTCCTCATACAGCATGTACTTACGTAGGACTGTTAAGGGGCTAACAAGACATATGTTTCTTTGTAGAAAATACCTAGCCACGTTCCAGCATACGGTCAATGACCATGAAATGTTTCTCCGGCAATTGGCCAAGGATCCCATCTTGAGAGAAGAACAAAATCTACACGTGTTCTTATACATGTCAACACTTCCTCAGGTAGGTACCATATTTTATGGTATATATGGACCTCATTGCCTCAAAACCTGACTTTGGGGTTTCCGACAGCCAGTTTCCTCAGCTACAGAGACTGGCTAGAATACTGAAATTTTGCTTGAAACAAGTCGAGATATGATACTTTCCAGTTATCAAATAACAAAGGTGCTGATTAGACTGTGAGGATGCGCTGACCGGTATACATGTTTGTTGTTCCCAAACCCTCAAAGACAGATTTTATTGCATTGAGGCCCATATGATGTAACACACTCTTTCAACCCCCAAAAATCCTGTTAACCCTTAAAGCACCAATCAAGACTGCAGCAGACGAGAAATTTTGTGGCATCTTTCCTAATTTTTGAAAAAAATAAGGTCTGAATTTTCATGAGAATCGTCTGCCAGCAGACGATTCTCATGCAGCAAAATTTGAAATTGTCGTCTGCTGCAAATTATAGGTCACACTCAATGGGTTAAAATTAAGGTGCATGCTACTGAACAAGACATCGCATATCACTACCCTCATATCATGCGTAATATTGCTGACGAAATATAATATCATAACAATAAACATGTGAAATCAAAAAGACCAAGCATTTCCCTTACATCTAAAGTGAACTAGAGTAACCACATTTTGGTGTCGTGACCAGGATAAAGTGAAACAGAGTCTGGTCGGTGGTATCACAGAACAGTGTTCTACGTGTAATAATGGTTAAGAAAATAATTAGAATTTTACGCAAATAAAATTTCTTTCTGGATCTATGTGTCCTGATCTGAAACCCCGAAGACAGATTATCTGGCGTAGCGGCCCAAATAATATTGTCACATCTACAGGAGTGAAGGTTCTTTTTTTACCTTTCAGAATCTGCTAGAAACGAAAGTGCCTGTACTGAAAACCCCAACAAGAAAACCAACAGGATATAATCTATTTTGTAAAGCCAACAGAAAGATATTGGAGACTCTTAATCCAGGATTGGGTGAGTCGATATGAGCCCCGACATGTGATTTCCAACAATGTGGCATTTTGACAAGTGTAGACTCAGACAAGCCTGTGCAGCCCCCCTTTAAGCTTAGAAACTCCAAATTGTGCTTAGTCATTAGCTTAGCAGTCATAGAATATTCAAGCGACAAGCAAAGGCTCTGATCAGACTGCGCATATGCGCAGGCTGATCTGAGACTTTGCTGGTCGCACATACCACATTGTTGGCAATCTCATGTCACGGCTCATATCTAAATTGATATATTTAAATTATGAGAAAAGCTGCTTGATTTTTGTTTGTTTGATTCTTTATGCTGCATTTAACAATTTTTCTGTCATGTTGGAACAAGTCTTCCTAGGTTGAACCAGTATTAAGCAGAGGATAAAGTATCTTGCTCAAGGACACAATGCAGTGCCTCCTGTGAGGCTTAAAACTCGCAACCACTCGATCCCGAGTAAAACACTCTACCACTGAGCCACCGATCTCCTCGTAAGGCTGCTTGATTAGCGTGAGTTTGAGTAATTAGCACAGACAGATGAGAGCCTTCCTTTTTTGCTTAATCAAAATAAAGGTTATACCATAAAATAAATTATATTATTTCATACTTAGCAGTGAAATCAATGCATATCTAAAACAAATAAAAATGGTATTTTCACAGAGTGAAGCGATATTTTCACTAGTGATTGAATTTGATATCACTATTTTTGGATTACCTCTGATTTTTCCATTTACTTAATGCAGCTCACATGGAAAGTTCAAACGCCTATAAGTGTGTGTAGGCATTTTCTTAGAGCATGAGGAAGATTTTGTATTTTACATTTTCACACCTCCCCCTTCAGTGATGTAACCTATTGTAACGTCATCAAACATTTATGACGTCTCTTGTCTCGCACTTCGATACTGAATAAATATCTTTTTATCTGTAAGTCCCGATGACTATAGATTGATCCAGGTATTCTGTCACAAATACTAGTTTGTCTTCTTTTATGTTATTGTGATTTGGCTTGAAGCATGATGGTTACTTGATTAACCATAAATCTTCTAAAAAGTATAAAATAAAAAGAAAATTTACTTTTTTTTCGGTAAATACCAAATATGTGTCATCTCGTGAGTTGAAAACATTGTAATTCTCTTTTGTGCTGCGCACTTGTGAAAATTCTGATGTCTTCAACACACTCTATGAAATATATTTGGTATTCACATCAAAAAAGTATTTTTTTTTTCTATTTCAAACAGCTATATATATGCCTTCTGTTTACTCTGGCATAAAGAGCAGATTTTCAAGAAACATAATTTGGACCAGCACATGAGGTTTTGATACCATAGAATCTCATAAATTGGAAGTCCTTGGGACTAGATGTTTTATTTTGAATTGTCAGTAGTTTGAATTATAGGGAGATAGACATAAGAATATATAACCCCCCCCAAAAATGTTTATTATCATTTTTTTTTCTATCAAACATACGTTTTGAGCGCGTAAAAGAAACGTCTCAATGAGGAGGCTAAGAGAGTCTGTGCATATTCATAGTCTCACCAGAGCCCTTGCTGTTCTGATTCGGTATTACTATCCATTAAAACAAAGCTAAGGTCGGTTGCCTGTTTCTGCAGCAACGTTTCAACATGGAAGCAGAGCCAGAATAACATGATGACATAATGTCACAAAACGAAGCATCAATTTTTCCTGCAACTTTTATTTTATTAGAAATTAAAAAATTCTATTAGAAACTAAAAAAAATTATAAAATCAGCAATATGCCAGCATAAAGGTATATAATAAACATATTATTATTATAATAATAACTTGATCTGACATACAGTATCATGTCTCGTGGATGAGGTAGACATAGAGTACTCCAGATCAAGCTCTATTATAATAATGTGTATTTATGATATTTATGAACAATTTTTATCACAGATTTTGCAGCCATAAGCAGAACAAATGGTAAGATGTGGAGTTGTCTATCCAATACAGAGCGACTGGTAAGTTGCAAATTTTTTAATTTATTATGATATAATTGTGAAACTAACTCTTTAGACTTTGTATTGGAAGTGTTGGCTTTACAGAGCAGGAACAATGATGCTGCTAGATTTACTTTGACATAGGTTACAGGAGAAAATTTGGAAAAAAAGCACTTTTTGTGTCACTTGAATAATGCTGCACCAAATAAAGGGACAAAAATTTTATGCTAATTTTCGGATACTTATTTATCCGTTCAATCAGTCCATCATTTGGGAAGTTACATTTTAATGTCTGATTCAGTATGTTTCATAAACTTGTAGTCCTTGAAAACTATAGTATAGGTTTTTAGAAGTCCTTGAAAAGTCCTTGAATTCTACTTAGCCTTGCCTGTATGAACCATGAAACAAAGAATGGGCTGGCTCATGATGTTCTGGTACTTAATGCATAATGGCATGCTTTAATAATGTTTATTACCCAACCATCTATATACGGTAAAATTGTCTATTTTTGCTATGCCATGAGTCTCTGGCCTATTGACCAGTCATTATTTTCGACTATTGACGGGCACTATACCATGGCCTGGTTTCCCGCTTCCCTGTTAAAAACACACAGGCCTTTATTGACATTCGCGACGACGATGCCCGTACAGTTTGTTTATGAAAAGAGACGTTATGCAACAATGATGAAAATGAGGCATGGTTTGGCAACTTTAAACTCCAAAAACTCCGTTGTTTATGGTCAGAAACATAAAGTGTGGGTACTTGTTTTCATAGTTAAAATGGGCGGAAGATTTTGAGACCGAAATTGAGCAGATTTGGTGAAATTTCTGTTTTGAAATAAATAGCATCGTCAACAGCAACTCCATTCAAGCAATGCTGCTAAGTATTTCATCAAATGGGTTGGGTAATAAAACAGTTATTTCATGCCTATTTGTAGTATAGTCAAACTATTACCCCTCAGTACCAGGGACGAACTGATGCACTATTGCATCAGGTCGTCCTAGGCACCTCAAGGTAATAGTTTTGACTATACTACAAACAGGCATGAAATTACTGTATACTATGTGCAGTCAACTTTTGGACTGAGTCTTTATCTCTATGTGAGTAGAAAATGCTTTGATGAGACTGCACATATGTACAGGTTCATATCATCCTTCACTGCTTGCTTATGAGATAAGTACTGTAAATTAGGAAATTTTTGCGAGGGTTTTATTTTTGTGAAAATAAAACTCGCAATATGGCGAGATCACTCTGTCGGTTACTGATATAATGTAAATCATGCCCTGGTTGTGAATTTTGAACCTTACAAATGTGTTACCGAATTTACAGTACTCAGGAACTTGCTTATTCACAGTTCAGTAAAACCTGTGTAAAACAGCCACTCTAAAATAGACAAAACAAAGTATCTTAATGACAAATGGTAGCTTAGTGAAGGTCAAAATTATTGCAGAATGCTCCCCTTGGAGCATTCTGCAATACTTTTGACCTGCATTAAGCAATAATTGGTCTTGAAAACCGATTTTCTGTCTTTTTGAAAGTGGCCGTTTGACACAGGTTTTACTGCATCATGTTAACTCTGCCTACTTGTGTTATCTACTGATAAGCTTTGGAAATTGTTTGGACCTGATCTGGATCCAAAATGTTTGATACTCTAAAGGTATTCATAAAATATTTTGTTGAAAAAGTTTGTTTTGAAAAAAATCAGCAGACAACAAAAAAGCATGCAAAATTACCCTGTAGACAAAGGGTTACCTTTTACCCACAATTGAAGATGTTTGTCATCTTCTCTCATCTCCTTATGTTTTTAGGTAGCCTATATGGCAAACAATATGGACCAAGAATCCCAGATACAACTGCTCCCAGGGTTCATATTGCTTGCTTCATGAAAAAATCTTCTCAGAAGTGCACTTAGGTATATCAGGGTTCGCACAGGCTTGAAAAGTACTCGAATATTCAAGACTGTCTTGAAAAGTCCTTGAAAATAAAAATTGCCTTGAAAAGTACTTGTAAAACACTCAAAGGCCTTGAAAAGTCCTTGAATTTTACCATTTGAAAGAGGATTTAACACTGATTTTGGAGGCCTTAATCAGTATAAAATTATGGTGCCTTTATTTGGAGCAGCATATGCTGCACCAGATTAAGGCACCATAATTTTACACTGATTTTCTAAAACTAATATCTCTAGTAATAGACTCTAGCATTTCAGAAGTAGAATTTTAATGCATAAATCAGTATCTTTCATAAGTTTTCAGTCCTTGAAAACAGTAGGAAAGTCTTTTAGAAGTCATTGAAAAGTCTTAGAATTTTACACTAACTTGCCTGTATGGACCCTGTATATGCAGCTTGCATAAAAAGCAGACATGTTCAGGACAAAAAAAATGGCGGAATTAGGGTAACATCATTATTAAAATGTATTTAGGATTGGACGATGAAAGCAGAGCAAGAATCTACAAGAAAGAAACAGGTTGTAGCTCAACTGAATGCAAACCGAATGAATATGTGTCACTCTGAACAGTCAGATCAGGATCATCAGTTGGTAGCCAATCAGTTTCCAGCACCTCATGCTAGCCAGTCACAGATTTTGACTGAAAGGGGTCCATTCAAGCCAAAAACTGGTCCGTCTAAACAGTCAGATAAGTGGATTCGAGATCAGTTTCCAGCACCTAACGCTAGCCAGTCACAGATTTGGAAAGAGAGGAGTCCATCTCAGCCAAATATTGGTCCGTCTAAACAATCAGATAAGTGGATTCGAGATCAGTTTCCAGCACCTAACGCTAGCCAGTCACAGATTTTGAAAGAGAGTAGTCCATTTCAGCCAAATATTGTTCCAACGGTAAGTATTGGTGAAAGATCCAAAATTTTAAGAACTTTTCTCTTTATGTTATCAAATACAACCATGCAGCTACCAATTTAGTAATATACCGCACTAATGCAAGCTGTTAAAAGCATAAAATAAACAGTCTATAATTGTCATCCAGGTGTATGACAAACCTGAAAACTTGTTCATTTCTACATGCTTATTTTACTGAAACAATGAAAGTATACTATGCACAATAAGTTTAGCATTTCTTATGTTTCGCATCTTTTTGTGCTCATCTTTGTGCAATATCGAACAATTTCAATTGCAATGACGAGAGCAGGATCATAGGCAAATGAAATTTACAGACACCACCCTTTAAATAAGCATTTTGGGAGAGCAAGAATTGCAGGAGGGGTCAGTAAGCAAAAAATCATATCCGTTGTAAGTAATGCTAAAATGATAAGCATGTGATTTATTGTTTGGTGGTCTTTCATCTTCCTCATGCATCATGCACCTATAATAACTATTGGTTATGTGACAGATGTGATAGAGATTTCATGCTGAAAAAAAATCAGCTGCCATCAATGACGTCAAAATGTATTCATCATTTGATTTAACTTCTGATGTTATTTTGGCGTATCAATTCAACAGAGAATCAGTTTACAAAGATATCATAGGCTTACAATATAACTCGTCTTATGGTTGATTAAAACCATAAGTTACTGAAAAATGATGCAACCGATTGCGAGATAACGGTGACATTAGATTTTATCTCTCGGCTCGTGCTCTGTAGCCGTGAAGATGTTTCATTCAACAGTATTTGTCTGAATGTGTTGGAAGGCATCAAGCAGTTTACTTGTTAATGTGGTCCAAGAAAAACGGACTAGAAACACCGTTTAAAGGTGATAATGTAAAAGCATTAATAAAAACGTCGAATTGTGAAAACATGGTCCTTTATTTCTCTGAGAAAATTCAGAAAAGTGCAGCATTTGTAATGCTTTTTTGGTTTTTAGTGACCAAACAATCACTTGAAAATGGTCTTGGCTTCCCCCAATGATCAGAAATACCAACGTTACCCACTAGTCTTAAAATTTAATGTCACTTTAGCATGGCCGCTGCATTTGGTAGTTCTGTATTATTTAAAATGGAAATTCTTGTCAGATGATCGGCGCTTGTATCTTCATGACAGCAAATGCAACTCGAGATCTGATGGAGATGGGCTCACCCATACAAAACAATTGCTAAATTTATTGTGCATAGTATATTTGTCCTGTTTTGTGGCCGTTTTCTTTGGCTGTACCAGTACTTGACGGGTGGGTTTATGGTTTTGTGGTTCTATGTCCAGGAGCACCCTAAGGCTCAACTGGTAGTGGTTCTGGTTTTAAAGAAGACTGGCAACGGCTTAAAATCTCTGACAGACTGGGAGAAGCCGGGAATCGAACCTGCGACCCCTGGTTTACAAGACATAGGTTTATCCCCTACATAACGGCGGCTTCTCGTAGAGAGAATCTGTTTGTATAAAGCTTATGGTGAACAGCTCATTTTTTTAAAAAGTCTTTTTTTTTAAAAGAAGTGTCTTGTAGGAACACATTGGACTTGCATCTATGAGGCAATTCCAATGTGTACCTACAACATACATTAATGAAAATGAGAATGTTTTTTGAAATTTGCATTTATACCAAGTACATGTCCATTACCTTGTGTCTTTTAAACACCTTGAACTGCCAATCAGTATTAAAATGTCTGTTACTATACTGCAAAATGTTTACATTTGCAAGACAGCTACATCTGCAGATTCATGTTTGTGAACTAGTTCTTTGCTAACCTGGTAAAACATTGGTTATCTGGGCCGGAATTCACTGGATGCTTGTTTCAGTAAACTGTGATCAGAGACTGCACTGTTTGTCTAGGCCTTTTTGGCAGACAACTAGTGATCAGGGTCTGCACTGTTTGTCTAGGCCTTTTTGGCAGACAACTAGTGTTCTAAACTTTAGAATGTCTGGCTGCAGATTGTTAGTAGTAAATAGAGGATATTCAAATTATTGGAATGAATATGCCATTTATTTCACCGAGTGAAGCGAAAAATGCCTATTTCATGAGTGGCGAAGAAAAGATAGTAAAATCTGGATGTTTTTCTGCCAAAATGCAATTTTAATTAATTTTAATATCATGTGATGAATAGAATCTAACATTTTGTGCGCCTGTTTTATTTAATTTATCAAACTCGTTGAGAAAAAGATATAACATGCTTGGCAATCCTAGCTTTTTATCTCTTTTTCTCATCTTGTTTAATAAATTCAGTAAAATATGAGCACTTGTGTAAGATCTTTGATATAATTTTGAAATATTGTACTATTGTATAAAGTTGACATTGGCCTAGCTCCCATTACGCACTTACGCACATGCTTAATAAAAATAGCAACATTCAAGGGAGGTCACCCAATGTTACGAAAGTGATTTTCCATATCATAAGGAACTGCTCTTAAAGGAAAGAATTCTCTCCCTCTGGGAGCAAATTCTTTCCTTTAAGAGAACTTCCCATTTTGAAAAGGGATGCAAATGAAAAGAATCACTGCTTGATGCAGTAGTTTCCCTTTGATATGCATTACTTTTTATCCCCCGTCGAAGTCGGAGGGATATAGTTTTGGCGTTGTCCGTCCGTCCACTCTTTTTGTCTGTCCGGAACCATATCTCAGTACCTATTGTTTGGATTTGATTCATTCTTGGTACAAATGATAAGTACCATGGACTCTCGATTTCCTATAAGTTTGGTAAAAATCAACCCCTTAGCACTTGAGTTATTGCCCTTGTTTCAGTATAGGCAATTATAAGGCAACACCTATATTAGCTTTTTTGTGTGATGATCTTCACATTTCATCAAAGCTATTATATTTAACAACTTCTCACTATAGACCATGATTGCCAAGTGCCTGTAGATAAGCATGGCAGTGTCAAAGTTAAACCCCACCCCCTTTGACCCCACCTAAGGGGTCAAAGGTCAAATATTTAAATTTTGCAATAACTAAGGCAATTGTTAATATTTTTGCTGAAATTTTGCATACAGGCAGAGCAGCAATAGATATGAAACATATCAAACGGGATTTCAGTTTGAAGGCCTGGGTCTGAGCCCGTTTGGTGGACTTAGGGGGTGGGGCCGAGGCCAAAATTAAACTTTTTCAAAATATGGTCATGTTGCATATCAATTTAAAGCTGACAACGCTGGCAGCAACATGGTAGCAAATATTTTGCCCACAGACACACCCTCGACCCAGGGGGTGGGGTCAAGAGGTCAAATGATATCTTTTTCTGAAAGTAGTCATGTTGCATATCAAATTAAAGCTGACGAGGCTGGCAGCAACATGGTAGCAAATATTTTACCCACAGACACACCCTCGACCCAGGGGGTGGGGGTCAAAAGGTCAAACTATATTTTTTCCGAAAGAAATATTTGCATATCAAATTAAAGGGAGTTGAGCATAGAGCACCATGAAAGTAAATAAGCTGTCATTACACACACCAACGACCCCTGGGGTGGGGTCAAAAGGTCATTTTTTTTCTTTTCTAAAAGTGATCATGTTGCATATCAAATTAAAGTGGAAGATGTGTAGACCTACATGCAAGGTAACATTTGAATTTACACACACCCTTGACCTCTGGGGCTGGGTTTAAAGGTCAGATATTGAAATTGTGCAGATGTAAGTATATTTAAGAAATAGATCAGCTCCAGCAGTGAATTGTAGTTTTTTTATTCACTGTTTGGAGGTCAGTTGTAAAGAAGATTAAATCATAAGTGCGTAGCGCGAGTGATTTATCTTCGTACAACTGACCGACAAACAGTGAATTATTACTCAATAATTCATGCACTGAAGCTGATCTATTTCGATTCTAATGCACAATAAACGAGGAAAACACATTTGAAGTCATCAGCTTCTTCCAACTTTCTGCCAATGCACTGAAGAATTCCTGCAGATATTTAGACTACGTCGCATATGTTTACATGTATTTGTAACATATTTCAAGCGTAAAAACGACGTTACACTGCCTAACGCTCCAGTAACAAATGACGTCAGCTATCACACACTTTAGCTGTGAATTATTGCTTGATATATCACACTTTTTTACCATTGGCTCTATAGGCGAGGTGTGCTAGATTTTTTATTAAACTAAGCACTAAAACATACTTGACAGGCATTTGTTATGATCTGAATGATACTGAAGGTGAACTAAGGTTTAGGTAAATGAGATTTATGTTTTGTGATTTACATGTTTCTCTCAAATAACCCTTTGTCGGGGATAAAAATTTGTTGGTGTGTGGATGCATCTTGGGATTACAGAGTGCCATGTACTATTTTTGGGTCACTGTGACGTTGAACTCCGACCTAGTTTGACAAATAAATGTGTGGGAGCATATCTCATAATATTTGAGGTAGGAATCCCAAGTGAAAATACCGTTATTGTGCACTATAACAAATTTTCCAAGTTAGGGCTTTACAGAGCTAATTTACCCAATCTAAAAGACTCTAGGGTTGCTTCCCAAAATTGCGAAAAAATCCCTGATCTAATAAAAAACCAATGTGATATGGTAAAATTAATTTATTTTGGAAAGGAGCACATTTTGATCCTAAATGTACCTAGATCTTTGTATGTGTTTTTGATTGAATGTCTGTTTCTTCAATTTCAGTGCGGGAGACCTAGAAAGCCATCCGGATATCTTATATTTTCTAAAGCTAACAGAAAACAACTTCTTGATGCTGATCCAACTAAAGGTATGTCATATGAAAGGGTTAATCCGAACTGCCTTGGCCAATTCTGGGGAATCAGAACTGCCTCGGCCAATTCTGTGATAGCAAGGCTATCGGTATCATTAACTTTGCATAACCTTTTCTAAATTTTTTAGACGATACTATGATTTTATATCTAAATGCTAAGAACTTTCGGAACCTGAATTCTATGGTGACTTGGTGTATAAATTGAAGAAGATTGTTGGCTCCAATAATTTTTTCAGGGCAGTTCATTAAAATAATTTCCCATTATAAGAAGATTGGCTGGCTATAACATTAATGTATTGCAACAGACTGGATGCTTGGTGGTCAACCCAATCACCTAGGATTGGACTTCAGACTCTATGACGCTTCGGACTTAAAGACTTATCTATTGATGAGATGGTAGGGGCCTGATGCTTTGGCTGTTTGTCGGCCCACCTGGGTTTACCTGTTGGATTGCTTTTGCTCCGGTGTTCAGTTTTATTTACTGTTGAGTCCTTTGCTTTATCTCCTTGTTATATCTTTATTCAGAGATGCCAACCATTTCGATTTTTGCGGAATCATACCGATTGTCAAGGCCAATTTCCGCATTAGGATTTCGAATGTCAAAATTACAACAAATAATGAATTTAAAATGGTACCAGATAAAATAATCAGGGTTACTCTTACCACCTGATCACCGGTAGTAAAAGAAAGTACAGACTAGTTTGTGCATAATTTATTGGAAAACATTAATTTAACAAGTAAATAGTTTTGTTAGTCCAAGAACCTGCCTGTGATACAAAACAAAATGGATTCCTTGGCTAAAATGTCATGTGGATGCAGAATGAACAACAGCAACAACAGGAAATTCATCAGATTATACAAATCTTTGGCCCTTACTGAAGGAAATTGAAGTCTGGAAATTATTGTGCATGAAGTTGACTAAGCCATGCATTTGGAAGGGAGGAGGAGGGTACTGTATTATGCGATATTGAAGCTCATCTTACAAGAAACTTGTGTGAGTTCATTTTTTACTTTTATGGCGAAATATGCAGCATTCCGGAAAATGTCACCAGATTCCTGAAAAATGCCTTTCATATTCCTGAAGAGCACGATTTAGGGTTGGCATCTCTGTTTTTTTTACATGTTCTAGCAGATCCACATCTGAATTAAGGGTGAGGTTGGCGCGCCGTGAAACCGGTTTAAGCCCTCCAGTACAATATTTTACTGACTGTTCCAAGGCGGTACTTCTTTTGTAGATCTTTTATGTTTTTTTCTGTCTAGTGGTTGCTATGCCTTTGTGCATGTTTGTTTATATGTGCCTTGTGGTCACCTGCTGGGAAAAGGCTGACCTCTTGGCTTTCGTTTGTGGTGTATATCTGTGAGTTTGTCACTTTCCCATTGGTATCCTGGGTCAGTTGTGGTACTTGATTGTATCGATTCCTGATCTTCGCACCCTTGCTTACTTGTATGTACATGGAGGGTCTACTTTGATAATGTGACCCTGGCATTATAAAACATGATGCTGACGTCACAGAAACCATGCCAATACAATAACAAGTTCGATTGCAATAATCTGCAAGATGCTGTAAATGAAGTTTAGCTTTATTCAATAGAATATCATTATAGCGATATTTTATTTAAAAAAATCAGACTTCATTTATTAAATTTATATAAATGAAGTTTAGGTTTTTTCAATAAAATATGGCTATAGCCATATTTTATTGAAAAAAGAAAACAACTTCATTCTGTCGACAGAATAATGGATTTTATTAGAGCTTAACCCACATGCTACAGAACTAATTTTCCTTATGCCAGTTCCAGCTAACAAAATGCAGCTTTTTCATACATAATACTATACCTTACATACATCCGAGGCTTGATTCTCAAATTGGGCTGAGATTTTCAGATTGAAGAAAGGATTGCATATTTACAAAAGTCCAATGTCAGTACTGTCATACCAGAACTCTTTCCTTGCTAGTGTTGACTTTTGTCATCTGCTGATAACCTTTGCATGCAGTTTGGACCCAGATCAGGACCAAAATTAACGCTTTTATTTGTTTGATAAATCATGGGATATTTCGAGGAAACAAGTAATATTAATGTTTAATTTCTTATCACAGGTTTTGGTGACATAAGCAGAGAAATTGGCAGAATGTGGCGTTCGCTTTCGTCTGAGGAGAAAAATGTGAGTATGCTTTCCTTTCATCTTCAGTAGTTTTGATAACTCTCCTTTCAACCCTTACCAGCCAGTCACAACTTTTGTTGTCTGCTCCTTTTGTCTGCTTATATTCTTAACCAATCCCAACAAAAGTTGTCTGCTTTTCTCATCTGCTGAAATGTTTATGAAGCCTCTATGGCAAACAGTGTGGACCCAGATGAGACTGCTCCTATAGGAGCAGTCTGATCTGAGTCTACACTGTTTGTCTCTATACTGAACTGTGTAAAATAATGTAGCAAAAATTTGCAGCAGAGGACAAAAGCAGACAATATTTTCAAATGCATTTTTTTCTGTGCGCTTTAATGGTTAAGTAGTCTATAACGTAAACAAAAATGACCCCTGATTAGGCTGCTTCCAAAGCAAAATTACAATTTACCCTTAAAGTGCCAATCAGGAGTGCAGCAGATGACAAATTTTGCGACATCTCTCCTAATTTAAAGAAAATAAGGTATGATATTTCATGAGAATCATCTGCTCCTTATTTGTTATTTTTGAAAAAGCAGTAAAATTTGAAATTGTCGTCTACTGCAAATTGTAGGTGGCGCTTTAAGGGCTAAAGTAAAGCAGTCAGCTTACACTTTATCCTTAAAAAAACTGTTACAGTTTGGCAGCATAATCTTAGAAGAGGTACCATAGACAAGACTGTTTTGTTGGTTTGATTCTTTACGTCCCTGTCAACAAGTTACAAAATCACATTTGCTGGCCCTTTTAGATTAACCCTTTGTATACTAATGGATTCTTCATTCTGGTTTGATACAACAAACTTGAGATAGTCCAGTATACATATCTAGGGATGTCAGGTTATAATTTAAAAAAAAAATATTCTATTTTATTGTCTGAAGATCTTTTACCTTTAAAAACAGTGTAGACCCTGAATTTAAGTCTTAACTCTTTCCTTGCTAGGGGTGACTTTTGTTGTTTGCTAATTACCTTTGCAAACAGCTTTAACCTAGATCAGGACAGACAAATGTCTGTCCTGATCTGGATCTAAGCAGTTTGACACTCTGATAGTGTTCATGAAAGAATTTTTTGAAAAAGTTAATTTTGAAAAAAAGTTAGAAGACAGCAATAAAAGCTTGTAAATTACCCAGCATGCAAAGGATTTTAGGTTTTGGTTTGGTTTGATTCTTATGTCTCAGTCAACAGCTATGGTCATGTCAGGACAGTCAGTTCACCTAACCGCATTTTTATCCCAGGTAAGCTTGAATAAGCATATAACTAGTACTTCATGCACATCCTTTTACATGTAACTTTCGCTTGTAACTTCCTGAATCAGCGGAAGGGAAGAGAAATTATTTTATAATCTATCTCCATGAAAGTATGAGATTGGCCGGGATCAAACTGCAACCCCTGGATCTGCAGTCAGACATGTTATCGTCTTTGCCACAAATGTTGTCTACTCTCTCATCTGCTTATGTACTTTGATAGCATATACATGTATTTCAAAAATTATCAACCAAGATCAGAATGCTGTCTAAGGAACAGTCTGTTCAGGGTTTATAGTTTGCAACCATTTCATAGTGTTTGCTTCCACGGTAAAAGTTTACTAAAGTGCAATCAAATGAATGCGGTAGACATAATAAGCAGATGACATTTTGATTTGTTTTTTTGTTTGCGATTCGATTCTTTACGTCCAATCAACACTTTCAGTTATGTAGGGGCATGTCTTCCTGGGTTGAACCAGTACTAAGCTAGGATTAATTTGTCTTGCTCATGGACACAAGGCACTGACTCTGTTGAGGCTCGAACTCGTGGCCCCTTTGTCTTGAATCAAGCACTCTACCACTGAGCCACTGCACTCCCTAGATGACATTTTGAGGGTAGGGTGTCTTGACTTTCGATGCATGTCTGACTGCAGATCCAGGGGACACAAATTAGATCCCGGCCCAGTCCAATACTTTAGTTGAGACTGATCATGAATATTATTCAAGAAGTGTTGCTGTCAGTTACAACTGAATATTTACATTTTCGAAGCAATCCTTTAATGAATCTTTAGATTTTTGCAACTGTTCATAACCTCATGAATCACACAAATTTAATTGACAGCTGCCAAGCGCACTTGCCCGTGCAATATGCTTCCAACATCAAACTCATTCGCCAGTAGTGATACTGGTGTTGTGAATGACAGCTAGCCACACTTGAGTGGCACATGCAAAACAAGCCATTGGCTGTCCATGTTCAAGCTGGCTGTTCCCCTTTTCCATTTTGCACTCCACTAAACCATTAATTACGATTATATTTTAAATACAAAACTGTTTTAATTCCTAAATTAAAAATAATTTTTATATTTTAGATATTTATAATAAAATGTAAATATAAGCAATAAATTCAATTTTTGGAATGTTCATGGAATCATGAATACTTCGAGTCTCTTGCAAAGTTAACGAGAAGCCTGGACTTCACTTACTAAAGGTGCAAGAGATGCAAAGTATTCATGATTCCATGAACATTACAAAAATCGAATTCATTTCTTAAAAGTATCAGCCCATTGCACCAATCTGTTAATATTGGTTCAATAACACTTTAGTTTCACATCTGATAAATATTTCCTCAGTTCTTTCTTGAAGCTTTTAGCCAGTTGTCAATGTTGTCAGTTTTAGATTGTGCTGTCAGTACAAGTTACCAATTTTACACCTACAGATTATAGACTGTTCTGGAAGATTGTTGTCTGTTAATTTTTTTTTTAAGCCTCTTTGATAAATGGTGTAGATCCAGATCAGACTGCTCCTATGTACACACAGTCTGGACTCAGACTGCTCCCATAGGAACAGTCTGACCTAGATCTATATTGTATAGGGATAAAAATGGAATGGTCCATTTAGTATTTGGTGATATCATGAAATATATGTAGACACTCCTATAGGCTTATTCATTTACAACTTAAGCAGCTGCTTATGTCTTCTAATTTATTTCTTACTAATAGATAAGCAGCAAACATTTAAGAGGATATTGAGAAACATTGACTCTATGATAGAAAAAATCAAGTATTATGTTTTAACAATCTTAACAGTTTAGAGCAATGGGCTGTATGTGTACAAAGTACTGGTTAACTGCTTGTTCAAGCTTGTCCACGAAAAAAGTGTGGTTAGGTGAACTGACCATCACGGTATGACCAGGTCATAGCTGTTGACTGGGAGGTAAAGCAACAAACAAAAACAAAAATATTTTATGACCAAAAAATAATGGCAGGTCAATAGGAGAACTGCAAAAGAGCTATGAGGGATTTTCTTTTTCTCACACACCAGATCGGAATTTCTGTTGTGTTAACCCATGTGAGATAATATCTCACACACTCATACCAGCCTTAGCGAAAGATAAAAAACGAACAGAGGCACGCTGGCCGCAGGTCGATCGGTGACCTCATTGTAATGTTAAAATGATGTCGCCATGTTGCATCTCAACATATTCAGGATTTTCTGGAAGTCTTTTTCAAGTTTTTCTAATATAAATGAGGTATTAAGTGGTGAGCATGAAAAAGAATCCATAATCATGAGTGTGAGGATGGGATAGAAAAATCCGTCCCTAGCGATCACCGATTGTCATCACTCGGCAAGCCTCATGATGCCAATCGGTGATCCTCTTGACAGATTTTTCTAAACCATCCTCACACTCATGATAGATTCATATAATAACATGTGCTTATTGGAGCACAGTGGCTCAGTGGTAGAGTGCTTAGCTCAAGACCTAGGGGCCCCAGATTCGAGCTTCACCGGTGTCACTGTCTTGTGCCCTTGAGCAAGACATATTAATCCTTACTAGGACTGGTTCAACCCAGGAAGACCCATCCTGACATAACTGAAAAATTATGGACTGGGATGTAAAGAATCAAATCCAAAACATGTGCTTATGTATTCAATATTTTAGGTGTGGAAATTGAAAGCGCATCAAGTATTATCAGAAAGAATGAGAAAGCATGATCCTGTGATTCCAAGTCCATTTACTGGGAAACCTGATGTTGATACACAGTCTGTGACTTCAATAGATTCTAGTTTGACTGTGTCATCCGTAAGTGAACAGGTATATAATTCAATCTTTTTTTATCCTGAAAACCCTTTTAGGAGTGTGACAGTATAAACTTAGATGAGGTACTGTTGTGCCAACCAAGAGTGACAGTGACATATGTTTTGTTTACAATTTTTAAGTAAAATATTAACTTGTACACATCACTTGAGCTAATGCGAATCAATAGATCACTTGTGTATTAATCCTATCCTGCAGATAGGATTAATACACAAGTGATCTATCGATTATAAGTCCCTGATAACTTTGTAAACAAAACATGACCTCACTGTCACTCTTGGCTGGCAGGACAGTACCATAGACTGTGACAGGTCAGGAGGACACTAGATCCTGCCAAAAGGGCATAGACAAACAGTGCAGTCCCTGATCAGACTGCAACTTAAGAAGGATCAGAATCTTTACGGTTTGCTATGAATGTGTTTGTGTTTCATGTTCCACCAGCAGCTAAGGATGTATGGATACAGGGCCATGGTTCAGAAAGTTAGAAAGAGGGCAAAGATCAGGAATCAATACAATCAAGTACCACACCTGACCCAGGATACCAATGGGAAAGTATCAAAATCACAATCAGACATCACAAACAAGAGCCAAGAGGTCAGCTCTCTCCCTGCAGGTGACCAAAAGGCAACAATAAACAGATGCGCACAAAAGCATCACAAACACACGACAGAAATAACAAGAGAAGTACCGCCTTAGAGGGGTCAGTAAAAGTATTTTACTGGAGGGCTTAAACCGGTTTCACAGCGCCAACCTCACCCTAAGTTCAGATGTCGATCAAGACACATAGATGTTTGGTTTGCATGAAAGACCCCTACCTTATTAATGCATCATTATATATATATATATATATATATATATATATATATATATATATATATATATATATATATATATATATATATATATATATATATGTGTGTGTGTGTTCTAGCCAGTTAGAGTCTCATCTTACAGACTGAAGGGGGAGGGAATTGAACTCTGGGACTGAGTGGTTTATCCACTACACCATACAGGCTTCCTGTTTGCTATTCTGACAATCATTTTATGAATTCCAGCACTGATAACCAAGATTTTATTTGACAACAGAAAGAGAAAAAAGAACAATTTTAGAACATTTACTGTACACTGCTTGCTTAGGTGATATCAATTTTCTGGGACAGGAATAGCATACGATTTGGAAATATAAGCTTATATTGTTTGTTCATTTACAAAACCTTGGTAAATGCACTTTTTAAAAAAAAAACAAAAAAAAAAAACTGTTGTTAGCATGGTGCAAATAGCAACAGTTCAATGCAACCAATCAGAAAACCTTGTATACAATATTCAATTTAAAAAATTGTTTTTGCGATATTTCAAAAGCTCACACCTCAGTTAGTCAAAATTACCAGTTCTAAATCCTCGTATATGGAAGTTTGTTAACCCTTAAAGCACCACCTATAATTTGCAGCAGACGACAATTAATTTTTTTTCCACTTTTTAAAAAATAACAAATAAGGCATGATATTTCATGAGAATCGTCTGCTGGCAGACGATTCTCATGTAATATCATACCTTAATTTTGTGAAAAATTGAGAAAGATGTCTCAAAATTTGTCATCTGCTGCAGTCTGATTGGCACTTTAAGGGTTAAGACAAAAAATCAGAAGCTTTATCTCATTTATTTAATACTTACAAGGTTGCTTAAGGTCTCATGCTGTGTTAGAAAATACAGCATACCTTCCTACTTTTATTGAAATGTTTCTTTGCAACCTGTAGGAAAATATATACAGATTGTATGATTTTTTGTAAATTTTGGAACTATATAATTTAGAAAGATAAGATATTGGTTGATGCACTATTAGAAAAGACAGGCTTTGATCTTTTGTTTGGCATTGTATAGAATCTCATCCAGTTTATGGATGGAATTATGAATGCCTTTTCATTACATATTGAACCCCGCTCATATTCAGTACTTTGTGTTCTTCAAGTTTTGCAACCCTCTTGATGGGGACGAGAGAGCTGGTTTGCTTTACTTTAACTGCCTTCCTGATGTTTTGTAACTATTAGTGTTCTGTGATGCCATGGTTTAGTCTGCAGTGTGTGATAGAGATACAGTACCATTCATGTTATTCTTTACACCTAGTTAACAAGAATTCCTTTAGGAGTACAGGCCTTAAGTGCGTACCAGAAAAATAACTTCTTATTTCTCAACCAAAACATTTGTTGTGGGTACTCAAAAGAACCGTCTCAATGAGACAATTCTTTTGAGCTATTAAAGACATATGCGGCTATTTCCAATGCGCACCTTTCCCGCGTCTGCAAACGGGGAAAGTTGTCTGGGTCCTGACTTTCGACCCTTAACGGATTCGGATCAACACAGCTTCCGATATTCTTATGTTATATCGGTGTTCCGACATTTTCTTCACAAAATAACTAATTAAAGTGTGTTCGAAATATCTATTGGCATCTTTTCAGAACTGATCGTCTCAGCACTAAAGACAGATAAATGTAGCTCAGCCGAAATCAAACGACGTACACAATAACCCTGGTTACGAATACGATAGTGGCCGAGTCTATACTATTTGTATGGTTATTTAGAGCGGCGCACGACTTGACCTCGTGGCCTAGTGGTTAGCGTGTCTGGCTACAAAGCCAGAGGGCCAGGATCGATTCCCGGATGCGCGCATATTTTCAGTGTGTTTTTTTCTTTCTTTTTTAACATTTTAATGCTAAATTACTTCATATACTAGTAAAATGGCATCATCAAAACGAACGAAATGGTCATACCCGAACTTTTTATATTGAATTACACATGAAACCTATGGGGGTGGGGTTAAATTTGGCCCTCTAGAAAGAGAATTAGTTCGGTGACCCCAGATTTTTATTCTTTTTTCTGTAAGGTATTATAATAGTCCATGAATTAAAAATAAATTTTCAAGATTTTCAATATCAGTTTTTTTAATACATGATTTATTCTAAAAACAAATTCCATTTTTTGACGAATTGCCAAAATGTATCATGCAGTATCTTGTCACAGCATTGGACAACAAGTAAACATGCACTTTTTCTTAAAAGTTTGAGGTCATGGGCAGTAATTTAAGTTAAAAGAAAGAAGCTGGCTGAAGATTACAACCGTTTTAGCTCGATAATTAGGACTAGTGTTATTATTTTATATTTCTAGAAAATTGGTCAAATACTGTAAACTTCAATATGAGATTCTGAAAAAATAAGCACGGTGACATATCCTTTTTCTTTCATAAATGGATAGCCCATGCATAAAACAAACTGTATGCAAAGTATTGAAAATATTTCAATATGGGAAGTATTTAGTAGCATATGTCCTTAAAACATATGCTAAAAATTATGGGTAAGAAAATATTTACAATTTTAGGCTGAAATTTTTTGTTTATCTAAACCACTACATGTAGACATCAAAGTTGGCTACAGGTAAAAATGGAGTAACTAAACTAGACTGTTTTAATAAACAATATTTAACAAGGCAGTTGACTAGTAATTATTGATCTGGGTTTGTAGATTGTTAAGAGGGGTTTTGATTACCGCCTGTCCAGTGTGTGAAAGATTATCTTTACATTTCAGGAGAATAAGAACTTGGATGATTTTGATATTATTGTTTGTGAAGATGATGGAACACAGGAAGAACCTTTCATTGAAAACAACATTGATGATTGTGTAATACTTAGTGATGATGAAGTGAAGTTGGATGAAGATGCCTATATCAGTTATTGTAAAGAACAAAGTGAAAAGGTTAGAGACATTATCAATCAAATACAGAGTGAATCCAAGCTAGACCAAACACAAGAACTGACAGATGGAATAATCTCTGAATGTGTTGATGAAAGTCAGTCATCACTAGGTAATGATGAAGAACAGACACCAACTGAGATAACAGTGCAAGCAAATAATTTTTGTTTTATAGGCTCATCAAAATGTGTCGAGGAAGGAATATGTAACAGAAATGCAGATGCTGCAGTAAAGATAGAGACAGATAAACAGGAAGCATGTAACATGGAACAAAGGCTTGATGATCATTCAACATGGTGTCAGTCACTGACAGGGCAAAATAACATTAATGACCCATTTCCAGTTAAAATGTCTGACAATGGAACAAAAATCCAAACTGAACATTTGAAGGCTGAGGAATTTACGAAAATATCAGAGACATATTTAAGTAATCAAATTAAGGATGAGCAAATCCAAAACAAATCACTTGTTGAACTAGAATCTCTTTCTCTAACAGAGAATCCTAAAGTTTGTGATCCATTATGTGATACAGTGTCAGATGTGAGAATCAAAATGGAAAATGGACAAATTGAAAACTGTTTTGTATCTGGATCAGATGCTTCTTTAGCAGCTAGTGGTACAGTTTTACTAGCTGGTAATGAAGAACCTGAGCCTAGAGTACCACTACCTGTTGAAATAGAATCTGAGCCTAGTGTACCACTAACTCTTGAAGTAGAACCTGAGCCTAGTATACATCCAGCTCTTAAAGTAGAACCTGATCCAGATACCAGTTGTTCAGTGCCATATCTTCAGCCTTTTCACCAGTCTGTCTGCAAGGATGAAACTAATGTGTTCAAAGAAGACTATAATGGTAGTGTATCACTAAATGCAAACACTCATATTGATGGGACAGAGCATACAACTATAAAGGAAGAAAAACAATATCCATGCACTCCTTTACAGGTGTTTACTGAAAACACTCAGTCTTTTCTTACTAATGAAATGCCTAATCATGAACAAGCAGCTAAAGATTTTCACCAGGTGCTTTCATTAGAACAAACAACTAACAGAATTCCTCAAAAACTAGGTGCTGATATAGATATGATGGAGCAAAATAATCCATGTTCTACTGATTCAATTATTGCTGCCAGTGTTGTTGAATCCAGTATTATTAACCAAAGAAAAGAGACACTATTCACCACTGATGAATGTGGACTGCTTTTAGAAGAATATAGCAGTTAACCTTCAAAAGCAGTGAGTGACCTGAAGAATATAGCATGAATAAACCTTCAAAAGCAGTGAGTGACCTAGTAGACTATTTTTAGTGTAGATAATCCTTTAGTAAGAATGACTGACCAAGAAGAATATAGTTTTGATAATCTTTTAAAAACAGTGAGTGTCCTAGAAGAATATAGCATTTATAAACCTTCAAAAGCAGTGAGTGACCTAGTAGACTATATATATAGTGTATATAATCTTTCAGTAAGAAAGACTGACCAAGAAGAATATAGCATTGATAAAATAAGCCATTATTGGTCTTGGAAACCAATTTTTGGTCATTTTGAGAGTAGCTGTTTTACACAGGTTTACTGTAAATAAACAATTGACACCATATTCTGTAAATCTGGGGATAAACTGCCAGTAGTTCACTGATGTGACAAAAGTAATTGTGTTCAGGAGTTCTTCATTTGCCACCATTATGTTTAAACAAGACACAATTCTTAAGAGAAAAGTTAAATCAGTGCCTTTTTGATACTGAAAGGCTCAAATCACCTCATTCATATATCTTCAGGAATAATAACAGGGTTCCCACAAGCTCTGGAAATCATGGAAAACCTGGAAAATCACTAAAAAAAGTTCCATGCATGGAAAAATCATGGAAGGGGGAGTTCCCACCTATATGGAATTTACATAGGGTTCTGCCCACGCACAGAATTTTATAAAATTTTGTAGAAAGATTGTCTATTACATATGTGTTCTATTTGTGAGATATTTACCCATTCATCTATTTCAGTTGTTAAATTTAAATAATTTTAAATTTTTAAATTAAAAAAATGGACACCTGAATCAAAAGAAGCCATAGGCGGCAAGCTTTTTCGATTTTTCAACCTAATTTATTCTAAACATGATGCCTTATAATTTGTAATAATGTATGTACCATACATTTATTTCAATGTATAAAATAAACAAGTTCACATCAAATTTTGTTTGAAGGTACCCCTAAATTTAACATTTTGAAATTATTTTCAACAAATTAAATTGTCAATTTGGCCTAGTTGCTGTTCTTGTCAACCTATGTCACATGTGTTTGTTATAATCATAAAATCTCAAGAAAAAATAAAACCTGTAAAATGGAGTTTTCTGAATTTCAATCTTAATGGTCAAAAATTTGCAGAATGTCAAAATCAAGATTTTATGTCAACTTCCAGCAGTATGCTCAATTTACATAGAGTTCTGTTCTGCACAGGCATAGATTTTGATGATATTATGCAAATTGACTGTTTAGCTTATAAGTATTTTGTTTTCAATTGCTTTTCACTGGTTGGTTACAACATTTGGTATTGTGTAGTATGTGATTATATGGGTACCCCCCCCCCCCCCCACACCCCCCTCCCCCCCCAAATCAGCTCAATTTGCATCTATCCGAAATCAGAATGTCTATAAATGATAATTATTAGAATAATCTGTGAGTTCTAGCTTATGTGTGCAGTGCACACATTACCATATCTATCAAATAAATTGCTTATAATAATGTTTCTTTTAGAATATAATACTCAAATTTAGCAGTACAAATTATATCAACAATGTTTGGGTTTTAATTATGGTTTGTTACAGTTCTTGTCAACCTTTCCCATCTATATATAATTTGACTATACGTATAAGAATAATATTCACAAGATTTGAAGCCCGGAAATATATTTTGTTTGAAAGGTGAGTCAGACTTTTGTTAAATAAATAAATATTATTTAATTCATCATAAATATTTATGCCCAGTTTTACAGAATTGTTTAGTATGTCAGCATTATGATTATGAGGTCATTTAACCTCGATGGAAATAACAGCACAAAGACTGTTTCACCTCGTCTAATGCCAGATGTTCAGTATGTATACATTCAAAACTTCGCTAAGTGTTTCTTAATATTTGAAAATCCACTTATAATCTTAAAAAGTATTTTTATTTTCATCAACTCCATTTCTTTTTATTGGAGCAGTTTTAAAGCTTTTGTTGGAGTATTAATGATTTTAAATGGGGTTTATGATAAGTATTTTTGGATACGCTTTTGAAATGTTTTGGCAGATAAAAGTTAATGCAGGAGAAATGACCACAATCAATACCAATTAAGATAAAATGCAATTCAAATAAGATTCTGTAAACCATTCATTAAAATTTACACATTGAGTGACTAAGGGACTGCAAAAATAAGGATAATATTTAAATAACGTGGGAAAACGGATCATTCCATAATAAAAATAAACTATAAAGTTTTAAACGTAAGACTCAGTTTCACTCAGTCTCTGCATGACACTAAATGGAAAGTGCTGCAGTTCTCATGTCCTTCTAGCACTAGCTTAAATTGTCTTCTTCTCTCTACTGAATATGAAAAATTACAACACTTTATCAGTGTACGGGAAAGTTTAACCCAATACAAAGACAGCTGATGTGATATCCAAGTTCTCTGAAAAAAGAACCTACCAAAATAGTGAGAACATACACAATGTCTTAAACACTTGACCTGGTTTTACTCAGTTTATAAGAGTTAATGAGAAGTATGCACTTAGTCCTGAACCAATTTACCCTCAATATTTGATTCGGAGGGACATAAGATTGAGGCAATTCTAGGTGTAATAGGAACATAGAATGTAGATGCAGCCGATGAATTATCTAGCATAAATCCTAATCTGTTTGAATTTTTCAATGGCTGAAAGACATTAAGAACAGAACAGAACAGAACATAACTTTATTGACATAAAACTCAGGCCACTCACAGGTAGCGTAAGAGCAAGAGCATAACCACCTGTTGGCTTCAGTCCAAAATTAATTTGGAAACCAGTGGAAGATCAATTCTCAGCTGATACCTGCTGGACATCCACCCGTACAACTAAGTTCTAGACCAAGTGCTACTTATCAAGTGCTGCTTACAAAAATGCCAGTTTTATGCTATTGAATTAGCTAAAACTTCTGACACCAAAAATATTTTGGACCTAATTTGGATGATGATACTAAATAGTGATAGTCAATGAGTTTTTAGAATACTACTGATAGAAAAACTGCGGTTTGTAAGACCTAACTGGAATATTTTATTTAAAATCACTTAAGAATCGAAACTGACTTAACTCATTTCATGCAAATTATAAAACTTTTACCGGTGTCCGAATTTTATGAAAATTTACATGCATAAAGAGGATGTATTTGGCCTACTTTTCTGAAAATATTATGGGTTGACAAAAACTGGAACATAGTAAATATAAGGGCAGAATCCCCTATAGACACTAACTTTAGTGGTCAATATTGGGATACTTCAAATTTTGATGGGTCAGAAAAAAATTATCTAGATGTATTCATATACATTAATGGTAGTAAGGTATACCCTGGGAAGTCTTCTTTCATATTCCATTCAAAGAATGTAGCAGTCAATATTGTTAATGATTTGAGACTGATATTTAATAGGTCATATATTAGTACAAAGAGGGTGTACATCAAGGTGCACCCCTGTGGCCTAACAGCCTTCGAGGAATGGAATAATTTCATTTTTGTAGTTGTTTTAACGTAGGTATTCAACATACAAAATATTATCGAAATCCATGCGTGGGCAGATTTGGAACTCCCCCTTTGAAAAGTCCTGAATAATAATGGAAAAATCATGAATTTTGTTAAATAATTTGACAAAACCACCAGTAGCCAGAAAACTAGCTGTCGGACACACACACAAGTGCCCGACAGCTAGTTTTCTGGCTACTGGTGGTTTCAAGTTTTAATTATTTCAAAATGCATGCATGGTCTACATGCATTCTGTTTTTGCTGCATTCCGCATTTATGCTCAGCGTGGTGAAGATGCTGCTAAAACGAGAGGTTGGAGGCCATGCATTAAATAGTCATGGAATTACATCGTTGATCATGGAAAATCATGGAAAAATAATGGAATTGTGTTTTTGAATTTCTGTGGGAACCATGTAATAAACATTGCTTTCATACCCTGATATTGAGGGCAATGGTGATGTCTATCATCAGATAGAACTTTTTGATTGACGGGAGTTAGCTGAAGCAAATGTTTCAACAGTTTCTGTTATTACATTTGTAATGTATCTACAAAATAAGCATGTTGACTTTTACTATCTGTCATTTATTATGGCCCCAACAAACAACTGTTTTCACATTGATCCGTCAATAACTAATATCTGTTTGGATTCAGAAAATATTTCATGGACAAGACTATGCCATAATCCAGGGTTATAGCAGGTCATAGGTCACATGTATAATTGTGTGCATCTTCAATATGTTGTGGCCATGTTATCATGAAAACACCTTGTTCAATTTAGAAAATATTTCACACATAAAAACTTTGCTATGCATATTGTGTCATTGAGGTCAACCTCAAGGATATAATATGCATAGCAAAGTTTTCAGCCTTCAAACTTCAGGGTCATAGCTTGATACCTGTCAATTCAATAAGAACTGAAACCCTGGTCCAATTCTAAAAATTTTCCACATCAATGACACAACATGCATATCAAATGTTTCAGTTGTCCCACTTCAAGATCAAGGTCATATGAGGTCAGAGGTCACATGACAGTAGTGCCCGACAGCTAGTTTTCTGGCTACTGGTGGTTTCAAGTTTTAATTATTTCAAAATGCATGCATGGTCTACATGCATTCTGTTTTTGCTGCATTCCGCATTTATGCTCAGCGTGGTGAAGATGCTGCTAAAACGAGAGGTTGGAGGCCATGCATTAAATAGTCATGGAATTACATCGTTGATCATGGAAAATCATGGAAAAATAATGGAATTGTGTTTTTGAATTTCTGTGGGAACCATGTAATAAACATTTGCTTTCATACCCTGATATTGAGGGCAATGGTGATGTCTATCATCAGATAGAACTTTTTGATTGACGGGAGTTAGCTGAAGCAAATGTTTCAACAGTTTCTGTTATTACATTTGTAATGTATCTACAAAATAAGCATGTTGACTTTTACTATCTGTCATTTATTATGGCCCCAACAAACAACTGTTTTCACATTGATCCGTCAATAACTAATATCTGTTTGGATTCAGAAAATATTTCATGGACAAGACTATGCCCTAATCCAGGGTTATAGCAGGTCATAGGTCACATGTATAATTGTGTGCATCTTCAATAGGTTGTGGCCATGTTATCATGAAAACACCTTGTTCAATTTAGAAAATATTTCACACATAAAAACTTTGCTGTGCATATTGTGTCATTGAGGTCAACCTCAAGGATATAATATGCATAGCAAAGTTTTCAGCCTTCAAACTTCAGGGTCATAGCTTGATACCTGTCAATTCCATAAGAACTGAAACCCTGGTCCAATTCTAAAAATTTTCCACATCAATGACACAACATGCATATCAAATGTTTCAGTTGTCCCACTTCAAGGTCAAGGTCATATGAGGTCAGAGGTCACATGACACAGATTACCTGTCTGCTATATAGCTCTTGAACCCCTGATTGAAAAATAAAGTTGAGACATAGTTAACCTACTAGTCCTATAAACAAATTATTTTATTTGCATATTCATGAGTATTAATGAAAACGTTATTAAAAGAAAAAAGAACAATCATAGAAAAACTAAGATGTGTACCTACCACAACGCCTATATGGCAGTTACTAACTATTCCTGTACAGTATGGCTTGATATGCAAATGAACTAATTTTCATTTTCCTGAAATTTATTGTTAACACAAGCAATAATAGAAAATGGTAGAAACATTAAGGAGGTGTACCTACAATATTGACTTTAAGTCAAATGTTAACTCTTCTAGACTACCAAACCTGATGCCAAATAAAAGTGAGACATAGCGCTTAAATGCAATAGTCGGATATACGAAATATCTCATTTGCATATACAGTTTATTCTCCAATAGAGAACCGTCTCCAATAAGAATCACTTGTGTAAACTTTCCCATATATTTCTACCACTTGATGAAGCAAAGCCAAACCTTTTGTGTTGTTAGAAAGTGTAATTATTAAAGGCGCAGAACGTAATGAGTTTCTTCTGAATTCCTTTAAACTACCACTAAAGTTGGCTAAAATTTGTTGCAGTATATTGTCAGTAAACCAGTTTTAAGCCTTGTATTGAAAGCAAAAATTCAAATCGTTCAGTTGAAAGGAAACAGGGTGGTTCCAATGCCCTATGATATAAGAATTCAATATAAAAAATGATTTGCAGCTTCCAGGAAATTTAACAGATTATAGTATAATCTTGGACACTGTACAATTGCCACTAAATACTCGCTTATTTTTGGATGTTTTTTTCTGATGACATATACTGAGTTGGTGATGACAGAGATTGAAAGCATGCATCCTAACATTTACTCTGCAAATAAAAGTTTGCTACTACCTGAAAGCAACTAAAGCCGATTGTATTGAACCTTGAACAGAAATATTCCTCTGGTGTCGAAACTTATAAATATTTAAGAATATTGTAGCTTATAATGCACACTTATAAAATTTGAACCAAAATTACGTGTTAAAACTGTATAAGAATGACCTAAACTACCTGAATATTTAGGGGTCAAACTTCAGATCACTATCTTTTTAATGTGATACTAAAACCATTTTCACCTTGTGACTGGACTGTTTTCAGGTGATTCTTTACTGGGTACTGGAGACACTGTATACGTGTTAAAGGTTGCCACTATTCTGTAAATCAAAACTTTTTAATATTAAACTTACATGTGTTGTAAGAGGTATGAGGGATATATTTAGTGTTTATTGTTTCAAATCAGTTGGCATTTACAAACACAAATTGTCAAGTATAGAATCCTTAATAATTCTTTATTGGGGACAAAGCTGTATTCATGATTATTAAAAAAAACATTAAGAAAGAAAAAAAAATCACAGAAAAAATATAGCAGGTACATCTACAAAATGGCCTATATCTCATCTGCTAAATGTTCTAGATTAACAAACTTGATACCAAATAAATGCTAAGACATAGCTTGTTTGAATCGATGATCGGTTAAGATGATATTTTTGTATATTAGCACAAGTGTTAGAAATGGGAGATAAATGGTGTAAAATGAAGGGTTCATACCTACAAAATAGAGATTCTCAATGAGTGCTCATGTTTTATTGAATTTATTAAACGAGTTGTTGAAAAGAGATGAAATGCGAGGCTTGCAGAGCATTTTATCTCTTTAGCAATAAGTTAATAAATTCAATAAGACATCAGCATGAATGTTAGATTATATTTATCATATGACATAAATATTAACTTTGTAGTTTCATATGCCTTAAAAACGCTATAATTTTGTTATTATGTACGCAGCGTTGTTATGGACGTCACAGGATTTCCCGAAAATCTGTAAACCACTAGTGGTTTATCAATTTTATTGCATGGCGTTATTTCACTCTAAGACGCAACGCCATTTGATAAAATACTCATATTGTAGTTGCTAGTTATCCTAGACTACTAAATGGTACCGAATTAAAACTAAGATAGGACACGTTACTTAGTCCAATATGTGAATTATCTAGCTTGTATATTTATTGATATTAATGAAAACATTAGAAATGTGAGAAAAACATTGACAACTTAGTGGGGAAGTACTTCTAAACTTACTTTTATCTCATCTACTGATTGTTCTAAACTAGAATTGCTCTACCTAGTCTTGGTATCAAATGTAAGCTTAGACATAGTATACTAATCCAATAGTCAGATATGCAATTCGTTAATAAACACTTTCATGAACTTTAATAAAGCCTACAGAAAATTAAAGAAAAATCGATAAGGTTGTACCTGCAAAAATTTAATTAGATCATTTGTGTGTCAAACTAGGATAAAAGAACTTTATTCCCCATTCTCTATAAGGGCATTATGGGTTGCCATGAGAACATTGCACTTTCAGGTTGCTTAAATGTATTAGAGCAATATTTAGGGGGAAATATTGCTCTAATACATTAAGTGGTCCTAAGAAACAATTTGATGCCTATGAGAAGTTGTCCTGAGGGTGCAAGGTTGGTCTGATTAGACCATGGGGTATGAAGGAATTGGCATGCTGTTACTTTTTATAGATACAAAATGTACCATATATATAAGTGGATATTTTCAGAAGGTTATGTATTTGTTTTATAATAAATCAACTGGTTGATTATCAAACTTATTTCTCATTTATCACATGAAAAGCTGATTAACGGCCCTAAATAGTGCTATGAATAAAATAGACATTTGAATAGCAGGAAACTTAATATAACAAGTTTATGTAAGAAAGACATTTATAACAATAAATACATAATAGCTTGGAATAATTATGTAAATTGCGACCAAAATCATGTACTCTATTAGACTAAGGGTAAAACCATCTTATAAGATTTGGGATAAAGAGCATATTGAAAAATAAAATATTTCATTAGTAATTTTGGTGGCCATGTTGAAAATATGCAAATTAGGTCAACAAGACACCATTCCTCAGCTTGGAAACATTGGGTTTTGGATTCAGCATACCAAATTACCCCTTACCAACGTGTAAAACCATTTTCTTTACGAACTGCCTGTACTTGGTAATTTTTTTGATTTTCTTTCTTGGCTAAAATGAGTTAAGTTTACAAATGGGCTCTTACAAGTTATTGGAAATTAACATGGGAGTCTACCCATGCTTGGAATTTGATGATATTATGCTAAATTCGTAAAGGAACCTATTCGTATAGCTGTTTTAACCCATTGTCAAATGCACGAAAATCCATGTTCAAATCTGGAGATTCACGTGCTGTTTGAACATAGGTTTAAACTTGAAAATACTTAAAATGAGCCTTGAATTATTTACATGACGTTATACAGAAAGCGTTGCAGACCAGACTGATCATTTCGCCGATTCTTTTCTTCGCGAAAAGGTTGTGTACGATTATGGCGTTGTGACGACGTTATGTCGTTCGAAAGTATACAGCCGACGCCAATTTTTTTTTTAGAGAAATCCAGTGTAAGAGAAGTGATACTTTAATGTTTAACAGCGTTTTCAGTGTGTATTTGGTTGGAATATGGTAAAATATGCAAAAATAACGATCACACATGTTTGTTTCATTGCATTAACACTTGCAGTGTCCCTCGGGAGGTGTTTGAGCACTCAGGCTATCGGCCTAGTGTTCAAACAGCTTCCTCGGGACCAGGCAAATGTTAATGCATGAAAAAACATGTGTGATTCCTACATTTTTGCATAAGGTTTGACTTCTATGTTTATGGTGGATTTGAGTTTTTATGCAATTCCATTGTCAATTTATGACATCATGTATTATATCACTACCACACCTGAGAACACCCTGTTATAAACATTTCTACAGTAATTGGCATATCATGTAATGGACGCTGAAATTATATATCAATTAACGATTTCATTGATAAGTTCATTGATACTAAAAATGGCTTTGTTTGTATTAGGATAGTGAGCTGGCATTAATTTTTATGTCACATTCTTAATAATGTTTAATATTAAGCGTAGCATAGTTTTAACACTAGACCTCTTTTAGAATACGGGGGTGTAGTGTGGGATAGCGAAAATAAGCGTACCATTGAAAAAATCGAAGCTCTTAGAATTACAACTGGTGGCACAAAAGTATGCAGCCTCCAAAATTAAAGCTATATGATGATTTAAGTTGTGAAACCCTAAAAAAGTGCCGACACAAGCATAAACTCTTCCCCCTATACAAAATAATAAACAACTTAGTACCAAACTACCTTATGCAACTTCTACCACCAAGGGTGCAGCAGTTCTCAAGATATCCTCTACGCAACTCTGAAGGTTTGCCATCCCAATCATGCATACTGCTATTTACTATAACTCATTCTTACCAACAGCTTTAAGAGACTGGAAGGCACTAAGTTCAGATACTCTGAACACTCCCACCCTCAACAGCTTCAAACACACATTAAGAAACAATCAAATTCTTGTTCCTAAATACTTTGATACTTTGTATGTATCACGAATTGCGCAAATACTACACAATCTCATAAGGCTAGAATTTAGCTGGTTAAATTTACATCTGTTTAAAAAGAATCTAATTGACAATCAGCTCTGTTCATGTGGCAGCATCGAAACAACTTCACACTTCTTTTTCTCATGCCCTAGATACACAGCACATACGCAACAATACTTATTAAATCTCCCACACAAGTTATCAGTATCCTTACTTCTTAGAGGAGATCACAATCAGCCATGCACGGTTAATAATATCATTTTGAAACACGCACTACAATATATACTAGCTACAAAACGTTTCTTGTAATAAACTGGCATATGGGAGCGCAGTGGCTCAGTGGTAGAGTGCTTGACTCGAGACAGGGGGGACTTGGGTTCGAGCCTCACTGGGGTCACTGCGTTGTGGTCCTTGAGCAAGACACATTTATCCTAGCTTAGTACTGGTTCAACACAGGAAGAGCCGTCCCTGTTTAACTGAAAGATTGTTGATGCGACGTAAAGAATCAAATCAAACAAAACAAAATACACTGACATACCATGCTCACCAGTAGCTCTCCGCTTAGCTGACGCCATCCTAACAAAATTGCTACAAGTTTGACAAGTGCTAGCGACCAAGACTCTCTCTCTCTCTCTCTCAAGCTAATTCATTAATAGCTGGTAGTATATATTTTTCAAATCAAAGTCCACTTGACCAATGTCTAAATGAAAAAAAAAACACGCAATAAAAGAAAATCCGAGCCAAAAATCATTGGGACAAAAATTGCTCAAAATGTGTCAAAAACTTGATTCGTTTTGAAATGCTGCTAAGCCTATATATGATAGAACACGTCTGTTAGTAAACGTATGTGGTCATGCTCTCTATGTGAGTCGTCAGTCGTCAATAATTTGACTCCTCCAATTTTAACAATTTTCACGTGAATGATCCCTGGGAGACTTTTACAAAAAAAAACTTAACAAAGGACATCAGAAGTCTTGATGACGGAAAACCCAGGCGAGCTAGCCTCCTGAACCTCTTGCTAGCTGACCTGGTGCAAATACCACATCACAACCAGCCTAGCAATTATGGTGATTCTATTTGATGCAAGTACAAAAAGACGCTTTGCCTGACTCTATACGGACACAATGAGAATCTCTTAGAAGGACCCCATGAACGCAGTCCAGATACAAAAGGCAACTTTGAAAACACACAGTCTTGGTATACATCACAAATTAAGCCAAATGAGACAGAAAGAACTGGATAACAGACACAATTCTTGTATCAATGTATTGAACAGGTTGATAGCATTGTGTGTCTTATTGGCGCTTGCCGCTCAGGGGACTGGGAAGGTTACCTTGCTGCTTTAGAGAATATAATCAAGTATTCCTTCGCGCATGATCTCTTGAATTATGCTCGTTTAATTCCTGTAAATCTCGCTCAAATGAATGCATTTGAAAACGACGACCATGTGTCATGGGAATGTCTAAAGTCACGAGATTGTGTAGTGGTTAAATCTGATGTAGCATTCACTCGTTTGTTCACAAACCAGACACTCGAGCAGGAAATCAAGATGCTAAAACGTCATGGGATAGTAGGCTTAAGTCAAGATGTCTCTGCATTAGATAGGCTTGTTACAGCAACACATCACCTCTCTCGTATTGTAAGGCAGTATCTGAACAGCTTCCCGACTTCAAAACAATATGAACGGAATGAGCACTACCAACTTTCAGGCGGAATTTATGTCATAACAACAGAGAACGCCATAAAGCTCCACCAGTTGATCGAGACACATTACAAAGGGAGTCATTTCTCTTTTCCATCTCCACTGAAAAGTCTGGTATCTTCAGCCCTTGTCCCAAATAATGCAAAGGACGACACACTCCATTTTGCAGAGAAGGGCCAGAAACGATTGGACGACTTTATTAATAATATATTAATAATATCTACACCGTCAGTGTCAGTCTGGGACCCAATGAAAAGCTTAAGTTGAAGACATTTTCTAATTTGGAGGGCAAACTCAAAGTCCGAATAGGCGACAAAGTAATCAAACTTTGTGAAGAAAGAGAACTCTTTGGAAGATATCTCATTATCCAAGGCAGTCGTCCAGAACTGGTCCCTAAACTTGAGGATGTCATTGGTGAGTTTGAGATGTCTTCAGTCTCGCGATTGCTTTTTGCTGTTGATGGATCGCTCTATATACCTACAGAGAAAGCAAGTTTGATGCGCGTCATTGAAGCTGCAAAGTCAGAACCACGTGTACCTGACTCCTCCTGATGATATAGCAGATGGTGCCTTTAGGGATCGGGCCCTAGTAGTTGATGCTATGGCTGTGCTTCAGAGTATGAAGAAAACTGCATCCATGCGCACACTTGCTGACCTCAAAGGAGCATTTGCTCGACGCATATAAAACATGCTAAGTGGTTTCAATGAGGGTAGGATAATATTTGACCGCTACCTTGAACAGTCTTTGAAAAATAAGACGCGTCAAAAGAGGGCAGTGACTTCCAGTGAATATGAATTTCATCCTGAAATGAAACTTTCAATGTCTCTAAAACAGCTAATTTTCTTCTTCCAAGACAAAAAAGCAGATTGATAGCATCCCTTGCAGAGAGCATGCTTGCACATTTCCATAACAGTGCTACTTACAGTGTAATAGTAGTTTAGGACACCAAAATCAAAGGAAGAGACTTCTTATGTGCCTTGTGGTCACCTGCTGGGAAAGGGCTGACTGATTGGCACTCGTTTTGTGGTGTCTAACTGAGTTTGTTTCATTCCCATTGGTATTCTGGGTCAGGTGTGGTACTTGATTGTATCGATTCCTGATCTCTGCACCCTTACTTACTTTGAAGAAGTTCACACACATGAAGAGATTGATACACTTATACCCAACCAAGTACTGGCCTCAGCAGAACATCTTTGTTGTGAGGTATGTCTTCATTCTTCTTAAAGATCTTGTCTCTCACAGTCCACTTGCACCCCAAATACACCTGAAATTTTTAACAGGCAAATGAAGAACATATAGAGAAATAGAAACAATCAAGAGAGTACAAGTGATTGGAACTCCAAAATGCCAATGGTTCATTGGACTACAGAACTTCTCTGGTGCTGATTGGGTGGGAAATTTGTTGGGATCACTAAGAAGACTTGGGCTTGGTACAGCAATTATTCCTACACAGCTTACCCATGGGGAATTACCCCCACAAATCGAGAATTTGGAGAGCTTTGTATGCCGTGTTTATTAAAAATCAGGACCACGTAACCTTCCAGAGTTGCGATGGGAAATGTTTAGGTCTAGAAACTTGGAATTTGATATTAAATCCATTACAATCTGAGCTATGTTATGATAAAATTTGCTAATATAAGTTGCACACAAAATAGCAAGTGTAAAGATGAATAACAATTTCACCTTAACTTACCCACCCGCCACTATATCAACAAAAATACCACACACTGTTTGTAATGTAATGAGGCCTTGGTAAACAATGTATGTCTATATGTCTTGGTATATTTAAGTTGTAAAAGGGAAGCTTGACATATCATTTTCATCAGGTCAAACAGCTTTGTTAATGTTTTCAGTGCCAACAAGGCACACAAAAGGGTGTGGTCTTGTATAGGAGCTGGCAGAATGAGGTCAAGATCTCGAAATAAAGAACCCCATAAATCTCCAATACATGTAGTTCAACCCTTAAACAATCGATCAACGCAAAATAATCAATGTTGGTACATAAAACACATGGAAGCTATTTTTGTGATTTATCTACTCCGTTAAATTACCCCACCAACTACTTAATTAGTTTTTCAGTGGACAACCATATAGTCAAAAATGCCTCTAACTCGTTTGTGAACTTTAAGAAACCTTAAAAACGACATCTGAATTGTAAAATATAAGGCAAACTTATCGTTCTATGGGTTAAAATAACTCTGTAAATGTTTATATACTAAAGGAATAAAGAAACGCAACAAACACTTCGAGTCATTGTAAGCATACAATATAATGCAAGTTTTTAGTGCAAATGATATTTATCCAAAGGAGCAGTATGTGTCCGTCAAATTACAGCAGGCTCAACGTAATAATCGATTACGTAATAATTTTGGTATACGCGTAACCAGCATGACCCCCCGTAGTAAACTGCTGAAACATGGTCAATAAAAGCAAAGTTTGAATCAACCATCGTTTTATTGTTTTAAAAAGTCTTGGCATAGATTGCGGATCAAGAAAATGATCAAATGGCGACGTTTCTGTAGGATTCTGAAACGGATTAACGTCATTAAAGTCAACTCTGAATACTGCATAAAACGCGTAAACTTTCTTTTCTGCTTAGGATGTATTCATTACAAGGACGTTTTGTTCAAGAATTATGACTCGAGATCTTCAGACGTCAAAATAATTCTGACGTCAAAATTCGATACCCTACATTTTAATTGTTTCCATTATGTGTATGTGTTTTTCCTAATGATAAAATGGTCCAGTGACAAAGCTTAGGTTACAGTTAACAGCCGACGGCTCTAAGTGACGTTTATCGTTTATTCACTACCATTGTGTATCTTGTCATTCAAGTGGCGTGTTTTGACGCAATATTTGACTGCATTACGAATATGATTGGACGTTTGTTTAATTTGCACATTGTCAAGTCGACGCCAAATGACTAAACATAAAAAAGACGGGGTTTCTTGATCTTTATTCTGACGTTAACGTCACATTTTACATTTTCATATGTTTTAATTTTGTAGCGTAAAATGTAGCGTTAAAATGGCGTTTTGGTATTTCATCACATGCTATAAATACTTAATAAGAAATTTTCAAAAGAGAATTTACCAAACCGTCATTTAACACGCAAAAATTATATTGTTGTATGTTGCGTTTCTTTATTCCTTAAGTATAGTTCAAAAACGCATAAAATGGGCGTGGTCTTCAATAAGAGCCCCAAAACTGAGTCAAATGCTAAAAAAATTGAACCCCATGATTTTCCAATTGTTTAACCCCTAAAAAATCAATTTCAGCAAAAAAATGGAAAATTTCTAGATTTCCACCGGGATCAGAATGAAGTTATATCAGCATCCTTAAATCTCCAATCTGCCCTGATGACTGACCCACTAGGCCGATGATCTACATCTACATCTATGGTTTACACGCCGTCTGTCACACTTGACTATTATAGCGCGGGGGTTGCGTCTTTTAAGAGAAAGTAGTAGCTGATAGGACAGTTCGGAAGTGGAAAAAAAAAACAAAGATATGATAGGAAAGATAGAAGAAAAACAGAAAGATTGGTCAAGTGCATTTTCAGCCCTTCAGTCCATGTCCAGTCTGGCTACCTAGAAGGTACCAGGGCCCACGAAGTCCCCGCCAGCATAGCACAAGGAAATCACTAGGACGTACTTACACTGACCGGCCCCATACAGTATTAGATTATTAGACTGGAGAGCTCCCGTTTGAAAGGTACCAAACCGGGAGCCTCGGCCAAGGTGGCCGGGAGGGTATTCCAAAGACGCAACTTTGATGATGGCCCGCTAATAGTGATATTTTGATCGATCCTCCCTTAATCAAATAAAAAGAAAAAGCGTCAAAGTTGGACCCCCCTCTGACAAAACTTGCTGGATCCGCGCGTTACGCAACATCTCCAAAACCATAGGCCTATTGAAACGAAACTTAATCATGTTAATGGGAGGCATCACGGCAACATGGAGATTCAGAATTTCGTATTAAACATTTGGTTTCGATGTATAGGGTGGCCACCATTGCCACCTTTAAACAACATCTCTCGAACTGTATGTCGGATTGAACCAAAATTTGTAGGAGGCATCAGGGAAACATGGGGATTTAGAATTGCTAAAATGTTTTCGTTCTAATATCCAATATGACCACCATACACGTGTTGCAGCCATCTTGAAATTATTTAAACAACATCCCCAAGAAGATATGGTCGTGGTCAAGGTCACATGACTAAAATGGCTGCCTTGTCCATATAAGGTTAAAAAAATAAAAATCTGTAAGTTCTTATAAGGAACAAAAGGGTCAATGACCCTGGTCCTTGGCATGTAACATCTACAAGGCATGTTTGACTAGGGTAAAGTCAGGTAACTTCGGACATCAGTTAAATTCGGGCGACGACCTTGTTTGTTTCATATTTTAATTATTGGAATGAAAAATACTAAGCAAGCGGTGAAAATCCTGATGAGACTGCTCTTAAGGAACCGTCTTATCTGGATTTTCACTGCAAATGTATGTCCGAATCTAACTCGTATCCGAAGTTACCTGACTTTCTAGTGATCCTAGGATGTTATTGATCGACTTTATGGCAAGGTCGCTTTTTATATGGGGAAAACTTAAAAAGATGATTTTTCGATAAATGGCCACTGCCTGTCAGGTTTGCACTTGTGGAAACTCTAACTTAGTCATATGGCCCCCGATTACCAGATTTCATATACATATAGATTACTTCTTCAAACTCTCGACCAAGTTTAAATATGGGTTTTGTTCGAAGAATGATAACCAAGATTGCTGGTAAAATGACCGTTGAATATTGGTTCGCACTTTTGGACACCCATATTTTTAGTCATTTATAACTCGATATCTTCCAATTTTCATGGTCATTCCCTGACCGTTTGCAAATGTGGTCACTATAACAATATTCAATGTGCATTATTTCCTGGGCATTATGCGGGTCCCTATGTCGGACTCTTTCCATTCCTAGTACATTCCTAATACATTCAGGAAATGATATGTTTTACGGGGTTTCGTATATTTACCTACATGTAAATAGCATTTCGTTAAGACAGATACTACAGGTGTATCCAGTTCCTTGGATTATCTTAGTGGTACAAAAAGTATGAGCGAAAAACATTATTATCTATTGATTAAAATCTGAACAGAAAACTGGAGCGTTGTAACTCCTAAAGCGTCTGAGTAATTCCTCTCTACGCGTAAACAAACTACACTGATTTGCTTGGCGGAAAGATTGATTAGGCTTTGGCCGGCTTTAGAAGCCATATCCAATCTATAACTGACTTTGTAAAGGAAAATAAGATATCGATGCGAAATTATGACAAATCCGTTTTGCGGATTTAATCAGGATAGATATTGGCAATGAGTAACATGCTGAATTGTACTTCAACAGTGTGATGGAGGAATTGATGTTAGTTAAAGCAATGTGAGATTCTGAGATGGAATATACAGCTAAAAAGCGATGGGTTGCGCTAGCAAATCTTTGTATGTTGATATCAACCGCGTACACCTATGGACAAGATGTTAAATCAAGGTAAGATGTAACCCCAACATGCACATGACGTCGAAACAACGTCGTATCAACGTAGATGCGACGCTATGGCGTCGCATCGACGTTGGTACAACGTTGTTTAAATGTTTTGTGCCTGCTGGGAACTGAATTTGAGCTGCTTCACGAAAAATGATGTAACAAGTCTGATTTGAGATGGGCCACCACACGATATCCTGGTACTTATCTCATGCGCAAACACCTCTAATAAGCGCCCATACCAACGTATCCAGCGGGGCTAAAGGTCAATTTTTACCCGAGTCTTCGTCTATTTCCGTACTTTGTGTATGTGAGCAGCGAATATGCAATGATGCTCAGAATCGCCAGCAATGTTTTATAATTTACCCCAGGACCATTATGGGCTGAACTGAAACATGAAAACATATATGAGCCAACACTTGAAATTTGGTACATATCGGATATGCGTAAAATCCTCAAACGACAATGCTTCCGCGGATGCGGAGATCCGCATCCAGCGGAGATTGAGCTTAGAGGTCTAAGTACTAATTATACAATGGGTTGTCCGCCTGTACTTGGAGATAATCCACGAGCTTTAGCGACGGTGGATTACCTTACGCGTGGAATAACTATTTTATACCACCTACATCAGTGTAGATCTTGCATATCACGAGGTATTTCGTGCTAAAGTTGTAGGTAATGGTGGTATATTTTTATTGGACAGTGATTTTTGGTCTTAAAATTTTCATCTACATCAATACATTGTTTATGCGAGCAGAGAGTCTGGGTTGCACAATTGCGCACGTTCGCCTGAGCCTATACTCCAGGCCGATTGCGAGCATTAAACTGAAACACATACTATTAAACAAACATATAAATTGCATGTGATGTTAGAACTTATGCAGACAATTATCCTGAATGTTCTAACAACAAGAGAGTAATCAGAAGAAACACGTACTCAAGTTATATATATATCGGTAGATCTAGGTGTTTGATGATACAGTTACGGGATATAACGTGAACAGCAATTTGAAAATTTCAATTATTTTATTATCGACTAATAGCAAGTCTTCGAAGAACTAAATTGAAAAAAAAAACGCTCTTTCTGTTTGCTCCATATATCCAGATCTTGTACATCTATTAAAGTACACATCAATAAGACAACTTGCAGAGCAAAGGTTTCAGATACCCTGCTTCGAGGTAAAAGCCAAACAGAGTTTGTGTTCGTTCGTCCTCTCCATAATTCACGAATCTCTGGGCCGATTCTATAATTTTTACATATTTCTTTCATCTCAATGAGCAGACGTGCTGATTCTGAAGACATTCTACACTTATTTCATTCTACACTCATTTCTACTTTAATGAGATAACGTGCACGGAATGTTTGAGTTGTCCCGCTGCAATGCCACATTCCTAGAGGGTTGAGGTTGGGGCTAAAGTCACACATACAAAATTGGTGTACGCTTGATAGTACCCCTCTTTATTGACCAGTTCTTCATTTTTTGCAAGGACGTGACTTAACTTGGTATTGAAACTTATACACATGATTCCTGATATTCATAAAATAAATCCTAACAACACTTAGCCCTGTAAACTTTATTTGCTTGATTTTGCTACATGTACGAGGGGAATTTGGAAAGTTCGTAGCATGGTCTTTTCCCTCAGTAACCAATTAACAAGCCCTATCATGTTTGGTATCACTTTAAAGAGCTATCTTTCGGCTATGTTATGGCAAAACTTTCATGAGGATGTTGAAATGCAGACACGAAAAATATTATTGTGAATACATGTACAGTTTGTATACTTGACAAGCAAAATGTTAATGGAAAATATAACTTTTTACCTTTTGAAAAGTGTGCAGAACATCAACAATACTTCATGAAAATAGACAATTTTGTACCATTTGGTAGGCTACAATGTGGTTCAGTAATTATACAATTGATGACCGAGTTGGATGATTCTAATAACGAAATATCGGCACAGCTTTGCCAAAACCGTTTAGAAAGCAAAACAACGCGCTTATTTTTACGACCAAAATGCACATACTTTGAAAATATATAAGCGTCAGTAGTGTAATAATGCCTTGCGTTGGTATTTTGGTCAAGCACACTTTATGCTCTTTGTATTGAGACTGAAGGAAGTTTTGTAAGCCAGAACAAAGGGAAGATAACTCTTAAAATCTTCCCATGGGGTAGAATCAGTTTAGTTATGCGTTGACGTTCTGGCGCTTTTCAATTGAAAACAGTGACAAACATAAAGCAAACAAACATTGAGAGTAGAAATCAACCAATTTTGTGATGGTTAACCATGAGAAATTCTTATGTCTTCGACAAATTATGAGGATTGAGTTTCCGCAACCACGTCTTGAAAAGTAGGGGTATCATTTTCTTGAATACAGAACTAAATAAGCCAACATTTTTGCGCATCGAAATGTTTGTTATGAATTTTTCACTACAAATAAAGCAAAAAATATAATCAATTGGCATTTCTCGTGCTCCTGTAGTGACATAATTTATAGTAAAAGTATAAGAAAAAAAACGAAAAAAGTCCCATTTGTTAAATTCTACCATTTCTCTATTATTCAACATTTTTCCGAATGCAAATGCGTAAGTCGTGCAAGCAGTGATCGCATACTATATTTTAGTAAAAAAATAAATTGGCACCAAATCGTTAATTTGTCAAATCACGATCGTAAATAAGTTTCCCAATTTTACTTCATTTTTATCGAAATATTTGCTTAGAATTTCCGCCAGTGTATAAAGTAAGAAAGGCGGCAAAGATCAGGAATCGATACAATCAAGTAACACCCATGACCCAGGATACCACATGGGAAAGTGACAAAACACAATTAAACATCACAAACAAGAGCCAAGAGGTCAGCCTTTTCCAAGCAGATGACCACAAGGCAGCAATGAACAGACGCGAAAGCATGACAAACGCAAGACATAAATAACACAAATGATCTACAAAAGAAGTACCGCCTTGGAACGGTCAGTAAAATATTTTACTGGAGGGCTTAAACCGGTTTCATGGCGCCAACACCCTTATTTTAGATGTGGATCAAGACACATAGATAACCCCTACTCATTTGGAGCATGCACTGCACGTGCACGCCAAGTTCTTTTTCGACAAAAAATAAACCATAGTGTAGTCGTTGGATTCTAGTTTTCAAAACAGTATTTTTGATAGCATTTTAATTAACGCATTGTGGAGTTATGATGCCATGCTACGAACTTTCCAAATGTGCCTCGTATGTCTGCTTGTTTACGAAAATGGTGTGAAGATTCCTACCTAATTTTCATAAGATATCGCAATAATTATGCCTTGCGCCAACTACTGTTTTGTCTATAAACTTCTTCCATTACTGTAGTGAAAATTCATGTTATAAACTAGTGTGGAATGGGTTCTGTTAAAATTTTAGAAGAGAGTCCGTCTACATATGATGTTTTTACACTTTATACTACCCCATATCAATCCATCTTTCTATACATCTTAACCTCCGTGGATAACCTCATATGATAATCGAATCGAAGAAATAAACATTGAATGAATTAAACAAACTGACTAAAAGCGGGAGAGAGCTAACTTTGCCTGACCAGATGTGCGAAACGTGTTTATTTGTATTTCTGACCAGCAGATGACATATAACTTGTAGTCATGTCAGAAAATGCACTTTATTTTCTTTTGGACAATATACGAGGATGGGATCAAAAGTAATGCCACTGGCTAATTTTCACCGCAACTGTTGGCGGGAAGATAAAACCCACGCCTTGTATATGTTCTCCATTCTCTCACCTTTCAATCGATGTATCAACTGCACATGTAGACACAATATCTCTCGTGAGATTTACTTTTGCACAAACCCTACTCATAGGCGGTTAAGCAAAATGGTTGGGAGAAGCGTTGAAAATGAGATCGACATATGTACTTTTTATGTTAGTAATTCAATGGCATTTTCCACAGTTTGCAGACAGGTTAGGGATTTCAGTGCAGGCGTAGGGTCTGTTACAAGTGCTCCAAAATATTGTAGATCTAAATCTGCAAGTAGTCCAAAGATTGTTATAAAAAATTATTGGTAAAATCAGACGCATATAACGTACGCGGCCCTAAAGTCGTCATAGCCCTAAGGTCGTCAGTTTTCTTTTAGCCTCGCTCTTTTCCGTCCATATCATCGAAACGTCTAAGAGGGGACATCATTTGAAAGGAAATTATCTGCCCTGTGTATTGATATATAAAGTACAGCCAAGGTATAAAAGGTATCCGAGTGGTAGGCGTTGAAATGGGGGTACCCAATTGTATGCAAAATTGGGAGTCTGTCGAGAGCTGTAGGCGATATTGATATCGATCCGGCGAAACGAAATTACTATACTGTACATCTGTTCCACATATAAACTTCCATTTCTACATATACAGAATATACCGAAATAGCAATAATTACATCCCTTTGGCCGATTAGACAATCTCTAACAGAAATAATAGGTTGAAAAGTGAGATGACGGCTTTAGGTCCGGCCTGCCGACTTTTGGGCTTCATAAAAATGGGTGATTTTCTCCCTGTTTACTCAGTTCGTCTGTGTTAAAACAACGACTTGAACTCGTTTTATGCACCAGTTCTTCGTATAATCCGGTCCCTAGGGGACATGTTTACCGGGGACTTAGCGGGGCTTAAGTGTCAGGGAGTTAACCTCTGATGAGTCCTGGCAGTGCCGTAGATGTGTGAGGATTTCATTTTCCACTGTAATAGCCTGCACACAGTCTGGTAAGCTCTTGTTTTCGCTGTCTAGATAGTTTATTAAATGTTCATATTTGCCAATGCCTAACTTTCAAGTTTGAGTAGCTGAGCATGCCAGTTTAAATCAGTATAGGTTTCAAATCCCAAAGACATGGTTACTCATGACGTGGCTCATGTATGCCAACCACATTCAGAACGTCTACAGGACTATTAAAACATGAATAAAGACTTTCAATTTTCTATATGTACACGACCAACACTGTCTCTGAGGTATTCTGTTTAAGCATACGCCAACAACACCACTTTGATCTATATATAAATGTACGCTCATGTGTGGTCATAGGATCATGGCCACCTAGTATACATCCATACCACCACCGCCATTTAGAGCTTCAATACACATCTATCACTACCAACTTCGCTACTCAGGGCAACAATATACCCTTACGACTAGTAGCATCACCACACAGACCTTTAATACGTCTGTAAGCCCACAATACGTTTCTTAGACCACCAATAAGGTACTTAGACATTCAACACGTCCCTTATATAACCTACACTGTCACTTAATTAAACAACACGTCTAGGAATGCGAACACTGCCAGTCCACTCATACCTTTAGTACGCTCATATGACCACTAACACCACCAACGAGACATCCAGTATGTTCCTGGGACCATCAACACCGTCTCTCAGACCACTAGTGCGTCCCTGAAATGACCTCCAACACCACTTAGACATATAGCACACGCCTACGACTACCAACACTGACACCCATGCCTAGAACACCATTAGGATCCCCAGCACAGGTGCTCAGACCGCCAAGACGTCTCTGAGGCCAAACACACACCCATTTGAATAAATAAGTGCCACCACTCAGCCCTATACTGTGCTAATATGGCCACAAAAACACCACCCATCGTCGACGACCTTAGGGCCTAGTTACTGACGACTTTGGGTCTTGGTGGTCCTAAAGTCGTCAGGCAGACCCCTCTTGTTATTGTTATTTTCGGGTGGTTTCAAGCCATTTTCTTTAATCTATCCACTAGCTGGATGGTTAAACTACCATCTGCTAAATTCTATTCTTAGTCAATGAGTGTCTCTTATCCGGGACAATCGCTTAAATGCGTCAAGGTGACGACTTTGGGGCCGCGTACGTTATATACTTCTCAGCAGATTGCGGACATAATTGGCATTTCAAAAGCATTTGCACTGCGCTTTTGGCGAACTATTTTGGAAATGAAGAAGGAAAGCACTTGGTGGGCCCCACATTTGCTCAATGAGGAGCAAAAATACACGCATGTTAGGACGGCGCGCAAACTGTTAAAACGATTTCCAAGATATGATCAGAAATTATTTATGAATGTAGTAGCATATGATGAGTCTTGGATGCACTATTTCGAACCGCATCGAAAAATAAGTAATCGAGTATGTCTTACCAAAATGCAAGAAGGCCTTGTAATGCCAAAAGGATTACCAGTGTAAAAAGGGTTATGTATGCCATATTTTTCACTCCTAACGGACTAGCAATACAAGTCTCTATACCCAAAGGCAAGTCAATGAATACAAGGCTTTACAGGAACAAAGTTCTTAGAAAATTTGTCAAATTCTACCAGAAATGTTGACCGAAGATAGGCATCTGTGGTATTTATTTGTAACATGACAATGCCTCAAGTCACAAGGCCGGAAGTGTGGCGTCGCTTTTGGAAAGAACAGGGGGTCTATGTTCTAGAACATTCACCCTATTCCCCTGATCTAGTCCCCTGTGACTTTTTTCTCTTCCCTCGTCTCAAGAAAAATCTTGCTGGCAGAAATATACCTCCCGCCAAAAGTTAGGTGTCTCCATATTAAACCTCCTTAGAGGTATACCCCAAAAAGACTATGAGAAAGTCTTCAAGGATTGAATTAAAAATTTGAAAATTTGTGTATCTGTGAAGGGATGGTATTTTGACAATTTGAAATAAACAAAAATGCAATCCCACCTTTAGTTGTCATTTAACAGCATTGGTTGCATTACTTTTGATCCCGCCCTCGTATTTATCCGTTATTCTAATGGCCACTAGTAGACGTTTCCGACCAAGCCCAGAATGTCACCCAAAAGTCATCTGGTAGAGTATAATTGACCGATGCAACGACGACTTTGCAAGTGACAAAGTCTCACAAACAAAATCGCACGTGTACAATCTCCCGCAACTAATCGTTGTTTACCTTACATCTAGTTGATTTAACTCTTTGCATGATGGGTAGCAAAATCATGTTATCAGCAGACGATACTAGTAGACAAACAGTTAAAGTAGGCGTGGCCTGGAAGGTAAATTGTGCTCCTCAAGCTCCAGTTTGCTTTAATTTTGTTACGACAGAGACCCACTCTCTCTCTCTCTCTCTCTCTCTCTCTCTCTCTCTCTCTCTAATCAAGCTGGTGTTATTGATGCATTCAACTCAACAGCCAGACATCTAGATGATTTCCTCAAAATTGACTAACATTATTTGAACAAGTAGTAAGTCAAATATGTCCCGATGAGCTTCATTTAATTAAAGCAAAGTCTACTGATACCAAAACACTAGTTTAGATTTCCACATGTCCATATCAAAAGGTACAGTTGCATCATCACACCGAAAACGAATTGTTTTGACGACAGAGTACTGTTTCGACGACATATGCGGCTAGATTTTAGAGAAAGGGTAGATGAAGATTTTGTGTTTGCTAAAATCAACAAACAAATGTGTGGGTCCCTGCTAATGATAGAGAAGATACGTTATGTTTAGATATACTGTAGCTGCTATCTGACTCACTGACCAAACATGTATCGTATATTTCAATAATGTTTAAGTGTAACAATGACTTTCTTTAATAATGACATATATTTTCACGCCAAATTTGCCTACAAAAGCATGTCAGAATACGGTTTTTTCAAAGATGAAACATAAATTAAGATTTGTCGTCGATGTTAAATTTTGAAATCTCTAATCTGTCGTCGACTAAATCCGTTAAAGAAGCGATATGTGGGCTGAGACATCAATTTTTCACACACCTGGTCTCTTCATGGGCGTGCAGTTCGTTTATTAAAGGGACCTTTGCGGCCAAACTTTACAGATCCACCGCTCAATATGCTAAACTAACGCTAAAGCAAACAAATACACTGTGATAGGGAGAAGAACTATATAAGCTTTGCTTTTGTTTCAATCCTTTATATTGTCTACAGATTTATGTATGTGTGTGTTATTTCAAATAAAATATGTTTAAATTAACTGTACAGAAATGCTGGTGAATAATTGTAGTTTTAGTGTGACCAAGTAATTATAATATATTTTATTTCGGAGACGTTCGGCTGGAGCATAAAGCTGTTTTATGCAAATTTCTTGAAACGCAGGTTTTGAAGAGCTGACAAAAAGCCTATTTGTGCGTGAAATAGAGTCAGATTGCTGATGCAGTATCTCCAAACATCTTCTCCATTATCAGTAGGGGCCCACAGATTCGTTTGTTGATTTCAGCAAGCACACAATCTTCACCTACCCTTTCCCTGCAAAGTCTAGCCGCATCTGTCGTCGAAACAGTAATCTGTCGTCAAAACAGTCGGTTGTACGGCCTGTGCATGATTATTGTCGTAACTATTCAGTGGATCAGTACATCCGAACAGAAGATAAAGTTACACCAAGACCAATGACAGATCAGCAGCCACCAAATCAAGGGCTGTGGATCATTTATGTTATTTCTGTCTTGTTGTGTTATTCTTTCATGCACGTCTGTTTGTTGAAGCCTCGTGGTCACCTGCTGGGAAAGGGCTAACCTCTTGGCTCTCGTTTATGATGTCTAATTGTGACGTTGTCACTTTCCCATTGGTATCCTGTGTCAGGTGAGGTGCTTGTTTGTATCGATTCCTGATCTTTGCCCTCTTTCTTACTTTGAAGTAACATACCCTTTTTTGTCTCCAGTGAATATGTGATTGGTCGTAAACCATTAGGGGACCGTACAAGGACACGAGCCAGTTTTCTGTTATTTACCACACTCAAAATATTTGTGTTGATACGTTGCTCGGAAGAAATGTAAGATTTTCGGTTTCTATAGCTTTTCTCTCTTTTGTTTTTGGTAATCATATCCCAACGAGGCATGCAGCATTTTCCTTCCTACTTTTCTCTACTAATCTCATGAAACTACATGTATACGGATAAAAATGTAAATTTGAGCAAATGCTGTCACTTTGTGTTTAGCGAGCGTGCATTGATGTTCGTGACTGGAAATGTTTTCTCAAAGAATGAATCTTTATGATAATATGCCTGGAAGGTGGTATATGGATTGATGGATGCGATTACCAGGAAAAACAAGGGGAAAAGCTGTTTAACTTCGCGGAAAACCAAAGAGTGAAAGACCGAGTCCTCCATTCTTACCGTGCAGTGTATTAAGACAAGTCACACGCGATTGCCCATCCTGCAAAAGTGACTGCCTCAGAATTTCAATTTCACTCAATATTATAAGATGTGTGGCTCTTGACTATATCTTACATTGAGTAGGCATATTTACTACTTTTACTACTTGCAAGTTCACACCTTACGGTCATATCAACGCATGCACTTATCCATAGCTAACTTACACGTTATATCGCATGATTTAAAGCTGCATAGTCTGTAACTTTTGATCATTTAATTTTAGAACTAATGTTTCTATTTTTCAAGAACGCAGCAAAAAAACTAAAATTGAGGTATACATTTTACCATTTTCGTAAATCTTAACAAATTATCTGTATCAAAACAACAGTATTTATGTTAAAATTAACTGTCTATAATTATTGGAGGGGCGCAAATAATTACCAACAAGAGAAAAACACACTTGTTTTATAAGTTAACTCACTTTTCCGTGCATTTTTCAGCTACAGTTGTGAAAACATAGCTAAACTCTACTTTTACAAATGATTTAAAAACAAAATAAAAAAAAATCGAAAAATGTTCAAAGTTGCAGACTTAGTCGCTTTCATTTTGATCTAGTTGCCAACATGCAGTCTTTATTACTATAGTCAGGATTTACACTTGGCAATCATTCATTGCATTAACTTCCCTATTGGTATCACTTAAATACCTCATTTAAGGAGCAGTGTAGACCAGCATTCGTATCTCGTTAATAACTATTGCTTTCTCTGTGTTTCTTTGTACTTGTATTAGACTTAGTTATATGTTGGGAGCTTTAGCTATTTCTCAAATGCAGCAGCTGGATATTACTATTAATAACCGATATAAATGCTGCTTTTCAATGTATGGTATAGACTTAAAAACTCAATTATGAATAGCCTGAAAACAGTCAAAATTTTACTTTCTCCTCTTCGGTTACATTCTGTTTCTTCCATACAGGTTCCCCAGTCCACCAATAGATATAATTCTATGTTACCGTCTGTTTACGCTTCACCTCTGAAACTTCATTCGGCCACTAAAATTAATTTACATGGAGTTTCTGACTCTGCCCTTTTTAGAAACCACTTAAAAGTTCGTCTATCACCTCTTAATTTAAAGTCACCTGTACTCAGGAACTCTAGGAGTATGTATAGAAGAAGTGTAGTGTATCCTTCTATTTCTAAGTGCAATGCCAAGAGGTGTAGCTGTTGCAAACATTTATGTTGTAAATCAACTATTAAATCCAACGTTAATGGAAGACAATTTTTTGTAATTACTAATTCTGATCTTGATTGAAAATCAACTGATGTTATTTATGTTTAATCTTGAGAAGAGAAAAATTGTGGCATGCAATATGTTGGCCAAACTTGTAGATTTCTAAAAACTAGATTTTCTGAGCACTATCGTCGAACAAAAAAGCCTCGCAAAGTTGATAATTTTCTTTATAGGCATTTCAAACAAACTAATCACTCTACTAGCAGTATATCAATTCAACCTGTTGAAAAGATAATATATGGTTATAATTCCACTAAAAGATATAGAAATATTCTTAGGCATGAATTAGAATTGAAGTGGAAAAAATTGTTACAGACACCACATCCACTTGGTTTTAATGATAATATTTACCATTAGGGCAACATTTCTAGATTACCTGATTTTGATGTTTTTTCTCTTTTAGATATCCGTAAACGTAATAATTGATCTCATGGTAAACGCAAAAATGGAAATTTAAAACGCAAAAATAAACATGTTTTAACTCTTTCAGAATTAAGTATCATTATAAAACATTCTGGCCGACATATGGCCCTTTCACGTTTAGTAACTCTTTCTATATCTTCACTTCGTAATTTGGATATTGAGGCTAATAAATTCTATGATAGAGCTCATCGACTTTATGATGCAGCAATTCTTACCCGGTGTTACACTCAACATGCTCTTCGGCCATATATAGATTCAGAAATCAATCATATTAGACATTTTATTAAAATTCAATTTGTCAACAAGGGGATTGAATTCATTAACTTTTCCAGTATATTTAAAGATAAATCTGTTATCTCTTCTATTCCTACCTATTTTGAAAATAAGGAATCCCCTATCATTTGTTATAAGTATAATAAACCTATTGGTAGTACTTTTTTTAACTATAACAAATTAGCAACAGAACTTGATATCGAAAATTCTATTCCTGACTCCTGAGATTGCATAGACTCTAAGTATTGCTATCAACCTGCTGGTCATATAGTCACAGGGGATTTAAAAATCATAACTGATTCAAGAATTCGGTCTATTATGTGTAAGGGACCTAAATATAGGTTTCCTGTGCAAATAGACTTCAAATCATGTCGTGAGGAAATTGCAGGGGCCTTACAAGAATTTTGTAATCGCTGGTGTAAACAAGAGCATGTTGAGTCTAATACCTTAAATAGTTGGAAACTTAATATTTTCAAAATTATTGATGGTAGAATTTCATTTTATTGCAACAATTTAGATCTTCTACCACCTAAACCTAAATTCACTTTTAGACACTTGAAGAAAGGGATCCAGGAATTCCATAGGAAGTTTGTTTTGGCCCCCGCAGATAAGGCTGCTAACAATGTTGTGGTCGTTTGAAAAAGATACTATATTAACACCCTAAAGCAAGAACTTAGCACTGCCAAAACATATGAGCATAACAGGCATGATGAGACGTCTATCGTTGATAGGCATTGATGCCATATGGCAGCTAAGTTTGGGTTGTTTGTTGATGAGGACCATAGCAAGCTTCCTACGTTATACTGGTTACCTCAACTTCATAAACGGCCCTATAAGTCACGTTTTATTGCTAATTCTAGTGCATGTACAACTACTGAGTTGTCTATTCTTTTGACTTCTTGCCTCACTGCGATAAAAAAAACCATGTCATTAAATATTGCACAACAGTTTATGAAAGAAATGGTAAAAATTTATTTTGGTCTATTAAAAATTCAGGTGAAATTCTTAATAAATTGAAGTCTAGAGGTTTTCTAGCATCTGGTTTGTCTACATATGATTTCTCTACTCTCTATACTACATTGCCTCATAATCTGATAAAAGATAAACTAACAGAATTAATTGAACAAACATTTAACAGAGAGGGCTCACTTTATATGGCTTGTAATGATAAAAATGCCTTTTTTACTTCTGAACAACCTAAACGATATAAATTGTGGTCATGTCAGAAAATGTGTGATGCGCTCCATTATCTTTTGGACAATATATTTATAAGATTTGGCTCTAAATTATATAGAAAAATTGTCGGTATTCCAATGGGTACTAATTGTGCTCCTCTTGTTGCAGATTTGTTTTTGTTTTGTTATGAGAGAGACTTTATGTTATCACTGTCAGACAATAATCAAGCTGATATTATTGAAGCTTTTAACTCTACCTCCAGATATTTAGATGACTTACTCAATATTGATAATCCTTATTTTGAACAAATGGTAGGTCAGATATATCCCACTGAACTTCAGTTAAATAAGGCGAATTCTTCTGATACTGAAGCTCCGTTTTTGGACTTGAACTTGTCAATAACAAATGGCATAGTTTCTTCTAAAATTTATGATAAACGGGATGATTTTTATATTGAAATAGTAATTTTCCCATTTCTTGATGGAGATGTTCCTCGCTCTCCTTCCTATGGTGTATATATTTCTCAGCTTATTCGTTTTGCTAGAGTGTGCTCCAATGTTGATGACTTCAACAACAGAAACTTATTTTTAACTGCTAAATTATTAAAACAAGGTTATAGATATCATAAAATTCGAAAAGCATTTTCTAAATTCTACTACAGACACTCAGAGTTAATTGTTAAATACAACATTTGGTTAAAAACTCTTCTGCAACAAAGTAAGTAAGGTTGCAAAGATCAGGAATCGATACAATCAAGTACCACACCTGACCCAGAATACCAATGGGAAAGTGAAAAACTCACAGAAGACACCACAAACGAAAGCCAAGAGGTCAGCCCTTTCCCAGCAGGTGACCACGAAGCACATATAAACAGACGCGCACAAAACATAGCAAACACAAGACAGAACAAAAACATAAAAGATCCACAAAAGAAGTACCGCCTTGGAACGGTCAGTAAAATATTTTACTGGAGGGCTTAAACCGGTTTAACGGCGCCAACCTCACCCTTAATTCAGATGTGGATCAAGACACATAGATATTTGGTTTGCATGAAAGACCCCTAACTTATCAATGCATCATCTCCTAAAACATATAAATCAAGATATAACAAGGAGATAAAGCAAGGATAAGGACTCAACAGTAAATTAAACTGAATACCGGAGCAAAAGAAATCCAACAGGTAAACCCCGGTGGGCCCGACAAACAGCCAAAGCATCAGGCCCCTACCATCTCATCAATAGATAAGTCTTTAAGTCGGAACCATCATAGAGTCTGAAGTCCGACCCACCGGCGTGCAATTAAAGAGGAAAGCAAAGTTGCCAACTGTGATTGGGTTGACTACCAAGCATGCAGTCTGTTGCAATACATTAATGTTATAGCCAATCTTTTTATAATGGGAAATTATTTTAATGAACTGCGCTGAAAAATTATTAGAGCCAACAAGGCATATCAGAACCTATATTTTATGGTGATTTAGTCTATAAATTCAAACAAATTGTTGGAAAACCTAATTTTAGTGATCAATTCAAAAAGATAGTAAAACGTTATATAAGGGTTGGATATAATTTGGATATCATGCGACAGTCTGCATGCCTAGTTTTAAACCCAATCACGGTTTATAGCTATGGTTCCTCTTTAAGTGCACGACGGTGGGTCAGGCCTCAGACTCTATGACGGCTCTGACGTAAAGCTTTAATCTGTGGGCTGGTGCCTGATGCTTATCTGTAGCTGGACCCACCGTGGCTCAACTTGAGGTTTTCTTTAGCTCTGACTATCTGTGAGTCATGAGCCCTTTTCTTTGTTTCATCATGGAGTGTTAATTTGATTAGAGTGTTTTCCATGATGATACATTGCATTAGTTAGATGGCCTCCATGCGAGCTGAACATTTCTTGTACTTCAACAACAGCAGAATCTAGGGCGAAGACTTGGTACCAGTAAAATGCATTTAAGCCCCCCCGGTGGCTTAGGCTGCTGTCCGTTCTAAGGCGGTGGTTCTGTTGTTGTTGACTTTTTGTTCATTGTTACTCCCATTGTGGTAGTGCTGCAGCAAAGCAGTAAAAAGTGAGCTAGTTTTCGAGATGGTGGTCCCCACAGGGTAACAAGCAGTAACATATGTCAAATTAAAGCTAAGAGTCTCCCGAATTAAAATATGCATGATGCCACCTCCGTATGTCGGGGCGTAAACTTTTACGAGTAATTAAAAAAGGGCACCAATACAAATAAATAACTTTACTAATAAAACTTAATTTAAACCTGGGATCAAAAACATTGCTAAAGTTGGTATAATATGAACACAAAATGATACAGAAGGATGCTAGACATACTTTGCATCACACATGGGATGCAAACAAGTCCAAAAACACTGACGGTGAAAGGTCATTAGGTACATTAATCACGAAAACCCATGATTTTCTAGTATTCTTTTTGACAAAAGGTCCTCCTTATGTATAAATGTATTGGAAACGAGTTTAAATATTATCAATGACATCTGGGAAACAAACAATGCATAATTTCACTACCATTTATTGTGGCGAAAAATTGTATGGCCCACAAAAAAGGGTATCCATACAAGTAATATATTCACTGATAAAAATTAAATTAAACCAACGATCAAAAGAAGTGCTGAAGTTGGCCTAATAGGAACACTAAATGATACATGAGGATGCTGAAAATATGATTAATCATGTGTAAGGTTCATATAGGTCCAAATACACCGATTGCAAAAGGTCATTAAGTAGATTAGTCGCAAAACCCCATGATTTTGTAGAATATTTTCTGGCAAATGATCTCTTTTGGTATACATATATTGAATACAAGTTAAAATGTTGACAACAGACATCTGGTAAGCAAAATGTGCATGATGCCTCTTCCATATGTAGGGTCAAAAATGTTTACGGCCTTTCAAGGAAGGGTACCCATAAAATTTAATAACTTAACTGATAAAAAAAACCCCATTTAAACCTATGATCGAAACTATGGTTCAAGTTTGTATAATATGAACGCTAAATGACAAAATATAGTGCTAAAATATTTTCTGTATTATATGAGGTGCAAATAAATCAAAATACACTGATGGCCAAAGGTTATTAAGTACATTTTGTCACGAAAACTCATGATTTTGTAGACTTATTTTAAGTTAAATGATTTCTTTAAGTACATATGTATAAAAAACAAAATAAAATTTATCAAATGCCATTTGGGAAGCTCCTACTCAAAATAGAATCATCCCAAATAAATAGATGATACATTTACAGTTCATTCATTTAGTAAAATCCGTATCAGATCTTATTAATGTAATATGTGGGAAGAATTTTTGTCAAGGACATTGGCGGAAATGTTCCAACTTTTGCATAAAGTATATCAACGTGTGTCAGGCAAGTATTAAACTATTTCTTTTTGTTAAGAGATATCATATTTCACTGACCATGAAAGCTCATCAAGTCCATCATCTACAAAAACACATGGCATACATGTATATTATACTTTATGAATGCCAAGCGTTTGTCAACAATACACAGTGACATACTCAGTTATTATATATGACATTTGAATGACTAGTTCCAATAAAACAAGCCGAAGTTTATGCGTTATGGCGTTACACACTCACTGATTTATCAGTTTCAGCATCCGATTTGGCACTATCTTCACAAGACAAAATAGAGGAAATATTCAGACAAGTTTCCTTCCCATGACACAGCTACATTGAACACACACACACACACACACAAGGTTGTACAAAGCTGTTTATTACAGAAAGAAGAGCATACTCACAATTGAATATTAACATTATAAAAGTAAGTAAGGGTGCATAGATCAGGAATCGATACAATCAAGTACCACATAAATCATTCAGCAACTTGTCTGGTGTAGCAGACTGGCTCATCATTAGCGGCCTCAATGCCATTGTGCCATGTGCTTCCTCATTCATAAAGTATAATATATATGTATGCCATGTGGTTTTGTGGATGATGGACTTGATGAACTTTCATGTTTAATGAAATTCAATATCTCTTAACAAAAAAAAAAGAGAAATAGTTTAATACTTTCCTGACACACGTTGATATACTTTATGCAAAAGTTGGAACAATTCCGCCAATGTCCTTGACAAAAATTCTTCCCACATATTACATTAATAAGATCTGAGGCCCCCAGGGGGGGGGTCTGTGCTCCCTTGATGCCTGAAAATAATGCATTTATCTCCCCAAATCCCTGAAAGAAAGTAACTCAGCTCCTTGAAAATATTTTTTCTTTGCTCCCCAAACTCTTAAAATTAATTCAGCTTCTCCCCAAATCCCCCAAAATATAAGCCAATTCTACCTAAAGTATAAAGTTCTTTCCATAGGATTAAATTAACAAACTTAAAAACTATGAAGCTATACATGAGCAGGTGACTTAATATTCACTTAATATTTTACGTTATACATGTAAAGATAGGGCTTAGCCACGGACGGGAACTCTATATAAATAGAGAGTCCTTGGCCTAAGAATAAACGATATATAATTATTTCAATGGAATGCATGATATATAGCTCAAAGTATGAGGCCATCCTTAAAATTCTGTTGCTGTACCTAGTAGAGTAGGTATGGAGGAAAGCTCTCTAGACTTGATTTTTTCTTTATTAGTGACAGCTAGACCATTTGGTTTTCTTGGTGGGGGAGGGGCAGCTGTTTTTTTTCCAATAGATGAAACTATATTTTCTCAAATAAAGTGAAAGCATTAATTTTGTAACCATAGAGAGTGTTTTGTAACAATTGCTATCAGGCCCTATGCGAAAGTTTACCTTCAGTTTTAACAAGCAAGAATATATCTGATCAACATTCATCAAAGTTTTAATAAAAAAACCCATCTAATTACATAGATAGAGAATTTTATACCAGAGGTGTAGGTAGCCCTGGTATGATGTTGATTATCACTTGTGTTAGGGGGGTCCTTGGAAAAATTGATAAAAATGGTGCGGTCTGGTGCATTCTGAGTGTTCCAAAGTTAGTTATTATCAACCTAAAAATCAACATTTTTTATAATAAATTTACAATCCAAATTTTGTGCCATATTTTTCTCAAGATTAATCCAGATGCGCACTTTGGCACAAAAATAAATACATTCACATTTTACAAGGGGGATCGGCGGGGGGGTTAATAGCCCTCAGAAGCCAAAGATATGTAAACAAAAATTGGAGGCTTTACGTTTTTTTACAGCAAATATCACATACCGGACGCAAAGATATATCCTGTAATGATGTGGATTCAGATTCATGCTAGGGGGTGCAGATTTTTTTTTTTATTAATCCGGTGCATTACAGCGCATTCTGAGTGTTCAAAAATACGTTATTATCAACCTAAAAATCATCAATTTTAAGTCGAATTTTCCACGATAGTAAAAATAATTTGCCATGTCAGTCATCAATACAATCCAGATTAGCATGTTAGCAGTAAAGTAAATACATTTAGATATCCAAGGGGGCCGGGTCTGCCGAAGAAATTTTTTGAAAAAATCAACAAAATGAAGGCTTTTCCTTTAAGGTGAGATTTTTTTTTACTTTTTTGCAGGGATCCCTAAATCCCCAAAACTATGAACTTGCTCCCCAAATGCCTGAAAATAATTACCAGTGCTCCCCAGCTCCCTGAAAATAAATAGCCATTCTCCCCTGATCCCCAAAACCCCTGGGGGCCCCATATCTGATACGGATTTTACTAAATGAATGAACCGTAAATGTACCATCTATTCATTTGGGATGATTCTATTTTGAGTAGGAGCTTCCCAACTGGCATTTGATAATATAAAACTTGTTTTTAATACATATGTACTTAAAGAAATCATTTGACTTGAAAGAAGTCTACAAAATCATGAGTTTTTGTGACGAAATGTACTTAATTACCTTTCGCCATAAATGTATTTGGATTTTTTTGCACCTCATATAATACAGAAAATATTTTAGCACCATATTTTGTCATTTAGCGTTCATATTATACAAACTTGAACCATAGTTTTGATCATTGGTTTTTTTATCAGTTAAGTTATTAAATTTTATGGGTACCCTTCCTTGAAAGACCATAAACATTTTTGACCCTACATATGGAAGAGGCATCATGCATATTTTGCTTACCAGATGTCAGTTGTCAACATTTTAACTTGTATTTAATATATGCATACCAAAAGAGATCATTTGCCAGAAAATATTCTACAAAATCATGGGTTTTCGAGACTAATGTACTTAATGACCTTTCGCCGTCGGTGTATTTGGACCTATATGAACCTTACACATGAATAATAATATTTTCAGCATACTCATGTATCATTTAGTGTTCACATTATGCCAACTTCATTACTGCTTTTGATCGTTAGTTTAATTTGATTTTTATCAGTAAATTTATTACCTGTATGGATACCCTATTTGACGGGCCATACAATTTTTCGCTCCAATAAATGGTGGTGAAATTATGCACTGTTGGCTACCCAGATGTCATTGATAGTGTTTAAATTTGTTTTCAATACATTTATACATAAGGAGGACCTTTTGTCAAAAAGAATACTAGAAAATCATGGGTTTTCGTGACTAATGTACCTAATGACCTTTAACCGTCAGTGTATTTGGACTTGTTTGCATCCCATGTATGATGCAAAGTATTTCTAGCATCATTCTGTATCATTTTGTGTTCATATTATACCAACTTTAGCAATGTTTTTTTTATCTCAGGTTTAAATTAAGTTTTATTAGTAAAGTTATTTATTTGTATTGGTGCCCTTTTTTAATGACTCGTAAAAGTTTACGCCCCGACATACCGAGGTGGCATCATGCATTTTTTGATTCGGGAGACTCTTAGCTTTAATTTGATATTTTTTTGCGGCTTGTTACCTTGTGGGGACCGGTATGTGTCACAATATGGTGGGTCTGCTGCAGCACTAGGGAGTCTATAATTGTTCTATGCTTTGTTGTACGTTACTTTATGTCCATTCTAGTATTGCAATCATCTTGATGGGGAAGAGAGAGCTGATTGCTTTGCTTAATTTGTCTTCCTGGTGTCTTGTGATGGTTGAGCGGCTCTTCCCACGCGGTGCCACGGGGTTGTCTGCAGTTTGTGATTGTGGTATTTCCTGATCATACTCACTTACTATTTTTCAGGCCACATCTTAAGTTTAATATGTGTTTGTTTCATAAAGTTCCTTTTTCTTTCCTCGATATATCAAGAGTCAACTCATGCATTTTGAACAAAATTTGTAATTGCTATTAAGCCAGGAATCATAGCTGGTGGATGAACAGATTAAGTTTTTATTATACCTTAGCTCGATTGGATATTTGATTTTGTCTATTTGGCATCTTTTTTTCCAGACAACGGTCAGATAGACAAACTGTAATCAGAGTGTACTTTATTTGCATGCGTATTAAAGTGGGTTGTGGCAATACCTAGTCAAACTCATTTGCTTTTTGCTGTTATTCATGTGAATAAAATGATTTTGATATATAGATCTGTGATCGATTAGATCAGTGCGATAAACGCTGCATCGATTAGCATAAAGCTATTGATTTAATATAGAAGTAATATAGACGTCATCGTCTTTAAGATCATGCATGGAGAAACATTAATCCATTTATGCAGAATGATTTGATTATTTCCTCACTGCTTTCTTGCTTTTTATGGAATGTCACTTATCATGCTTATACATTGAATGGCGTATCAGGTTAGACTTTTGGCTAAATATAAATCTGGAAAACAGATCCCTCAGAAATAGAGAGAGCCTCCAAAATGATGAGGATTGATGGAAAATGCAACAGCTCTATTGCATTAGCATCACCTTAAGTGGTATTCTGTTTTATGTCACAACCCAATATTCCTGAAGGACCAGCATATGAAACAATATCAACACTAAATCGACGTATAGGAGATAGTTTACCAACTCAACGCAGCACAACGGCAGCTCTTGCTTCCTCTAAATAATCTGGAAAATACTTTGGTCAAACCGAGCTTCGATTCATGCCTGGTTAAACGTTGTGTCATGTTGCGCCTCGGTTCAATGTACAACCAGGCCTCGAGGTTATAACTTTTTTTTATGATCAACTCAACTGAGCACTAAATTTATCCTGCTCATAAATGTTCAACATTTGTGAGCAGGATAAATACATCATATTAGAGCTTTTAATCAAGAAATACCTATCTTTTTCAGCGTTTAGTTTGTATGAGCAGTTGAAAGGGGCTCTTGCATGGTATGGAAAATTAACATGGGAGTCTGCCCACGCTTGGATTTTGATAATATTATGTTATTTAATTGTCTGGGGTATAACTTTAATATTTATGGTGCGTTTGAGTTTTTATGCAATTCTATTGCTAATTTATGACGTCATGAATGATATCATTATATAAACGTAGGGTACCCAATTATAATCATTTCTGAAGTAATTGACATATCATGTAATGGGCGGATAAATGTTTTATTAAATAGCTATATTATTGATAAATTTGTAGTTACTTAAAATGGCTTTGTATGTATTAGGATATTGGGTGGGCATTCATTTTTATAGCATGGTACCACAATTTGCGACTGTATATTTTGTATTCAGTCTAATTTGGAATTAACATTTTTACAGGTTGCGGTCTTTGTCAAGATACCATTTCAACATATAAACTATCCATATATGTTAAGAATATGTAGACCAAATTTTATGAAATTCAAGGACCGGTAACATATTTTTTCAACTTGATGTAAACACATGGCCCTAATTCATCGAAATGTAAAAAATACAATAATTATGTTTCAGTGTAAAACACACTTGAATACTTGCTTAGTTTGAATCATCATGCTAGTACGTTTATTGGTAGAAGTTGATATGCTCAGTGTTTTCCCCTATTATTGATTGGAAAAAGGAAAAACAATATTATTTGATATTAAGTGCCACCATTCTTATTTAATTAAGTGCTTGCACAATAATATAAGCCAAAATGATACAATATGTTGACACCTGTACTTAACACATCTAGTTTCTAACATTAAAACTACATTTAGCCAATGTTACACTTAATATGTAACATTATAAAGAATTAAAGTTCATACAGAAGAGAAACCTTATGACAAGTCAGTTCATACAGGAGAAGAACCTTATATCTATGATTTTATAATTGTAAGACTCATTAATGAACCTGCTTCACAAAAATAACCCCCTGTCAAACCTATTGGTTAAAATTAACCATTTTGGTCACAGATTACTCTTGGCTTCAAAGGTATTGCTAATTTATTGCTTAAATCTTCTCTGTTCATTCTGTTTTGTGAAACTGATACTGATTTCCATCAAATAGCAACATTTATACTGTAGCTGGCTGTATATTCTAGGCATACAGTTTTGTTTCTGAACCTCACTTATTCATGTAGAACACTGTTTTATGATAGCTTTGATAAGACTCTATTACACGTTATCCTGGTCACGGCACCAAAATGTGGTTCCTCTAGTTCAGTTGGGATGTAAAGGAAATATTTATTCTTCTTGTTTTCACATGTTTCTTGTTAGGATATTATGTTTCTTAAACAATATCATGCAGGACTTGAGAAAGTGATACACATTGTCTTGGCCCCATAGTGCCATGACACAGGGCCATGGCCTTCCGCATTTCTGACCATTGAATCATTTAAAATTGTCTAAATATGTTTTTCTTTAAGAAGAGTGGAAAAAGATTAAAAAAACAACCTCCATATGTCGAGTTATTGATTTATTTGAACTAAATAATTAATTTTGCTAAAACTTACCTATACCCATAAGAGGTAAAAAATGACAAAGTTACCGGTTTTGGATTTTCATAATATATTTGGCTCGGATCAGCAGTACATATATGGCATGTTTTTGTGATAATATGATATCTTGACAAAGACTAGAACATATCCATTTTTTGAATTGAATAATGAATATTGTGTAAATTTTTGAAAAAAAATATTGAAATTTTACAATCACTTCTTCTGAAAACGTTAACCATAATTTATCCAAACGGTTTCGTGGTATTAAATTAATGTCTATGGTATTTTGGATTCAATCTAGGTGAAAAATCATAGTAATAAACAAAACTTTAGATTTAGGACATGGAAATTTAGAGACAGGTACCACCTCAAAGGTGGAGTATGTCAGGGTTGCTTCCTAAGCCTTATTCTTAACTATCTAATTCGATAAATACATTTTCATAGTTCGTATATAATGAGTTATTAATATGCAAAGTTTGAAGAAAACCCATGCGTGGGCACAAATGAAAGTACCCCTTTTAGGCTGAGTTGAGAAGAGCTTGAAAAATAAGTTTTATAACCTCAGGGCCAGTTCGTGTCTGAATGTGGGATAAAAACTGAGTTTTGCTTGTTGTGTCATTGCTTTAGCGTGTCTGTGTTTTAGTGTCTCTTCCTTTTGGTGTCACTGGTTGGTCTTTGCTCTGTAACTGTGGCAATATCCTTTATGAAAAGTCAGTTAAACATGCCAAGAGCCTCATATGAAACAATTCCCACGATTTTTTTTCATTAACAGTGTCATCTTTTATTAACTAGCTTATTTCTTGTCTCTTTATTTTAAAAGTAACAACCTTTCCAGACAGGCATGAACCTTTTTCCTGATAGGTATACTTGAATCTCTTCAGATATTTTTCCCTATGACACACACCCCTGCTTCAGACATACTCTGAAAGAATACCAGCCCCTTTCCACACACTTAGTGAGTGTCACACCTATCGGGTTGGGTATATACTGGGCATATTTGATGCTGGTTCGAAAGTCTCTAGATAGTAAGAATTTAACATTAATATTATGCTTGTATTCATCTTCTTTCAGATCTGATGCTCTACAGTTCTTGGGTAGTAACAAGAGCCCTCCAAATTACGACAGCGGTATGTCATCTATTTGATTACAATATACCATACGGTCCAAGAGTTGTGAGCATTTTTCACTAAAGACCTCGACTGGCCAAAATGTAGTTCAAAAGTTATGAACTTTTCACTAACTGCTACGGACGGACTCACATATGGATTATAGCGCAGACCCAAGGGTCGTGCTCTTTCTTGTATCATGCTTTACAACTAGACATTCATATAAAAAGACAAATAGGGTGCATGACGGTTTACAGGCCCCCAATTAAGAGTGCGTAACTGAAAATATTTTTCTTATTTCTCAACCCAAACATATGTTGTGGGTACTCAAAAGAACCATATCGATGAGACGGTTCTTTTCAGCACCCAAAAGACTAAATGAATAAGAAAATAAGCGCAATTTTACGCTAAAGGTATCTGCTTTACTGGCCCTATGGTTTAGTACTATGTACAAAAGCCCCAAATCAACGCCAATGCTGACGTTACAAGTGATGCTAGAGGTCTAAATCACTGGGTGGAAACGCACACCGGATATTGCTCCAAAATGAGCCAATGTTTACACTGAATTAGGAAAAAAACACACAACGAAGGTAAGGAAATCTGGAGTTTCTCCTATTTAGTTCTTTTTTCGGTACTTGGTGTGTGTCGATTTATAATCACTATATGTATATTTAGCAAATTGTATGCATGATTTGGCATCAAACACTGAACTTGATTGTGAAAATCACGAAATAAAAGTCGCGCTCACACCAAAATTTAGACACCTATCCCCAAAAAGGAATAATATTGAACCAAGAAAGCAAACTATTAAAATTCTGAATCGGCCAATAATTTTGTTTTAAATAAAACGGTTTTGTTGTTTATAATTGGGCTATATGAAGATTTAAAACGTTAACTAATTTGTATGCCTCTAATAACATTTTGACTTTTGTACATTTCATGTCATTTTAACGACTTTTGATAGGTAACATGTGTAACAGAGGGAGCGCAGTGGCTCAGTGGTAGAGTGCTTGACTTGAGACCGAGGGGCCACAGGTTCGAGCCTCACCAGCGTCACTGCATTGTGTCCTTGAGCAAGAACATTTATCCAAGCTAAGTACTGGTTCAACCCAGGAAGACCCGTCCCTATATAATTGAAAGATTGTTGAGGGGATGTAAAGAATCAAATCAAACAAAACAAACATGTGTAACAGGATGTTACAGGCTTATGTGACCGTTGCCAGATGGCTAACATGTTTCAAAAAAACTTGTAACATATTAGGCTTTATGAAAATCATAGTCTACAAAATTCAGCCTGTGGGAGGGAGGGGGTAAAACCATATCTATCTCAGGGCCTAACAGCTGTAGCATCAAACTAAACCACAATCTGTCTGGTAAGGGAGATAAACTCGGCGACTTTATTGATTAAAGTTATAAGGTCAGTATGGCATAATTATTTCCCTTTATACATCAAGCTGCATGTGCGTAACCACAATGTTCACAGATTCTCGCTTGGAATAATCTGGCTGAAAAATTGGGATCACTGGATATCTGTTCAAATTTAGGTAAACAGCAATTGCAGTTTTCGCAGAATGGCTTTAGCTTTTGTGTATTACATTGTATTTGGAAAGTAGTGAGGATCAGGATGAAATGTCGCATCCGATGGGGCATTTCATCGGGGTCAACTCTGTCTGCCAAAACAAAATGCGGTCAACTTTTATTTCATATGTCAACCATAATGTGCAAACCCTAAGTATCTACAATGGACCATTCCGAGTTAACCGTTCACAGTGCTTGCAGAATGGCTCTATTAGCTTTTGTAATCCAACGATTTGGCAAGCAGTGGATATACAGATGAAATGTCGCATTATGCGGCATTTCATGAGGATCACCTCTGCCTGCAAAATCAGAGCAAAGCGGCCACCAGAAGAGAGTACACTTTTTTGTAAATCATAACGTGCAGCCCCTAAATATCTACAATGGACCTTCACGGTCTAGCCGACAACAGATATTCTACAAACGCAGTGTTCTATTTATACCTGGCGGTGTACATTTTACACACGATTACTTGACATTTAATTCATAAATGAAACATAAATAGTAAATCATTGTAAACAATAAACATATATAATTTTCAGAGCCTTAGCTGATGATACAGAGTGAAGTGACAATGCTCTGAAATTAATTAAATGTTTTAGATCGCTAGTCACGATTTCTGTTGTCCGCTCTCCTCAATTTCAATCTTAAATATAAGATGCAAAATGGCTCATGTTAGCTTCTGGCAGTTTGGGCTTCACTGTGTAAGAGCCATGGTAACTCGGTTACCCTATAATAGTATCAAATTCTATTTTACAAATACAAAGTTAAATCTAATTCTTATTTATCGACATGCTCATTGCATTGAAAGATGTAAATAAATGCAGCCAACAGCCAGTATGCAACAAAGCAATCTACATTTATGATAAAACTGTTGTATACGTTACTTAATATCAAATATATTATACTACAGCTGTATTAAGTACAGTGTTATCACTTGACCTTTGACTTTCATAATACCTCCGAAGCTTTGTTCATTATAGTTTGCTACAAACTCATTATATAAACCATAAAATTATATTCGTTAGCTCATAGACAGTTAGGGGATTACCCTGCAATATCAAAGTTTACTATGTAACCCTAATAATTAGGAGCTTCTATAGTAAAATAGGAACTTCTTTAGTGATAATACCAACGTATTTTTATTCTTACATGTCAATATATTTTTTTTATTGAAAGCAAAGGACTAGAAATATGCACCTATTTTTACAGTTACATATGTTGCTTTCTTTAATATTTATCATTTAAGTGTAATAAAAGCACTATATGAGTTTAAACTACTAGTGGGTATAAATCGCTGCCATTTGATGGCCCACTTATGCGAAATATGATGAGTAGTGTCCTTATTAGTATAAAGCATATTACTGAAAAAAACTGATTGAAGCATTGGTGATTTAGAGGAAGATACTTGAACTTAAAGCACATAAACTACCATAGAAGTTTTTTGTATCAAAAATGTAACCAACATTGAAAGAACTGCTTATTTTAATGGTCAAATTACTTTTCATAAAATGGTTTATGATATTGTTTATCTGAGTCGTAAAAATTCAGTCCACATTTGGCAACCTTCATGCCTACCTCTATATTTATAATCTATTTGTATCTAAAGCGTGTCCAATTTGGCTAGATTTAATGTGAAAAATAAATCAAATAAGCCAGCACAATTGATTTTGAGAGGGCTGGTTGCTGTGCTTAGTTTGTCTTCCTGGTGTCTCCTGATTGTTGTGTGGCTCTTCCTTGCGGTGCCATAAGATTGTCTGCAGTTTGTGATTGTGGTATTTCCTGATCTTACTCACTTACTATTTTTCTAACGCAAAATCAATCTGACCCATAAATATTCCATATATTATTTCACCCATTGTAACATAATTTTATCAAGAATTAAAACACTACATATTTATGAAAATGAAAGTAGAAATTTATCAATCAATATTTTTTTTCTATCAGAACTAGATTGGTTGAATGTCTGTCATATATACCTTTAAGCGGAATTGTATGACTTTTTGGTTACTGTAAAGGGGGCACCTCATAAATGCGTAATTAGGACTGGTCAACCTTACACAAAGGTAAAAGTTGAAAAAGAGGCGTGGTTTTATTCAAAAGTAACTATCATATTGCGTCATTGCCTCAGTATAGACGCAAAATACGTTATTTAGTCCTTAAAACGCTAGAAAAAAACTGCATCTGAAAATGTCTATTTAAGGTAGTACCGGACTCACCAGCATATGTCAAAAAAGTTACCATCTTTTGAAATGTTAAAAAATAGCTCAAAACTCATCTATTTTGACAAAAATAACAGGACCTTACCATGCTTTTTAAAAAGTTATTAAACTTTAAAAATCGTAAAATATGAGTTTTTCAAAATATCAATTTCTCATATTTTAAAAAAATTGAAAGTGAGAAATGCCATATGTTTTCCTAAGAATACGCTACATGCTATTGGCTAATAAAAGAATACAAAAAACAGCGAAAAAACTGCACGTCGCTTATTTTTTAAGCAAAAATCTATTTTGTAAAAAAACATTAAGGCCAAAAAATCGTTTAAATCTAGAGTAAAAAATGTCACACAAAGTAACTACAGAAACAAAAAACTTATTAATTTGAAGGAAATTTCGCATAGAAACTTATAATTAATTAAAAAGCATATGTCACCGTGCTCGTTTTTCTTTTTTGTGCTATTTTCTTTTTTTACCTCTGAAATAAAAACAGGCATGGAGTGCCATACCTGCTTCATTGTTTAATTTAGGTCCGTGTGCGTAGACAACGTATTGTTTGAGTTGATGTCCGTGTGCAAAAAAAAAAAGCCTATCATTTGTCTACTCCTCATTTGGCACGTACTAGGACCCCTTAAGACCTTTATAAGTGTGTGCGTGCGTGCGCGCTTGTGTGTGTGCCAAAATGAGGGTGAGTGTATGAGAGAGAGAGAGAGAGAGAGGGCAATTAACGTGCTGATGATTCATAGCATTTTTGTGATGCTTTTATTTTTTTTATTTTTTTTCTTTACTTTACGTACAGTATAAGTATTCTGGATTCGTTACAAATTGACGTCATCAGCAGTAACAGTATAGAAGTGTCGTCAGGATGACGCAAGTCTTTGATCTGGAAAAAGGTTCTATTTCGAAAACGTTGTTGCAAGTGTTCAAGCGAGAAAATGACCTTATGCAATAATGGTTTTCTGATACACTATCATCTGCTAGACCCCTCAGGGGTAGTCATAACCCTCGCCTTTCATGTTTGGGTTTCAACACCACCCTGGTGTTCAAGCAGGTGGTAATGCATAGAAAATCACGTTTGATCCCAATATTGAAGTTATTAAACGAGCTGTAAAAAGAGATGAAATGCGAGGCTTGTCAAGAATTTTGTCACTTTTTCGTGACAAGCTTGATAAATTTAATAATACAGGAGCACGACTGTTCGGTTCTATTTATTGTATGACCCTAAAACTACTTTTAAATCGCGTTTAGAAATTGCGTGGAACTATGCTTTGATGTTGCCATATAATTATATGAGAAATCATTACGGACGTCATTACATAGCGACGTGATAGCGTTACCAAAATTTGTAAACCACTAGTGGTACTTGTCATTATATCACTCCCATGAAAAACACAAACGAACAAATAAATAAGTAAACAAACAAACAAGCAATAGGGCCCAAACCAGGGACTGCTTGGTCTTAAGTTGAACATTCTACCAATGCGGCAATGGGTAAAAAGAGATGATACACTAGTTTAGTTCTTTTCATAAAGGCAATTAGTTAATGCTAAGACAAGCATGCATATGTGAACGGCCATATTAGATTATTCACAGCTCGCATATATATATACAAAATAAGCCTCAGTCAAAAAACTCCCCACTGGCTAGCTAAAAATAGCACAAAGGCACGCCCCAGCATTTGGCGAGCACTCTCACAGTGTCCAATATGTTGCTCTTGGGTTTCACCCAAGCTAAAAAAATGGAGCCCTCCCAACTACGACGTCATATTTACAAAGATAATTGACTTAAGAAGCACAGTGGCTCAGCATTTCTTAGAGTGTTAAACTGGGGATCGAAGGATTATTAATTTGTGAATCACCAGAGTCAAAGTGTTGTGTCATGGGGCAAGACACTTTATCAGCTTATAGTACATACATTGAATACGCATGAATATTAAATTTTCTGACCAGAATTGCCTGACCAGTATAACTCGGAACGCATTGAGATGAAACTGGACCAGACGATCAAAATATATTTGTTCATACAGATGTGTTGATAAATGATATTTTTGTGAACGCCAATACTTGTACGTTTTAAGACAATAAATAAAGATAAACTCTTACTTTTTTAAAAACACTCGGTTATCTTTTGACATGGGTCCTGTATCACTTAATGGAAGCAAACCATATATGAAATTTGGAAGAAATCCAATTAAAAGTGACTAAGTAAGAGTGACCACGATGGATGCAAACTGATAGACGGCGGCCATTTTGCTGACCATCTTGATTATCATTTGTCGGAAAAAATCCATATTTGAATTTGAATCAGAGTTGATGCAAGCAATACATAAATGCTATTTGGAAGAAATCCGATTGAAAATGACTAAGTTAGAGTGACCACACCAGCAGAAGGACGGACAGATGGACGGACAGACAGATGGAAAGACATATGGACAGACAAGCCAAACACAATAGAGCTCCGCCAACTCGTTGGCGTGGACCTAAATATATACTTGGTCATACAGATTTGTTGATAAACGATACGCACGGCTTTGTGAATGCCAATACTTGTACATTTTAAGGCAAAAAATAACGATAACTCTAACTTTTATAAAAACTCTGGGTTATCGTTTCAATGGGTCCCGTACTACGTTAACATAAGCATAGTGGCAAACATTGTGGACCCAGATCAGACTGCTCCTATAGGAGCAGTCTGATTTGGGTCCACACTGTTTGTCTGTGAGGCTTCAAATATTTTAGTGGATGGCAAAAAACATACATTTAGTGATTATGCGCTTTAAGGGTTAATAAATATGAGTTCATTGTGTATACTATTAGGATTTTCATGAAATGCACGCTTACTTGCGTGTCCCAAAAAGCTGATTAACTCTTTACCAAATTATAAATAAAACCTGATTTCCCTTCCTTAGCAGATGAAATAGCCAAACCACACCCAAATATGAATATTAAAGTTGTCGCCTTTACAGTAAGCGAAAAGTCTATTAATACAATCATTTAGGCAAGACCTAGTTTTTAATTAAATTAAACTCCTGAAACACTTTGCAATGGAAGTGTGGGTCAGTATATATACATGTAATTCATACTGCTTTTATCCTGAAAGCAAACACTATGAATCCTAACCAGACTGCTCCAAAGATAAGTCTTATCTGGAAACATAATGTTTGCAAATAAGGCTTCCAAAGTACACCAGCAGACAAGAGCAAATATTAATTCTGCTCTGAGTCTTGGAGGAGCGTAAACTCAATTGTTAGTTTGTCAGGACTGAAAGGTAGAATGGCAGACAGACGTACGGATGGAATCAAGCAATGCTATAGTACTTAAGACTGACTTTGATTAGTAGGGCGCTAAATTGGCTAGAAATTACCTGCCAATCCTCAGTACACCAAATTTAGACAATATGCATTACTCAGTACACCTTTTCCCAATCCCCAGTACCCTTTTCGAGACTAACTGACCCTTAGTTTTGAGCCATATCTCGGTCAAGTTTCAACCTACGAGGCAGAAATTTTCAGCATTGATATTTAAATGCCATTGCAAAAAATTGGCCAATTCAGAATTTTAATAGTTTGCTTTCTTTGTTCAATATTATTCCTTTTTGGGGATAGGTGTCCAAATTTTGGTGTGAGCACGACTTTCATTTTGTGATTTTCACTATCAAGCTCAGTGTTTGATGCCAAATCATGCATACAATTTGCTAAATATACATATAGAGACATAGTGATTATAAATCGACACACGCCAAGTACCGAAAAAAGAATTATATAGGAGAAATTCCAGATTTCCTTACCTTCGTTGTGTGTTTTTTTCCTAATATAGTGTAAACATCGGCTTATTTTGGAGCAATATCCGGTGTACGTTTCCACCCAGTGTAAATTCTAGTTTGAGTCTTCATCTACATTAATACTTTGTGTAAGAGAACAATTAATTAATGCCTCGTATACCAAGATCTCATATGCTGGTACGTGACAAAAAAGTTAAGGATATTTTTGTTTACCGTGGAATAGCAGAAAAAGAAGAGATTTGAATACACCATTCAAATTCAATCTACAGTAAAAATTTCGATAGGTCCAAATTGGTTCCAAAAGGTTCTTTGAGAAATATTGTATGGAAGACCACTGGGGTCACCAATAAAAATGTCACAAATTAATCTTCCAGTATTTTGCGAGTCCTTCTGTAGCATATGTGCAAATCAAACACATTGGGCACATAATCCTGATAAATATGACAATCTGGAGCTAGGACTTCACATAAAGCTTGGCAAGCTGTTTGAAGCAGCACTCTGACTTAAAAGGTGGGTGCCAGTTTTCCATACGTTTGACAACGGAGTTCACACATAATGGCAAATATAACTTTTTTTGCCGAAAAATACTGGCAAATATGATTTTTAGCTGTAAAATGCAGCAGATATCTTAAGGAAGTTGACTTAAAAGAGTATAATTTAACTAAATGAGTGAAAATGTAAATATTGAATATGAGGCTACAGTATCAGCATAAAACCTTTGAATACATACAGCCAAAAAAGAATCTAAGACTGAAATTTTGAAATAATTTTAAACAATAAATAATATCTTTAGCCTTTATCATACTGAATATTTTATGTACTACACAGTAACACTTCTCCCAAATTCTATCCTGATCAGCTTAAATCGGTATTTTCAATTAGTGTGGAAAACAGTGTAGATCCTGATAAGATGGCCTCTGAAAGAACCATGCTGATCAGGAGCTGGTGTTTTCATAAATGGAATCAACAGGACAAGGGTTAATTCTGGGTTCAGCAGGACAAGAGTAAATTCTAATTGGGAGAAATTTTTGACACCTGTGCCTGTCATAAACTGTTTAAACAACACATCCCAATGAGATACTGTATAGCCAGGGGCAAAGATGAACAATAGGATGTCATGATTGACTTCATATTTTAACTTAAGACAATTAAAGTCCAGGTGACCTCAAACAGGGGTATCTTTATTCTTTAATTGCGTTATAGTACAGATAAGGGTCACTCATCCAAACACCCAACTTTAAAACTTCATATTTTAAGACAATTAAAGTCCAGGTGACCACAAACAGGAGTGTTTTTAATTGATTTATAGTACAGATAAGGGTCACACACCCAACCTGATCTGTAACTATGCACAAGCCAACTGATGAGTTCTTTGGCAGGTACGAAACAGGGTTTTTTTCTTCTTCTAAAATTCACTTGTTTAAAAGATGAGACTTATACCTTAAACTAAGATAATTTAGCTGATAGCCTGATAAACTAGTAGATATGAAATATTAAAACATATAACCTCATTTATTGAAATAACCAATTTAAATGTTGAAGGTTGTAAATCATATTTGCCAGTATTTTCCATTATTTCCCGGTAAATGCCACTGGCATGGCAAATATGCTTATTTGCCGGCATTTTGCCAACCTTGCAACGGACAGGTCTGATGATCGAATGAGCCAGATTAGCAGATACACATTGTTCCAAGAGGACCATGGGGGACCTGTTCGATTATCCTGGCCCGGTGTGGCCTTGTTCTGCCATCCTGTAGGATGATATTCGGTGCTTAATGAACCGCAGACAGTCGGATGAAACGATTTATTGCCGTATTTTGGCCAGTTTGAGTTTAATTAAGCACGGTCAGCTGTGACCAGGAATGCAATGCTTATGCTTTCGCATACCATTAGCTGGCCTCCTCAATACCAACAATGCTGAACAATAACACAACAGTTATTGAACCTCTTCCCTGTGCGAAGTCGATCTGGAAGTGCTGTCCTATGACTCTCAGGTAACTTGAATACATGAGTACAAAATGACTGGTAAATTTGTGAAGTTTTGTTGGTGACCCCAGTTGTCCTCTGTACAAGTTTTCTCTGGGACAGATTTGGAACAATGTTTTTTTTACTGTAGATGGACTGGTAAAATCATATATATGAAATAAATATGTCACCAATCGCTTTGATTTCTGTTATTTGACAGCAAACCCAAATATCCCTAACTTTTTTTTGACACGCATATCGCAGTACACAAGTGGAACCACATAAACTGTAAATTGCAGTTTGCTTAGTTCTGGAAGATTGTACTATACGTGCCGATTTCAACAATTAACTTATTTTTTTTCAGTAACACCTACTGTAGTAGAATGTGATCTTTACATAAGCAGCGTGGATTCTATCAATGAAGCTGACATGGTAAGTTATAATTATCACTATTGCGCTCATTAGCAGCTCGTCAGTGTTGCATTCTTATCTATAATACCGGTTAAAGTTAACCCATATACGTTGAATGGGGTATCCCATCCTGACCGTTTTTTTTGGTTAGTATTTTTCTCTATTTTTTTTTTTTTTTTTTATTCATTTTTTGATAAAATATTCTGCATACAGTTTTTTTACAGTCATCTCGTTGAGAAAGGGAGAGTTTGGCGGGTTGCTTGTATTTCATGGGCTTTTGAGTGTTTGATCCTGGTTTAGTTATTTATTTCACTGTGTCCTTTCTATAGTTTAGGCGTTATCTCGCTGACGAAGAGAGAGCTAAATTCTTTGCATGTTGTGGCCTTGCTTTTGTGAGCCTGCCTTTGTCTGTTTCTCTTCTTCTTGGTGCCACGGGTTCCTGCATGCGCGGATCCAGAGGGGGGAAGGGAGTCCGGACTGCCCCCTGAAAAATCACAAAATATAGGGTTTCTTAGCCACACTGGTCCAGATCCCTTGAAAAATCACAAAGCTACCAAGCCAGATTCAATGTTGGGCCGTCATCGGGACGCCAGCGAAACGCCATTTCGCTGGCGGGCCGATGATGGCACATTTTTAGTGGTATTTGGATCCTCTCTCCCTCATCATCTAAAAAAACTTTTTCAGAGTTGGACCCACTCTGGCAAAAATTTCTGGATCCGCGCATGTCCTGGTGTCTGTGACTGTGACATTTCCAGGTCATATTAATTGTATTTTGTTATTAACCTCATGGTACGCACACTGTAAAATATGAGCTGCCACTCCTTTTGGTGCACACCTACACTTACTTTCCTACTTAAACAATTGGATGCCAACATTGCTCATCTGCTTAGTGCTATCCTCTGCTTAGTACTGGTTCAACGACTGAAAATCTGATAATTGGAACGAAAGGCATTAATACAAACAAACAGTGTGTATACCGGGTATTATACCACCCTTACCAACTTTAACACGAAATATTTCGTAATGTGCAAGGTCTACACTGATGTAGGTGGAATAAAACAGTTACACTATGTTTGTCCACCTGTAGTAAGATAATCCACTCGCTAAAGCTCGTGGATTATCCCCACGTACAGGCGGACAACCCATGGTATAACTAATACAAAGTTAAAATATTTGGGTAAAATACTCGTTAATACAACATCTCTGAACCCAATAGCACCACACCCTTACCTGAAACGTATATAAAGTTTCAGCAGCTCAATGCATTGTTCATGTAATACATTATGCCAACTTACTAGCTATCCACAGGTGCTAATTCAATCAGTCTGAGGCTTACAAACAATCAATTGAAATATCAGCAACCTATGCCACCTAACACCCGGCAAAGGTTTCTTGTAAAAATCATAAAATACACCTGGCTATACGGTTTAAACAACCTATTCGAATTGAACAGAAAAAATCAAATAAAAGGCATGATGTTGCGTTTTGTGGGTTTCTTTCCTACAGACTGAGGCAAGTTGGTTTCCTACCTGAGCAGACGGGTGTGAACATTTGAGGTTTAAGGTCAACTTTAATTTGTTGATATTGTAGCATCTGGGCAACTCACTTTGCAATATAGTAAGGCATGTGTTCTGTTAGCTCTTTGCCTGCTAGCGACCAGTTCGATCTGTCGTCTGCGTATGATCTTCGCAAGCAATTTGGACCCAGATGATCTGGATCCAAGCTATTTGACCCACTGGTGTTCTTCTCGAAAGAAAATGTTGAACAAAGTAATTTTGAAAAATATCTGCAGACGACAAATAAATGATGAATAAGTATCCACCTTAAAGCGTCAATCACGACTGCAGCGACACCTTTCCTAATTTTCGAAAAAAGGTATGATATTTCATGAAAATCGTCTGATGGCAGACGTTTTTGAAAAGTCAGCGAAATTTAAAATGTCGTCTGCTTCAAATTATAGGTGGCGCTTTATGGGTTAAGATTGATTGAATCACCTTGCAGTTGCAACAGGTGATAGGAATATATCTTATTAGCCGCATCGCGAGAAAACCTGTCTTTGGGTTTTCCGACCCAGTTAACCAACTTAAGGAATTTCCCACCCTTATCAACTGGACGATTCTATTTTGAATTTAAGGCTTGTTGGGTAGTAATTTACGATTTCTTTCAAATCTTAAAAGTATATTCTGTAAGCAAACAGTGAGGAACCTGACCAGACGACGCGTGTTGCGGCGTCTGATCTGGTTCTGCACTGTTTGCCGATGTCCCATAAAAAGGGCGCTTGGCTTATATAGATTTAGATTCAAACCAATCTGCTCAGAAATATTCTTCAAGAGAGCGAATAAGAAATATTCTTTCAAGCGAGCGAATAAGAAAATAAGATAGGAGCTGATCAGACTGCGCGAATGCGCAGCTATTCTGCGCCTTTGAAGTTCGCATGCAACAAAGTGAGGTTTGATCGCAACGAGGCTCATTAGTGACAGGTTCTGGTATTATGAGCAATATGGTGGTACTATCAGACATACGAATTTCTAGATTGTATACTTATTTCTCTTTTAGAAATAGTATAGTATCCTATAATCGCAAATAAAAATGAGTATACGAGAACTCATGTAAGATCCTCTATTTCTAATAGAGTCCGTTACATCTTCACTAGCAAGGCAAAAATCTGAGAGTATATAAACGTCACATGTAATAATTGTTATCAGCTTTTTCGAAAAGCATGCCTACCGTCCACTCACATTTTAAAAAATCTGACAATTCTATCTACAGACCTGTCATTTACCACAGTTAGTAAAAAGTTGACAAAATATTTCCACATACCACATGCCCTGTAACAATTTGTGAGACATAAACTTTCTGAAATATCACATTTTCCTCCATAAAACATCTTTATATCTTTATTTCAAGAGCTATAATAACACACTTATCGAACACTTTAATGCAAAAGCAGCAACAATCGGAGATTTAAGTCGAAATGTTAAAATCTTACCCACCACCCGATGCAAGTTATGTTGGTGTAGGCAACTCTTAGCCAAACGAAGGGTTTGCCTTTACCAATATACACTTTCAAATCACTGTAACTATGCAATTGTTAGAATAATGCATGGTATTGTTCAATGAAAATTTCAATGAAATACAGTAAAACCTATGTAAAACGACCACTCTGAAAAAGATCACAAACTGATTTTCAATACCAATTATCGCTTAATTTAATGCAGGTCAAAAGTATTGCAAAATGCTCCAAGGGGAGCATTTTGCAACACTTTCGACCTTCATTAAGCCCCCATTTGTAATTAAGATCTGTATTTTGTCTATTTTTGAGTGGCCATTTTTACACAGGTCTTACTGTATGTTTAATCCAGCATATACTTTATGAAACTAGAAGCCAAACAAGGCAAATGTCTGAGAGTCTGTCAGATGTATTCTGCTACAATAAAGTGCTTTCATTAGCTTTCAGCTTTTCTAAATTAAGTTTTCGCGTCTCGTTTGCTAAATGGTTGTCTGCCATGAGATTGTTACAATATATTTTTAAGGATTTCACCGTCGGTCTAATCATACATCTGCAATGGGAGGACCATCGTCTGCTGAACAAAGCCCATATTTATGACTTTGATTACATCGACTTTGACGCCCACAATATGGAGAAAATATGGGTTCCAGATATTTACTTCCCTAATGAGAAGAAAGCCAAGTTCCACAAGATTATGATGTCCAACAGAATGCTGAGACTTTTCAAGAATGAAACAGTGAGCTACAATGCAAGGTAACTTATCTTTATTTGTGGCTCTATTAAACAAACCATGCAATCCAGTGATTATCAAACTAGCCATACAACAATAGAGTCTGCTAATCAAGTTTTCTTATCATCACAAATTGCGAAAACCCCTAATTTTGTTACATGTGATCAACACAGGTGCAGACCAGCCTGGGCATCCACGCGGTCTGATCAGCATCTTTGTTATTTGCTGTCTGGGAATTAATGAAGCCTTAACCTGTAAAATTTCAGTATTCTGACCAGAAATTGGTTTTCAAAGCCAAAGACCGCTTTATGCAGGTCAAAAGTATTGCGGAATGCTCCATTCTACAATTCTTTCGACCTTCATTAAGCTACCAGTTGTCATTAAGACCTTTGTTTTGTCAATTTTTGAGTGGCCGTTTACGCAGGTTTGACTGTACTAAGATCTACAGGTCTAAGGCGCACTTAGAATCGAACTATAGTCCGTACTTTAGTACCTAAAGTTTGATTCGAACACCTATAGTCGCTACTAGGGTGACGTCACGAACCTACAAGAGATCAACGGCGAGTCGGAGCACCGTTACTGTACTAGATAGACTGGCTCCCTACTCTAAACCTATCTAGCACGAAGGGTTCAAGATCTAGCACGATGGGTTCAAGATCGGTCAGTAGCCTCAAAATGTTTTTGTAAAATAAACCTAGCTGCATTGTCGCACAGGAAGTCCGCTAGCACGAACTAACCTGTCGCCTTTCGCTCGGTGCACACTGGGATTGAGTCGCCATTTTTATTAAAATATATTATGCGATCACTGCTTGCATGACTCGGAGCTTTACATCCAGAAAATAATGACTAAAAGAGAAATGATAAACTGTCAAAAAAATATCTTTTTGCCATTTTTAACAATAAATTCTGCCATTACAGCAGTGCGAGAATTGAACGAGACTAGCCAAATATCGCTAGTTACCCATGATGCAAAGGGCGAAATGCGAGAGATCTAGATGAGGTATCGTCAGGTCTCGCGAGAATGACCTAGCTGAGCATAATTTTTGGTCCCACTTATTTTTGATTTTATTATTAGAAAGCGCTGTGCAGTTTATAACATCCTTTTTGTCTACGATGAAGAATTGAAGTGAAGCATACCAGGCTATTATTTTTGTTTACTTGCTGTTCCAACTTTAGCCGTTCGGGTGTAAATGTGCGTGCGCATCTATTACGTAAGAACTATAGTAGGAACTTTAGTTCGATTCAGAGTGCGCCTTAGTCTATTGGTGTTATATCTCAACACATAGAGGCATTACTCTATCGTGCCATCTGTTGTATAGCTAACTATCTAGAGCTTACTTCTATAAACTTAAGTGAAAAAATGCATAACTGCTTCATGATTAGAATATCAACATAAAATTTAATCCTATTTTCAGTTATCTCAGCCTGTCAGCCTTCTGTCTTAAACAACAAGGTGTTATGACCAGGCCCCAAGGTTATAAACATTTTACATGATAAAATCAACTGAGCATGAAATTTCAACTGCTCAAAAAAACTAAAATGTCAAATTTTAACTGCTCAAAAAACTAGAATTTTACTGTAGCTTTTATTGCTTTCAAGTCTTAGATATTGTATTTATCATGCTAATACATGTTAAAATGCCAGCAAATGTTATTATTGTGTTTCCAGAGTTTCAGTAAGCCCCCGTCTTTCTTTTTTTAAACAGCTTTAAATTGAACCTAGAAGAACGGCACTTAGCATGTGCATTTAAATGCACACCGCGTAACTAAAACTTATTTTTGGGAGACGCCCTTATTTGTAAATGAAGCCCAAATCCCCTGTACAAAAGAATAACTTAGTTGTTTTTCCCTATGAATATACCCATGTGTACCCCTATAGAAACACGTGGTATATTTGCATCGCTATGATGATATATACTAGCCTACAGGAATATTTTTTATCGACACACACACGCACGCACACACGCAATTGTAAAAGTTTATAGGGGTCCTAGGCTGTGCCGTATTGAAAGCAGGCACATAGAAGGCTTAAGCAAGAAACCTGCATGTACATGTAGCACCTTTCATTTCAATTCATCGTCTCTTTTTGCCTACGAGGTAATTTGCCATGGTTTTGTCGTCTGCTGATATATTTTTTCAAAATCAGTTTTTTGTTGTTGTTTTTTCTATTTTTTTCGGTAATATCAGTAGAGTGTCAAGCAGTTTGGATCCAGATCATGCCAGTCGGGTCTGATCTGGGTCTAAATTGTTTGCAAAGGTTATCAGCAGACGACACTAGTAAGTAAAGAGCTTATGACGACAATTCAAGCAAATTAGAGAGTTGACGAGAAATAGCGATTCGGGGATATACATTAACTTTCAAGAGCATCAAATATTTGCATGCTCAAGATATTTCGGTGATAAACTTTGTCAACAGCCGAAGCCAAGTTCAGGCTAAAATGTTGGGCATTATCTGGATCCATACTGTTTAAAAACCTACTTGTATTCCTGAAAGACATATTTTTAGAAAATAATTATCTCGAAAGAAAATTCAGCAGAGGACAACAACAACCCAGCATTTAAGGTTTAGACAATACTATTACTTGAATCGCTTTTTTACACAGGCCTTTTCAATACATCAGTTTTAGATGTACAATGAAGTTTATAAGTGGGTATAAACAGTGAATCATAGCCTAATGCGCGAAGATTGGTCCAGTTAAGCCATTTTAGCGTGAAGCTGCGACTGTCTTCATCAGTTTAAACACGTGTTTTGGGTGCTCAAAAGAACCGTATCATCGAGACGGTTGTTTTGAGTACACACCAAATATTTTTTGCAAATATGTTTTGGTTGAGAAATAGGAAAAATAATTTTCTGTTACGCACTCTTATCTGTAGGACTGACGAATTACCTCCACTGACCCGTATAAGCCATGTTTTATTTATATCGTTAGGTTCACTTGGGGACTAATTCAAAGAGGAGGGGCAAAAACACACCAAAATTCCATCTAATCCCAGCTTATACAAAAGCTCACATTTATGTGGAAAAAATTAATTCAATTACGCGGTCTATATCTAAATTCATTTCTCTAATTTATTTTTCAATTAAGATCACCATTAAAGAATAATTAGCAAAAAACGGGGGTCACTTAAGTCCTGGAAACACTATAGCATGATAATTTTCATGCTCAGTCGAGTTGAGCACGAAATTAGTTTTATAACCTCAAGGCTAGAAAATGCTGCAATCACACTCCACATAACACCACATGGCACACCGAGGACGAGACACAAAACTATAACAGCAACACAACGGCAAGAACACAACTAAGGCAAATCGCACAGCTCTCCATTTAGACGAGATACTGTTGATTCCGCCACACCAAAACTTCCCTTGCAGAAGCAAGACAGCAGTTTGACCTCTTTCTCTACTCGTCGACTTGGCGTTGCATGACAGAATCAAAGTAATAGTAATGCGTGTTCTCTTCAGAAGTTTTACAGGGAAAATTTAGCGAATCTTGTTACACCCTATGGAGAATCGTAACTAGAAATGAAAAAAATACCAGCAAAACAAACTTATAATTTTATTTAATAAACGAAAGAAAGTAAAATACCGGACACAATTAAGTTAAAATAAATTTTCCAGTCCAAAAAGAGATGTTCCATTTTTGAGTTTAAATTCAGATGTAGAAGTACATACAGTAAGATATCGTAAGTTCGAAATCCTCGGGACTACATAATCCCCCAAATGTTATTATTATCATAAACATATGTTTTGAGTGCGTATAAGAAACGCTTCTTTTATACAAATGCACCTTTATTGATAGTTATGAAAATAGTTTATAAAGAGGCAGTATTCTCTAATCAAGTGTGTCCCAAATTTATTTATCATCTAGGTTAAACCCGGAATTCCCAAGAAAATGAAGTACAGTAAAACTTGTCTAAAGCGGCCACTCAAAAACAGACAAAACAAAGGACTTAAAGACAGATGGTAGCTTAATGAAGGTCGAAAGAGTGCCCCCTTGGAGCATTCTGTAATACTTTTGACCTGCATTAAACAATAATAGGTCTTGAAAACCAATTTTTGGTCTTCTTTGAGTGGTCGCTTAAGACAGATTTTACTGTAGCTTGAAAACACAAGTCAGTATTTTAATTAAGAACATGAAAATACTTTATCTTTCATCAGCATTCTAAAGATGACTTTTAATCTAAAAATATATATTTAAGGAATTTCTAGTTTTTTTTAAATAAAACTTTTCTACCATTTTCCGGAATGATTAAACTCATATTTTCGTCTTTTCAATAAAGATTATTCTAGACATGATTATACCCCGTGTACTGTATAACGTGGTCCATGCATCTGTCCATTGGTATGTCCATACGCGTGTCCATCAGCTACGTTTGTATTTTCTACAATATCTCTGAGACCAGTTGACCAATTTCAATCAAATTTTATCTTAACCCTTATTTGGGTAGGCGAAAAGCTGCACAATGTTTTAGACAGACTTGACAAAAACTCCATGGTCCAAGGTAACCGATAGCTCCCTTTTACTTATAAGAGAAAAATGTTGTGACGTTTCTAGCTATATATAGTGCCTTTATTTATTTTATTCAAGCTTTATTCTTGCAGGAAACGTGAACAACAATTAAAACTTTAATGAGTTTGATTTTGTACTGGATCTTAATTGTTTGAGCGACGAATTTTATTCCCTTGACTTAAAATGGGGAAATATTCATACGAATACTTATAAACTTGACCAAGGTTGCTAATAAAAATGAATGTATAACATCAATATTGGTTACTTTTATAATATTGTGCAATTCGTGCAATTGTTTTTAGAGTTACTTGTACTTTCCCTTGAGTGATGAAATCCCATGTTCGACATTTTCCTTTGCATAACTGGTTTATTTTTATTGTAACATTATGATATTCAAGGCAGCCAATAAATCTTGATGATCAAGTTCGAATTTAGGCAAGATGGAACCACTGATGATCGATTATCTGCCATTGAGTGCTAAAAGATTGAACAAATTTCTGGTTACAGATATCTCCTATTGTCTTATAATGGGGAAAATGCTGTAGCGGTTCTCAATAACCCCTGGTCCGATTCTGGAAATATTTAAGACACATGTCCACCTCAATGAGATAACATACAGTGCACGGTCTCAGTCAACCTACTGCCCTGCTACAAGGTCACATTCAGAGGAGTAGGTCTAATGTCACAGGTACAGAATCGGTGCCCACTTGACAGTACTTCCTTTTTTACCTGTGCTGTTCAAGGGTATCTAATAAGCAGTGCTTATTAACCGTTTTCTTTTAAGGCATTTATTATGACCCCAACTTTGGAAAAGATGAAGGGGCATATTGCTTTCAGCTTGTCCGTGCGTGCGTGCGTCCATGCGTCCGTCTGTTACAAAATTTGTTAAGATGCAGTTTTGAAATTTCATTTACGGATTCCTCATCAAAAAATAATTGACACGTATTTTTTTTAGTCTGGATTATCCCCCTTTATGGAGTTATACCCCTTTTAAAGGGTCATAATGAAATTTTGTAATCAAGATATCTCAAAACTATAACAGCCATGAGCTTCAAACTTGGTCAGCAAATAAAGCATAATGAGTAGATAACCTGTTTAAAATTTAAAAAAAATGTTTCTTTTTTATTTTTTTATTTTTTGAGTTATTGCCCTTTGCAAATTCGGACATAGAAAATTTGATCTCTCAAAAACTATAACAGCAATGAGTTTCAAACTTGGTCAGGTAATAGTGGATAATGAGTGATAATCTGGTGAAAATTAAAAAAAAAGTTATTTCAATTTTTTGAGTTATTGCCCTTTGCAACTTTTTGGCATTGAAAACTTGTTATCAAGATATCTGAAAAACTATTACAGCAAGGAGCTTCAAACTTGGTCAGCTGATAGAAGATAATGAGTAGATAACTTGGCGAAAATAAAAAAAATCGAGTTATTGCCCTTTGCAATTTTGGTCTTTGAAAACTTGCCATCAAGATATCTCGAAAATTATTGTAGCTAGGAGCTTCAAACATGGTCAGTTGGTAGAAGATGATGAGTGAATTACCTGGTGAAAATTAAAAAAAAATTCAAGTAATTGCCCTTTGTAAATTTGGGCATGGAAAAATTATGAACCCTTCTTGACAAGCAAAGGGTTGGGGGCATAATATTTCATAAACATCATTTCTAGTTCTTGTATATTAGAGGATATTATTGTATTGCATAATGCATCATGGAGGTTGTCATTATCTCTTAGAGATACGGGTCTCTCAAGGGGAAATCTGTTGCTGGCTTGCTAAAATATAGACATGACCAAGTGACTTAGCAAGTAAAATAAAATAAAATGTTTTATATAACCAAGCAATAAGTATAGTTAGCATCAAATTATACCTTAGCATTTTTATGTTTGTACAGGTTTCCATTTTTGAATTCCCCTCTTATTAGAAGTAGTTAAGTTTAAACATATTTTATTGCCAAAATATTTACAGCAATGGGGTTGGGTCACACGTTCTCACAACATTAGTTTCGACCCTTCCCCTACCTTCTATATATACACAATAGCTAATAAACATGGCTATATATACAAACGCATATGTTAACTAAACAAGTTGTAATCAAAGCAAAACAGATAGTAACATTAACAAGACTATATCAGAATAAATAAATAAGTTAATAAATAAATAAATAAATAAGCAAATAAATAAAAAAGAAATAATAAATAAATAAATAATAAATAAATAAATAAAAAATAAATAAATAAAATAAATAAATAAATAAGGAAATAGATAAATAAATGAAGATAAATATATATGACAGAATAAAAAATCGAACATCAGAATAGTAGATAAAAATAAGTAAGTAATTAATATTGGATAATTAAAAGAAAAACAAAAAAAATAGTACGACTGCCAGGAACCCCTTCAACTTGGGAATAGAACAAATTGGTCATAAGTATACTTATTAATATACAAAATATGTTTCAAGGAAAACTTCAAGCAAAGAGTCAACTGTTTTTGAAACGCTTAGTAGCATGTATATATCTGTGGACAGCTCTGAACAAGACTATATTGTTTTCCATATTCAAATTAAAATTACCACATAGAATCATATCAATACTTAATGGTTGGAAAACTCTAACTGTGTCATTAAAAACCTGCCGTTCCATTGTAAACTTTCTACAATGAAAGAAGAAGTGGATGGCGTCCTCTATCATGCCACACAAATCACATAAAGGATTATCACGGAGATGATTTCTAAAAAGGTCATTATTAAGGTTGCTGCAATTATTTCGAAGTCGTGCATGCAATATAGAAATATATCTATTTCCTATAGTAAAGTGAGAAGGAACACATGAGTTACTGAAACTTAAAGTAATATGTTTTTAAAGGTTTGTAATGTTGATAGATTTTTTAAATCATCTTCAAGGGAGTTCCAAAGTCTAATGGAAGAAGGAATACATGATTTTTGTGAGATACTAGTTCTATTGAAGGGCACCGATATATTTCTATTATTTCTCAGAGGGTAATTTGAAATTTCACTAACTGAGGGAGGAATTAAATCTTGTATATATGAAGGTACAATGCCATTATTTACCTTATACATGAAAGAGAGTTTATGCTGCTGCCTTCTTTTTGACAAAGTTGTCCATCCACATTCTTTGAACAAGTTTTCTAATGACACAGATCTAGTTAATCCTGTAACAAGGCGGGCGGCTTCATTTTGGATTTTTTGTAAAGTTTGTGAGTCCTGTTCAGAGCATCCATCCCATACAACTGAGGCATATTCTACAACTGGTAAAAGAAAGGACATATACATTTGGTTGAGAGCATTTCTACTAATGGAGAAGTTTAGCTTACGCATTATTATTAGAAGTTATATCCACAACAAAGAATCACTGGCTTTTTCACCTGTTTATTTCAAACAAAGAGGACGCTCTTCGGCTGTATTAGCATCTACTTTTCATTTCACTAAACCAAATCTGCCATCAGTAAAAACACCGTTGGCTTACATATGTCGCCGGGACACGGATCAGCGCAGTCAACACTTGTATAATCTCACAGTATTCAGTGGTGCGCGTATTGAAACTATTCAAAAGTATCATGCACGCTTTTCTTTCTTGAAGATGAAACCGAAATGTAGAGCTGTCATCGATGCTATACCCTGAAATTTCTGATCTGTCCTCGAATACATCCGGTTAAATAGTAATATGGTGGCAGATATCATTTTCGGACACTGGGTCTCTTCAGGGGCACGCAGCTCGTTTATTAAACCGAAATGTATGTCAAAATTAGTAGAACTGCTGCTGATTATTTGTACTTTAGTTGGAGCAAGTGATTATAATATTTTTTGTTCGCTAGACGCACGATTGTAGCAGAAGGTTATTATCCATGCAAATTTCTTGAAGCACAATTCTCGACGAGCTAACAAATGTCTTTTCTGGGTGGTGTGAAATAAATTCTGATTGTTGCTGCAGTATCTCTAGCAATAAACCATTTTCCGTCAGCATCAGGAGTCCATAGATTTGCTCCTTAGTTATGGGAAACAAAAACTCTTCACCTACTATTTCTTTGAAAAATCAGACACGGTCTGTCTTCAAACTGGTTATCTGTCTTCAAAACAGTCGATTGTACGGTGTGATAATATAAAAGTATTCGCTTTTTTAATTAACCACCTTTTTAGCCAAATAATGCATATAGAATCTGCCATACATAACAATTAATTCAGTTATATATCATTTTGTCAAAGAACATAATACAAAATTACCCATGGCGTCATAATAAATGACTTGATGGTTAATATTTTTTGTTTGCTACAGCTGAACCAAACTTTAAAAGAACATTGTATCATGACTTTGCCGCCTTTCGACTTCACTACAGCTGGTGACTGGGACTGTGTGGCGGCGGTAGAACGTCTCCCTGCCTTTCACTATAGTGTAGATTTTATTTTCTTGTCCTTTGGGATCATGGGTTTCATTGTGGAACTTTAAAACTATTAGAGGGTCACTGATGACGCCTAAATGACGAAACTAGCTAGTCTGGCCCAGGAAATATGAACACTCTGGTTTCAGTTCTTTGGTGCAGTCTTTGCTTCCAAAGGATACCCTTTTAAGAAACATTTGGCTTCACTACAGCTGGTGACTGGGACTGTGTGGCGGCGGTAGAACGTCCCCCTGCCCTTCACTATAGTGTAGATTTTAGTTTCTTGTCCTTTGGGATCATGGGTTTCATTGTGGAACTTTGAAACTATTAGAGGGTCACCGATGACGCCTAAATGACGAAACTAGCTAGTCTGGCCCAGGAAATATGAACACTCTGGTTTCAGTTCTTTAGTGCAGTCTTTGCTTCCAAAGGATACCCTTTTAAGAACATATTTCCTTTGATCTATGTTGTTCATCAATTTCGACAAGACCGTTCAAAGGTGGAACTTATAATTGTCTTGAATATCTAATGAAGAAATTAAAAGGTGATGGTTTTCATGGTCATGATACAAGTATTTTATTGTACAAATACTCGTGTATATACAAATATTTGCTCTTGTAGGCGGGAAACTCGTCTTCGCTCGTCCCGCCTACAAAAGCGAATATTTGTATATACACTCGTAAATTGTACAATAAAGCTTACATGTTCTTTTCTTCAGGCTATCTGTAACTCTCAGTTGCCGAATGGATCTCCGGAAGTACCCATTTGATAAACAAGTGTGTTCCATACTTATTGAAAGCTGTAAGTGTACTTTAAATAACTTTTAAGTCTGTTTAACCCAATTATGTCAAATGGCATTTCCAACCGTTATCAATTGGAACAGTTTTGTGGCGTCTGATCGGGTTTGCATTGTTTGCTGATGTCCCACAAAAGTTAGGCTTATATGTGTTAATTAATATCATTGCCTGTGCATTAGGTACATACACATATATATGTATATATACACTTCCTTTCAAGAAGTCATGCAAAAATTGGCTCTTATACAATAAATATGATTCTATTTTAACCCTCAGAGAAATCTACCGAATTGAGCTGCAGTCACAAGGCATGCCAAGTTGTGATCTAGAGTACGTTTGTTGCAGAAAAATACCAACTTGCTGCAGGACCCTATAACCCGGTCATAATGCTGTCTTGGCACGACATATAATTTAATGAAAAATGTGGAAATATTTGGGGCCAAACTGCTGTGTTAACAATTCAGATGCACATTCTCTAATTCAATGTAATTCAATATTGACATGAGCTGGTATTTTGAGTTATTAGAGTTTGAATTATCAAGGGCCACCTACATTTAACATTTCTACAGTATTTTAAGAAGTACTTGTTGTTGTTTTTTTTCCAGTTGGATATACCTCCAATAAACTAATACTGAACTGGTCATCTTACCTTTCTAACCCTGTTTTTTCTAACAACATTCAAGAGTTGCCACAGTTCAGAATTCTCAGTATTGCCTACAGTAACTACACAAGGCAACATAATATAACAGGTAGGAGTCTTACCTTGATTATCCAACCTCGATGTATGTTTTAATGTGTGTATGTACAGTTAGTAAGATGTATGTTTTGGTGCATACAAGAGGTGTTTCATGTTTATTTGAACAAATTTGAAAATGCTGCTACTCATTTATTTTTCGTTATATTGGGTAATAATTGATTTCCATGGGTTAGTCTGAACGCCAGAAATACACAGTCATCAAGAAAATAGTTCTTAATCTTTATTTTCTGGCTTGAAACAGTCTCTGAAGATAAGTAGTCAAAGTTTAAGCGTTTAAAAAATGCTGTCTGAAGCGAAATGTACTAAATCTTTCTCGAACAATTTCTCTAAAAGATATGACATTTTTCTCTTGGAACCTTTTATATATTGTACATAGATAATTAAAGTATGTTCTGTTAGAAAATAAAGCATTCGCGTTGAATATTTACTTTTTAGAAGCGACTTTTACATCAAATTTTAGGGTTTACAGTTTCCATAGCAACACTAAATTGTATGCAAAATACTCAAATGCAATATTTGGTGAACAGTTTTATCGGTATTAGATACTTAAAATATCTAAGAAATTAAGTCGGCTGTGAGTTTTGAGAATTTGCTTTTCAAACTTCTTCCAAGACACATTTTATACATGAGATACCCATTTGGGCACTTTTATGGAAGAACTTATTAAGCCCAGTTTCCAAGCAAAAATAGGCACACATAGGTTGTTTCTCATCTTAATAATAGACTGAGTGTGCCTCTAAACTTAAAAGAAAATTTCACACTTAAATTGGTATTTTCCAAGAAGATACACCCGTTTTAGCTCTTAAAATCAGTAAAAAGGGGGTGGGGATGCATTTAGGGCCGCCGTGTTATGGCTCTGCTATAAATTGCCATTTGGTCTGTTTGGCAATACCAAGGACACGTCTGTTATGCATGAAAAAGCAAAATTTGTTTGTTTTAGTCATATGCAACCGCAAAAAGTGAAATTCAAATCTGTTCAAATAAACATGAAACATGTCTCGTATATGTACAGTTTTACTGAAGCAATACAGAATTCTCAGTATTGCCTACAGTAACTACACAAGGCAACATAATATAACAGGTAAGAGACCTTGATTATCCAAGCTCCATGTGTGTTTTAATGTGTGTATGTACAGTTAGCAAGATGTATGTTTTGATACATATATGTATAGTTTTACTGAAGCAAACATTATACTAGTGAGTACGAAGGAAGCTACCCACTGGCACATACTAATATTCACATACTGGAAGCTGTACCTTGGGCCTGCAGAAGCCAAACATTTTGCAGAGCCCGCTCAGTATCTTAGCTTGTCATTGCTCCTACCAGCAGACTGCGCTCTATTCCACCCCAGGTCACAATCTGTGGACTTCAAGCCCAGTATCACGGGGAAGATCTGACCTACTTAATCACCTAAAACGGTAGTGAAACCCGTCATCACCACACAAGTAATAACAAAACACATCAAATAAGTAGATCTCACAACCTCATTTTCAGAGATGTAGTTGCTAAACTAGGGACTAAAATAAATCCACAAAACCAGGATTAGAGATGGAAACCATCTGCATACAAATTGTAAAAAATTAGAGCAACAAAAGGCTAGCCTTAACCGAACCAACGCTTTAAAACAATTTCACTGCACAACTCATTGTTTCATTGTGTTGATGCTTTACGTCCACCAACTCAACAGTTTTTTTTCAGTCATGTTGGGACGGTTTCCTGTCTTTCTAGGTTGAACATATACTAAGAAACGGATAAAGTGTCTTGCTCAAAGACACAACACAGTGACTCTGGTGAATCTCAAACTACCAAACTCTTTGATCGCCAGTCTAACGTTCTACCGACTGACCCACGGCTCCCCACCTACACAACTATATATTTAAGAGGCACACTAGTAAATCTGTGTACAACGTTATATTTTACAGGAAACCACAGTTGCTTACAGGCTGATTTTCACTTGATAAGAAATATAAACTACTACGTGATCCAAATGTACATTCCAAGCCTCTTAATTGTCATGCTGTCATGGCTGTCATTCTGGCTCAACGTGAACTCTGTTCCTGGAAGAGTGTCACTCGGAGTTCTTTCCGTCCTTACCATATCTACACAAAGCTCAGCAGTGAATGCTTCACTTCCACGAGTATCCTACACCAAAGCAATAGACGTATGGATGTCAACTTGTTTGGTTTTTGTGTTTGCTGCATTGATTGAGTTTGCTGTGGTAAATGTGTTGAGCAGAAAGGTTCCAGGAAGACGGTTCTCACTAGCTAGGTTATTTATGGTACAGAAAGATGGACAGGAGGATAGAGAGGTTCCACTTACCAAAGAGGTAACATACTACGAGGGGCATTTTTATGTTCCTAAAGTCGGTTTGTATCTATACAGAAATAGAATTAATGGTACCATAAGTATACATCGTTTGAAAGGTCTAGCTTCTGTCTATCAATTGATATAAAAGTTAAATCATTACGTTTTAGTCCAATCAAGATATATAGCTTTGAATATAGCATAGTACAGGACACTGGCCAATTTTGTGCCAGATTAACCGCACAGTCAGCATGGAATTAGAGGCTGTTAAGTTCCCTTTGGTATGTTAAATAAATATTTGTCAAGCTGAATTTTCTTTTGCACCATCAAATTGTTCGTTCAAACGCTAATCATAGATAAATATAACCAAAATATAAGCATGATGTTTGCTCTTCTATAACAATTTGGAAACACCCATCAATATACCAAAATAATAGCAGTCAAGTGCTGGTACATATACCTGTTAGAATTACGATTATGAACAGATTTTAAGATTTCTTCTGATTTTGCATAGCCTCGCGATGTCAACAAGCGTTATCGAAGCCTTGCCTGGTAAACTTGATATCAAACACACTCATCTAGTATTCTCTATTCCTGCCATTTTTAGGACAAAACAATAGTTGCGGGATAAGGTTAATTCCAAACTTTGCATAGACTAATCTAAATCATTTACAAGCGTAATTTCATGTAAATAAATTATTTGATATTGCTGTTTTACCCAAACAGAGTAAAATGTATACCAGTGACGTAAACATGCTTTGTTGATAAACGATTTATTAAATAGTTAACCACTTACTTAACGAGTTTCAATTGAAAATGAATATTTTCTTTTTTTACAGACGACGATCGACACTGAAGGGCGAGTGTCTGTTGATGCAAGACTGATACCAAAAAGTAAAATTGTAATGTGTTCGCTGTATTTGGATGTTGCATCAAGATTTTTGTTTCCGCTGGCCTTTGGGACTTTTAACATCATCTATTGGGTATATTATTTAAATGTTATGGAATATTAACTCCACAGGCATTGTGCAATGGAATTGCTAGTGCGGCACATGCAACAAGGAAATTGTGAAAAGCATCAGGCAAAGTTTACAGCAAGATTCAGAATGCAAAAAATAGTTAATGGCACAAGTACTTGCATTCTTTCGCCGAATGCGTGTAATGCGATTTTGGAAGTAATAAAATAACTGACAGTTGAGTATCTGGAAAAGATATGATATCCACTGAGAGTATCAATATTGACCAAGACAATACCATATGCAAAAAGAGATAAATGGTTATAGTTTAGTGTAGTGCATATTATACTTTCATTCATGTGACCTTGTGTAATTACTTTGGTAATATTACGTGTACATATCCAACGTTCAATGACACTTAAACGCTGATGTCAGAGTGTAAAGTATCATAAAAAAAGGTAGCCAACTATACAGCCACAGGCTTAAGTTGAGCTTTTGTGAACATAGGGTAAGATGTCCGTCTGCCCCACGTCTGTCAGCAATATACATTAAACAACATCTCCTCCTAAAATAACTCAATGTAATTTTACCAAACTTACCTTCAGTTACCTGGAAAGATTTTGGGGGGTCCCCTTTAAAAAGTTCGCATGGATTCTTTTTATTCTATTCGGAAGTCTGGCTTTTATGGCGGAAAGCTTAAAATATGTTTGTGAATATCTACTGACCCAGTTTGAAAATAATTTAGTACAACTAGTCCCTATGTGACCTTCTGCCAAGATTGCTCAAATTATTGTGATCCGTTGAAAAACCTGGCTGTCAGGGGTAGGAACCATTTTTTTTCTAATGCATATAACATGAAAACATGAATAAAATAACCCTCATTGTCAAAAACTACCAGACGGATTTAAATATAATTGAGTAACTGAGTAACCTTGTGTAATTACTTTGGTAATATTACGTGTACATATCCAACGTTCAATGACACGTGAACGCTGATTTCATAGTGTAAAGTATCATAAAAAGGTAGCCGACTATACAGCCACAGGCTTAAGTTGAGCTTTTGTGAACATAGGATAAGATGTCTGTCTATCTGACGTCAGCAATATACATTAAGCAAAATCTCCTCCTAAACTACCTCGATGTAGTTTCACCAAACTTCAGTGGAAAGATTTTGGTTGGTCCCCATTAATAAAAAAGTCACATGTATTAGTTTTATTCTATTCAGAAGTCTGGCTGTTATAGCAATCAAAAGGAAAAACTTAAAAAGATGTTTATAAATATCTACTGACCCGGTTTGAAAATAATAAGGTACAACTAGTCCCTATGTGACCTTCTACAAAGATTAATCAAATCATTGTGATTTGTTGAAAAACATGACTGTCAGGGGTTGGACCAGTTTTTCCTAGTGTATATATCGGAAAAACATGAAGAAAAAAACCTAATTATTAAAAACTACTAGACGGATTTGAATATAATTGTAAACAAGCGGTCATTGGATAATTATCTACCAAGATAGCTACAACGCTTTAGAATCTAGGGTGAAGATTTTGCCAGTTAACATATATCTAGGCCACCCGCCCTATTGGCCTTAGCTGCTGTCTATTCTCAAGCAGGTGTTCTCTTGTTGTTATTATATTGTTTATTCCTGGTTCGTTGTGCATGCGTGGTTAGTGTCTGGTCCTTGTTTTGAAATGTAGTACTAAGTTTACTTTTAGTTTTAAAATCGATGAGGAAGAGGGACCTGATTACTTTTCAGTAATTGTATTCTTTCTGGCATGTGGTTTTCAGTGTTGCGTGTATATCTGACTCGTGTCGTGCTTTGGTCTGCAGTCTATGATTGTGCTATTTCCTGGTCGTACTGCCTTTTTGTCGTTTTTGATCCTTTGAAAAACATGGTCACCAAGGACGATGAGCGGATTTGGTAACAATATGGCACAAATGCTCCTTGGTGACACTCCATCGAGATTGTTCAAATTATTCTGATTGGTTGAAAAACATGCCCACCATGGGACAGGATCTCTTTTCTTATGTATATATAGGAAGACTTTATTTGCTGTCTTTCTTACTTTTAACACATCTTCTTGTGTGTGCTTATTTTGTCTTCCTCGTGTCTCGTGATTGTTGTGTGGCTCTTCCTTGCGGTGCCATGGGTTTGTCTGCAGTTGGTGATTGTGGTATTTCCTGATCATACTCACTTTTTTTGGTGACTCTGTACCAAGATTGTTTCAATTATTTAGACCTGATGAAAACCATGGTTGCAAGTTTGAAAGGCCAGTTTTCCTTACACATGACAAATATTTAAGTGGGACAGATTAAAAAACGTTAACAAAAACAACTGGGCTAATTTGAAAAATAATGCGCAAATTGTTTTGGAGTGACCCTTTACCAAGACAGTACAAATATATAGTACAGACCTTTCAATGGCATGATGGTCATCTCTCTGTTCATTTGGCTGTCAATGAATGTTTCCGATTAAATATTGATCAGCTTTGATTCATTCTTGGTTTAAATGATTATTTCCTTTGGGGCTCTGCACCCCCATTCACATTTCTCAACAATACTTTAAGTTTGATGCGTAAAAGGTCTGATAGTAACTGCTGATCCATCAAATTACATGGTTAAAATGTTGGAATGGAAAATGCATTCCCATATCCTTATAAACAGTGATTCTCAGGTGAGCAAACCAGACCCACAGGGCCCTCCTTATTTTAATTCCCACAATTTCATTTTGTAGCTAATGTTCAATTAAGAAAACTACGTGACAGTGATTCTTACTAAACATATAATAAGCTAAACGTTTATTAGTGCTAAATGTATGCACTTAATCTTGTGAAAACCTCAAAGGGGATTTTGCTCACAAGCATAAGATGTTTGACATAACGAAATACACCATTAATGTTGTTATTAAAGATATATATCCTTTTTTTCTCGTTTGTTGTGAAATAATGGCCAAAGAATGTAAGCGGCCCCACAGTATAGTCAGACAAGAGTACTTACATCTAATGAATTATGGAGGCATATACAGGAAAACAGCCAGTTATCGGAATCAGTTGTTGACACTTTCTGTAAAATTCTGCTAAGCAGTTACAGAGAAGTTTTATTTATTATTTCTATTTCTTTTCCTTTTTCTATTGTTTCTTTGTGATTAAAACTTAATAGCTCATAGTAGCCATGTTTTGACATATCAAATCCATTAGAGCTATTTCTGTAGATTCTCTATACCTGTAAACTTTATAGGTTGTGAGGCGTTTCGCTTGGTAATCACGATATTTAACAACTTAATCAACAATAGTTCTTGTACTAGGCGACCAGCTTAGAACATAGAACATCGCAAAGCCATCTATAAAAAGGGTGGTTATTCGTTTTTAATACAACGTGCTGACACCTCTTTTAGAAAACTTTCTTTAGGTTTGTATTTTCCTCTGCTACTCTCTTTTCTCCAGTTTTATTAAATATAGAAGTGAGAACAGGCAACAACTAATATGCTGTCAGTTGCTGGACATCAGCATCAGGAGAACTATCTTGAAGATATTTTACTCTCAAAAAGATAAGATCTGCAATCAACGACTTTGATGCGCTTCCAAAAATATGTTTGGGTTGTAACTTTATGACTTAGCTTTTCATGAAAGTTCTTTGACCAGCCTTTTTTACATTTTAAATATGTAGTCTCACAACTTTGCAATTCCAGTCACATGATCGTCTGCCAAATTGTTCGGATGAAGAACAATTGAGTTAAATTGAAGAACGGTCCAATTTTCCTTCATAGAAACTATCCTGGATGTCCTTAAACTATACTCAACGTCAGTGAAAAGTTACCAGTAAATCACATACACTTACCATAGGGCAAGATCAAGTTCATTCTGAACGAAGAACGGCGGATACCTCAACGCTCAATTTTATGGCATAGAGTCCCATGCATCACCACTATGGAAAACGGTATCCATCACACCCGAATGCATTATAATCATTCCTAGATGGACCCCTATAGTTTCCATTGCATTGTATAGGAAAATGCAAAGTTTTGGTGCTACCTTAAAGTTTGATCCTCATTTTTCGCGTTTAATAGGATAACCTAAACAATTTTGGTGGCGTTTTCAATGAAAATGTCTAAGACGTGTCCTGGCATTTTGTCTTCTGAAATGATCGTTTCAAATTCTTAAAAACTGCGAAAAAACATAAAATGCACGTGCATCACGTGTACCATAGTTCAAGGGTTCGTGTAACTGTTTTATCTCTCCAAACGGTTCCAACTTGTCGTTGACCACAAACATGAACGTAGCAGTAGCCAAAATGCTGTATTATATATTTTCCGAAATATCGAAATTTCGATACTGGTAACTTTTCATTGACGCTGAGTATAAATACTGGAGATAAACTACAAAGAAAATTGCCAAACTGCAATAGCATATGCTATATTGCATCTTTTCACTCCCCAGAGACAGAAAAATTGTGGCTTTACTGCATATTCTCCTCGGGGGATGGGGGGTGGGGGGGGTGGGGGTAACTACCTATATATGATAATTGACATAGTACGGATATGCGGCCCGAATATCCCCCTTTTTCAGCGTTGCCAGGAAAACGATAAGCCCCCTTTTCTAAGAAAATATATGACTGACCCAGTTTTTCATCATTGATGTTTGAATGGTCTCGTTTTCTGACATCTCTGTTTGAAAATGCTCATATTTTTGCTCAGATATTCAGCTCAGAAACCAAAATTGCAATATTTATTTGTAAATTTTGGTTACAGACAGCAAAAAGTATATGAGTATGTTAACATTTTGTTCAGTCAAGTATATGAATAGGTCATATTTCTTGAAGGCCAACTATATGTTTGGGGTAGGTTTAAAAACTGGATCGCACACCCATACCAAAGTTACATCCCCCCGAGAGATAGTATCAGTGTTTTTTATCCCTTTATGGTGGCCATCTTGGAAGCCATAGTGCCCAAGGGTGAGAAGATACTATCAATCAGATTCTTCAAGTTGAAGGTCTTTGCTTTCTGGACATTTCAAAACATTTTGTTAGCACTCAAAATCTAAGTGCACCTAAACAGCCAGACTGTTTCGAAGCCTGGTGAAAATACTCGATATGCTTCTTCATTCTAATTTAATGGCAGACCATAATAATTGCAATATCTCTTGCGCAACTCATAGACACGGTTGAATAATTCGCCGACATTAGTGTCCACTTCTAACTACAAACATCTAAGATAGGCACAGGTTTAGATAGGCAAAACTTTTAATCGTAGAATTGTAAATATTTTCTTACCCATCTGTTTTAAAATATGCTTTGCTTGAGAAACAAGAAAAATATATTTTTTACGCCTGGGTAGGTGTTACAAAATAAGAAACACACCCAAAATGACCAAAATGTTATCACGCTTAAGCCATGTTATGTTTTTCGTATGTTGATTCGGTGGACTATACACATATTATGTTTCTCGTATGTTGACTCGATGGACTATAAACAGTTAAAATCTGGTTTAAAGCGCTCTATGAAGATGCTTAACAACAAGTCCCAAGACTGAATAACACTTGATACTGGTTCCCAATTTGTCTCGTTTTATTCGCGTTCAGTTCATTTCTGAGTTATGCTTAATAATTTTCATATGACCTTCGTACTACAGCTATAAACCATTTATGTATTTCTGTGATAATGTCAAGATATCGTTAGGCCAATAAAAGCTGTGAATATCGGCGCCATAGAGGTGTCTATTACTCCTGTCAGAGTTGTTCCGGTCAAATATAACATCGTTATTAATGACAGATGAAGCCAGTGCAGAACAAAATCAACATCTCTAAGTGTACCGTTAACCCTTTATGCACCATTGGAATCTTCCATCTGGTTGATCAATACAATGAACTTGGAAATGACCATTGTATATATCACAGGTTTACAATTTGCAAGAACCACTCTTTATGCTACCAAAGCATGTGCGGATCCAGAAAGTTTTGTCAGAGGGGGTCGACCAAACTTTATTAACGTTTTTTTTTTTTTTTTTTTTTTTTTTTTTTTTTTTTTTTTTAGTTGATGAGGGGAAATACCGCTATAAATGGGCCATCATCGGCCCACCAGCGAAACGCCATTTAAATGGCGTTTCGCTGGCGGGCCGATGATGGCCCAACATTAAATGCTGGGTTGGTAGCTGCGATTTTTCAGGGGATCAGGACCTGTATTGCTAGAAAACCCTGTATTTTTGTGATTTTTCAGGGGGGTCCGGACCCCCTGTCCCCCCCTCTGGATCCGCACATGCAAAGCATTATGTTGTAGCTACTCACACTACCTTCTAACGGAGACGGATGCTTGAGAATCCTTCTATATGCTACACAAACATTTTGATGGTTCTCACACGACCGCTGTAAACAGTATGTTATAAATACTCAACTTCCCCACAGAGAGGATTGTTCTAGAATTCATCAGTTGTTTACAAAGGCTTTATGTTGGGGAACTCACAATTTTTTTACTGAGACTGTTATTTTGAGAGTCAAAACAATTGTTGCTGAAACAACATGCTCTGTGTATTATTCACACAAACATTCTCACTTTGATTATTACACAATGCGATTTGTTTGATAACTAAAAAATATCAGGCCCCTAGATCAGAGTGCGTAATATCCAAAACATCTTTTTTCTTGAGACGGTTATTTTGAGAATCAAAACAATTGTTGCTGAAACGACATGCTCTGTGTATTATTCACACAAACTTTCTCACTTTGAGTATCACAAAATGCGATTTGTTTGGTAACTAAAACATATCAGGCCCCTAGATCAGAGTGCGAAATTGAAAAATAATGTTCTTTTTTATCCAAAACATCTTTTTTCTTGAGACGGTTATTTTGAGAATCAAAAAATTTGTTGCTGAAACAACATGCTCTGTCTATTATTCACACAAACTTTCTCACTTTGAGTATTACAAAATACGATTTGTTTGATAACTAAAAAATATCAGGTCCCTAGATCAGAGTGCGTAATTGAAAAATAATGTTCTTTTTTAACCAAACATCTTTTTTCTTGAGACGGTTATTTTGAGAATCAAAAAAAATGTTGCTGAAACAACATGCTCTGTTTATTATTCACACAAACTTTCTCACTTTGAGTATTACAAAATACGATTTGTTTGATAACTAAAAAAGATAAGGCCCCTAGTGCGTAATTGAAAAATAATGTTCTTTTTTATCCAAAACATATGATATGTGTGCTCAAAAGAACCGTATCAATGAGACGGTTCTTTTGAGCACCAAAAATTATGTTGAAACAAATAGATAAGAAAATATTCACAATGGTATGTTTTAACATGCTTTTCTTGACTTATGACCATCAAATTCCAAAGAAGTCCATTGCGAGTATTGATCCAAGTCGACCTATGGAATTGGCTAGATGATGCCTGGTTGATGTGGTTAGATATAACTGACAAGTACACATGGGATGATAATAAAATATCAGATAGAATTGATTGGTTGTGATAAATGTTACAAATCTTCAAGAATAAATCAGAATCCAACTTTGACATTTAAGACCCGACTAAAAGAAAAGGGAGATACGTTTAGTTTAAACTTTTATTTCATTTTTGTACAATAACATGATTTGAAAATGGCGTCATCATCAATCATCATCATCTTGCGGGAGCGCAGTGGCTCAGAGGTAGAGTGCTTGACTCGAGATCGAGGGGCCGCGGGTTCGAGTCTCATCGGCGTAACTGCGTTGTGGTCCTCGAGCAAGACACATTTATCCTAGCTTAGTACTGGTTCAATCCAGGAAGACCCGTCCCTGTTTACTGAAAGATTGTTGATGGGACGTAAAGAATCAAATCTATATAACAATAACAATCATCATGACTCGTGTCTGTGCAATTTGCCGGTCTGGCCGAGGTTATAAAACTGTTTTCATGCTCAACTCAATTAATCATGAAAATTTATTCTGCTCATAAATTGTATAAGATGTCAGCAATTCTCAACGATTGAGAACTATCGGTGTGTATAGGAAAATGTCAAAGTTAACACCCAAAACTAAACTGGTCAAAATAAATTAAGCCCCGCCAGAAATTTTCCCATAGACTTAATGTAATACATTCATGTTTAATTTATCATAACATTTTACTGAATACAGATTTTTCAATAACATTTTCAGCGAAGTAGCAGCAATGTTTCTTCTCAACATACGCTAGATTTCAGATTTATTGATACGTTTTCCATAGAGCTCCACACATTCCAGTAAATGTCCCATTTTGTTCCCTATCATTCCTATAGTAAAATTGGCCAAAAATTGGATACTCTTGGAAAATTTAGCACATACCCAAAGAAAATTGGTATTTTCAATTCAATATTCGTGTAATTACACCTAAGACATTGTTGTCTAACTTGGATGGAATTAGACTTTTCAACTACCATCGATAGTTTTGAAATAAACAACTAAACATTGGGAATTTAACATTATGACGATGTAAAAAAGTGACATGGGGCTTAACTTATTTTGACGAGTTTATATGCGGGCATCGAAAAATATCTACGTTAATGGAAGTATTTTACACCCAAAACTGTACACGTGCATCAAAAATCTATGTTAATGTAATTATCACTGGGTGGAAAAGTACACAGGATATTGCTCCAAAATGAGCCGATGTTTACACTGAATTAGGAAAAAAACACACAACGAAGGTAAGGAAATCTGGAATTTCTTCTATTTAATTCTTTTTTCGGGACTTGGCGTGTGTCGATTTAGAATCACTATATGTATATTTAGCAAATTGTATGCATGATTTGGCATCAAACACTGAACTTGATAGTGAAAATCACAAAATGAAAGTCGTGCTCACACCAAAATTTAGACACCTATCCCCAAAAAGGAATAATATTGAACAAAGAAAGCAAACTATTAAAATTCTGAATCGGCCAAATTTTTGCAATGGCATTTAAATATCAATGCTGAAAATTTCAGCCTCGTATGTTGAAACTTGATGGAGATATGGCTCAAAACTAATGGTCAGTTAGTCTCGAAAAGGGTACTGGGGATTGGGAAAAGGTGTACTGGGTAATGCATATCGTCTAAATTTGGTGTACTGAGGATTGGCAGGTAATTTTTAGCCATTTTTAGCACCCTACTAATCAAGGGCAGTTTTAAGTACTATAGAATTGCTTGATTTCGTCCTTACGTCTCTCTGCCATTCTACCTTTCAGTCCTGACAAACTAACAATTGACTTTACGCTCCTCTAAGACTCCGAACAGACTAAATGTTTGCTCTAATCTGCTGGTGTCCATTGCTAAATGTTTCAGGAGTTTAATTTAGTTACAAACTAGGTCTTGCCTAAATGATTGTATTAATAGACTTTTCGCTTACGGTAAAGGCGGCAATTTAATATTCATATCTGGGCTAGGTTTGGCTATTTCATCTGCTAAGGAAGGGAAATAACCTTTTATTTATAGTTTGGTAAAGAGTTAATCAGCTTTTTGGGACACGCAAGCAAGCGTGCATTTCATGAAAATCCTAACCATATACACACTGAACTCACATTTATTAACCCTTAAAGCACCTAATCACAAAATGTATGTTTTTTGCCATCCACTAAAATATTTGAAGCCTCACAGACAAACATTGTGGACCCAGATCAGACTGCTCCTGTAGGACCCAGATCATACTGCTCCTGTATGAGCAGTCTGATCTGTGTCCACAATGTTTGCCCCTATGCTTATGTTAAATAGACATTTTCAGATGCAGTTATTTTGCTGGCATTTTAAGGACTAAATAACGTGTTCTGCGTCTAATCTCAGGCAATGGCGCAATATGATAGTTACTTTTTAATAAAACCACGCCTAGTTTTCAGCTTTTACCTATGTGTAAGGTTGACCAGTCCTTATTACGCATTCATGAGGTGCCGCCTTTACAGTAACTAAAAAGTCACATAACACCGTTTAGAGGTTATGATAGAGACATTCAACCAATCCAGTTCTGATAGAAAAAAATATTGATTGATAAAGTTCTACTTTCATTTTCATAAATATTAAGTGTTTTAATTTTTGATAAAATTATTTTACAATGGATGACATAATATATGGAATATTTATGGTTCAGATTGATTTTGCGTTAGGAAAATAGTGAGTATGATCAGGAAATACCACAATCACAAACTGCAGACAATCCCATGGCACTGCGAGGAAGAGCCACACAACAATCACGAGACACCAGGAAGACAAACTAAGCAAAGCAACCAGCCCTCTCAAAATCAATTATGCTGGCTTATTTGATTTTATTTTTCACATAAAATCCAGCCAAATTGGACATGCTTTAGATAAAAAATAGATGATGACTATAGGGGTAGGCATGAAGGTTGTCAAACGTGGACTGAATTTTTACGACTCAGATAAACAATATCATAAACCATTTTATGAAAAGTAATTTGGCCATTAAAATTAGCAGTTCTTTTAATGTTGGTTACATATTTGATACAAAAAACTTCTATGGTTTTTTATGTGCTTTAAGTTCAAGTATCTTCCTCTAAATCACCCATGCTTCAATCAGTTTTTTTCCAGTAATATGCTTTATACTAATAAGGACACTATTCATCATATTTCGCATAAGTGGGCCTTCAAATGGCGGCAATTTATATCAACTAGTAGTTTTAACTCATATAGTGCTTTTATTACACTTAAATGATAAATATAACAGAAAGCAACATATGTAACTGTAAAATAGGTTCATATTTCTAGTCCTTTGCTTTCAATAAGAAAAATATATTGACATGTAAGAATAAGAAATACTTTGATATTATCACTAAAGAAGATTCCTATCTTACTATAGAAGCTCCTATTTATTAGGGTTACATAGTAAACTTTGATACTGCAGGGTAATCTCCTAGCTGTGTATGAGCTAACGAATATAATTTTGTGGTTTGTATAATGAGTTTGTAGCAAACTGTAACGAACAAAGCTTCGGAGGTATTATGAAAGTCAATAGTCAAGTGATAACACTGTACTTAATACAGCTGTGGTATAATATATTTGATATTAAGTAATGTGTACAACAGTTTTATCATAAATGTAGATTGCTTTGCTGCATACTGGCTGTTGGCTGCATTTATTAACATCTTTCAATGCAATGAGCATGTCGTTAAATAAGAATTAGATTAAACGTTGTATTTGTACAATAGATTTAGATACTATTATAGGGTAACAGAGTTACCATGGCTGTTACACAGTGAAGCCTATACTGCCAGAAGCTAACATGAGCCTTTTTGCATCTTATATTCTAAAAAACATTTGATGCAGTTTAAGGATATCATATTGTACTAAATAACTACTTAATGGGGAGAGGGCTTCCATAAGCTTATTTTTTGGATGTTATGTATGTTATTATTTGCTCTATGGTTTCAAGATAAGCATGCCGCTTATGTTTAATTTACTGCTGGTATCCAATCTCATAACATGCCAGCTGAATATATTTGTTTTTACTCTGCATGTCTTTATTCCATGTTTTTTTAGCCAAAAAATGTGTGTGTTATTATTGAAAACATATCAAGTCAAATGTCTACAAAAAATATTCTATAACAGCTAGGGAGCTGGTCTTAACAATTTTGGATAGGTCAGTTAGTTGTCTTTTTGAAAACACCAAAACCTTGACCCTTTTGTCAGTAATAAGAAGAAACGACAGGCATAATTATTTCCCAGAAATAGGGTAGCAATGAAAAATGTCACGTAACATAGTGGATTGCATAATTTTGTTTAAAATAATAAGGTTTTGTTGCTAAATGGTTGGGCTATATAGAAACGTTAAACTTCAATTCATTTGAATGTCTCATAACATTTTTGACATTTTAACAGTCCATGTAATTTGAATAAATTTTGGAGAGTAACGTACGTGACAGGTGTTACATGGCTTATGCGACACTTGTCTGAGGGGGTACATATTTCAAAAAACTTATGAAACATTCAGCTATATGAATAGCATAGTCTGCAAAATTACCCCTGGGAGAGACAAAGCCATATGTATCCCATGGCCTACATTACTTTGTGGCTTATATAATGAGTTTGTAGTGAATCATAATGAACAATGCTTAGGAGGTCTTTTGGCAGCCAATGGTCAAGTGAAAGCACTGTTCTAAATAGTAGTATATTCTATTAAGTAACGTATATAACAGTATTATCATAGATGTAGATTATTTTGTTGCATACTGGCTGTTGGCTGCAAGTATTTAAGAGCTTTCGATGCAATTAGTATTTTGATGAATAAGAATTAGATTCAACTTTGTATTTGCACTATAGGATTAGAGCATTTTTAAAAGGTAACAGAGTCAACGTGACTGTAACAAAGTAAAGCCCTAACTGCCAGAACCTTATTTGAGCCATTTTGCATCTTATATTCTTCTAAACATTTAATATATTTTTAGAAAATCATAGTGTACAAAAAAACCTAAATGCGATGGTCCATGCACAGATATTTTTGGATGTTATATATGTTATTATTTGCATTGTGTTTTCAAGATGAGCACGCTACTCAAGTATAATTTACTGTTATTAATCTCTCTCATAACATGCCAGCTGAATATATTTGGGCTTTCTTTAAACTGCATGACTTAATCCATGTTTTTAGCAAAAATGTATTTGTTATTATTGAAAATTAATACACTGGTAGCCATTTTCAAATGCCTACAAAAGATATTTTGTAAAGAAAAAGCTGGTCTTTGGAGTTTAGATAGTTCAGTTTACCGTCTTTGTGGCAGCATCAAACACCAGACCCAATAACCAATAATAAACATTTCAGAAGAAACGACAGCCACAATAATTTCCAAGAAATAGGGTAGTAATGCAAAATGTCACATACGTAAAATAGTGGACCGTATAATTTTGTTTTAAATAAAAAGGTTTTGTTGTTTATGATTGGGCTATATGAAAATTTAAAACTTTAACTCATTTATATGCCTCTAATAACATTTTGACTTTTGTACATTTCATGTCATTTTAACGATTTTTGATGGGTAACATGTGTAGCAGAGGGAGCGCAGTGGTTCAGTGGTAGAGTGCTTGACTCAAGACCGAGGGGCCATGGGTTCAAGCCTCACCAGCGTCACTGCATTGTATCCTTCAGCAAGAACATTAATCCTAACTAAGGAAGACCCGTCCCTATATAACTGAAAGACATGCTGGAATTTCTCCTATTTATATTTTTTTCGGTACTTGGCGTGTGTTGATTTAGAATCACTATATGTATATTTATCAAATTGTATGCATGATTTGGCATCAAACACTGAACTTGATAGTGAAAATCGCAAAATGAAAGTCATGATCACACCAAAATTTAGATGGGATGTAAAGAATCAAAACAAACAAAACAAACACGTGTAACAGGATGTTACAGGCTTACGTGACCGTTGCCAGATGGCTAACATGTTTCAAAAACAAAACGTGTAACATATTAGGCTTTATGGTAATCATAGTCTACAAAATTCAGCCTGTGGGAGGGTGGGGTTACACCATATCTATCCCAGGGCCAAACGGCCGTAGCATCAAACTAAATCACAATCTGTTGCATATGCGTATTAAGTCATCCCTTAAAACACATGCACGGCCATCAAGTGAAACCAGACGCCTAAATTTCAGCAAGCAGGAAAGCCTCAATCAAGAGGGCAGTAACTCAGCGGTAGAGTGCTTGACTCGAGACCGAGGGGCCACAGGTCCAAGTTTCAAAGGTGTCACTGCGTTGTGTCCTTGAACAAGAACATAATTCCTACCTTAGTACTGGTTCAACCAGGAGGACCTGTCCCTATATAACTGAAATATTGTTGATGGAATGTAAGAATCAAATCAAACAAATAAATCAATCAAGATTGTACACTTCTGCAAGCTCCCCAGAGCCATCCTTGTTTGCATACCAGCATTTCGGCTTTTAGAGGCTATATTGGCCCACCGCAAAAAATAACATCCTGACTTTGTTGCATGCCCACAACATAGGTGCAGACAATCTTGTGAATGCGCACAAACTAATCAACACCTTTGATGTTCAATCTCTGGAAAGTCAATATACTAGTCTCTGAAGCCAAACAGACTTGCCTGATCACTTACCTTGAAGATAGGCTTTCTCGCGTTGCAATTATTATTTAGGTCATGCATGAATTCGCTAAATTAATCCCTTAAAAATACATGTACAAGCGCAGCTATCCAGTGAGATCAGACCCATAACTTTCGACCCATGCATTGATTAAAAGCCTTTTTATGTTTGCAAACAGCAAATATATGGAAGAAATTGTGCATTTTTTTAGCTTTGACAGGTTCTTCAACGCTCTTATAGCCGTAAACGTGTATGGCTTCTGGACGCTGTATCATATGTACATGTATAAAGCTCATCTTATGTGACCTAGTGTATATTTTTGTAAATTCATCCCTTAAAATACATGCGCAGCCAACCAGGGGTACCAGACGCCTAAATTTATGCCTGTGTGTCCGTCCAAAATTGTAATTTGTATGTGCATGCAGCAAATAATCTGAAAAGTAATGCCTTTGCACAGAGTCAACTGAGCCCACATTGCATGCGCTTGTGCATATAAACAACTAGTACCATAAGATTTAGTGATAAATTGTGGCTGATGGGGGTTCAGATTCGGTAAGGGATATAATTGGAACAACATCCCATATCGGCATATCATGAAGAGCTCCAATTAGCAACCAAACTCTGTTTTATCCTTTAATCTTCAATTCAATACCCAGTACACTAAAAAACAATACTCCCATACACTAAAACTGAGAATCCCCAATCCCCAGTACCATTTTTGAGACTAACCGACCATCAATTTTGAGCCATATCTCCGTCAAGTTTCAACCTACGAGGCTGAAATTTTCAGTATTGATATTTAAATGCCATTGCAAAAAATTGGTCGATTCAGAATTTTAATAGTTTGCTTTCTTGGTTCAATATTATTCTTTTTTGGGGATAGGTGTCTAAATTTTGGTATGAGCACGACTTTCATTTTGTGATTTTCACTATCAAGTTCAGTGTTTGATGCTGAATCATGCATACAATTTGCTAAATATACATATAGCGATTCTAAATTGGTACACGCCAAGTACCGAAAAAAGAATTAAATAGGAGAAATTCCTGATTTCCTTACCTTCGTTGTGTGTTTTTTTCCTAATTCAGTGTAAACATCGGCTCATTTTGGAGCAATATCCTGTGTACGTTTCCACCCAGTGATTATTTTACACACAAATCTATCTGCGTGCATGAGAAAATCACTTTAATTGCCTATTCAAACTAAGTCAAGGACAATAACTCAAATGTTAAAGAGTAGATAAATCTAAGTATTTTCGCACACAATCGCCTAAGAATATGTGCGCTCATGAGTAATTTCTCATACAATGCAGGTATCTTAACACCCAAAACTATGCGCATGCATGAGGAGATTTCTAAGATAATGCAGGCATCTTACACGTGTGCGTTCATAAGAAATTTCTAAGATAAAAATGCTGGTATCTTACACCAAGCACTATGCGCATTAATGAGAAAATTTCTAAGATAATGCAGGTATCTTACACCCATAACTATGCCCATGTATGAGAAAATTTCTAACTTATAATGCAGGCATCTTATACTCAGATCTATGTGCATGCATGGAAAAATTTCTAAGATAATGCATGTATCTTACACCCAGGACTATGCGCATGCATGAGGAAATATCCAAGTTAATGCAGCTATCTTACACTAAGAATCGTACAGAGCCATGGGCATGCATCTAATATTGAGCTTATCTAGCATTGACCACAACTGATTTATATTTTTACATTAAATTGCGCACCAAAGACATTTGATGTAAAGAAGAAACATGTCCGCAAAGAACACTTGGTGCATTCAGGATCACCAGCAATGAAAAACTATTAAAAGAGTTAGGATGGCCAAAATTAAAAAATAGAAGAACAAGTCATAGGCTTGTCTTATTTTATAAAATATTAAATGACTTGACCCCCCAATACTTAAAACAATTATGTAACTTAATACCACATAATACAAATAACTATCAGCTTCGAAGAAACAACTCCTTCCTTGTACCATTTATTCATAGGGAATCCTTTTCCAAATCTTATTTTCCAAAGACAATTCGTGATTGGAATAAGCTACCAAACGATGTAAAACAATAACAGTCTCTGAATATCTTTAAAACAAGAATTAGATCCTTATACGAGCCACTAGTTCAAAACAAACTGTATTCTTATGGTCATGGCCTTAGTAAAGTAAATCATTGTAGAATAAGATTAGGCCTTAGCCACCTAAATTCTCATTTACACCGCTACAATCTTGTAGACTCTCCCAGCTGTTCCAATCCAGATTGTGGAGGAACCACAGAATCAGAAGAACACTATTTTCTAATTTGCCCTAAATTCAACAATGAAAGACGATTACTACTTGAAAATATATCAAATAAACTATTTCCAAACGTTAATCATAATACATTTATTACATTGATGCCTAAGTATGTATGTAAAGTGCTCCTAGAAGGCTCCATAGACGCATCGTATGATGAAAATATTTCAATTCTAGATGATGTATTCAAATATATAGACTCAAGAAAACGTTTTAATACTTTCCAAGAATTAATTGACACCTCAACCGATAATTAATGTTTATTCAAAGAAGTATGAGAAACCTGAACGCCGCAAAAGGTCCTCCTATCAGGCTTTTCTTTTCTTTTTTTTCGAATAATTTGTGCATCAGTGTGGTTGCGCCATCGCGACATAGAATTATTAACCATGAGATAGCTTGTAAATAGCATATTTGGATAACTGACGTTCAACATCAGTTATTTAAAGATGCTGCCGTTTATGTTTCAGCAATAATTTTTGAAGACTCGCTACCATTAGCACTGCTGGCGCAACGTTGTCATTAAACACTATCTAATATCCACTGTCTCAATAGGGTGACTGCTCTATGTCCTCTCTCTACCCTTTTGTGTCTTGTTTTGTCTACTTGTCTGTGTGTCTGTCTGTCCGTTTGTCTGTTTTGTCTGTCTGTCTGTCTGTCTGTCAGATACGTACGTACGTATCACGTATGTATGTACGTGGGTGCGTGAATGCGTACTTACGTACGTGCGTACGTACATGCGTACATATGTATGTATGTATGTATGTATGTATGTATGTATGTATGTATGTATGTCCGCGTCTTCATATATATTGTCATATTGTTTAATTGTTATGTTATATGTAAGGAGACCAACTAGTAGCCCCTGGGCTGTTTGGAATCCTTGTAAAATAAATAAAGCAGTAAATTAAACACTTGACATGTTCTCAAAGAACGCTTGGCAACCATGTTCTCAAGGAAGACCTGACGACACAGCCCGTTAAGCACACCACGTCTTGGACCTGACACAATCACTATACGTATACGTTTGTATTATTATCTCTTTTCATACTGTATGCCGGTAATCTGGCACTTTTGCAAAAAGTGAAAAAAAACAAACAAATGAAATAGTGCCGCATAAGGCACCATCCCACCAGGGTTTGCACTGTTTTCTAAAATAAAACAAAAACAATTTTCAGTGACAGAAATACAGTATGTTAAAGAACTTTAACTGACAACCCTTTAAAATACAAAATGGACAATTCAATACTTAAAGTATCAAAATGTATGAATGAAAAGGGTTAAAGAATGCGTCTTTTTTCCTTCGCGTATTAATCAATCAGACTGAGTAAACAAAAATATTGACTACGGAAACTGTTCCGAATTATTAGTGCATTAATCACGCGAAGAGAACATTTCAATCGAAACGCAAAATCACGGGGCACAATGTATTGTGTTTTAGTGTTCGACTGTTTTTTTCTATTTATTTTTTCAAAATATTAAATGGTTTAAATGGATGTTGTGAAATATGACCGTATTCCTTATATGGAGATTGTATTTTGCATTTGTTAATAGCTTACAACATGTACAAATTATATCTAAAATTTGAGTGATGCTTTCAAAATTTTCTGGACATAACTCTGATGTAAGAAGCGAAACATAGCAAAAAACTAGGCCATATATGAAAACACACAAACAAAATTTATATAAAGAACGAGAAAAGTTGACCACTTAAACACAATAAAAACAAACATTCCCATACTTCAACTCAAATGTTTGAGGAGAAACTAGTGATCCTTGATGTTTTTGGTATCAAAAATAGATATAGATTATACAAGACGTCTGTTAGGAAGCATTTCATGCGCATTATTTCAATAAGGGACCTTTAGGGTCATAAGGCAGGATGTTGATGGCTCATTCTTTCCCTTCCCATGCTACCTGTGTTGTCAGTAATTCTCAATTGTCATGTAAATCATCGATTTCTCGAGTGTATTTTACCCATAAAAATTGGTTAATTCAGAACCTGGTCAAGGGATATCAAAATGTTGATGAGTCTATATCACTGGCAAGCTTGATCCAAATTTTTTAGATGCGATAAGGTACGTTAGTTTAATCATTTATCATTTATTATGTATATGTTGTCGCGGATTCGGCAGACAATGCTAAAAAGTGAAATCCGTCATTTCTGCAACACAGAATTTTAGGACAAGCTATGACGAATTTCTTTAGGGCTGACCATAAGGTTTAATAATGAGTAAGGTAGAGGTAAATTTTCAGTACGGCTAACCCTTAATTTCTACATTGTAGCATTTTCCATTATACAATGTTTTATGTAAAGGCGTTACCATCTCAAATGGTAATTTTGGGAACAGTCACAAAATTTATGGTATTGCATTGTTCCAAACATTTTGTGTCTGCGTAGGCTGTTGAAAGTAACTGCCTATTTAGACCCCAACTGTTGGACATGTCACACATTGGGAACTTTGGCGGTGTTCATTGGAAACCGTTCGATAAGTTTACCATCATGACATTCAAACTATCGGAATACCCCATATATGAGCACAGAAAATATGATTATGCTAGACATGGACAAAATGCATTGCTAGGTAATCAATAACTTAAGGAACTCTGGTCAGCTTATTTTCTTTCGCTGTATACAATAATAAGGTTTGCATGCACTCGCTCACATTTGGTTCTAAGGCATGATCATGTATCAGGCTGAGCTACTGGGACTGTTAAAGTATTATTTAACCAGCAAACTCTTCGTGTCAAACTTATTGGTTCACGGGATCTCGTCGTGAGGGTCAAGTTAACGTCAATGAAGCCTGTGACGTTTATGTATATATATAAAATCATCCCATTGGGGAGGTGATTTTAATAACAAGTCGGTTTGTACGACTCAAATCACGTGAGGTAATCGTGTCGACCCTGACGAACACCGGGCGTGCAGAACTTCCATTATTTTTAGTATTTATGGACCACAAAATTTATGATCATGTACCTGCAATTTTGGGTGTTTCTTATCAATAGCATTGGTGCTATTGATACTTAATCATCTGAGGCCATGGGCCTATGATATGGTTTAAAGATGAAAGAAGAAAATATGTATGAGGGGAAACAACTACTACACGACTCAGATTTGCGAAGTCTACAGATTGTTTCTGTTGGTACCAACCACTTGTGTTTTTGTGCATTTCTTTTGTTTCTCTGGTAGTACTAACGCAAAGCGGCACCACATTATAAAGTTCCCTTTGGGAATATCATAAGGTGAAACTTTGGGGACGTAACGTCTAACACTGGAGAAAAACTTTTGCATGTACAGCGACCTAGCTATTGAAGTCGATTGGAAAGAAAACTGGTGACGTGCGCCTTGGGTAAAAACGCTGAAATCGTTTAGAAAAGTTTTTATAGTAAGGGCGTACGTTAAGTTACAGATCAAAGTCAATTTGCACAAATGGATTCTGACCGCACCTCTTCCCTGTGCCATAAATGTTGCATTTTACACCACAAGCAAACAGTAAGACACATTAGAATCCTTTTTGATACTGACAACACTGCCAATGTTTTGTTCGTTTGTTTGTTTGAATGTATCAACTCATGTGGGCCATTAGCGTCAAACGCTGTGAGTTATAAAACATGATTCGAATCTAAAACGTAAAATATGTGCAATATGGCATTAAAATCCTGTTTGAAAATACACAACTATTGCATGTTATAAGTGTAAGTAACTGATTGGTTTGTGCGTACGTACGGGAATATAATCCACAAGCTTTATCGAGTGATTTATATGTTTCAAACAACTGAATGGTATTAAAGGTTGTTTTCATCTCAAGTGTATTGTTTCCAGTACTGTTATTCCAATTATTCAAGATATATTTATTGATAGACGATCTTAAATTTGAGAACATAATCTTAAAATGAGTTTGATCTAATTAAAGAGAAACATTTGCTTGTAGATCCACATTATAATTCCTAGGGATACATATATGATTAGAATCCATCAGAGAACAATTTCATTATTTCCTATTATAATTTTATTAGCGCGTGACATTTTGGTAACATTTTCTGAATCTGCTGATTCTTTGAAATTGTATGGTTTAAACGATACAGAAAATATATTAAATTTATTTTTGTCACAAGTTCTTATAAAGTCTAGACCTAAATCCACTGGTTTCGATTAAGCAGTGAAACAGAAGAACCACCAGGAATACACATTATATTACAAGAGTTGCCTGATATACTCTTTTCGTAATATCCAGATATGGTAAATTGATAAGGTCAGTATTGGCATAGAGAAGCCAGGTGAAATCAAAGTGCAACTAATCTTAACAACACCAAAAATGGCGTCAAGTGTTTCGTGTCAGGTGCACCATTTGGTCTAAAACAGCTGATTTTAGACTTGATGCCATGGTCAAAAGCGAAATTTCATCGTTTCATAACTAAACTTAATTTTGCTTGCAAGCCACGGACGTGCACCAAAATAACTTTTGGTAGACATATTCAAATAGGTGAAAGATTCTTTTGATTGATAATATAAAACAAGTATAGAGTTCGTGTGATTGATCAGCAAGAGAGAAAGAAGCAAACTGAAAGAAACAATATTTACACCGATTCATGTGACATCATCTTATCAGAAATGGATTGGCGCACTCCATGCTTTGACACAAGTAAAAACAAGGAAGCTCCATAAATCACAAAAAACATTATAGTAAGTTTTGGTGCTCTCTGCACGACAAAGAAAAACAGTTTCTAAAATACAGTGGATATGCTTCTATAAATCACAGTTGCGGATTGAATTTCTAGCGTCGCAAAAAAAAAAACAATTGATAAAAAGGTACATCATTATGAAAGTATACAGAGAACCCTAACAAATTTTGGGAGAAAACCAAAACGGTTAGCCCTAGAAAGCGGTCTGTAATCCTGATGGAGCTTTATGATCAAAATGGCGATGCAGAAACGGCGAACAATATGAGTTCAATAAATGAAAGATGGACTTTGTTGAAACGGCGAACAATATGAGTTCAATAAATGATAGATGGACTTTGATCAAAATGAAAGAGAAATATGTTAGATTCACATTTTCAGAGAGACAGCCACTTTCTCATAAAGCGGTTCTTGAAAACAAAATGTTAGATCCTCTGTAGGAAAGCAACACTGAAATCAAAACATCAGCAGGGAAGAAATTGAAAATATAATAATGAACACTAAAACTGAATGTCTACTGGCATTGACAGTATTCTTTATGACGTGTTGAAATTTCCTACACTAACGTAAGTTCTATGTTCTCAATTTCATTTGATATTTGACACTAGTTTGATACCTTTAGGCTTATGCCTCGGTTACATTTGTCTTACGACGAGTATACGATGCCCTACGATGTCCAAATCACCGTTTCCGTGCGGCCTCCGCAGGGAGACCTTGCGATCACCGTACGGATTTACGGGCATCGTGGCCTCTACGATTTTGTTTAACTCTGCACAATGACAAATTTGAAAAAATCGTAAGCCCTTAGCCCGTAGACACATCGCAGTGACATCGTACGACCCCCGTACAGGCACCGCACGGTGATCGTGAGGACAACGCAGGGTTTTAGGTTGTCATCTTGGCCCAATAATGATCGTAGACTCTTGCGATAGTCGTAAGGAGCCCGCAAAGTCGCCACACGATGCCCTTGCAGTGCCCATAAAATCGTACGGACCTCGGACGGTCATCCTGCGGTAACCCCAAGGCGATGGCACGATGATCGTGTGGTCGCCTTGTGACGTGTCAACAATTTCCCAGAGACTTATCATAAGCTGTTTGTTTCATTTCAATATTTGTCTTCAGGCGATGTCTCTAATACCACCACTCAGTGTGACTCAATATGGACACAGTTCAGTTTGCTGATGGAAGCAGTCTAATCATGGGCAGATCTAGAGGGGAGACAGGGGGTCCGAACCCCCACTGGAAAATCACAAAAATATAGTTTTTTAGCAATACTGGTCCAGATCCCGTAGAAAATTTCAAAGCTACACATGTACCAAGCCAGCATTACATGACGGGCCATCATCGGTCCGCCAGTGAAACGCCATTTAAAATGACGTTTTGCTAGTGGGCCAATAATGAACCCCGCTTTTAGTGGTATTTGGATCCTCTCTCCCCCTTATCAACTAAAAAACAAAACAAAAAAACAACAAACAAAATATCAAAAGCTGAGTTGGACCCCGTCTGATATAACTTTCTGGATCCTCGCATGCTAATCAGGGCCCATAGAGTATGCTTCCATGATTAAATTGTCTGAAGTGCAATTCAAAATATGCACCTAACGTGAAATGCATACGCAATCAGTATATAAAATGCTGGTTGGATAAGGGGTTTAATAAATTAGATAAGATTAATAAAAAGTCCAGATATTTTTGTGTGATTTATACCTCTGGGATTTGAATTTAAGTATTACTTCAAGGAATAAAATATATGGGTCTCGTAGTGAGAACATGTGACTAGTTCGAACATTGAAATTTGAATGAATGAATGTTCTACAAAATGTATTTTACTAAAAACGAATGGCAAATGTGCTGACCAGGCTGAGTGGAAGGAAGCTCATTCTGGTCAGTATCTTTGTTGTTCGCATGCAAAGACTTCATTTTTGCTTATGACGAAGATTTTATGTGTTGCTGGCCGTAGAATGCCTTTGGATGATTAAACCGAATAAACCATAATAAGCATTTTAGTCTGAGCTGATACAATTAAAGGATCGTTATATTTTCAATTAAAGCGATACTTTTCGAATTATAAAAGTGTACTATAAAAAAGGGGTTGCAATATTCTGTGATTTAAACTTTATGAAAACTGCAGAACTTAGAAATTGACATTAAAATATACACAAACGTATCACGCTGTTCCATACCTTTGGACCATGTTCAACTAAAACACTAGCCTCTTCATAGCACGATTTGTGATCACATGACTTTGAAATATAGTTCAAATGGAATGCAAAAATGAACATGTATAGCCGTTTAAATCCATGCACATAATTACACGACAATTGCACAGTCAGCGTACCGACTCCTTGCGACTTCCGGAAGGTCATGGTACGGGCATGGTGCGATTTATATAGAGAGGTCGTGAAGATAACACGATGATTGTACGATAACCTTGCGTTTGTCGTACGATATCCGCAAGGTCTCTGTAAAGTTTTGTTCTAGTTTGTCACCAAAAGAAATCGTAAGGTGATCGTAAGCAATGTAACCACATACGTCGTAGCTTATAGCCGCCTACGATGCCGAAAAAATCGTAGAGAAAATCGTAGACAACTAAATCGTATGAGAACCGTAGCAAATGTAACCGAGGCATTAGATATGGCGAAAGGCAATCTATCAGATTCTGAAAGATCTGTCTTTTGATCAACACACGCAAATGAGAGGAATCAGTCTGTTGTCCTCAAAACTGTATAGGTCCGTAATAATACGAGTTCACGAAATACTTGGTGGAAAATGACCTGCACTGTTCCCAAGGCAACCGAAAATGCCATAAATGCATTTTAGAGTGTTTGCCCATTTTATTCAGTTCAGTAGAGCATATAAATTTGAGAGTTTTTGTTAAAGGGCTTAGAGAAACACTAAAGTGTAAATATTTTGAATTTTGGACAGTGTCCAGGAAAGTTCATTTAATGTTATTCTGGCGTTCAACTGAGCAGAACCATTTGAGCAACTTTACTAGAGGGCTTATTTAAGTGAAATTTGATAGATAGATATGGTTTATTTGAAAACTCTAATAGGCAATAAAAGCCCATTCGATATAATATATATACATATACATCGAAGAAAACAGTGTAGTAAACATACAATACAGTCATGCTAAAATAAAACTAATTATCACAGTACACATTGAGAATGTAGCATATTCCTGAGAATAAGGTACCTGTCATGTAGTCGACAACAAATATTTGAATATTTAAAGCAGATGTGCAGTCTTCAAAGACGGTAAGCATATGAGCAGCCTTCAAAGAGGATCGAAAAGTTTAGCCTCTTTATGTTTACAGAAGTACATTTAGAAGAAGGCCTTATTACGAGCATCATTTTCACAGTAAAAAAAGATAGTTTAACAAATGAGTATATACGGTTAATATACATTAATGGACAAGTGTACACAGTTCTGATTAAATAAATTGATGATATTTTAAATAAATTGACGACAGTCTGGCAAAGAACAATTTGCCATTGATACTCACAATTCTTGTCAGAAAACCTTACACTGCAGGCTCTGATCAGTCTACTCCTCAAGAGCATACATATCTACAGCAGCACTGTTAGCTCAATTATATTAAACTATATAAATATAAATTGTAAACATAGTTTTAAAAATGAGAAAATTACTCTGTTAACTTGACCCTGGCGATCTAAATGACGCTGTACAATAGATATCTGGACTATATCAAAAAGGGCTAATAACCTAGGGGTAAAGTGAACTACGCATTTTAACATTAGTTGAGTATGACCTTCAAGTTACATACATCTTTCACAACTTGCTAAATGCAGATAGTCACTGTAAATTTGCCCCACCTCAAACTTAGAACAAATTTACTCCCGGAATAAAGAATGTTCAGATATTATACAAGAGTACATTGTATGATGAATATTATGTTATAATACATAGATAAAACATATTTATATGAGCAAAGACACAACCAGGAGCACATTTGCACATGGCATTTTCGCAGCTGGGTATAAATTGAGCATTAAAGCAAAGCTTAAGTGTTTGTGTTTTCTTTAAGAAATTAACAGGAGGCAATCTTCAGTTACTTCTTACTTTTGATTATTATGTTATATATTTACCCAGGAGTAATATAAAGTCATGTATTAAAATTGATTAAACATAGGCTATACTGTTGCAAATTTTCGATGTTATCCAATCCTATGTAGTGTTACAAAAGCATGTGCATTAGAAATATTAATATACTATTTTGGGCTTTGAATTTTATTATTTGTAACTAATCTAACTTTTAAAAACAATGGTCTTTGAACAGAACTCACTACTATGGTAAGTATTCTTAACCCTACCCTTTGTATATGCAAAACCCCAAAATGAGTACTTTGGCAAACATTGAAAACCCAGATGAAATGCAGCATAATGCTGCATTCCATTAGGGTATGTACTGTATTCTAAGATTAAAACAACCTTCTGGGACAGAAATTCATTATGATTTAGAAACTGTTACATGTGACCCCTTATAGCATAAAATAGACACACATAATACATATTGTATCAATATGTTTGAGGAATACCGTCAGAATATAAAGGAGACATTTTTTGAGTATTTTTGAGGGACTGAGTATTACTGAGCTACTGGGTATGACAATACATATGTAAGTTTATATAGGTCAGCTGATAAGATTTTGGCACTTAATGTGTGAAAGGTATCTAGGCCTCCTCGGGATAAGATTGCATGATTGAAAATAAGTTTTCTAATTTCTCAACAAAAACATGTGCTGTGTGCACACAAAATAACTGTCTCAATGAGACAGCATAAAAGAACTAACCATGTGTAGTGTTATGTGTAACCTGATAGGTAAGAAAATAATTTTAATTTTATTCTCAATAATGTTGATTATTTGAACTTAATGATAACTCTTTGCACATGCATAGGCATATATATATATAATGGTACTAGAGTCCAAATTTTGATCTGCTGCTCCATTTAATTCCATATTTCCTACATGCCAGCACAGAAGACTGCACACATGTCCAGGCTTTTCTAAGCCTTGGCTGTTCTTGGATGTGATACTTCCAAACACTCATGTGCTGGTCCGTAAGATTTTCTCCTGAGTATGTCTTCAAAAACACTGTGCCTCTCATGTATATCTATATGTTATCCAATATACAATGTTGAATATTATGAATACAACGGGAAACAGTCTTCTAGCGATAATATCAATTCTTGAAGGGTCACAGTGCCACCATTTTTCACGCAAAATATCACGCAACTTTTTCTTTTCGTCCTCACAATGGAAATTTTCTGGGATCTGTATAAAAAGAGAGCAAATGAAAATTACAATATCTAAGTGTCTGAATATTTTGATTGTCTGGTCCTATTAGACAAAGTGTTCACTATTACTGAATTTATAAACTCTTCGCATGCTTGATAATGTTTCCTGCTTTTGTTGCCATCTGCTGACTTTTTAAATGAACTTTTTATGTTTCTGTATTATCTTTCAGGAACACTATCAGAATGTCAAACTGTTCGAATCCAAATCAGGTCTGACAGAATGTCCATCTTGAATGGGATTCAAACAGTTTGTAATAGATGTCAGCAGTCTACAAAGCCTATTAAATTAAAAATAATTGAGCAGACTGTTAGATTCTATTTATCAATTTACATTAAAATCTCTCTGAAAGTGCATTTTTTGCAAGAAATTCAAGGAGTTGCCACAGCCACCATTCCATCTCCTTCATCACATAAAAACAATACTGTGTTATGAAGAAGAGGGACTCGTTTCCTAAGAATGAGATGGACCATAAATTCGGCAAAATCGTAATTTTCTCTAAACAATACAAACCTTTAGAAATCAGAAAATGCTATTCAATGGCCTTGGTGTTTACCTTTGACATACCTCAAATAGTGTCCCCTGGCACATAAACTGATTCTAGAATATGTGTTGAAGTTGAAAAAAATGCAATTTTCTTCATTACAAAACAGTTTAAACTGTTAAGCAGAAAATCCTCTTAAAACCAATATCAGTGTCGAAATGTTTAATGAGTGTCTCATCGAATAGCATTGCCCGATTTATAAAATTTGCTCTCAAAATTAGGAAACAGAAAGTTTAATCCAACTGGTATATGCGATTAAAGAGGTGGATTGATGGCCGTGATTGCGTTGTCATGATCTAATGGGCATAATTTAAGATGCTGACACACACTGTTATGAGTTCATATACAGGCTGATATGGTTCACTTGAGCCAGGTAAATAAGCTTATTGGTAGTATTTTAGAGAAACATGCTATAAAACATTATATTATATAACTTATAAATGCATTGATTTTCATTAGCTTAGAACCCCCTTGTATCCAGTTAATATATTGTAATATCTTCTCTCTTGCGCATCCTAGAATGTTACCCGCATATAAGCCAGTAAATATTAAGTTTAGCTGACGTCACAAGAAGCATTACCAGTGTTTTCGTGCACATTTTAAAAAAAGTTGTGTCTTGTGTTAACAATTTTTGTTAGACTTGTCACAAAAGAATCGCTTTGGTCAGTATTGGTATCATATGGTGGATATCACGTCATATACAATACCACATTGGTCAATAATGGTATACTTTTTATATTTTGGAGTTAGAGACATGGAAGATTGTAAACTAGGGGTTGCAGGTTTAATCCTCTAGCCTGACTACATGCTTTCATAGAGATTCATTCTCTTCCTTCCATTGATTCAAGTTGGACCGGTATCTGCGCAAAATGATTGGTGTCCAGTAATAATTGACCATTGTGACAGAGGCCTTCACAGGAAAAGTCTGGACCGTGACAACTTAACCTTACTTGTTAGATAGGTCCCTAAAAATATAAATGAACAAATATACAAAATAACTCTGACTTGATATTTTCTCCAAAGTGGCTGGTTTGAGAGTTAACAAGCAAACAATCCCATAGAAAGCCTTATCTCACAGCTAAAATGGTTTTCTTTGCAAAATATTTTGCTGCTTGTGAACAACAAATGTGCATAGATCATAATCACTTGCAAGCTGGTCACCATCTTTGTTATTTTATTTCTCCAGAAAGTAGTATAGCCTACCTTGCTATTAGCAAAAAACAACAACAAATATTTCAGCTATTCACTGTAGAAAAGCAGGTTGGATTCAGTCTTAATCGTTTGCAAATTGCCTAGGTTTCCTCGTAACAAGCTCCACATAATACTGAAAGCAGATAAACCTTCAAGAAAGATACTTCGGCTACATACCATGGCATCTCTATCTGTCTCTTGTACATCCTTCTTAGCTTTCTCTTCCATTTCTACAGCCATTTTTATTTTCTTCCGCCTCATTAACATTGTGTGCATTAGGGCGAATTCCAGCATTCCAGCAAATACAAGAGATATACACATCACCTCCCAAACATCAATGGCTTTTATCACAGATTCTTCTGGGAGTATGTAAGGTAGGCCTGCAAAATGCATATATAAGATGAAGAGATCAGTCAAAAAAACATCCAAATTTGATCAGAGAGTAACATTTACAAAAGTATTCATATTTGAGTTGGGAGATAACCAGGCAAAGTGGAAGCATTGCAATGGGATTAAAATCACTTTTAAATTCTTGTTCTGTGATCAAAATGTTTTGCCCTGTAAGAAAATAAACCGTTTAATTGAAAGTATCAATATTCAAAAGTACAATTACTCTTTAATGATTCAACAAGGAATAGAAGCTGAAACATGGGACCAAAACTCTGTTCTTAAATGGTCCTACATAAGTTAATAAAATTTCAAATATTTCCAAAGTTTTAAAAGTTTTTAATAGGCAATATGATAGAAGACCCTTTAATGAGAAAAGGGTCCAATTATCATCTCTATATTTACAGCTTAAAAACCCATTTTGATGGTACTGAGTTTTTTCCTTGGAATTGGTCCAAACTTTTATTTTTCCACATTGACTCAATCTCCGTTGACTTGCACACACAAATTGGTGTATCTTCTTTGTCCTAGCCAAGTCTCAATTAAGGTTCATCATTTATAATGGTACACTTATCTGTCAAGCTATGCTATGTCAAAAGCAAAAACCTGGTCTCACACTTGTAAATTGTCATATTAAATATATACCTCTTGGGGACAATTTCATCGAAGGTTGTACTTTGATTTTCATCCTAATTAGGTCGGATGTCTCATTACTTTTCATTGAAATGATGAAATGTATTATATGTTTCATGGTGTTAAAATTAATAAAGCCTCTCTTGACCAAGCAAAGGGCTCACACAACCTGTTAACCACGAGGGAGAGAAATTAAAAGTTTAGTATACAACTGTTAACCACGGAGAAATTAAAATTTTACTATACACTGTCATTTCTTATGAATGTTAAAAGCAGAAGCAGTTATTTGTCAAACTTCTGATTTGCAAAGGCATACACAAAAATAAAAGATTGTCATCTTTATAAACATTGACGTATTATTTAGCTAAAATGCCAAAATGCACTGTTTTGAAACAAATAGCAAATGCAAATCTCAGTATTCACTCTTAAAGTCATGTCAGAGAATATCATGGTAGATAGGAAGGCAAAGATCAGGACTCGATACAATCAAGCACCACACCTGACCTGAGACACCAAATGGGAGAGTGAAAACACAAGAAAACACAAGACACAAGAGAGCCAAGAGGTCAGCCCTTTCCCAGCAAGTGATCATAAGGCTTCAAGGAACAGACAAGACAGCATAACAAAGACAAACATGGAACATAAATAACAAAAAGATCCACAAAGAAGCACCGCCTAGGAATGGTTAGCAAAAGAGCACTGGAGGAGTAAAACAGGTTAAAACTTTAACGATAATAGCCGCTTCCTTAGTCCTGATGTGGATCAAGACACATGTCATATTCAAAATTAACTTTCGAAAGACTTTGCACATGAAAGTCATAGTTCTGTCTTTTTGGAATGCAGTACTGAGCAATCTTTCGAAAGAACAATCTGCAGATGGACTTGGTAGTGAAGGGCTATTCAGATTGGCAACAGGGAAACAAAAATAAAAAAGAGCAGGCTATCAATGTGGGCAAACCAAATATATTTTAGGAAGACAATTCAAGCTATCAAAAGAGCGCAAGTGCAAGATTTTGATTAGATTCCGTAATTGGTTTAAGGCACATGCAATAATAGTCTTGTGTGGTGTGTTAGAGGACGCCATTCACTACTTCTTTCATTGTAGAAGATACACAACTGAAACACAGGTTTTCAACGATACAGTGAGAGTGTTACAACCTCTAAGCATTAATTTAATACTTTTTAGCAATGAAAACTGCAATTTCGAAACCAATACAGTCTTGTTCAGAGCAGTCCAAAGGTACATACAAGTTACTAAACGTTTCAACAATATTTAGTGACTCCTTGTTTGAAAATATCACATTATGTGAATACCAACTAAACTATATGTTTTATTGTTGAGCCCATGGGGTAGCCATAATAGCAGTCTTGTACTTTTCTTTATAGTCATTATTATATTTCTTACTTTAATATATACTCATCTACTTACTATTGTATCATCCTTTTTCATTTGTCCTTAGTATACTTAATATACATAATTATGTTTGTTATTTACTTCTGTAAACTTATATTATTCTTTCTGTCCACTATTTATTTTTTCCAATATACGAGGGGTGATCGATAAATTTGAGAATTTCTTAAATATAAGACGCTGAATTGGGCGTAGGTTAATGAAACTTTGGCAACATGCTGAAATATCAATTAGGAACATTTTGACGACGTGAGGTCCTCATGACGTCAGAACTTATACTGTGACATCACATTTATGACGTCACGGTAAACGCACATCATCTAGAAATGGCGGACAACGTGGTTTGCCAACAGTGTACTGTTATTAAATTCTATGTAAAATTAGGAAAGAATTTGCCCGAAATTAAAGAAGACCTGCAGAAAGTTTACGGGGACTCTCGTTTCACAAATAGTTGTATTCACAAGTGGTTTCATCGATTCAGTGACGGTAGAAAGTCTGTGAAAGATGACCCCCGCTCTGGCCGAAAAGTAACAGTAAGTACGAGCAAAAGACTTGCTGCAGTAGAAGAATATGTTATGAAAGATAGGCGAATTACTGTTCTGCAGGCAGGTGAGAACTTTGAAATTGGTTATGGGACTGCTCAAGATATTCTGACAAATGTACTTGGAGTGCCAAGGGTTTGTGCACGTTGGGTGCCTAGACTGCTTGTTCCAGAACAGAAGATGGTTAGGGTACAAATATGCGCAGAACTTCAACAGAGGTTGTCAGATGAAGGTGATTCATTTCTTAATAAAGTGATAACGTGATGAAACATGGTTTCATTTTTTGAGCCCTAAAGTAAGCAACAAAGCTCAATGTGGAAGCATACTATGTCCCCTTCATCTGTAAAAGCACGGTTTTCGAAGTCGGTTGGCAAAATAATGTCAATAATATTTTGTGATACGAAGGGAATTGTACTCAATCATATGGTACCTGACAAAACTATTGTAAATGGTGACTACTATTTGGGTGTACTTCGAGAACAACTCCAAATAGCTATCCTAGATAAGCGCCCGGAATTGTACAGGTCAGGATTCATTCTACACCAAGATAACGCGCCAGTACATGTCAGTCGTGTTGTTAAGCAAACTATGAGCGATTTAAATATAGAACCACTTCAACACCCACCGTACAGTCCAGATTTGGCTATTTGTGACTTCTTTCTGTTTCCAACCGTAAAAGATCACCTTCGTGGAAGGAAATTCGAGTCCAGAGGGGAACTAGGTACTGCAATAACGGAGGCGCTTCGAACGGTGACACGTGACGGCCTGCAGCACGTGGGTGGAAAGATAGGACAAGTGCATTAAAGCGAAGGGGTCTTACTTTGAAAAGGAATGAACCTTATTTGTAAGTACCTCTAACAGTATTTACATAATTTAGAAAATTCTCGAATTTATCGTTCACCCCTCGTATGTTCCTGCTTTGCTTTGTTAATAAGGTGTGTATAATACATATGCATTTGTATATACCTAGCCATGTTTATCAGCTATTATGCATGTTTATAATGTAGGGGAAGGGTCGTAACTAATGTTGTGAGACCTTGTGACCCAACCCCACTGCTGTATATATTTGGCAATAAATATGTTTAAACTAATAGTGAAAATAAAATAAAGTCACTGCCACAGCCATATATGTAGACATACAGGAAAAGAAATCCTAGGTGCACAACTAGACCACGAAGTTAATACCAAAGTCAAGTTTCACAAAAACTGTGCCATGGCCTCTAAGGAAAGTGATAACTGGACTGTTACAGTGCAAAGCAAAATACCACCAGACTTTTAGTATGGCTCCAAGACTTCTGTATCTGAAGATGCATTGGAACCAAAATTAGAAGTGCACATGGTAAGTTTTCTCAAAATAATCTGGAAAAAACGGATCCTTCGGAAACAGAGAGAACCTACACTATGTGAAAACAGCAGACTCAGTTTTATTGAGTCTATTCATAAGAACTAATGGAAAGTGCAACAAGTCTCTCGCACTGGCTTAAAGGAGTATTCTGCTTTCCGCCAGAACCCAATATTCCAGAATATGAAAAAATACCACTAGGAGCACAATTTATGCTGGGTTCAAGAAAAATCCCAAACATCAGGCTCAGACAGGTGTGAAAACGAATTAAATCAAAGATGCCTACTCGTTTCCAATATGTTGACGAGCCAGAATCATAATGACAGTTGCACAACTAGCCCAGTAGGTAGTTGTTACATCAAAGACAAGTTTTGTAGGAAACAGCAATTGGTAGAAATAACCAAAAAGATTTACGCAAAGTGCTTTACACATTTTGATCACAGGAAATTTAAATGCAACAGTTGAAGTCATCTAATAAACAAGAATTTGATAAGATACTCATATCACTGTGGTATTAGCATATCCTTATAATGGCAGTTTTGTTTTCTCTCTTGAGAAAGCATGGATGATATACGGGATCTTACATAACAAACTGGGAAACATGATAAAATACTAGGCTGCAAAGAGTTAAATAAATTCAATAATATATGAGCAATATTGTTAATAGATTTAAAATTTATGTAACGTAGATATGGACATCATTACATGTTATTAAATATATAAACCATTTTAGCCGTGGCATGGGATATCAAACAATGTGATATGTGCAACCAGTATGATCAGAGCCTTTGCTACTCGCTTGAGTATTCTATGAGTGTTAAGCTACTTACTGAACATGATTTGGAGTTTCTAAGCTTAATAGGAGGTTGCACAGACTCGTCTAAGTCTACACTTGTCAAAATGCCACATTGTTGGAAATCACATGCGGTGGCTCATTTGTGGCTTATCATTTTAAATCCAAGGCGTTATATCACTCTAAAGCGCAGTCATGTAAAAAGTAGATTGGAGTATATTGAATTTTAGTGAAAGCGATAGAATCAAAACATCATTCTAAAAATATTCAATGTATCTGTGCTATAACTGCGAAATGCAAAAGAAATTGAAGCAAGCTACAACAAGGAGAGGGCCCTGTGCCACTCATCAAAATTGTAGAAAATTTTGCATTCACAAGGCAATAACTAGCAAATGAGATCAAACCAGGCGTCATGAACAACTCGTCATGCAAAGCTGAAACTACGTCTTTTGCTTTTCTTAAAAAAATATGAGAGACAGAAATGCAAAAATGCAAGATATGATCACAATCATAAATGCTTCAACACATATTAGTCAAAATCAAAGACCCAGTTTCAAAACAGTAAGTAAGTGCATGTTTGTACAAGTGAGTATGACCAGAAATTGGAGGGGCATTTTGAAAGTATATACATGTAGCATGGTCTTTTATCTCAGTAACCAATTAACAAACCTGTTCATGTTTAGTATCATTTCAAACCGCTATCTTTCCTCTATGTTATGACTTAAATTTCATGAGGATGCTTTAATGCAGGCACGAAAAATATAATTGTAAATACATGTACTGATGTATACTGGAAAAAGCAAAGTTTCAATGGAAAAGTTAACTTTTTACCTTTGGAAAAGTTTGCAGAACTTTAACAATATTTCCATTACCTGGTTAAGTCATTAAACAAGTTATGGCCACGTTTTGCTGTTTCTAATAACTGAATACCAAGGTATCAATACCAAAACTGGTTAGAAAACATTTTACCAATTGTAGTTTAATCATGTCCTACGTTGATATTTTCGCCAAGCACACCTTGAGCGCTTTGTATTGGAACCAAAAGAAATGTTGTAAACCAGAACAAAGGGAAGATAATTCTTAAGAAGTAGAATGAGTTTAGCTATGAGTTGACGTTCAGGTTAATTTCACTTGAAAACATTGGTAATAAAGAGTAAGAATACCATGAGAGCAGAAATTAATAAATTTTGTGTAGATTAACGTGACAAAATAAGAATTTTTTTGCCTTCAACAAAATATATGGAGTTGAGCAATCCCCCCCCCAATTCTTGAAGAGCAGGGGTAGTGTTATAAGGAGCAATTTTCTTTGAAACATGACTAAACAAGTGAACCTTTTTTTTGCATGACAAAATGCTTTTTATACATTAATTGCTACAAAAAAGCAAAGCATACACTCCATATGTATATTTTGTGCTTCTGTATGGACACAATTTATAGTAAAAGTATAAAGAAAATTTGCACAAAAATTCCAATTTTTGACAGTTTACCATTTATCTATTAGTAAACATTTTCTGAATGTAAATGTGTAAGTCATGCAAGCAGCGATAGCATAATATATTTTAATGAAAAATAAGTTGGCACCAAATAGTTAATTTGTCAAGTCACGATTGTAAATAGTGTTCCCAATGTCATTCGATTTTTCAAACATTTTGCTTAAAATTTCCGCCAACGTATAAAACCCTACTCATTTCGATCATGCACTGCACGTGCATGCCTAGTCATTTTCGACAAAAATAAAACAATCAAGAAACCATTGAATTCTAGTTTCCAAAAATACATTATTTGATAGCATTTTATCAATGCACTGCGGAGTTGTTTGATGAAATTAGATAATATTGTACCATTTGGTAGCCACCACCTGGTTGATTCATTATACAAGTTATGGTCATGTTTTGTTGTTTCTAATCACTAAATACCAGGATAGCAATACCAAAACTGGTTAGAAAAAAAGCAAAGTGTTTATTTTTACCACTTAAAATTGCATGTCACAATGCACATATTTTGAAAATATATAATCAATTGTAGTTTGAACATGCCCTACGTTGGTATTTCCGCCAAGCATACTTTGTGCACTTATTATTTGAACCAAAAGAAATTTGGCAAACCAGAACAAAGGGAAGATAATTCTTAAAATCTACCCATGAGGTAGAATGAGTTTAGCTATGAGTTGACGTTCTGGTTCATCGCAGTTGAAAACATTGGTTATAAAGAGTAAGAATATCTTGAGAGCAGAAATCAATCAATTTTGTGTAGATCAATGCGACACAATGTGAATTTTAATGCCTTCGACAAAATATATGGGGTTGAGCTATGCCACCCACTTCTTGAAAAGTAGGGGTAGTGTTATTAGGAGCAATTTTCTTGAATACAGGACAAAACAAGTGAACATTTTTTTGCATGACAAAATGCTTTTTATACATAAATCGCTACAAAAAAAGCAAAACACATACTCCATAGGCATATTTTGTGCTCCTGTATGGACACAATTTGTAGGAAAAGTATAAAGAAAATTTACACAAAAATTCCAATTTTTGACAGTTTACCATTTCTCTATTAGTAAACATTTTCTGAATGTAAAGGTGTAAGTCATGCAAGCAGCGATAGCATATATATTTTAATGAAAAAAAAGTTGGCACCAAATTGTTAATTTGTCAAATCATGATTGTAAATAATGTTCCCAACTTCCCTTTGTTTTTCTAACCTTTTTCTTAAAATTTCTGCCAGTGTATAAAACCCTACTCATTTCGAGCATGCACTGCACATGCATGACAAGTCCTTTTTGACAAAAATGAAAACATCAAGAAACCATTGAATTCTAGTTTCCAGAAATGTATTATTTGATAGCATTTTTTCAATGCATTGCGGAGTTATGATGCCATGGTATGAACTTTACAAGTGTCCCTCATACCACAATCACACACTGCAAATAAACTCACAGCACTGTGGGGGAATAGCTACAGAACACTAAGAAACAAATCATCAGAAAGACAATTAAAGTAAAACAAACATCTCTCTCCTTCCCATCAAGATGATTGTTAAACTAGATACTACATAAAAAACAAGGTACTAACAAAACTAAGTACTACCTAACAAAATAGGGCTAAACACAAAACCCCCGCAAACAATGTGAGCAACAATAAACAATGAAACAACAACAACCGACCCGCCACCTTAGAACGGACAGCAGCCATAGCCACTTGGGGCTAAAATGCATTTTACTACTCCTGTTTTATTCTTTCACCACTGTCAGTTAAGGGTACATTAAACATTCAAAAATGATACGAGCTGAAGCTATGTAGCCTTTTTTTTATGTCATCCTGTTTTATGAGCCATATGAATTAAATATGTTTCTCAAAAAGAAATATCTCGAAAAATGTTAAATGTTGAAGCATAACCATTATGTATGTTGTCAATATTCTGAACATGATTAACCCTTTAAGCGCCAATCACGACTGCAGCAGACGACAAATTTTGCAACATCTTTAGTATTTTTTAAAAAAACAACAAGGTATGATATTTCATGAGAATCGTCTGCCAGCAGACGATTCTCATGAAATATCATGCCTTATTTGTTATTTTTGAAAAATCATCAAAATTTCAAATTGTCGTCTGCTGCAAATTATAGGTGACATATACAACCAAGTAGTGCAGTACCTTTACATAAACTTTCTTACAACATAGCGTTGGTTATAAAATGATCATGGCGCAGCACCAAAATTTAAATACCATGGAATTTTACAAAGAAATTATAGGAAAATGACCAAATATTTTCATATAATTCCTAAGTAAAATTGTTTCTATTACATGAGGTGCATACAATATTCAGATGGACACCAAACATACCATTATAAAGGCACTGCAATGTATTACAATTCCCAGGAGACTGAAAATGATACTGGTTAGAGATATGAGTATGTTAACCCTCAAAGCGCCGATCACGACTGCAGCAGACGACAAATTTTGCGACATCTTTCCCAATTTTCGACAAAAGTAAGGTATGATATTACATGAGAATCGTCTGCCAGCAGACGATTCTCATGCAATATCATACCTTATTTGTATTTTTGAAAAAGCGGCAAAAGTTGCAATCGTCGTCTGCTGCAAATTATAGGTGGCGCTTTAAGGGTTAATTAAAGTTATAACAACAAAGGCTTTCACAGGGACCAAACAGAGATTTTTTACTTACATACTTGATACTGTGATAATCGTCTTTCCCTGACCTTTTATATACAACAAAATTTATTTCTGGAAAAATGATTTTCATTGACCTTTTCTGGCTTTTCTCAGCAGCCTCATCAGTATCAAATTCATTGAACATCACATATTATTTACTATTATTTAAATGAGCCGTGACATGTGATTTCCAACAATGTGGCATTTTGACATATGTAGTCTCAGATGAGCCTGTGCAGAGTTCTGTTAAACTTAGAAACTCCAAATGCTAATCGGCCAGTAGCTTAACAGTCATAGAATATTCAAGCAACAAGCAAAGGCTCTGATCAGACTGGGCATATGCGCAGGCTGGTCTGAGCCTTTGCTGGTTGCACATACCACATTGTTGGAAATCTGATGTCATGGCTCAAATGTAATTGTACCAATAATTACGTGGGAAATCAAATGCATGAGGGAAAAATACAGCTATCTCGCACCAATTAAAATATAAACATAGAAAATATCAGATTAAATCTGGATCTGATGAATGACTCAAATAAAATATGAGCCGCGACAATGTTGCATTTTGACAAGTTAGTGTAGACTCAGATGAGCCTGTGCAGAATCCTGTTAAACTTAGAAACTCCAAATGCTGATCGGCCAGTAGCTTAACAGTCATAGAATATTCAAGCTACAAGCAAAGGCTCTGATCAGACTGCGTGTTTGCGCAGGCTGGTCTGAGCCTTTGCTGGTCGCACATACCACATTGTTGGAAATCTCATGTCGCGGCTAATATTAGATAGACTAATAACATTACAAATGCAAAAGCTACACCCTTTGGACTTTTCATTGGTTTTAGTATGTGGGGCAGGTGGTGTAAAATAGTTTTATCAGAAAAAAGTGTGTTACAGAAGGGCAAAACGTTTTTATGTGACAATTACATTGTATGCCTATGTGCCCCTTGGATATACTTTAGGGCCAGGTTTCCAGATAATAGTGGGTATTGTAAAATTACTTTCTTTATTCTCATCCAAAACATATGTTGTGGGTACTCAAAGGAATAGTCTCAATGAGAGGGTTCTTTTGAGCACTTAAACACATGTTTAAATTGATAGATAAGAAAATAATTACAATTTTATGCTAATAAAATTTCCTTATCTGGATCGATGCAATTTATGGTTTGTGCAATGGTTATAAAAACATCACCCTTCAGAATTAGACTCATGAACAGACCCAATAAAAGCGAGACTGCTTGCCTAAGCCATCTGCTGCATATATTTGCTGACATTATCAAACTTATGTAAAAGTAGGTGCAAACGCAATGTCTGTCTAAAAGTTACTAAAATATTGAAATGTTGACACTAAATGGCAGATGACAAAAGCAAACAACATTTGTTGTGATTGGCTCTTTATGGGTTGATTTACTTACCAGTCGCATGAGTCATGATAGTGACCACACACAAACTGCCAAGAGACACACGGGCTTGAATCACTTCTCTGTCTATCCAGAAGTTCAACCATGACAGTATCACAGTGAGAGTACTAGGAAAATAAACTTGCAGCACATAGATGTTGTGGCTCTTCTTAACTTTTAACTTGGCTTCAATACAGGACAAAACCTCTAACAAAAACAAGACAGACAAAATAACAAGTTTCATTCAACTCAGTTTGAAATTCTCAGAATTTAAATACTATTGGCTGACTATTTTCCCCCGACCAATTACAGGTAAATTCTTTCTACCCTTTTATAAGTTTACTGCTTTACTGTTTTCGATAAAAAAAAATGACTTCAGAGAAGAGGAAAATTGAACTATCGAAATAATTTTATTAGGGAAACTAAAAACTTACCCTGCTTATAAAGATTTAATCGTTCCAACAAACTTCAACTCCCTATTTTTACTGGTCATTACGACTCATTAGTGGTCTTAGACTCTTTAAAGATGAAACTATTTTCATGTATATTGGTAGAAGATAGCCAAGCAACCGTTTCTGCCATTTTTTCAATTCTTACCCAGACCTCAAAGTAAACACTTTTTATGGCGTAAACTGCTGACATTCAAGAGGGTCTGCACTATTTCCTATTTCCCAAAATTTGTTATCTCCTACTGTGGCGCTCTTGAGGCATTGTATAGCCTACAAACTCTAGATGGGGTTCTAAAGTTACTCCTCCTGTGGGAGTCGAGAGGGCAAAACCCTGGTGGAAAATGGTTTTAGAGCATGCCACAGTGCTAAAATGAGCTCTAAAGTCTAAAGACACTCAATTATTACTATTAGTTGCATTTTTCTTCCGAGTTGTGTACAGGTAGGTACGCCCCTGTCCTACCACAATGTGTTGAATTGTGTTTGTAAAGTGACAGATTAATGTTCTATACTTTATTTTACATTTCTTGGTCAGGCATGATGTTTTTGTTTCAGAATTGAGAAAATTCTCGGACAGGTACCCCGCCCACTAGGCTTTTATTACAGTGAAAATAATGTCAGATATATTTAGGAGCATCATAATCAGGATATTTTAAGTAAATAAAAGCAATGTCTTAATACCAGAAAGCAGCAACCTAAATATATGATAGTTGTAAGTTATTTAATTTTGGCAGATTGATTAATTGCTAATATGTAATTTCTATTTATAGAAATAACAAGATGAACTTTAAAAAGCATTCTGCAGAGAGTACATAAGCATATGGAAATATCATTTGAGTTTAAAAATAAAAGTTAAGCTCTATGAAGACTAAAAATGTATGAAAAAATTGGGTTTGTGAAATAAAAGTAATCACTTAAATATATGTATCAAATATTGGATGCTACTGGGATTAAGGGTTGTTAGCTCATTTTATTCTGAAGTTGAATGCCATCACTCCAAATTAGGACAGATATTATGAGAAAGAAGCAGCATAATGATAATACTTGCATTCCAACATCCTTTGGCTGTTTGTTAGCTTTTATTGTAAGGTAAGGATAGTACAAGTCATTTATTACTAGGTAAGAACATTTCACTAGAACTCATGTAAATCTATCATGTATCAAATGATATAACAAATATTGATCATTTTGTATAGATATAAATATTGTATCGAAAGATTTGACTGATATGCAGTCCTACTGTTACTACTACTAGATAAAAATAATCTTCCTGGACAGAAATACATCGTAATACGGAAACATTTAACTGCGACCACTTATCATGTATCAAATGATACAACAAATATTGATCATTTTGTATAGATATAAATATTGTATCGAAAGATTTGACTGATATGCAGTCCTACTGTTACTACTACTAGATAAAAATAATCTTCCGCAACAGAAATACATCGTAATACAGAAACATTTAACTGCGACCACTTAAAACACTAAATAGACTTTCCCATTCTTATTGTATCAATATGTAAAGGAAAATCAAACAGAATGAAAATGGTAAATTACCTCCGTCATAACTGGTCTTTGTACAGTCAGCAAAAGTTGTTTTTTCGAACTCTGTACTTGGTTCACTAACAATAAAGTCATCTTCAAACATTACAGGTTGATCTCTGCCTAGCCATTTTAGTTTCATTTTATCAACACTGTGGTCAACTAGAAATAGTATTTAAATGAAAAATGATTACCTTAACTATATTACTACCTCATGGTCATAGAAATGGGGCCGGTTGATAAATAGTATTATTATTCTGATATACCCAATGATTTACAAAAAGTGTATCAAAATCTCAGTAATTGTGATATGTGTGCACAAAACCCACTCGAGCTAATAGAATTGAAGTATGAAAGAATTACAGTAAAACCTCGAAAATAAATTTTTCAAATTCTTGCTAATTCGAAATTTAATTGGGACACACTGGATTCAGAGAAAAGGACATATGCATGATATATCTGAATAACTGTCTAAAGTAACAGGTTTTAGGTGCATTTAAGGTATGTCTCATAGGAAAGGTTTCTTTTATGCACCCAATACATAGACATTATTACTTTAGTAACTTATTGTAGCATAGTAAGGGTCTGGCTGCTTAAAACATGAAAGCATGCTAAAGGTTTAAACTGTATGAAAGAAAGATACCTACATAGTATTACGCACATTCAAATATTGGGAAACTATCAAAGTGGCATTGATTTGAATCATTGGTCTAGTCATAGAGTTAGTAATGGCTGTTATCTTGCTGTTTCACAAGAACCAAGCAGTCAATAACTATTACTTATCATAATGTTGATAGAAGGGCGTGCTGATCTTTGAATTGTTGAAACAAACTGACATAAAAGGGTGATTTGTTATGGGTTTAACCAAGATTCGTCAGTCAGGAGGGGGTACTCATTCGATGTATCATCGCATGACTGATAGAAACATGATCAACGCAGAATGGTTACTAATATATAAAGGCCACTCTGCTAAGCAGCTATCAGTTCTCAATCAGTTTTACATTCCATCTTCAATCAGTCTGAGTCTTCAGTCTGCTAAGAGCCGCACTAAGTCAGTTTGCGCTCGGCTATTCGGAAATGAGAATTTAGTTTTAGACTTTGGGGCCTGTTGTTTCTGGCTTGGCACTAAGAGCCTGACGTTTTGAAGTAAATCTAAAAAGTGCAGTGATTCTTGTGGGCTCCGTGTGAGAGCTGGCCTGGACTGGTCTGAAATGGGAGAGACTGTGTTACTTGGGGAGACTGGGTGTTGAATAAATGTTATTGAACTAGTACCACGTGTTGAGTGATGTGACCCTAGCGACCCTGACTAGGCTATGCAACATTATCTGATGGTCGGATCACGTCGAGTGGCTGTGCCAGATACATCAGATCACACGAGACGAAGTCGAGTGTGATCCGGTCGTTCCTGGTGCAGCCAAGAGAAGTGATCCTACCCATCAAATCAAGTAACTAGAGCAATGATATTTTTCTTATATACCTCCATAAAAACAACAACAAATACTTCCATTTCAAAAATATAAAATTGATACCATGTGACGTAACGTTGCAACACGGTAGCAAATAGTGTCACGCCAATTTTTGATGACGTCACATTGTGTAAACATGTTCAGCAGAGGAAGAAAATGCATTTATCTTGTTTAATTCATTTTCTTTAATGTGGAAAAATTACAAAAAGCTATTCGCCTAAAAGTCAGATTTAGTGGAATGTAATTTTAGTGATTATGGTATTGTTACCGCTCAGATTGCGGTTCGCCGTCAGGTGCTGGGTTTTATGCTTGTGAGGTGAGTAAAACATGGAGGAAGGTGATACGGAAAAATATCACACTAGTAGCGTAATACAAGATTCTGTATTTTTGAGTCAGATAGAGGGTTGTATCGGGCGTATTTCTTTGCAGGTACATAATAAATATGTTTATTCAGAAATTGATGATGATAATCTCTTTTTGGGGATTATATAAATTTATATCTACTTCTCTATAATTTGAACTGCTGATAATTAGACATAAAAATCTAGCCCAAAGGACTTTGAATTCACGAGATTCTACTGTATCTCTGATTATTACACAGGTAACGTAAGTGTACCACTCACACATTCACTGATCTTAGTACAGGCGGCCCATTGTTTTATTTCCTATCCATTACACGTTATATACAAGTTAAGAGGATATGCTAAAATGTCATTGAAATTAGGGCAAATATAAGAGATTGAAAAACTCTTGGCATAAATTATGTTGCATTCATCGTAAGGTGTACAAAGTTTATAAGCAAGCATGAGTAAATAAACTTTTGAAGGAACACCTATAACTTAGAAAAATAAATGCAAGATGGATAGCACACTTAATTCTTAACAAAAGGAGTTTAAAGAGACTAAGTCTGCAACTATGAACATTTTTCGAAAAAATCTTTTTTCTTTTTAAATCATTTGTAAAAGTAGAATTAAGTTATGTTTTCACAATAAAGCTGTTCACCATAGCTGAAAACTGCATGGGAAAGTGAATTATCTTATACACACACAGGTGTTTTTCTCTTGTTGGTAATTATTTGCGTCCCTCCAATAATTAAAGACAGTTAATATTTAGCATAAATGCTGTTGTTTTGATTCTGACAATTTGCTAAGATTTACGAAACTGGTCATATATATACCTGAACTTAAGTTTTTTACTGTGTTCTTGAAAAATAGAAACATTATTTCTAAAATTAAAATATCAAAAGTTACAGACTATGCAGCTTTAAGTAGTAGTGGCTCTGCATGAGCATAGCAAGCAGTGTAAAATACACCCATGCATTCTAAAATAATACTAGCTAGAGTTTGATTGTGTTATAATACATTTAAAACTTTTTAATCTGTCCATGTGACAAACTTGTATATTTTGCTTATATGGTATTCTAATAATATTTCTTTTAAATTTGACAATGTCATTTATTTCAAAAAAATGATCTCCAAGCCTTATTCCTACCTTTCAAGGCCCAATGATTGACATTAATGTCAACATAATGTTCATAGTTTATGCTATATAATCTATTTCTAATAAACAAATAGACTTTTCGTAAATTAGTACACCCCCCCAAAGATCCGTCCAGTTCTCTTAAAACACATGAATTTAAATAATACTAAATAATTTATGAATAGCTGTGAGATAATAAGAATTTTGTGCACAGAATTCTAGAACTCAAATGGATATGATTTAACGGGCTGTGAGTGCAGTTGATAAGTGACTGCAGATCAAAGGGTAGTAAGTACGGTCTCGGCCAGGTCCCATACTTTAGCTGATATTGACCATGAAATAATTTCTACAGACATTCTCCTCGCTTCTGGTGTTTGAAGAAGTGACAATTTTTATTTTGAAATAGTTAATTTTCCATTTCCTGATGGAGATGTTCCGCGCTCCCTTCCCTATGGTGTATACATTTCGCAACTTATTCGTTTTGCTAAATTATGTAGTAATGTTGATGTCTTCAACAACAGAAACACATTTTTGACATCAAAGTTATTAGAACAAGATAACCGATATGGTAAACTTGGTAAAGTGTTTTCTAGATTTTATAAAAGACACTCTGAGCTGATTGTTAAATACAATTTGTTTAAAGACTCTTCTGCAACAAGGCATATCAGAACCTGTATTTTATGGTGATTTTGTTTGTGAATTTAAAAGAATTGTTTGGAAAGTCTAGTTTTAGCGGTCAATTTAAAAGGATAATTAAACATTATAAAAGAGTGGGATACAACATGGATATCATTAGACAGTCTGCATGCCTGGTTGTAGACCCAATCACAGTTTATAGCTGTGGTTTCCTCTTTGATAGTACGATGTTTGGTAAGGCCTCTAACTTAATGACGGCCATGACGTAAAGCTTTAACCAAATGGTTGGTGCCTGATGCTTGTCTTTGGCTGAGCCAATCATAGCTCAACTTGAGGTTTCCTTAAGCTCTGGCTATCTGTGAGTCATAAGCCCTTTCTTTGTTTCATCATAGTGTGTTAATTTGATTTGAGTGTTTCTCTGTGATGATGTATTTGATTTGGTTAGGAAGCCTCCATTCGTGCTAAACATTTTTTGTGTTTTAACAACAACAGAATCTAAGGCAAAGATTTGGTGCCAGTAAAATGCATTTAAGCCCCTGGTAGCTAAGGCTGCTGTCCGTTCTAAGGCAGTGGTTCTGTTGTTGTTGATCTATTGTTTTATGTACCTGCATTTTTGCAGGGGTTCGGTGTTTTTTGGTATGCATTACTTTGTGTCATTTCTAGTTTTTCAATCATCTTGGCGAGAAAGAGAGAGCTGGTTGCTTTGCTTTTATTGTCTTTAGGACGTCTTGTTATGGCAAATGTCCTGTGGTTCTATCTCTCGGTGCCATGGGTTGGTCTGCAGTGTGTGATTGTGATACTTCCTGATCATACTGACTTACTTCTTGTTGTCAGGTACAAGCAAAAGTATGCGCACAAAGTACTGGTTAACTGCTTAGTCAGCTAAGTGCCCAGGAAAAATGAGTTGTTAGGTGAATTGACCACCCCGATATTTCCATAACTGTTGACTGGGATGTACAACATCAAACCAAACAAACAAACATGAATATGATATACATGTATTTTGTTTTATGTTTGTAATTATGATAACTCCTTTTGTAGCTACATAACATGATGCAATAAATTACATTGGGTTAAATCAGTTAATTGATTTTTTAATATTTTCAAACAAACTCTTTTGTTGTTACTGAAAATTATGTAAATTATGGCTGCAACCCAGGGATTCAATTTTTTTTTCGTTTTCGTTTGTGCAGATGCTTTACACCAAAATAAGTCAATAATTTTTCAGTTATGCTTAGCAACCTGTTGATTCCAAGCCTAACACTGACCAACTGAGCCACTGACGACGTCCTATAGGGGTATTGTTCAATTTGAAATAAAACACCTTTAGTTTTGGTTATCAAAACTGTCCCTTATAAATACCAAGAACTTACAACTCTTTAATTTGACAGGACAAACATGTGTATCCATTGGGAACTTCAACCTATCCACACTGCATGGAAATACACCACTGAGTCTGAAACAGAAAGATAAACATGGGTGAAAATTTTAAACTTCAAAAGTCCTGAACTTTAAAAATCCCAATCAAAAACTTGCAGTATGCCTTTAAAGTATGAAAATTTTCATATAAATAACCAAACGTCCTTAGATAATCAACATATAAACCAAAAAAGCTATTACAAATACCCTAATTGTAGATTTTGAGGCTGACTTTCTTTGGAAAGTCAGCATCAAAATCTTGAATTCAGGATTAATCCTTAAAACATTCACATATGCATAAAGCATAAAGCTAATTCTTTTCCCACTCTATATTTCACATTTCGAAAACGTAGCCTTGGCAAGAAACAAATAAATGTGGTAGACTTTGAGTGATAGGTTATAAATGAACTGTAAAAATAAAACTGTAAAAGCACAAAACATCCACATTATAGTATAGACAGATTATACATGAAGGGAGGCCATTGGCAGTGGTTTCCTTTATTGTTATAGTATCAATGGATTGCTGTCTATGAGATGTCATTTAAGTGCTTGAATTTATCCATATTGCTTTATCTTAACAAGAAAAGACTTTCTACTGAATACCTAAGGACCTCGGATAGTCTTAATGAAGGATCGCCCATAAAAATAAACAGAAAAAAGTTTCAAAGAAAATGATATTTTTCCATGAAAAAGATAGTAGGTTCAACTCTCTAATTATCCGCAATTTTTTTTTTCTCATTAGACAAGTACCATATAAAAAATATGGGTTGAAAACTCTGTTTTTGCTTTTCACTATATAGGAAATAGAAAGAGGTTTACTGAAGTGCTTTCTCCCCTGTGACACCAAACTAACCCTTTTGTATACAGTTGTAGTGAGAGCGCAGTGGCTCAGTGGTAGAGTGCTTGACTTGAGACAAAATACAGTTGTAGTTTTGAATTTCACACATCATCTAAATATGGCATGAACAGGCTTTAGTTATGATTGCTTACCAAGTAATTAATTGTCTTATTTCTCAACCAAAACATATGTTGTGGGTAGTCAAAAGAACCATCGTAATGAGACGGTTCTTTTGAGCACCAAATTATAGGTTAAATCTGATGAGAAATAAAATATTTACAATTTTAGTCTCAAAAATTTCGTTTATCTAGACTGTGATGTATATAGATCTATATAGTATGCAGTTATGATACGCCTCGAAGAACAGGTCAAACTGATTGAACTTGAAACATAACAGGTAATAGTCAAAAGTCATGGGCAGCATACTTATTTAGAAGAAACAATGAAATCTTCTCAACCAAAATTTTATGCAAACGCATCACTTTCCTCTCAAGTTTTATGTTGCAAACATTATATTCCCATGTATTTAGCTGAATACCCAGTGAAACTTTGACTTTCTGTGAAGTTAAATTTGGTAGCAAAAAAAAGAGAATCCCACCCCCTTAAACCCTAAAGCCCTGGCATTAATATGCAATATTTTCCATTTTTTTATATTTTGCTAGGCGCACTAAACGTAAGGGTTCGATTTAAGCCCAAAATTATAGTTGTCAATTATGCATTATCCTAATCACAGCCTGTCATAATTTGGGCAGATTGAATAGGAAACTGTGCGATGTCCTTTGTTTTCTGTAATGATCTGTATAAGTATTTATATATCATATGAGCCAGTGCATGAGATTTCCAACAATGTGGTATGTGCAACCAGCAAAGCCTCAGATCAGCCTGCGCATACACGCAATCTGATCAGAGCCTTAGCTATCGCTACAATATTCTATGAATATTAAGCTACTGACTGAACATCATTTGGAGTTGCTAAGCTTCAAAGGAGACTGCACATGCTCATCTGAGTCTACACTTGTCAAAATGCCAAATTCCTTGCTCATATATTATTTTTTTTATATAAAGTTTAGCCAAGAAAATTTGCACACTTTACATGTTCAGTATTTTGGTGTAATCTCTGCTTCCAAATGATAACCTTATTATAAAGGCTACACAAACTGTTATGACAATTATTTTATAAACAAACAAGATAGCGATCAGAGCAGATAAATGTCTAACAATGATAAGACATAAAAGATACAAAAACCTTGGGAAGGTCAGTTATAAATGACCAGCTTATAATGAAGTTTTATAATGTCTGCCATGGTTATTACAATTTTGCTTTTACAAAATTGTACTGTTAAACACTTGATATTTGTGGAATAAAAATTTGGCGATTTAAGAAAGTAAGTAAGGGTGCAAAGATCAGGAATCAATACAATCAAGTAAGACTGACATTTGTTTTAATTTGTAATTTGGTGGTTTCCAAATTTAATGCTTTTTTCAATTAGTATCTATTCTAATAGGGCTACTTTTAAAGAATGCATGGGGAGTATATTCTTTTCTTTAATAGTAGGCCCTAACTGATACCAACATACAACGGTTGTATGTCCATTCATTGTATCTCCTTATTGTGTAACTGAATTCGAAACTGTATTTTGCTGTCTCAAATTTTGGCGATTTTGCTTTATCACCAACACAACTAAAGAATAATACCCGAAAATATAAGAGCCAGTGCATGAGATTTCCTGCAACCAGCAAAGCCCCAGATCAGCCTGTGCATATGCGCAGTCTGATCAGAGCCTTTGCTAGTCGCTTGAGTATTCTATGATAATTAGGCTACTGACTGAACACCAGTTGGAACTTCTAAGCTTAAAAGGAGGCTGCAGAGGCTCGTCTGAGTCTACACTTGTCAAAATGCCACATTGTTGGAAATCACATGTCATGGCTCATAAGTGTTTTACAGTATTTGGAATTGTATAAGTTTTACCTTTGTATCCACCGTATTGTTCCATTAGAGTACAATCTGGCAGCTCTGTTTGGTATTGGGTAATTGAACACAGATCCTGAGACAGAGTTTGGAATAAAGGTGTCAGGTTTCCAAATATATCTCATCCAATCATCTCTCATTATTATATATGGCTCCTCCCACAGTGTTTCGCCACCTAAATCACTGTCATCTCTCAGTGAAGAGTAATTCAATCGACTGTCTTCCCATTCTTGAAGTAGGTCCAGCACCAAAGATGTTTGCTTGTGACAGAGAAAAAAGGCAAAACAACTAACTACGCTAACTTAATACATGTATTGGTGATAACTAGCTTACCAACCATACTAAATAATAAGAGGCCAACATTCAAGAATTAGTCATGCATAACTTTGAGGTTGTTCCCATAATAGGTTATACATGTAGTTGGTATAGTTATACTATCTCTACACAGTATTCAACAAAGAAAATTATAGTCAACAGAGCAAATTTCATTATATTTGGATGGTTATAAAGTTTAATCTAAATTGCATTCCATTTTATTGGAGCAACATGATTCATTGTGCAGGAAAAGTTTATATAATGTTGTTGAGATATACTTTAAAACATGTATACTGTTCATTGAACACGAATAGATTAATCAAGGCCATGCTCGTGAGTGTTCAATCGTTACACAATAGATGGCTTGGACAAGCTGGAAAGATAATGGATTAATTACACTTAAACACACCTGATCATTTATTCAGATTTTGACCAGTGATTGTCAGTATGTGTTCACATATTTCTGTCAGCGTGTGTTCACATAATTGGTACTAAAAAGTTATGTTTTTGGAGAGAAAAACAGACAATGTCATTGCAATGCCAGTTAAAGTCACCACTTAAAATATACCCTATTCTATGCACTAGTTATAACTTGAGACGAACGAGAAAGTATGATTAGTCTTCCAGATGAAATACGGAAAGCACCTAGTTTCAAGTCACGAAAATGACGACTTAATGCATACTTAAGACATTTCGCAGGACATTTAATTTGCATTTATAATTTTCGCGGATACTTCAAATATAAAAAACTGTGAATATTTATCCTCAATGTTTTTGAGGCAAAAAATTTGGTGGTGCGAAAATATTCCTTTAATTAGTTTTGTAACATGTATGATGTTTATTTGTTTGATATATTGTTAACTTGGTTTCTGTTCACCCAGATATTGAACATAAACAAGTAATTTACTAAAGGTCATAAGATTTTTCTAGAAAGAATAACTAATCATCTAGAAATTAAAAATATTTCATCATGGAAGTTTCTGGAACCTTGAAGGAAAATCCTGAATTCTCTGGAACTTTCTTTTTAATGTCAAAAGAAACTTTGAGTGGGTTTAGGAATCATCCAGAAGAGTTGAGAAACTTTTAGATATTCCAAAATAGATGGTTTTGTTTTATATTTAGTTCTTTCCTGATTATTCTGGAGCTTTCTTAAAGAGTATATATAAGAGTAAATTTTCATAAGGGCATCTCTGGAGTAATTTCACCATTTAAAAGTCAATACCTTTTGTGCTGGAATTTTAACTTATTATATCTGGAATAATTTGTGTTTGACCTATTCTTTCTGGATTACTTTGTGACATTCAGTGTTGGATTTGGACTAAGTGTTCATTTCTAATTAACTTCAAAATCTGGGGATCAAACACTGCTGAAGGACTAGTGTTGATAAGTATTCTGAGGGACAGTTTGGGTAAATTTTCATAAGGGCATCTCTGGAGTAATTTCACCATTTAAAAGTCAATACCTTTTGTGCTGGAATTTTAACTTATTATATCTGGAATAATTTGTGTTTGACCTATTCTTTCTGGATTACTTTGTGACACTCAGTGTTGGATTTGGACTAAGTGTTCATTTCTAATTAACTTCAAAATCTGGGGATCAAACACTGCTGAAGGACTAGTGTTGATAAGTATTCTGAGGGACAGTTTGGGTACATTAGACTTTCTTTTATTGTATAAATATTTTCCATTGCTTTTTGTAATTGATAATTTTTGTTGTTTTTTAATAAATTTTGTTAAATTTTGTTAAATTTTAAAAGTGGCTTTTTGCTGACTTTCCAAATACCAAATTTTGGTTTTCTGAATTATTTTCTAGCTACACCTGGCACGTAACAGTTTCAAATCCCTGTCTAACTGTCCAAATGAAATGCCGCACAGTGCATGATAAAATATTCACAATATTACGCTTAAAAGTTTTGATTATCTGGACTTATGAACATACCATTTTGTTGACGTCCATCTTCAAGTCTGTTATCAAAAAGCCAACATACACAACTGTTGGTATCTTTCCTGCAAAACAAAAATAACGTTAGGGCATCCTCGTTAAAAATACTGATTTTGTTGCATGCTAAAAACAAAGGCACACATCAGCTTGTGCATTCCACGGTCTAATCAGCGCCCTAGGGAGTAAAATGTTTACATACTACCTGGCTAATTAAAAAAAAACATCAGCCAGTCACTGTAGATGAGTAGACTGATTTTAGTCATGACTCTGTCAGAACCCCTTAGACAAGGTTTCTTGCCTCGTTGTCAGAGATGGGAGTTGTCAGAGATGGGAGTAGCAACAGAGATGGTATATGCTGTGATGGTGTTGGCACAAGAGTAATGTAGACTAGGGTTGTGATGGAATTCCCATAACTGCAGTAAGCGTCTAAAATTGGCAGTATTGTGTATCATTCAAAGCTTGCCCAGCCAAATGAATGTATGTAGTTACCATTTTGTTATAATCAGGCATTCAGATAAGAGGGCATCATTAAAAATTTTTTTTTCTAATTTCTGGTAGTGGGTAATCAAATGAAATTTCCTAATGAGAAAATTTCCTAAAATACATGTTTAAACTGAAGGGTAAGAAAATAATTACTTTTTTTCGCTAAATGGTTTTACTTATCTAGACTATGTATAATCAAGCACTTTTCCTTATCAAAAGCTAAAGAAAATGTAGAGTGCTATTAATTGACAGAAGTGTGGCTGTAGCTAGATGATGGTTGTAAGTGTTGTATTGGATTTAACTGGGGCAAGAAAATTGTATCTCAAATAGAGGGTCAAGTGAGGGTCAAGTAGACCCAAAATTGCTCACCCGTAAATGTAGGAAGAACATCAATGTGTTCTTATTATAGGTTATAGGGAAGAAATGAATTTCATTTTTAGGATGTCCATGTAAGTATGAACGCTATTACTGCAGTTGAAAGGAGAGTGGCATGTTAACTTTCATGGGTAGATCCAGAGTGGGGGACAGCTGGTCCGGACCCCCCCCCCCCCCTGAAAAATAAAAAAAATATACGGGTTCTTAGCAATACTGATTCGGATCCTCTGAGAATCACAAAATTACCAAGCCAGCATTCGTTGTTGAGCCATCATCTGCACATCAGCGAAACACCATTTAAATGTCATTTCGCTGGCTGGCCAGGGATGGTCCGCTTATAGTGGTATTTGGATCCTCTCTCGCCTCATCAACTAAAGAAAAAAGCGTTGTCAAAGTTTGACCCCTTTGACTAAACTTTCTGGATCTGCGCATGACTTTGAACGTTAATTTAAGAAGTGACAGTAGAGTCTAAGGATGTGCTGATATCTTAAAACTGAACTCATGATGTTATTTTAAGAAATGAATTTCATTTTAAGATGTTCATGAAAGTAGGAACACCATGGGTTCAAGTCAAAGAAAGTGACAGCAGAATCTAAGGGTGTGCCGTTATCTTTAAACTGAACCAATGATGTTATTTTTACAAATGAATTTCATTATCCGTAGCTTCCTGAAAGTAGGAACGCCATAGGTTCAGTTCAGAGTAAGTGACATGTATTACATTAACTTTGAACTGAGCTCATGGTGTTCATCAACACATCAACCTAAGACGACTGAAATTCATCATTTTATTATAAATATCCTTATAGAATGTGTAATATACTTTAGAATGCACAGATACATAACCATTAAATATAATGACAAACTTTAAAAACGCAACATTAACTTTTTTATATCTTTCAAAAGGTAGTTGTATTAAAATTTCTCTGTTTCGATGATGTCATCATGAGTTGAAATGTCCAATTAAGAATATATATTAGTCATTCCCTTCCTCAATACTTTTCCCGGATCAGGTCGAGAGGCTGAATAGACTGAAACATTCTGTAGGCAGGCCTGTAAGGAAGCTTCTTATTTACATGGTCCTGTTTCTCGGCTGGATGAAGGGGTGTAATATCACTATAATAATGATTTAGGGTTATTTGTCTTATGAAGTATTAATTCAGGTAATCTACCTTTTTCTGTGGGTAATCTGTTCTGTGACTGGTTGTAATATGTCAGAAGTTTCAGGGTATCTTCCTCTATCCTGGTGAAATAAATGAAGTGATGACAACATGGCAGACAAGTTCATGAAAGAAGAATTTACAACCCTGCAAAAATACTAACATATTTTCATTATATACAAATATGAAAAAGGATGGATTTTCATTTCACATGTATGCATATTAAGATCAAATGAGGCCAAACAAAAACACTATTGTGTTTCAAGTAACGAATCTGAAAATTTTAGGTAGGGTAGGCGCACATATTTTTTTAAATTATTTTCTTCTGGAAAAAAAATATATATAATTTTATTCATTTTGAAAGGCATTTCGCCTTTCAAAATGCATATATTTTTTTCTTCAGAAAACTTGAAAAAAAGTTCTTAGTTTCACCAGTAAATTTAGGTAGGGTCAGGTTACCCAAACGACAGGTATTTTTATTTGGTCTGAGTATCATAATTAATTGGACCTGAGTAGCCCATGTTTTATCTCCAAGATAATTAACCCTTTGGTTCTGGAGAAGAATTTCAAAGAGATTTACAATACAGCGATTTTTTGCAATTTTTTGAAGGGACCCTATGGCCTTTCAGATTGGGAAAAATTAGCGTGGTAAACCCCTAAATTGGGAAATTTGTTATAGTGCACAAGTATGTCATTTTTGTCAATAACAAAACAAGTAGGCTATTACACATACTTTTGCCATTAAATTGAAGGAGAAATAAGATGGTGTGGTATTAGATTGTCACCATGTAGCTTGTGTGTGTATGGTGACTGAATGAAAATCCCAAACTTCAAAAAAAAAATATTTTTTTCGAAGATGAGGATTTTTTTTCAAAATTGGGAAAAAAGTCACCTAAATTCGATTGGGAATTGGGCCGAATTTCGGCCCCTAAGAACACAAAAACCCCTGCAATAATCTATGAGAAAAGCCAGTCTTTTCTTGAGTAAACGATGAGTAAGACATATCCACCAAAACAACACCCCTTTTTGGATTAGAACGTGTTTGTTTGTTTGTTTGATTTGATTCTTTACGTCCCATCAACAGTCTTTCAGTTAAACAGGGACGGGCCTTCCTGGGTTGAACCAGTACTAAGCTAGGATAAATGTGTCTTGCTCAAGGACCACAATGCAGTGACGCCGGTGAGGCTCAAACCCGCGTCCCTCGCTCTCGAGTCAAGCACTCTACCACTGAGCCACTGCGCTCCCTAATAAGAATGTGTTCATATGAAAAAGCACATATTCACCTAAAGTTTATGTTAAACAATACAACTATATTCCTTTTCATCACTTGCTGTCTTCCTGGGTATGAATTGCTTTGTGAGTATGTGTATGTCCTTAGGATAGTGACTTCAATTTCGAAAAATAATTCTGCTATGAAGCTTAAAGTTGATTATCCACTGAAGGTTTGTAATTGTCTTTCCTGCTGTTGGTCGGTTCCAGACTTTGATGACAAGCTAAACGGGTGTGTTCCAACAACAAATTCTAGGATGACAATCTGAAAGACACTTTTATCTAGGGGCCTGCCGAGGCCACAAATTTGGCAAAAATTAGCAATAACTCCTCGGATGAATTCACACTGGCCGTGACAAAGCTAAACTTTGTAAATAGTAATACAGTCAACCCTCTTTATAACGACACTGTTTGTTCCAAGCAATCTTTGACGTTAAAGAAATTCTGACCATTACCAGATTTCACAACAATAATCATTTGGTAAAAGAAATTATTGTACAAATGAATTAAAATGCTATTATTCCAAAGTATACATCAATTCAATTTCATATTGCATCAAAATGCACAAAGCTTCCCACTTATCAAGTGAGACAGAAATCTTTTCATGCAAAAAGACCTTGTTCTCATCACAAAATTGTCTAGCACATGGTAACAATTCTGTTATCATGAATTTATTTTCAACAGAAATTGTATATTTGTTCCCAGACGTTACTGTCGGTGTCGTTAAGTGAATATTCTGTTATAAAGAGGGAATTTAAATGGAAACAGATCCGTTCCCAGCAATTTAATGTCGGATATTGAATATTCTGTTATATAAGAGTTTTTACTGAAGTGACTTTAGTAAACGTAAAATGATGATACTATACCCAGTTTCTGACCCTAAGCATGAATCCAGTCTGACAAATAAGCCAATGTGCAAACAGAGAAGTATCAATCTACAGCTTAACTTCATCTTGGGGGTGGAAACCTTTCGCTTTTGATTCTGAAAAGACACAGAATATTTTATAGAACTGCATTTAAATGCGAAATGTTGTGCTCCGCCAATTAATCCATCAGAGAGGTCCGGTGCCAAATCAACGTCCTCAAATAAAATATAAAGACAAACGAATGCTTATTTCAAACACTTCGATATTATAAATCTGATAGAAAAGATTTAGAACATTATAATGACTATCTATTAATCGTATACTAAAAAGACGAGAAAAGCAGACGACTTTTGCTGCGATTGGATCTAGAAAAAGATTATAAACGAGAAAAGTCTGCCATTCTTAGTATGATTCTTAGTCTCGACATAGGTTTCGGGCTAGTCGGCCATTTCCTTGGTAAATATGTTCGTCTTTCATCTCTAAAGTGACATCCATGCTCTCCTTAGATTTTCTCCAGGTTAAGTAAATAACTCCTTTACGATGCTTATTTTTTTCAAGGTGTTGTTAAATATATACATATTTTGGCATTAGAAACGGGGTGTGTCGCATATGCGTAAACTCATTCTTTAAAGGCACATGCTTAATCTTAAGTGTGTTTTTTTATCTGAACATACTCTATCTTCATGCTATATGCAGACCATCAGTTTAGAACTTTGTGAGAATGCGCATGCTCTCCAGAACTTTTGCTGATCGCCTAGCTACAGTGCAATAAAAAATCAGGCTAGCTCTTATCTTTACATTCTTATAATGTATAAATTAGTTCTACAGCTGCCAGGAAAAAAGGGGTACTGTAAAATAAAAACCACCGTGGAAAAGACTGTCCTGGAATGTGCGATAAATAAATTAGCCCCGTTCGTAAAATGCAGTTGCAGTTTTACGAAAGTGATTGCTATTTTATGCATGCCGCTCTGTAGATCTGTATTAAATTTTGGAGAACTGTTTAAGCTAATATTCTTTATTGCATTTGAGGTTCAAATTGTTTCAGTCTAGTCCTATTCTGGCGAAAGCTTAAAATCATAAAGAAGCGTTCTTATCCAGTCGCAGAGGGAGTATGGTAATCCCTGAGGGCATCTGTCTGGGCTCGCGAAAATGCCCTTGTTGACTTCTATAAAAATGCCAAATTTAAAAACGGAATATACTTAATATGCATATATCACGGGTAGGAAACCTAATAAAACAGATCCGCAATTCTGAAAAGGAAATCTTATGAAGGTCTATGGAGGCTGAAAAAAGTTTTCCATTCGGTGCTTTTATGGTGTAAAATAGCGAAAAAAAGTAGAATGTAGTGCTCCGCTTTGGTCTTTTATATAAGCTCATGTACCTCACGACAAAAAGGATTCGGACAAAACCGTACACAATTTGCAGCTTGCATCAGCTTAGATAAGAAGTTAAATACCAGAGCGAAGCACTAAATTCTCCTTTTTTCGCTATTTTACACCATAAAATAATTTTTAGTTTTTATGCATTGCCTGCGCAGGCGCGATACTCAACGGATCGACCTATGAAAAATCAGGGTTGTGTTGTTACGCGGTATGCGTTACTCAATGAAAACACCTACGTTAAAAAGTAACAAGTATTAAATGCCAATAAATACAATAATCCTTCATGGAGATATCTTGTCATTTTTGTAGCCAAACCATTTTAACATAATAGACTCTTCGAGAACTTAAAGTGGAAGAGCTTACCTCTGAAACTTTGGGGTGAAACGGTTAATCAGATAGACATAACTTTATGGACATATAGATCTTATTGGGGAGAGGTTCAGCGTACAAGAGTCATAACTCTACCTGTTCTATTTTAAAATGATTCCCTTTGTTTATCTTATGATCATAATATTTGTCTGGTGTTTTACTCAGTAACCCTGCAATGTACTGGCTTCAAATCGCATAGACAGATAGAGTTGGTTGTAGAGGCCTGCTTTGTTTAAGAGCTAGAATCATTTTCTGTGTTTTGTGGGTTTTTGTGAACTTTAATATTGAGCACAGACTTATATTTAACTTGATGATGAGGCTGTGACGGTAATATGTGAAGATCATTTCTATGTCACATCTACCTAGTGAGCCCCATGGTACACAATAAAATGTGTATGAGCGTGTACGTGTGCACGCGCGCGCGTGTGTGTGTGTGAAATGATGATGAATTTCTGATCAAAGATCCCTCTTACACTACAATTTTTTTCACGGAGATCATTTGTTAAACTGTATTATTGATATTGTCACATTATCAAAATATTTACACCAAATTGGGTTAACCTAATTATACATTTGTAGTTATCCATCACATTTTCTCAAGAAAAGCCCTGTTTATTCAATACAAGTATGCATACATCTGTCACAGATCAGACTGTACATCAATGTAGTGCACATATTGTTTCACTATAGTTAAGTTATCTTGCAACATGCAAATGTGCAAGGCTATGTTTTGTTTATGTGTGCGATCAGGCAGGTCAGTGACCTATATTACACTGGGCTTGTTTGAAACACGAAGTCAATGAGGGTTTTCCGTGACCTGGCTTATAAAGGAGATATAGCTTCAAGCCACTAAACCTTGAGTATCAAATGAAATGTGTGAATAGTAAAAAGAAAATGCCATTAATAATCAGATACATGAACGATATCATTAATTGATCACTAGTTATTCATATAATACAGCTACATTATTATATTGGTATTCCGATCCAACAGCAGATCCTGGTCTATGTGTACGTTCGCTATCAATCTCGGTTTCATCCTCAGAAGAACGGGATCTAACATTTTCCCGGAAATTCAATCTGATCAGAAATAATTACCCGAATTACAGATCTACTGATTAGATCTAATATATCTTATAATAATTTATACAGAACCTATTTATACAATATAGGTTTCGTCTATTTTCAATAGATCGGTTGACTCTGTAAACATGATAAGTAATCTGATCAAAGAATCCTATATTTAAGAAGAACACAAAATGTACCTTATTGCAGACCTTCGAACCGACTTCGATATCTCTTTTTTTGACAGTCTCAGCGACAACTCTAGTTTTCTTGTCTTCGGGAATATCTGCAACCGCAATTGGCCACTGCGACAGATACAAATACTTTATTCTTCCAATCAAGTTATGCGAAGCAAAATGATCAACTGACTTTGACAAGTATCACGGCTTAAAATTCTGCCAAATGTTTTGCAACACGCAGTTAAGAATAGTTTTGGCAAAATGTTTTGAATTATCATTAAATCCTGCCACCTTGATCTCAATTCTGACAAATGGCTTCAAACGCTTAAAATATTTCTATATCATAAAAAAGAACCCCTTCAAGCGCCCCGTTTTTCAGGGATCATTTGCTTCCGATTACTTTTCTAGGTCACCTTGGTGAAAACTTCTACAAACTTCAAGATTTTTTTCAGTTTTCTTAAACAAACATGGGGCGAATTAATCGTTAATGCTAATGCATTATTAATGCATTCTTTTTTCCCCGAGTAATTCAACAGTTTTTGCATAATTACTTTAATGCAAATTACATGCATTACTTTGGTCAAAATACACTGCATTACTTGCATTACTCTGATAACCGTCTAACAGAAACTTGACCATTTGGATACGGACTGTGCAGTACTGAGTTAATCTACATGCAGATTTGCATTTTACAGTTATTTCCATTCGCAATTTCTTTTTGTTCAGTTTGCTTATAAAGAATATTTTTTGACTAAGGTAATGGACATGCAAAATGAACAGTGAAGTTTTTGATTATATATCAATAAAGTGAAACAGCTTACAGTTACTAGCAAAAACAAGTAGCCCAATTGGCAACGATCGCTCACCCGGGAGCCAACATAATGCTTAGAGATACCATAATTTATGATGCTCAAAGGCAGGTAACTCTGAATTTGAAACAGTGACCAGGAATTAATTCGAAAACATAAGATTCTATGCCAGTTCTGGATATCTGCAAAATCTGCAAGTATTAAAAAATCTGAATAAGAATGGTGAAAGTAAATGATGCTCAAGGGCAGCTAATTCCGTGGCCAGTGATGGGATCTGACCGATCCATACTTTAATGCATGACCTGATGACCTACAAGGATGAATAAAATCAAATGAAAAATAAAAGCACAACATTATACAGCTATATTTTAAATGCTCAAGTGCAACTAACTCTTTAGTTGGTGTTCGGACGTGGCGGATAATTAAACTCATTTAAGCTTTTATGGGCGTCTTGGTTACCTGCAAGAATGAGGAAGATACATTCAAAAATGAAGATGGTAGAGTGGTCACAACAGATCTCCCATTGTAAGTCTATGCAGATTTTTATGACGCTCAAGGGCAGTTAACTCCAGTTTGAGGTTGGTTCTACTTGAAATTTAAAATCATCCAAGCTTCTATGGTTTTCCTTGTTACCTGAAAGAATGAAAAAGATCCGAACAAAAATGAAGGCACTAGAGTGGTCACATTATCGATTAGTTTTAAGAGGCTCAAGGTGAGCTAACCCCATAATAGGTGATGGGATCTTGATGAAATTCAAACTCATCCAAGCTTTTATAGTTGTCCTTCTTATCTGCAAGAATAAAGAAGATCCATTCAAAATTGAAAGCACAAGAGTGGTCACAACATTTCTCCCATTATAAATCTATGGGGATTTTCCAGACGCTCAATGGCAGCTAACTCTGCAGTCCAAGGTCCAATTTGGCCGATTCTTGAACCCATCTGAGATTTTATGGGGTTCCTTGTTGTCAGCATGAATAAAGAAGATCCAATAAAAATGAAGGTGCTAGAGTGGTCACAGCACTATTCATTTTCAAGCATACTCAAGGGCAGCTAACTCTATAGTCAGTGTGGAATCTTCCCGAAATTCAAACCCATCCAAGCTTTTATGGTTGGTCTTGTTACCCGCAAAAAAGAGTAAAATCCATCCAAAAATAAAGGCACTAGAGTGGTCACAACGTTTCTACCATTATAAGCCTATGGGATTTTTCCAGATGCTTAAGTGCAGCGAACTCATAAGTCCCTGGTAGGATCCTGCCGAGTTTGGAACTCATTCAAGCTTTTATAGTGTTCTTCATACCTGGAAGAATGAAGTAGATCAACTGAAAAATGAAGGCGCTAGTGTGGTCACAACATTATTCATAACTTTTAAGATGCTCAAGGGGAGCTAACTCCATAATAGGTGATGGGATCTTGACAAAATTCAAACTCATCCAAGTTTTTATAGTTGTTCTTATCTGCAAGAATGAAGAAGATCCATTCAAAATTGAAATCACTAGAGTGGTCCGACATTTCTCCCTTTATAAGTCTATTGGGATTTTCCAGACGCTCAAGGGCAGCTTACTTAACAGTCTGTCTGATCTGGCCGAATTTGGAACCCATCCGAAATTTTATGGGTGTTCTTGCTGCCTGCAAGAATGAAGAAGACCCTATCAAATAAAGGGGCTAGGGTGGTCACAACATTATTCATTGATTTTTCAGACGCTCTAGGGCAGCTAACTCCAAAGTCAGTGGTGGAATCTTCCTGAAATTCAAGCTCATCCTAGCTTTTATGGATGGTCTTGTTACCTGTAAGAATAAAGAAGATCCATCCAAAAATGAAGGCACTAGAGGGGTCACAACATTTCTCCCATTATAAGTCTTTGGGGATTTTTCCAGATGCTCAAGGGCAGCTAACTCAAAAGTCCCTGGTCAGATCCTGCCAAATTTCTAACCTTTCCGAGATTTTATGGTTGTCCTCATTTCCTGCAAGAATAACCGATCAAAATTGAAGGAGCTAGAGTGGTCACAAGATTTTCCCCATTATAACCCTATGGAAGCTATCTGTTGCCATGGAAACCAGAGTTCTGATACGATCTAGCCCAAAGCTAATGCAGTCAATCCCACACCCCAACGTTGCTCCAGATGAAATTTGATAACAATTTGCCAGCTGGTCTCAGAGATGTTCATGTTAGAAAGTGTGGACGGACACACGGATACACAGACTAATGGACTGAAGCCGGCTTGAGTCCTTTACTATAAGCTCCCCTGGAGCCTTCGGCTCTGGTAAGGTAAAAATCCCATTTAAATGCATTATGAAGCGAATTTGACCTTGACATTAAGTAGGTCAAGGTCAACCTAACTATCATTTGAACAAACTTGGTAGGCCCTCATCCATAATGCTACATACCAAGTCCCCAGGTCATAGGCCTTCTGGTTTTGGAAAGATTTTTAATGAGTTTTACCATATATGGGCGTGGCGGCCATCTTGGTCACATGACCAGGACCATTTGAACAAACTTTTGTTCCCCCATCCTAAGGAGTCTCCATATGAAATTTTAGTTTAATTGGCCCAGTGGTTTCAGAGGAGATGTTTGAAAATGTTGACGGACGGACAACGGAGTCATTGGTATACTAATAGCTCACCTCGGAGCCTTCCGCTCAGGTGAGCTAAAAATGTCAGCCTCAAAATCCTGAATTCAGAATCCTGAAATCTTTCACCCATGTATACTTTAATTTGAGTTATAAAGCCGATAAAAATAAGCATGAATCTTGATCAGACTGCTGCCTTGATCTGGGTCCATATTGTTAGCAAAATAGGCTAACAAAGATGAAAGATCCATCTTGCAGGTTAGGGGTAACAGATTTCTGGTAATCGGCTACATCTGAATGGTCAATAAAATAACAAAAACACAAATTTGCCACCATTGTTTTTTTTTACTCTTTTCTCTTTTACTGACAATGAAATAAATGTTGAAATATGAAACAAAATAATAAGCCCTAAACCTTCATATTGAAGATAGGAAAAACAAAATAATGTAATTACATCAAAAGCATTCCTCCTTATTATTACTGGATCTAGAATAGTCCTTAATAACCTAAGTTAACAAAAAGCATGGCAAATTATTTCCAAGTACAAGATAGTATATGTACATTAACTAACAAACACATCAAAACTATCTCAGCTGTTTATTATATGGGCCTCGTCGCGAGAAAACCTGTCTTCGGGGTTTTCCGACAAAGCGAGTTTCAAACCAGTCTTCTCAGCTACAGAGACTAGCTAGAAAATTGAAATTTCTCCTGTAGCAAGTTTACATATAATACTTTCCAGAAAGCGAAAAACAAAGGCGCTGATCAGTCTGCGCGGATGCGCAGGCTGGTCTGCGCCTGTGTTGTTCGCAAAACCCCGAAGACAGGTTTTCTCACGTCGAGGCCCATATGTAAACTGGAATAGCTAAAACAAACATTCAATATTGCTAGGTGACAAAAAAGATGGCAACTTAAGATGGCTTCTTAACTAAAATATTACATTGCCATTGCTGGCTGGTAAATTGCAATCTACTGCTTATTTCTATAATTAAGTCTTACAGTTGTTTACATTTCTGAAATCACACATGATGTCATATGTGTATTATGACGTTGAACAACAGGTCTGCCTTCCAACTCTGAAACCACAGGGGAATCGAGAACTGGAGGTACAATAAAGAAAGTTTTAGCAAAACATAAGAACTTCTGTACTAAAATGTTCTTCATGATCTAATCAAGATAATGAATACCCACACTTTGTGTTTTGTTCATTTATAAGAGAGTTACAAGACATTTGAAATTTCGAAGCAGACTCGGGGGAAGTCAATGAAGCAAGCAGAGGCCATCTGAAGAGGAGAGGAGAAGTTATATTTTCTCTGTGAGAAGTTATATTTTAGATTTCACCCCGTGTGAAATGATCACTTTATTTAACTTATGTTCCCCTATAACATTTCAGTGCTTTGTATCTAAACCATATAAGCCTAGCATCCTTTTTATGGGACATAGGCAAAAAGTGAAGTCCCAGATCGGATCATGAACTTACAGTATGTTTTTATTAAATTTGAAAAAAAACACACACCACCTCCCATCACCCCTTAAATTGGAAATGGGCTTGTCCAAGTGATAAGGGGGGCGGGAATTCCAATTGCAATGCAAAAATTATGACATCCCCTAGACAATCGGTAAATGTAGATCTATGCTTGCATCACATTTAAAGCCTCTTTATGCAGATCAGATCCAGCTTTCTTGAATTTGTGAAGCAAAAAAAATATATAAAGCAGACATTATAAGCCTCTAAGGGTTAATTTTGAAATAAACAAAAAACATTTAAAGTATCAAAATTTCTCAACATTGGTATAAAAACATACATAACAATACAATATCTGGTTTAATAAAGTATTTCTAGTGCACAGGTGTAGATGAAAGGATTATTTGAAGATCATACTTGCTCTTACATGGGTGAAAGTTCAAAATTTCCAAAATCCTGAACATTTGAAATTCGAATTTTAAAACTTGTAGTATGCCTTCAAAATATTAATATTTCAAGCTTAAGTGGTTAATAGTCTTTAGATTAACAGTAAATATATCAGAAAAGCTATGATAATCTGCCTTATTCAGTATTCTGAGGCTGACTTTCTGTGGAAAGTCAGCCTTAAAATCCTGAATTCAGAAATAATTCCGAAAACTTTCACCCATGCTCTTATGGAAGCAAACTGAAGCCCAATTTAGAACATGTTCGATTGTTCAAATTTCCAAATAATATCTTCCGTTTCAATAATTTTTCAGTCATATCGGGACGACTTCTTGTCTTGAACCAGTACTAAGCAGCCGATAAAGTGCTTTGCTAAAGGACACAACACAATGACTTGGCTGGTGGTCAACCCTTTGATCCTGCACCTAACGATCTACCAAATGCGTCACTGCGCTCCACTCAAAATAGCCTTATCTGAGGCAATGAAAATGCCTACTGTATGTGTTCTCAATTGATCAATAAGGAAAATCAAGTGTGTCGCTAGAATTTATGTTTGATCCAAGAATATATACGGGATCTAACACAAGTGCTTGTGTATTAGTGAATTTTAAACTATGTTTGACAGAGCATCATATTTTATCCCTTTTCCTTAACTTTCTTCATAAATTCAATAATACACCAGCACAAATGTTAGATTCTATTCATCATACGACATTAAAATTACTTTGAAAATTATTTTTTGGTGTGAAAAGATTGTGCCACTATCTGGGCAAATTGGTTATGGACGCCATTAATATATGTTACTAAATATGTAAACCATTAGTGATTTACCTATCTAGTAACATGTAATGGCGTCCATAACCAAGGTGCCCAACCACTAGTGGTTTACATATTTAGTAACATGTAATGGCATCCATAACCAAATTGCCCAACCACTAGTGGTTTATAGATTTTAATACATGATGTCATATCACTCCCAGAATCAATGTCATGTGATAACAATTATCATTCACAAATATCACTTCAAATAATCCTAATCATCACGCATGTGTGCAATATCTCCCCCTGAGAGTATTTTATAATTTGTCTCTTTTACTCCAACACACATTCTATTTCATACTATTATATATCAACAGTCTGACACTATATTGTACAAGAACGGAAGATAAATACTACTCTTACGATGATTCAGCATACCCTATCATACAATTCTGACCAACATTTCCAATATCCTTAACTTTATGCCTATTTTAAGTTTAAATGCTCAACTGTATGCCTTTTCAGAGTTTGTTCACAATCCTGGCAGAAGTTATAATTATATACCTATATAACAATACTGAATCTATTAAAAAACAAAAACGAGAATTAACAACAAAACAAAAACAAATATGGCTAAAATAGGAGCTACATTTGCACTTCCCAAATAATTCAACTTGTTTATTAACTACATTATTATTGCTATCAGTTTTATTTTGTTCAAATTCAACCTACGCTTTTTACAGTGGAAATCACCCCTCCCATCAAATTAGACAGAAGTTGAAAAATTAACAATCAGGATCTGTGAGCACCAAACTTAAGATTTTTACATAAGATTTTTAAATTTTATTTTCCAAAACTGTTTATCCAAGCTAGATCACCATCTACTAATTAGTTACCCAGGTCTTTAGTAAAGAGTGCATACCCCCAATTTTGTTTTCTTGCTTCTCAACCAAACCATATGTTATGGGTATTCAAAAGAACTGTCTCAATATTGAGACAGTTCTTTTGAGCACCCCAAAACACATGTTAAACTGATAGGTAAGCACATATTTACAATTTTACACTCAAGATTTTTGTTTATCTAAACCGGTGATTACCCCTGTATTCAGAAGACCATATTTGTCTATATGTGTTAGACCGAAAATGTTTCATCATTGATCCAGGTTTAAATTGATTTCCTAACTCATTGCAAGCTGGGTAATTTCGCAGGCTTTTTCAAATGTTTTCATAAAATTATTTAAGGAAATATATGAAATTATTGTATATTAGACATGAAACTTTACAGTAAAACCAGTTTTAGTGGCCAATAGACAAAACAAAGGTTTTAAAGACAAATTGTAGCTTTATGAAGGTTGAAAGTATCTGCAAAACTTTTGACCTGCATTAAGCTATAACCGGCCTTGACACCTGTTTTTGGTCTTCCTTTTCATTGGGGCTTAAGACAGGTACTGTATGCTCAAAATCTGGACCAATAAAATTGAAACAAATGATGCACAAGGCTTTCTTTGTAGTTCATAAATCCTATTTTAAATAAATGAGCATTTACTTTGGACTAGGTTACCAGTCTGCTCAAATACAAATACTATCTATCTAGAAATACGAAAATATGGATTTATAGCTGTTCACTTTTCTAGACTACAAACTGAAATGACAAAAATGATCGCAGCATTTAACCCTTTTCATTCTGGATACTGGAAGGTAATTTGGCATACAGTGAAGACCCAGATGAAATGCCACAAAAGGATTTAAACTGTTTGCAGAAATAAAGTAATCTTCAGGGACAAATATACAGCATTTTATAGAAAATTTGACCTGAAACCCCTTTAAATACAAAATGGACAATTCCATTTTTATTGTATCAATATGTATGGGATAATCCATCAGAATGAAAAGGTTAAAATGAGAATGTAAAATCTAAACAGGCCCCAAGGTTATAAAACTTTTTTCTAGCCCAACTCAACCGAGTATGAAATTTATCATGCTCATAAATGTTAAAGTGCCAACAATTGTTGAGAATCTAAAGCGAGTAAAGTCTTTACTTTCAGTATTTTAGTTTTCATGAGCAGTTGAAATTCCATGCTTAGTTGAGTTGAGCATGAAAAAGGTTTTATAACCTGGGGCCAGGTTTTTTCACCTCATGGCTTGGATTCATTGTGCATTTTCCAATGTATGAGTTGTCTAGTGCATCTTCAATAAACAGATAAAATTCTATGCTTAATAAGTAAGTTTGATACCTTTAACTCTTCTTGAGGTGATTGAAAAGTGCAGGCCCCCAGTTAAGAGTGTGTAACTGAAAATATTTTTAATAATTCTCACCCAAAACATATGTTGTGGGTACTCAAAAGAACCGTCTCGATGAGACGGTTCTTTTAAGCACCCAAAACACATGTTTTTACTGATGAATAAGAAAATAATCACGATTTCACGCTTAATTTTTTTTTGCTTAACTGGCCCTATGAAAATTAAGATAACAGTGTCTAGGAAAGGGTTCTTTTGGATTTAAAATGTTTTGACGTGGCGATAATTAGCAAAATCTTATGTGCTGATCCAAAATGTAGTTTTTTTTATTTGAACAAAATAAATGTCTGATAGTCAAGATGGCTCTGTTCATCTCGGGCACAGATGCTTCAATCATTTGCTGGGTAATCTATCACAAACTGATATCAAAAGAACAAAAATGTAACACATACAAATATTTAACAAACATTCAATGATGAAGACTATATGTAACATAACTATGACACAATACAATATTTATGATTTTTTTTCTGGCATTATACATTTTGATTTTTTTTGTGAGTTTATCTTTATAATATTTTTTTTGTCAATCAGTTTGCACTGGAATAATGATGATGTGGAGATCTTTTTTTTTTCTTTTTACAAGGTTATGTGCAAACTGGTTGATTTAATATTAAAATCATATCCTATAGATAAAATACAAATGAAAATGGTGGCTTGTATTTTTCACCCTCTCGCTTATTTCAATTTCTTTGTTGATAAGCATTCAACATTGCTATGCAACTTTCTTTCTATTCTCAATAAAAGCTTATATATCTTAATTTTGACTTTTCAAATGTGTTTCTATGTAGGGCTGAATAGGTTCAAGCCACATTATTTTATAACCTTTTGCACTCGGAACCACCAAAAGTCTACTTTGGCTAATCTGAGTGCAAAGATATTTGAAATAATGTTTTGTTTCCCTTTTTATACGCTTTGTAAAGCAACACACAAGCTGATTAAATCTAGAGCTATTCAATGCTTGCATATCTTAAAACGGTGGAATGTATTCAACATCAAGTATAACAGCCACTGGTTAGGCCTTGCGTATCGACAGCTTTAATGATGGATGAAAACCTTTTCTAATATCCTGAACTTTACAAATTCATCTCAAAACTTGCAGTATGCTTATAAACATTTCAAATTAAATGGTCATCTGTCTTTAGATAAACTGAAAATAATTCATAGACATTATAAGCTGCCTGATTAAGTATTTGGAGGCCAACTTCCTATAGAAAGTTGGCCTCAAAATCCTGAATCCAGGAATAATCCCAATGTAAACTATGTTGCAGCTAGGAATTGCACTGCAGAGTTGAATCTTATGAGACTTTTTGAAACTGCAGTCAATCCTCTAGTGAGCTATTATGAACATTATAACTGTTCCGATACAATAAACGCTGTTTTTTTTCTATGGCACTGCCTTCAATGGAAAAATGCACCAATCTACCTTATTCTAAATTTCTTGTGTATTAGAATATGGGCCAGCACATTAGTTTTATTACTTATCACATATACACAATTACCTTCTTTAAATGCTAATTTTGATGTATCTAGAAGTCTGAATTGCAGTCTGAAGCCTCCATCTACTACCATACTTTGTTATGTGAAATAAATGCTCTGACGACACTGCAGATATGTGCAGGCTCGTCTGAGCATTTGCTTCTCACAATGTGATAAGTACCAGAATCTTGTGTGCATGCCCATATGATGTTTGTCCTTCAGATATTTTTTCTCAAAACTTGTATTTTAAAAATTTCTTCAAGTTAACTAAGTGTCAAATAGATTGGATCCAGATCAGGCCTGACGAAAGGCCTGGGTCTGATCTGCATCCAAACTGTTTGCAAAGGTTATCAGTAGACAATAAAAGTGGTCACAAGAAGGCAAAGAGTTAACCGTACGTATTCAGAGGATGAATCTTGAAAAAGGAAAATATTTGTCATGTCAATAGTTATTTTTCTCACAATCAATATAAAAGCACGAAAACATACTGCAAAACAAAGAGCAAAGCTCCAGAGAAGAAAACATCTTGGAGCACAAAACTTGCAATATCTTTTATATCTCAACCATGTTGCAAAATACAGCAAAAGTGGAAAAACATACGATAAATGTTATAAAATTTCGAACACTTGTTGCCAAAAAGGCCTACACACAGCACAGATCAAACTGCTTTCTGAAGAAGCAGTAAACTGCTTTCTGAAGAAGCAGTCTGGTCAGGGTCTTCCCCTTTTGCTATTCTGACAAGGAATTTACGAATTCCAGACCTCATAACCAACGTTTTATTTGAAAAAAAAAAGAGTGAAAGGTGTTTTAAATTATAGAGCATTTATCGTACCATATCATCTGGACCACTAATAAGTCAATAAGAGACGATCAGCCAGATCCAGAGCTTCTGCCTTTTCACAACAGATCATAGCAGATGAGACAGTCAAATTGAAATTTGCAATTATTAAGCTCTTTGTCAAAAAAAAAGAACAACAAACAACAACAAAAGCTAGATGTATCACTGAAACACTTATGTCCCCGGACCATATGCATTTCATACTATCGCTATATTAATCAACTATTGGATTTTAGGGGTATAAAAAGAAAATCGCTGGGAATATTTTTAATCTACCTCATTCCCTACTGTAAACTTTTTATCATTTTTCACACCTCTACTCCATAAGAAGCCGCAAAATAAGGTTCAACTTGTTAAGACCATGACTAACACAAAGAAATGAGAATTATAAAACCAACATATAACAACAGGGAAACATACAATTTTAATATCACAGTCTAGTATTAACACAAACTAGAGAAAAATAACTATTTTCATGTGTATAAGCATACTCCTATTTATTCAAATCATTATTTCCAGATCTCTCAACTAAAACATATGCTATGGATACACACTGGAATCATCATAATATATGTTTTAACTGAATATGTTAGCCAGTACACATGATTTTGGTTAATTATTGCAAATATGCACAAATGCCTCAAAGAAATGTCCATCCTTACTTAAAAGGTTGAGGTCTAAATTTTGGTTCGAGTCTTCATTTACATCCATACTTTGTGTATGCAAGAAGTGAAGGCTCTGGTGGGACTGCGCGTATGCACAGGCTTGTCTGAGTCTTCACTGCTTGCTGATGCAATTAGTACCCAAGTCATGCATGCTGTCCCAGTATTGATGTAATAAAAAAATTCAGGATGAAAAAACAACAACAAAGCTTTATCTTAAGCTATGTAAAACAAGGAAAATTCAAGATATAGACGCTTTTAGTAGCTTTTCTCCCTCCTTCACACACTCTCTCACTGTAATCTCTTGCTCCGCTCTAATACATTTTGGATTCTCACAAATTTCCTCTTCTTCCATGTTCCCTTGATGTATCATACACTTTCACTCTTATGGTGTGAGCCTAGTCAAGCAAATAGATGTCTTATAATATTTCATCATGGAGAATGTCAATACCAAAGATCAACACAACAAAATTAGTATGCCAATCCCAAAGATCAGCCATAGGTCCAGATGAGGATCATTTTTGCGCCTAAAATTGCATTTATTTCCTTACCCATCAATTTAAACATGTGTTTTGGGTGCTCAAAAGAATTGTCTCATTGAGACGGTTCTTTTGAGTACCCACAACATATGTTTTGGTTGAGAAATAAGAAAAATAATTTTCAAATACACACTCTTATCTGGAGGCCTGTCAGCACAATAGAATTAGCAGCAATTTAACAAACTGGTATCTTACAGCATTTATAGTCCTGATGGAAATGTGTAATAGGCCACCAGATAAGTGCATAACTGAAATTTATTTTTCTTATTTCACAACCAAAAAATATGTTGTGGGTACTCAAAAGATCCGTCTCGATGAGACAGTTCTTTTGAGCACCTATAAAATATATTTAAACTGATGAGTAAGAGAATAATTCGATTTCACGCTAAAAAGTTGTTTTACTAGACATATGGATAAGAAACAAGCTGGTCTAGGCATTCACAGTTTTCCTACACAATAAGACATAGTTTTGGTTGACTAAGGTCATGTGATGAAAGAGGACTTGTAAAGACAAGTGTATATTTGGTGATAATGATCTGGTAGTTTTTGTTTGTTTATTGATTCTTTACATTCCAGTCAACAATTTTTCAGTCAAGTCGGGACAGATATTTCTAGGTTGAACCAGTACTAAGCAGAGGATAAGGACAGGGCACAACCACTTCTCTGGCTATGTGGCTCCATGGTCCCCAGACTAATGCTCTATCAACTGAGCCCCGCTAGGCATACTCGTTTACATGCCATCGTGTATCAAAAGGTTACATTGCTACTTGAAAGCTTAACTTTTACTACAAAACGTAGGTTGTTTTCATCCTATTGTCTATATTGATGAACCGTTATGCAGAGCTTAAACAATACCCATCATTTACCACCAAATACCCAACTTGCCTTACAAATCCTCTGTGTGTGTATTTGATACACCTGTTTCTAAACAAGCATGATGAGGTATCAGACTCAAAAAGAGATGTTTGTTTGAACAGAATGCTACAGATTGAGTAAAGCCAAACCGTTTTAGGAAAGCCAGTACTTGTACAACATATTTTAATGATATTATTCCGTAAAAATGGCCTTAATCCAGCCAGCATACCATCTCTGACCATCACTGGTCCACCAGTGAATGTCATTATAATGGTGTTTCGCTGGCGGACCGATAGTGACCCGCTTTTAAACATATCAAAACAAAATCTGAATGCTAATGATGGAGCAACCTGGTCAGGGCTTATAGAAAATGTCATTTCATCACTACCTTCTACACACCAGAACAAATTCATGCTTTAATGTGTAATGGTCGAATAACAATTATAACATTGTAGTTGTTTATGTTTGATGAAAAATGTGCACAATTATAAAATCTGTAGCTTTATGTCAAATGAAACATCTCAACCTGATTTTTGGATGTAATTTAGTTGGCACTAACAGGCTGGACATGGTTATACGATCCAGCGGAATTATCAACCTCTTGACCTAGTTCTGACCCACATGACAGCGACTTCACCATACTTGGAGGATCATCGTTATACAGACGCTTGATTCCATCGTACAGATCGTCTTCCACGTCTACCTCTACAGCCTTCCTCTTGACGGATTTTGTCCGAGCTACAAGATGGGATTTCAAGACGTAGCCCGTTGGTAACATGTTCTTGCCCTTGAGTAGTTGTCCCGCCTGTTCTCTACATTGTATCAAGCTATCAATCTCAACCTGCAGAGGAAACACCAGACCATGAGTATATGGTAGATAAAACCTATGACATAAATCCTGTTAAGCAAACCTTTTGAGCTTAAAATATGATTTGTTCCCTATAAATAAATAAATAAACATATGTTTTGGGTGCTCAAAAGAACCATCTCATTGAGATGGTTCAGTTGAGTACTCACAACATGTCTTGATTGAGAAACAAGAAAAATTATTTTTAGTGACATGCATTCTTCTAGAGACCTTAAGTTATTCCATAAATCTGATTGGGCTTGATGGCCATTTTTATCCGAAACTTAATATGCTTCCAAACTTTGTGCATGCAGTAAAGGTTTTAGTAAGACTGAGAAGCTCTTCAAAGTCTTCTGCTGGTCACCTATAGGCAATACATACTACACTGTGTATGGTAGCTTCTATTTTGATACTAAATCAGGATATACGAAGTCTTGTGATTTTTTATACTCTGGCACCGAGGTTATAAAACTTTTTCCATGCTCAACTCAGCTGAACACGAAATTTCAACTGCTCAAAAAAACAAAACTACCAACAAATGAATAAGTTTATAGCTTTCAGTCTCTCAGATGTGCTCAGCTGAGTTAAGCATGGAAAAAGTGTTATAACCTCGGGGTCAGGTCTTTTAAGGAATAGTTTAGAAATAAAATTTTAAAACCCTCAGTATCCAAGTTATTATGAACAGTAAACTTCTCAAAGAAAATTAAACTTTATGACACTGAAGCTTCAATATAATGTCCTTTATGCAGGATTTTAACACTGTAACCTTATCATTTAAATGCCGTGATAACCTTGCGAACCTAGTAAAGAAATAAATCTGAACGTCAAATCAATCACAAACAAGTCCTTAACTGCGGTCACGTAATTGAAAAACTTTGCATAACATTTAATGTTACCTCAGCCAACTGTAGTACAGTGTTGATGATTGGCAGCCAACTTGGTGTTATCTGTTCTAGTTCTAGACTCATGACGGCCAAGGTGAGAGTAATGGGCCGGAACTTGACCAGCTTGTTACAACAGAGGCAGTGGAACAAGTTCCTACTGATGATTGAGAGATGGCGTGACGGTGACATGTTGGTCAGATCATCCAGCAACTGGGGGTAGTAACACATCAGCAACGCATGGATCTGCAATAAAGGAAGTGCAATGTGCTGCTTACTTTAACCCTTTTCATTCTGGATACCAGGTACTTTGGTAAAAAGTGAAGACACAGATGAAATGCCGCATAAGGCGGCATTTCATTAGTGTCTGCACTGTTTGTTATTAATATGGAAACAATCTTCAGGACAGATTAACGCAAGGGTTCGTACAGGTAAGGTTCAGTAAAATCCAAGGACAAATACATACTTTTGAAGGTCTTTTTTTAACAATAATTCTTACACACAATTCATAGATTATGTTACTTTCATAGCACTTTCATCCATTTTTGTAACACCTATATCTTTATTACGCTTTACATTTGCTTGCCTCTTCTGTTACCCATTGGTAACGTTTCGACCATTCCCTGCTATAGATGCACTTCCCCATTACCATAATCAAAAACCATTTCTAATGTCAAAACACGCTTGTTGAAATCACATGACATCATGCCGCAATGCTGTTTCCCTTGAATGGTATCGATATTTTTACGTTAGCAAACTTAATATATTTTATACAGTATTTTTCCGTTACCGTCTGATGCAAGGAAGGTAACACAAAGAGACTTTTGTTAAGTACGAAACATTCGCACCATGCCTTTTTTTACTTTAAAATTCGGTGAATTCAGCACTCTGGCACTACATGCACCACTCTAAACTTGCTGATTTTCTAACTCAGACTTTTTTTTCTTTCTAGGGAGCTTCAAAATGTTTTTTAAAAAAGGAAAATGCGAAAATTCAAGTACTTTTCAAGGTCTATGGGCAATTTTCAAGTACTTTTCAAGACGTATTTGGTCATTTACCACATTCTCATTCTTTCTCTAATAGCATTTTGACTTTTATCAAATGTTACAATAATAAGGGTTGTGTCAAGCAACATCATATTATAGATGCTTTAAGGTCAGCACCAAAGATTATATTGTGTAAGTATGCAAACAGCTGGAGCTATAGTATATGTAGTGAGCTAACAACCTTTTAAAGATTGTCCCCTTGGGACCTTGACAGTATAAGACAAGCACATATATGTAAAAGGGGCCGGCCAGACTTACAATATGAAGATAATCAATGGCTGTTATTGTTTTAACACTCCAATTGAGCTTGTCAAGGATCAGACACTCCATCCGTAGAATATCAGACACAGCGCAGTCACACCGACTTATCTTCACAAGATCCTTTGTGCTGGGTATTACCTGCAAGGAATATATACAATAACATTAGGACAATACTTTATAAGCTAACTTTGAATACAGATTCAATGCTTATACAGTATATCATGTCTAAAGGGGCTACTCAAAAATAGACGAAACAAGGATCCCAATGACAAATGGTAGCTAAATGAAGGTCGAAAGAATTGCAGAATGCCCCCTTGGAGCATTCTGCAATACTTTTGACCTGCATTAAGCGATAATTGGTCTTGAAAACCAATTTTTGGTCTTATTGAGAGTGGCAGCTTAATACAGGTTTTACTTAAATAACTATTATTGAGGCGAAAATGGGTATATTCACAAGGAAATAAAAGTTATTCTGATTAACAGGATTTGGACCTTAGTTCAAAATAAGGGCTACACTGGCCTAAAAAATAATTGCATTTACATCCACATGCTAAAAGCTGTTTGGCTAAGTACTAGTAAGGATTAACGTGTTTTTTAATAAAAGAAAACAAGGGGTCAAGCTAAACTTGGAAGCATAGTAGTATATGTACAACATGTAGTTGAGGAGAGGAAAGATCATGATGTCAACTAAATGTTATTCTTACGTTTCTTAAATAGGACTTTACAAGGCCATAAATATAGGGATCACACTTTTTTCATGCATTAACATTTGCCGGGTCTCGGGGAAGCTGTTTGTGCACAAGGCCTGTCAGCCTCGTGTTCAACAGCTCCTGATGGACCCTGCAAGTGTTAATGCAATGAAACAAACATGTGTGATTGTTACTCTTGCATAGTTTACCTTATTACAGCCAAATTCACCCTGAAACAGCTGCTCAAACATTAAAATATCCATTTTCTTACTCTGGATTTTTCTAAACAAAATGGCCACAGCTGTAAACTTTCCAACGCCTAAAGGTCGTCACGACATTATAGCCGTAGACAAGGATTTTGTGAACAAAAGCTTTGGCAGAATGATCAGCCTGGTCGGCATCTTTTTCAGTATAAAGACATGCAAATAACCCAATGCTCATTTTAAGTATTTTCAAGTTTAAACCAATGTTCAATCCGCATGTGAATCTCCTGATTTGAATATGGATTTTCGTTAATTTGACAATGGGTTAAACAGCTAAACGAATAGGTATCTATGCAAGAATGGCTTTTCAATAGCCCTTGTGCTCTTGCAATTGTGTAAATTTCCAACCATGAGCTATAGTTAGTACCTTCGTAGTACATGTACTTACTTCGTCCTCTTCCAGTGTCTTGGCAGCTATATATAAACAGCTGATAGCAACACATTGCAGATACTTGGGGCGCACCTGAAAATTATAGTTCAGGATTCATGTCTGTTTAAAGTAAGAAAGGTGGCAAAGATCAGGAATCAATACAATCAAGTACAATTAACCCTTTTCATTCTGATGGATTTTCCCATGCATGTCAATAGAATAAGTATGGAAAAGTTCATTTTGTATTTTAAGGGGCTGCTGGTCAAATATTCTTACTTGTGTATATTTCTATCCCTGATAACTTGGCAAAAAGTGCAGACCCAGCTTCCCTGTTTGCCAAAGAATCTGTTCAGAATGAAAAGTGTTAAAAACTAAATCAATATCTTAAATTCATTTCTTCAGCCATTGTCCTTTATTCTAACACACCTCGCCTATAGAGCCAACGGTAACAAACTGTGATATATCGGACAATAATTCACTGCTAAAGTGTGTGATAGCTGACGTCACTAGAAAATGACGTCACTCGTGGCGTTAGACGGTGTAACGTCGTTTATACGCTTGAAAGACATTATAATTACATGTAAATGTATGCGACGTAGTCTAAGTATTGGCGGGAGTTCTTCAGTGCAATGGCAGAAAGTTGGAAGAAGCTGAAGACTTAGAATGTCTTTTTGTCGTTTATTGTGTGTTAGAATCGAAATAGATCAGCTCGAGTGCGTGAATTGTTGAGTAATAATTCACTGTTTGTTGGTCAGTTGTACGAAGATAAATCACTCGCGCTGCGCGCTCGTGATTTGATCTTCTTTACAACTGACCTCCAAACAGTGAATTATTACTCAACAATTCACTGCTGGAGCTGATCTATTTCTTAAATAAACAGACAGTCCATTTTTAAAAGCAGGTGATATTTTTTGTTATTTTTTCATTCCTTTCGTTAGATCTTTACAGTAATAGTTGATCATCAACTCTGGCCAAGTCAGGATGGTCAGCTGTATATATATTTAGGGGTCACAGGTCATAATTTTCAAAACCTGTTGAGAATTACTTTCTTGAAGAGAAATTCATCATAGCAAACAGTGCAGACCCTGATGAAATGCTGTGTTTTCTTGCATTTCATCTGGGTCTTCACTGCAAAAGTACCCATTTACAGGTTTCCAGTCTTTACCTTGAACTCACCTTGATAGTGGAAAGAAACCTGTCCATGATAGAAATGGTAAGAGCCAATGTTTCAGGGGTGAAGTGGAATCTTCCATTAAGGAAAATTAACCAACTCAACATCTCATCTCGCTGTTCTCCATTGGTCTCCTGCAAATACCACAAGTTTAGATAAAACAAAAAAAAAAAAATTGTAGATATTTTCTTACTCATCAGTTTTAACATTAGTTTTGGGTGCTAAAAAGAACTGCCTCATTGAGACGGTTCTTTTGAGTACCCACAACATATGTTTTGGTTGAGAAATAAGAAAATTATTTTTTGGTACACACTCTTAACTAAAGGCCTGAAATACATAGATATAGTCACACTTACACAGGGACTTACATAGTAAACACTAGGGCTGTGGATCGTTAGGTAAGTGGCGATCCGATCTGATCCACGATTCATGAGCTACGATTCACAGATCGAACTGCGAGTCACTGGTTTATAAAAAAAGTAAGATGAAACATCTATTGTTGGGTCTATTTACTTAGTAAATCAGCCCTTTCTGTCAAACCGGAAGTACTACATGTACACAGCTAGATATCAAAGAAGATAAGACTACATTTCCACTCATGACTGTCAAGTCATGCAACACACTTTGTAAATTTGATTTTATACCTTTATGATTTCTGACAGAAGTGTGCTGATTTCAGAATAAGGCCCTTTTCCTTTGTCCTGAAGTTCACACATAGACAACATGACCTGGGTCACATAGGCCTAATCAGCCGTCGCCTTGTCGACAAGTTCAAAGAAAAAAAGAACCCTTTGAAATTTATTTGGTAATTGACATTTGTTGATATTTTTGGCTCTGTTATTAGTACATGTACCGATGTTGTTGTTGTGTGTGTGTTTAAACAAAATAGATTGGAATATATGTATTACCAGCGGATTTTGGAATTCTTTGCGGATTTTAATTACGGATAGAGGATATCACTAACCTGCAAGAAACAAAGGTATCTGAATAAGAGATATTGTCAATTAGAACCGTTGTCATAGTGAAAAATTTCAATGGACCATTTTGTGAAAAACTTCTTGCTTCAGTAACAAAAAAGGTAAGAAAAAAAGAAAAAAAAAAAAAAAGATCGCGATCCAACGATTTCGGCAGTGACGAATATTCATATTCGATTTTATATTCAGATCCGCGAATATCCGAGTACTCGGATACTCGCAGCAGCCCTAGTAAACACTTATAATTGGGGTCCAGGGCACTTATATTTGAGAAATTTCCAACTTAACTCTTTACTCCTTAAGCTATTTTTAGATCATGACAACATTTTCTATTTTTTGAGAACATTGAAAAAAAATCAAGAAAAAATAAGTAAAATTACTTTGAATATTTTAGAAAATATTATGGAAAATGGTGGATTTACTCCGAAGGAGCAAATGCTCCATTTTCCATAGTATTTTCAAATACATGAGATTTCAAAGGCATCAAAAGGCATTATATTGGAGTAAAGGGTAAATAGAGGATGGTTAAAATAATAATCCTTCATGCACTGATGGATCTTCCTTCTGTTTTGATACATTAAACATGATATATCGATGGGTCAGGGTTATAATTTCCAAATAAAATTGTATTTCTTTTTTTGAAGATCGTTTTTGTCTTAGCTATGAGTGAAGAACCAGATGAAAAGCCACATCGAGGTCTTCAATGTTTACATAAGTATGCATTTAAGAGTCACTAGTATACAATGGGTTAAAGGAGAACATATCCCCCCACCTCCACATCTTCCCATCAAAAATAGCCATCAGAGGAGATGGCAAATCCCCCGACCAAAAAGTAATTGATATGCAGTTACAAGCAGTCAATTTCTAAGTAACTACATACATAATAGCTAAGTAGAATAGTTAAGTTGTCATCGGTATATGTAATACATCTTGAGTCACTCTGTATCTATATCAAATTTTATCAAACCAGAATATCTCAAAGCTATATGACTGGGACAACCATAATTGCATGTAACACACCTTCCTGACCAGACATAACCAATTTTATTTAAATTGTAATTTAAAAGCAATCATGCCTGCAGGTGATACACCAAGGGAGAAAATTCAAAAGGACAGTTAGGGGAGCAACCATTATTGCACAAGATACACTGTCTTCACCTGATATTTATGTATACCAAATATCATTAAAATATCTCTAAGTGTATAAGAGATATTGAGTGCACAAGCTTTCCCTATAAAGTTCATTCAAGAGAAGTAACTCTAAAGGATAACAAGCGGGAGCTGTCTTGACCTGATATATATGTATACTAAATATCATCAAAATATCTCAAATGATATGAGTCATTGAGCACAAAAGTTCATTCAAGGGAGATAACTCAAAGGGCTGTAAGGGAGAACAACCATTCTTGCATGTGACACACCGTTTTCACCTTATATATATGTCTACCAAAGATCATAAAAATATCTCAAAGGGTATTAAAGTTATTGAGTGCACAAGCTTCCTCCTATAAAGTTCATTCAAGGGAGATAACTTATAAGTCCAGCAAGGGAGAACAACAATTCTTGAATGCAAGACACCCCCTTGACCTATTATACATATATACCATATATTATCAAAATATCTCGAAGGATATTAAAGTTATTGAGCGCACAAGCTTCCCCCTATAAAGTTCATTCAAGGGAGATAACTCAAAAAACATTAAAGGAGAGCAACCATTCTTGTACGCAACACATCGTCTTCACCTAATATACATGCATGCCAAATATTATCAAAATATCTCAAAGGGTATTAAAGTTATAAAGTGCACATGCTTCCCCCTATAAAATTTAAATTTCACTCAAGGGAGATAGCTCAAAAGTCCATTAAAGGAGAGTAACCATTCTTGCACGCGACACACTGTCTTGACCCGATATACATGCCTACCAAATATTATCAAAATATCTCAAAGGGTATGAAAGTTATTGAGCGCACAAGCTACCCCTTATAAAGTTCATTCAAGAGAGATAACTCAAAAGGCCAGCAAGGGAGAGCAACCATACTTGCACGCGACACACCGTCTTGACCCGATATACATGCCTACCAAATATTATCAAAATATCTCAAAGGGTATAAAAGTTATTGAGCGCACAAGCTTCCCCTTATAAAGTTCATTCAAGAGAGATAACTCAAAAGGCCAGCAAGGGAGAGCAACCATTCTTGCACGTGACACACCGTCTTGACCCGATATACATGCCTACCAAATATTATCAAAATATCTCAAAGGGTATAAAAGTTATTGAGCGCACAAGCTTTTGTCTACGGACGGACAGACGGACGGACAGACGGACAGACGGACGGACGCCAGGCTGATCGCTATATCCCCCGATCCTTTTCGGGTCGGGGGATAATAAACCCTCTTCATTCACACATGTAAAGTTTGGTGAAAATCGGAAAATCAGTATTCAGCATCAGAAGTTGTGCTGACAAACTTACAAAAATTATGTAAATTCAACACATTCAGGGCAATAAATCTGCCAATTTGGAATTAGTCAATTTGTCCTTTGATTAAATTTTGGTGAATATCAATGCTCAATTTAGAGCCATGATGTGAATGCACTTTAGCAAGTAAAGCTATAATTTCCTCCCAGGCGAGACCTGTCACTATCTGAGATAACACTTGATGACACTATCACATTTACCCTTTGACTTCCCTGTATAATAGGATATACCTTTGAGCCAGGACATGAGATTTTGTTACACTGTACAAATATCACATACAATGCACAAAAGCCTCCAATAAATGCCCATGCTGATGCATCAAGTGGGGCTAGAAGTCAAAATTTTGGTCATCATCTACATCCAAACTTTGTGTATGCCAGCAGTGAGGCTCTGGTAAGTCTGCATGTTTGCACAGGCTGGTCTGAGCCTTCTCTGCTCCACAATGAGGTATCTCCCAATATTATGTCCTGGCTCATTTATCTTGTAACCTTAAATGAACAGGGGGGTCAATGACCCAGTATCTGACAATAAGCATCTACTGTATCAGCCCTCCAGATAAGAGTGTGTGTTTGAAAATAATTTTTCTTATTTCAACCAAGACCATATGTTGTGGGTACTCAAAAGAACCATCTCAAAGAGATGGTTCTTTTGAGCCCCAAAACATGTGTTCAAACTGATGGGTAAGAAAATAATTACAATTTTATGCTCAAAATTTTGCTTATTTGGACATTTGTACTGAATCAGCTGTTATTATGAAGCCACCTGTTTGTCATCTGTGTAGATAAACAAACATGTTCAGCATAAAATATTTCCGTATCCATCCGTTCTAACATTTGTAGTGGGTGCTCAAAAGAACCGTCTCTCTGAGACGGTTCTTTTGGGTACCCACAACATAGGTTTTGGGTTGAAAAATTAAAAAAATAATACACAGTTACACCTATCTAGAGGCCTGGATGAGGCCAACAATTGACAAATGCAGGGATTTTTCTATGCCAACTTGGGGCCGAATATCGACCCTTCCCAATTGAAAATTGAACAAAAACTTCACAAAATGATGAATTATATTCCCAATCTACATTTTGGTGAACATTTCATGAAAATCTGACCAAAAATAGGAAAGTTACAGATGTTACATTCACATTTTGATGCAAATATTCAGAGTTATTATAAAGACCAATGCATCATGTTAAGCTTTACACGGATTTGTTATGATTTAAAATCAATTTGACATGGAGATCTTGTTCATTTAGACAGAATAAACTTTTCCCAATTTTGATGGCGCAAATGCGATTTTCCCAAATTCAACAGGCCCTTGGCCCCAACTTCAGAAAGATATGAAAATCCCTGAAATGTGCAGATCTCCCCAGTCTGATCAGCAGCCTGCTATTCCCTAATTAGAAAGAGTACAAGCTATAAATGCTACATCTTAGTTTAAGTTGTCTCTGTTGATTTTATCAGACAAATCTTGGTTTGCATGATTCAGGGCTCCTATGATAACCTTAACTGACACTCGGTTTACACATTATTTAAATCAGCATTTTTTAATGTATCAGCTTAATGTTGAAGGTAAGAAGCCATACATTGAGTAGGCTAACTAAATTCTCCTTTTTTGTCAAAAATACTTTGCCCTTGCATAAATGTACATCTAAGGCCTGATTTTTTGAGTGGGTCGAGGAGTTTCGAAAATGTATCTTTTGTATGCGTGGAAAGATCAAGAATGATCAACATGTTAACCCCAACCCAAACATAGTCTGCAGAGGGGTATAAAATTATAATCACAGTATCTAAGTCCTAGGTACTAGAGATTTTATTTCTAAGTATCAAAATTTCAAAGTAAAGGGAGGTCGACATAAGAATAAATAACCCCAAAAAACGATTATTATCAGTTTTTAGCCCATCAAACATATGTTTTGTGTGCATAAAAGAAACGCCTCAGGGAGACGTTTCTTTTACGCACACATAACATGTGTTTTATAGATAAATAATTACATGTAGCATTTAAAATAGTTCATAAAAAGGCCACTTTATCTGAATCCATTGTATACGAAATTTATTTCGAATAAGCGAGTATCTTGAAAAATCAGAGTTCGAATAAGGGAGGCTTTACTGTAATACTTGATTGGACTACGTACCGTACTGCAAGTGGCCAATCTATAATGAACTGGTTTCCAAGCTTCCTGTTCTTTAATAAGTGCTTCCCCAAGCATCTGCAAGAGATGCCTTGTGTCCAATCCACCTTGAAGCCTCATGCTTATCCCCCTTGCTGCTTGTTAATACCTACAATTGACAGATACTGAGATAAGGTAAATGTATACATTTTTCAACAAGAGGGTCCTAGATCGTTCACCTGAGTCATGGCACACAAGATTTGCTTGGTAGCCATGTTGTTCAGCTGGGCTAAACATTCTGATCAATTTTGGTAGAATGCATAATGAGGAAAATTTCTGTTATTTTGAATTTGAACCTGAAGTTCAGGAGGTGAGGTCATTTAAAGAGATTTCTTATCTATAGCTATAGCTTTTTGTAAAGTGCTTCCAAACCATTTGTGCAATTATGATAGTGCGCATTATGCTGAACATTTCTGCGAAATAATATTGAATTTGGCAACAACCCACTCATATTTTCATAATATAATTATGACACATTTCATCATCAATATTCAGAAGCATTCAAGCAGTAGTATGCAGAAATGTTGCTCATTGACTTCATATAATATGTGCATTATATTATTATCCCTAATTGCACCTGATTACCAATTATAAAATGTAAGCAGTAGGGCTGCCAAGTTTACACGTGTAAACGGTACTGTTTCGTGTTTGTGTAATAAATGTTTACAAAATTGGCCTACAGTTTACACAAACTTTAGCATGTGACCAGCTTCTTGGTTTATAAATAGCATTTCCAAATGAACAATCCGTTCTGGATCACTCAGTTTGTTTGTTTTTTCTGATTAGGCTGTATTTGATAAAGTATCTACTGCAATTAGATTATTACGGCGGACATGCTCAACGTACAGTATCCTACCATAGGGAGCATTTTTGTTCATATTCTTTGAGTATTGGGCCTGCACAGAAAGTGACTTGACGGGCCATAAAAATGCCCTGAAAATCTTCAAACTCAGTCACTGCTAGGAGCAATTATATTCCTGTATTTTTTAACAGGAATGTAAAGGTTTTGTGGAGCCGCATCTTGTTTACTTCTTGTTGGCATGTGTATTGATGCGTACGTGATGATTGGCAGTTATGTCTTGTGCATGTCAACTCGTTCATAACACACTTGCAACTTAAGAAAATGTCGATAATCTACGAGTCTGGGAAGGTTGCAATCACTTTCAAATAACTTGAAATGAGTTCTATCACAACACCCAACCCAGACATGTTAAGATTAACGGGTCTCCTGTGTCACTAACGGAAAACTCTGCCGTTTTCCGCAAACGGATTTTTAAAAAAAAATCACGGATTTTCAAAAATCTGCTCATTGTCTTACCGTTTTTTTTTGTTATTAGCCATTTCTTGTGATAATTTGGCGGAAGTCGCTGAGAAAAATCAATATTGCATTCTCGCGAGACCTGACGATACCTCATCTAGCGAGCTTCCTGTTTGCGACAATGATCAATATTGATATCGTAAGGAAGCTTGGTAGTTTCGAATAGCTGTCCGGTAAAGCATCTCAAAGTCACTGAAAAAATCGATATCAATTAAGGGCTTGAATGTAAACCGAATAACAAAGGTACAAATATTCCAAGCAGCTGTATAACTTGATAAACCCAACAAAGATGGCGAAACGCGAATCATCGCCAGGGATTAGGCCAGCAAAAAAAAACAAATACGGTATAGAAGCGGGTCAAATTCTAATGCAGAATATACAAGAACGTTTGACTGGGTTATGGCCAGCGACCGGCAGCAAGCAGCAGGCGTACTGCAAGGTTTGCAGTAAGCATTTCAGCGTCTCTCACGGCGGGATTGACGACGTCCGTAGACATGGGGAAGGCCTCAAAACGGATTTAAAAAAAAAAAATCACGGATTTTCCGCGGTTGTCCCGCATTTTTTTCCAGAAACTTAACATGTCTGCCCAACCGAACAATTTAGAATACTTGCACAAGGTGCATTTTTCAAGAGTTTTTTTTAGGAAAAATATCAGCGAGTTGACCGATCTTCATAATGAACAAATCGGATCTGTAAATTCCGTCTAAACAGAATCGTTTCGGTTACTTGAACTTGTGTAAACGTTTACCAAATTCCGTAAACGTGGCAACCCTAGTAAAGTATCAGTCACAGGTCAATTAACTTTGAACAAAAATGTCTACGAGTTGTCTCATCAAGTTTTAACGAGTTGTCTAATGATCTTTTAACGAGTTGTCTCAAAAAATGTGTCAACGAATTGTCTAGATTCCATTGCTGTTTTCTCTGTATACTGTCTCTTGTGTACCTGGGGCTTTTGGTGTCGTGGAGAGTAACTACACTTGTATTTTTTCCTCCATTTTTTAGACTCTACTGCTGCCTCCTTTGCCAGTAACTTCGCAACTAAAATATCTGGGAAAGTTCTGGAAGCAATCTTGTCAAAATTATTGCATCAGTCTCTCGACTACATGTAAATGAAATTAGACCAAAACTGAAGCCTCACACTGTTTGAACCCAGAAGAATAAATATGAAACCATAACTAGTACAGTATGACAGTGTTTTAACTATTGGGGCTCAATAAATAGGCTATCAGGCTAATTCAAATTTCCACTCATGATCACTGCTGACAGTGCTGTGATGAGCACTCCTCGACCCAACTTGGCCATTTACAAAACAAGAACTGGAAAAAGTAGGAGTGATTACCCGAACAAAATCAAGCATTGAGCTTGTTCTAGCTGTTGTTGCTACATTTACTGCCTCATCTTGCTTATTTTACCCAAATCTTGACAATAAATTAGGATGATTTTTTGACGTTTCACTTTAGGTTTTCCAAAATGGTTTCCGAAGCATCCGGAACTATTTCATCGGTGACCCTAAAATGCGTAAAGGACTCCTTTTCGCGTAAAGGACTCCTTTTCGCGAAAAGGACTTTTATTTTTGCGAAAAGGACTTTTATTGTGACTAAAACTATTTATTTGGATTATTTTGATATTTAATATTATAAAACTGAAGTTAAACGATATTAATCTATCAATGTTATGCAATAGAAATCGTTTTTGAAGTGATTTTTCACGGAAATAGTAGATATAGTGACTTACGAAAAGGAGTTTCATTATTAAGATAAAGACTTTGTATCTGATCTATTTTTTCTTATTTATTTATTAATTTATTTTATTATTTAATTAATTATTTAATTATTTATTTATTTGAATTGAATAATAGTAAGGAAGCAGATATCTAGTGTTCAAAAATATAATCCTAAAAAGCACCTGTGTACGATACACTATATCGCCTTGCGAAAAGGACTTCGATGCCGTGTGAGACTATGTTTGAATATCCATGTCCGTTTGCATACTATTATTTTTTAGGAATACAGTAGAAATTAGTATTGTCTGAATAAATCAAATCTCCAGGTGTCGAATATTGAGTATTTGAGACAATTGCACCATAAAAAGTTAAATTTGAAAAGGACTCCATTCCGCGTAAAGGAGTTTTATTCTTACAAAAAGGACACGGTTTTTCGGTTTTGCGTAAAGGACTTTATCTTCATATATTACGTTCATGAAAAGAGCCTGGACCTTGGACGATTTATAATACCTGGTAATAAATTACTTCAATGAGTTATATTTATTGATGATCTTAATAGGTTAGCATTTCGCGGAAATGAAGCATAACTGAGCACATCGAGATATTGATACGTTTGGCATAGTAGAGCAACATAGTATAGCAACAAAGACTCTGACGAACCTGCTCAACGACGCAGACCCAGAAGATGGGTGTTTATGATTTTATACGCGTCTTTTTGAGGTTAAATACTAATTACAGAAAGAAAATATATCGCTATTCGGAAAGCTTTAAATTACCGAAATCAACTTGCGTCAATAATGCATGATTACTGTTATGATGTCTTTGTAAAAATTCTATAGCAAAAGACAAATAAAATAGGCCAAGTTCAATAACACGAATCTACAATCACCATGCATATAGCGTCAGAGGTATGCTGTATCCACGACAATTCAAATTCGTTTTAAGTCTCTTACCCTCTGGAATATAACCATTTTGAGTGTTACCACCAATCACAATTAAAACGGACCCGAGAAGATGCAAAAAGCTAAACGAATCTTCATCACCATGCATACAGCGTCAGAGCTACGCTGTATCCACGACGATTCAAAGTCGTTTTAAGACTCGTACCCTCTGCAACATAACCATTCTGAGTGTTATCAGTACTTAATCACATTTAAACCGGACCAGAAGATGCAAGAAGCTAAACGAATATTTGTGGACGAGACCGTTCAAATCAATAGAGCTTACATACATGCGAGCAGCGAAGGTTAAGTCTGGCCTGTACAAATGCGCATTCTCGCAAGAGTGTTCACTGCTGGCGGCATGTAAATGCATATGATAAAAATATTTTATACGTCTGGCCCACCTAGCTAGCTGTGCAATCTTTTCGTGGTTTATTTCAATTTATCATATCGCACGCGTGTCCCCAATTAAAGTCCATCTATTCAAAATCAATCAGAATAAACATATTATCACATTCTTTGACACATTAACAATAAACATGGCCAATTAAGATATTAACCTAACAAGGTAAGGGATGAAAAGAGCACCTTATTTGCTTACTATTTTATCGCCCGTTGCTACATGCTTGTGTCAAACATGCGTTATCTAGATCAGGCCCGACATTGCTATCAGCAAACGACATTAGAACAGACCTTTAGTTGAGAGCGCGTAACGAAAAATAATTTTCTTATTTCTCAACCAAAACTTATAGTGTGGGTACTCAAAAGAACAGTCTCAATGAGACGTTTCTTTTGAGTACCCAAAACATAAGTTAAAATTGATGGGAAAGAAAATATTAACAGTTATACGCTCAAAAATGGTGTTTATTTAAACCTATAATTAGAAGCAGATGATTGTCAAGTCCTTTACGCAAAACCGAAAAAACGAGGTCCTTTTCGTAAGAATAAAACTCCTTTACGCGGAATTGAGTCCTTTTCAAATTTTAACTTTTTATGGTAAAATTGTCTCAAATACTTAATATTCGACATCTGGAGATTTGATTTATTCAGATAATACTAACTTCTACTGTTTTCCACACAAACGGACATGGATATTCAAACATAGTCTCACACGGTAGACAGTCCTTTTCGCAAAGCTATATAATGTATCGTACACAGGTGCTTTTTCGGGTTACATTTTTGAACACTAGATATCTGCTTGCTTACTATTATTCAAATCAAATAAATTAAATAAATAAGAAAAAAAAACAGATCAGATACAAAGTCCTCTTCTTAATAACTAGGACCCAGTTTATTGAGTCCGAGTTAATAATGAAACTCCTTTTCTTTTCTTTTCTTTTCTTCAGTATTTTCCTCCTGTTGTTTCAGAAGCACCACCCGTTAAGGTGTAAAAGTTGGATAAAAGTTCATAAAACTCAGAATATGTACAGCACCTGGTCTAAAACTCTTCTAAAAACTTCAATAAAACTATATACATTTTGGGTGGAGGTTAGCAGCCATTATTCCCGTTGACTCAGAAGTTTCAGTCTTTTGAGATGTACTTTGTAGAAAAAAGTTCTTGACACCTTTTCAATGTTGTTAAGTGACTCAGACAGTCCTGGTACCAGAGGCGTAACACAATCGGGACAAATCAACACTTTCAGGATAGTATCCCAATTCTCAAAAGTACTGCACCATACACTGCCGCCTGACTGTTCCACCACTATCTGCTTCAAACATTCAACACTGGATATGCGGATATCGTGGAAGGCTGGACACCGAGTAACCATATGATAAAGATCCTCTTCTTCAAGACAGCATAGCTGACACGTTGAATCAATAGTCTTCCCGCTGAATAGATGTCTATTTGATTGAAGAATGTACACCCCCGTAAGAATTCTAGCCTTGATTACACCCTTTCTGACCTCTGCTTCTGAATCCAAACTGCTCCACACGAGATGAGTGTATCCTATCCGCAATGAACTTGGATAAAGATATTTTAAGGTTTTCTTAGATTTTATATCACAAATGTATACTCTTGTCCTGTATGCCTCAATAGCTTTTTTTATAGGTATGTTTCCACTTCAGCTTACTGATACTGGATGTGAGAATTTGACTTATTGTTGGAAGATGATATCTGTCCAGTACTTGCGACACAATGTAGAAAAAACTGTGAGTATTGTCGAAACTGCACGCTAACTGTCTTTGTACTACATCTTGGAGGCACCGATTCTCACTAGTGAGCACAGCATACAACAATCCTAACAGCCTCTTATGCAACTCTGCCTCTATTGGAAGTGCACCGAGCAACATGAAAACTGAAGCGGTGGCTGTACGTTTGGGAAGAGACTGTATCTGTCGAAGAGTATTCAGGTGATATCTTTCTAGCTCCTTAATTTGGGTTTTATTAAGACTTGTAATCTCTAATCCATATAATAACCTAGGTATAACATATGTTCTGTATATAACATAAGAGGTTTTGGGGTTCAATCCGTTGGTTCCATGCAACCCAGTATTAATAAGTGAATAAGATGTCCGTCTAGCCAAGGAAATTCTATCTTTAATGTTCATTTCTGATTCTTTTCTGATTCTTTCCTTTTCGTAAGTCATATTTCTGCCATTTCCGTGAAATATCGTTTCAAAAACGATTTCTACTGCATATATTGATAAATTGATATCGTTTAACTTCAGTTTTATAACATTAAACATCAAACATAATCCTAATAAATAGTTTTAGCCATAAAAAAGTCCTTTTCGCAAAAATAAAGTCCTTTTCGCGAAAAGGAGTCCTTTACGCGAAAAGGAGTCCTTTACGCATTTTAGGGTCACCCCTATTTCATATTCATACGCAGACCGGTTCCCTAAATCCAACAGGGTACCAAAAACGGTATAGTTTTACAGCGAAAGACTTCCATTCGCGAATTAATAACTCCAGTCAAGCAGGGGTGTCCATCTGTCGCATTTTCGCAGTGTTTTGCGAATGGATATCCAGAAAATGCGAATGACGTTTTTGCGAATTGAACGCGAATTATCCAAAATATAAAGCATATACATATGTCACCGCTAATCCACGCTCGAGGGCACAGCAGTAGGCGTGGCTTATTGTGCTATCGGCCAATCAGAACGTTGCAAAGAGACCGTAAAACTTTTGCGGGACATGCAAATTAAATCAGCACATGGGCTTATTAGTGAGACACATTGAAATTGCTTGAGTGACTTGTTAGGAATGAATCGGTACATTGGAAATATGGCCCCGTCACGAGAAAACCTGTCTTCGGATGATTGCGAACAACACAAGGACAGACCTGCCTGCGCATCCGCGCAGTCTGGTCAGCGCCTTTGTTATTCGCTTTTTGGAAAATTTCATATGTAAACTTGCTACTGGTGAAATTTCAATTTTCTAGATTGTCTCTGTAGCTGAGGAGAATGGTTTGAATCTCGCTTTGACGAAACCCCGAGGACAGGTTTTCTCGTGAGGAGGCCCAATTTATTATTATAAATGATAAGGTCCGAAATGCAATCATTCCGAATGAAGCATCCTTCGTAACAAGTACAAGTGTGTGAGCAGTTGCAGAAATATAGTTTCCTTTTAAAAATAAGGCTTCCCCGGTTATGAAGGTGAAATCTCTTCAACTCCTTTGAATGTTATTTAGTTGGGGGTATGATAGGGGGGATATGATCTGAAAGATAGGGTGGAGCTCGGTCATGCATACTTTTGTAGAATGTAGTAAGTTTATGCTTACTTCTCCTAGATTGGAGCAATTACCAACCAAGTCCCATTAAGATCTAGAGCCCCATATCAACTTGATACACCCCTGTCCAATCTTGGTGTTTAGGGGTGTTAAGAAGTTGATATTAGCAATACTATCGTCTTTCTTTCTTCTGTTATTTTCTATGCATGGATCCACAGCTGTAAATCAAAGAAATTAATTAGCCCTTGAAATTACTGTTGCAGACAGTGATAATGTTGCTTTTACTGACCACATGGGCAATAACACCTGGACTGAGAGTTTGTCGGTCATTCAGACACCTAGGTTGAAAATGATTAAAATATATAGAAAATTGAAAGTTGAGTAACTTGAGAACTAATTATCACATCTTGCTGAAATTTTCAGACCTTTTTTTTTTTATCTAGCCATATAAATGCAATAACTAAAAATTGGTGTTTTTACTTGCGATAACAAAAAATGATATGCTAATGAAGAGGGTGGAGCTAATCTCATTTTGTGGATACATGAATGTGCACATTTAGTTAGATGCAAAATCTAGATACCATGTACAGTCACTGCTGCGTTCAGGCAAAGCTCAGGCTATTGCCATATGAGAGAGAAAACAACATTTCCTTGCAGGCGATCAGGTTGTTTTTATTATCAATCAAAAGGCATGTAATGTCTTAGATAGAATCCCTTGCAGTACTCGTATAAAATCTGGCACGAATCAGTTAGGCTCTGGTAGTGTTTGTACATGACATTTTTGATAAGCTGTACTTGCTGTACAGGGGCAAATTTGGACAATCCTTTCTTAAACGTTCCTTTGTACTTGTTGCACAAGGGTCCTTTCAGCGACAATCACAATAAATTGTTTGCTAAATTGCTTTAAAAACAACCAGTGTACATAAAACCAGATCAGGAACAGTCTGATCTGGGTCCACACTGTTTGCTTTTATGCTTAACTTAGTCAATTAGGTTAGCAAATATATGTAGCAGATGACTAAAGCAGACAACATTTTCATATGTATTTTTGCAGGCGCGATAAATGTTAATGTTTGACAAATGGGTTTGTATCAATCTAAAAAGGAAATCTTTTTGACCCCCCTACACCCCGCCCCCCCCCCTCAAAAAAAAAAAGAAAAAATAGACTGCTGTAAGCTATGATAGCCAGACCAAAATGCTCGTCAAAATGACGCGCGAATGAGTTACGTTCAAAACCAGGCAAGCCTTCCTTGTAAAAGGACACTTTAAAAGTAAGTAATGGTGCAAAGATCAGGAATCGATACAATCAAGTACCACACCTACCTGACCCAGGATACCAATGGGAAAGTGACAAACTCACAGAAGACACCACAAACGAGAGCCAAGAGGTCAGCCCTTTCCCAGCAGGTGACCACAAAGCACATATAAACAGACGTGCATAAAACATAGCAAACACAAGACAGAACAAAAACATAAACCTGCTACCGCTCGCACAATTCATTTGAATTGGTTGCATTTCGGACGTTATCGTTTTTAATTTTCAATGTACCAATTTTTTCAACAAGTCACTCATTGAGTCAAGCAATTTCAATGCGTATCAAGGTTTGGCCATGTGCTGATTTAATTTTTATGTCCTGCAACAGTGTCACAGTCTCTTTGCGACATTCTGATTGGCCAGAGCACAATAATCCACACCAACTGTTTCAACAAACTTGTCTGCAGTTTGTGATTGTGGTATTTCCTGATCATACTCACTTACTATTTTTAACATGCCCTCGAGCGTGGATTAGCGTTGACCTTTAGATCTCTTTTGGAAAGCTAAATTCCGACTCCCACTCTCATCTACGCATATATCTGAGGATTTGATGTACATATATAAGTAGTTATTTGCCAGAATCAATGGATTAACTATGCGTGACCATTACTGATAACTTCGGGACATCCTCAAGCGTCAAATGATTGAAGAATTATCAGCACCCGCTGTGTACGTATTTAAGTTCGAATTCACTACAGTATAAAATATATTGAGATCAGATGACAAATTCTTAAAATTGATGCTAAAATTCAATTCGCAAAAACGCATTTCGCATTTTCTGGAAATCAATTCGCAAAAAATGTGAATATGCCACAGATGTACACCCTGAGAAGAGGACTTCATTGCCATTTAAGCCCGCTCAATGACGTCGTCTGCAAGTTAAGATAGCGTCGCTAATCATGTTTTATGGAGAAATGACCAAACTATTTCAATTACAATAAAATATGCTCTTTTATCATACTGGATAGGCAGTAATCTTGAACACTCTGAACAATAGGTGAATGCGATAACAAATTGTAAGAAACCGTGTTTTTGATTGACATTTGTTGCCAGTCGGGCAACAAACGGCAATCAAAAACTCTGTTTCTAACAATCTTAGATTTACATTCGTCGATAATTAACTTTTTCGATTGCCGCCTATCTGGTGTTTTTATTGAATATAAAGAATATGTAGCCAAAACAAACCGAAACAAGGGCTACTAGGTATAATTTTACATTTTTTCAAGTTTCTATTGCAAGGTGGCCAATCACGTGGTCTGTCTGATTGGGTTCACGGACTTTACGAACCAGTAATCGGACACCACAGGTAAGGAAAATCTTTCATAAATTCCGTTTCGTTGGGTGTTAATATAGCAGCATAAAAATTATGCGCTTTGATTTTAAATACGAAAAATTAATATGTTGTTTGTTTAATTGTAAGTAGTATACTTGTTATCCGTATGGATTGAAAAACAAGGGTGAATATAAGCCTTCAAAAACGTGCAGTCTGATCATTGCCTTTGTTGATCATTGTTTAGAAATGGCAAATAGCTTTTGTCAGGAAGTGTCTAGTTTAAGCCCTTGTGAGTGAAGGTATTGGTCTATGTTTGGTCTGAGCCCTCATCTGCCACCATATTTTGTGTACATGAAAAGTGAAGGCTCTGATCATATTTTGCAGATGCACTGGCTCGTCTGAGCCTTCGCTGCCCGCTGATGCAAAATTAAAATCCCAAATCATGGTACTGAATTACTTACACTCTAAATTGAAAGATATCACACTATCTCAATGAGATGTTACCTACTTCCAGGCGACGTTCGATCGGTGTCCGTACTCTTTACATTTCCTCCAAATAGTTTATCTGCATGAAAGCACTTTTGCGAGTAGTGAGACATATAGGCCTATAAATATGTAGGTCCGACTCCACACGTCGGGGTGTCCGACCTTGGTTCTCAATGTCTCCAAACATTACTTTTTCCATCCTCGTTTACCCAGGGGTGAAGCATTCCGTTTCACTCCTTTCATGCAGTGTAACGGAATGGGTTACTTCTGGGTTACTGAGGAGATACTTTTTCAATTTAAAAATAACTATTTCAATTTGAAAAAATAGGGACAATTATAAACATTATAGAGACTGACCAGCCGCTGCATAACGCAACACATGGTCGGTGTCTGCAATGGTCATGGGCCTAAATGGTTCTACATCTACATCTAATAGTTGAGTATCGTCGCTCACCATTGACCATTATGAGCAGAATTATCCAGTGGCCCTATCAACAAACCCAAACAGCTGTAGATGTATTTTTTTTATTATTTTAAGATTAATTTATAACGCAACTTTATGATAATTCTTTATTAAACATATCCGTGGTAATCAGACCGATCCCACCAATTCATCCCGCCTGTCCGTCCGCCCATCCATGATAAACAAATAATTAAAAATAATTGGGGGCGAAAAGACTAGGGAGGAAATAGTATTGGGGCGAAACGACTAGTGTATGAGGGGGCGAAACGACCAGGGTTGAAAATAGAGGCGAAACTACTAGGGGGGCGACTAGGGGAGAAACGTCTTGGGTCGAAAGGTCTTGTTACCCCTGTGAATCCGTCCGTCTGTCCATCCATCCACCTATGACAAACAACTAATTAAAATATTTGGGGTGAAACGACTAGGGAGGAAATGGTATTGGGGGCGAAGCGACTAGGGTATGAGGCGAAACGACCAGGGTTGAAAATAGAGGTGGAACGACTAGGGGAAACGTCTTGTTACCCCCATTATAATGTCCACGAGGGTGAGAGGCAGTATTCATAGTTTGGCCATTTCGTGATATGTATATTTTGGTGTTTAACAGTACCGCATAATAGAAACATAAACAAATTAAGCATTTTTTTTCAGAAATAATTAAATCATCAAATCATTGACCGCCTTTATAACTAACTTTTTAAACAAATTGTTATTCTTGCCTCTATTCCATATATGTTCTTTGTGCTTGTTATATAAAAAAATAATCGGCACATTTTGGTGTCGCGGGTGATTATTATTTTATCGCGAAATGTTCGGTTTCACAGTTGACTGAGCTGTCAGCCTGAAAATTTTCCAAAACTAGCGTAAAACTGCTTTGGATTGACGCATACATTGATTTAATTGTTGATGGGTTCGATATTTTCACTTTTACTTAATTGAAAACTTTGCTTAGTCTGTCATTTTGAATGCCTGATTCTTTGCATGTTTACACCAAAACAAAGCTAATTTTAGCAATATGCAAATTAGAAGACTGACCCAAATCTTCACCAATCGAATGTCTCGTTTCGAATTCTTCTAGAATTTCAACCAATCAGTCACCAGTAAAACATTCTGGCCGTCCGCCAAGTTTTCGAAATTGACCTCTAATCATCTGTGTTTGACAGTTATCGTCTGTAAACAAAGAAAGAAGAAAGTTCAAATGTTTGTGTTTTGCTATACCGTTTAGAACAACTTGCGCCAAACAGTTACTACTGCGCAGGGTTTTATCTGCGTTGAGTTAAAGTTTAGAATGGTTGAATTCGATGCCTCAAATAATGAAGAGCAGGTGCGCGCTGCAGAAAATATTGAGCGGAATGGAAAGATGGAAGTGCCCCACCCGCCATTAAATTCGACTGGAAAACTTCAAACGGCATCTTTAAAACAGGTTAGAAATGCATATATTTTTCAAACTATTCGCCTAACAAATATTTGTTTTGAAATCTATATTAAAATCGTCAATGTTGAATTGCTATCCTGGATATAAAATGTTGAACAAAAGTGAGTGAACAATAGACGGAGGACTAAAAAGGACATCAATTGTCCTTTCTCAAGTTTCTTAGTCCGATTCTACAGGTAACGGGTAACACATTGCCAACTGCTATTGACACCTTTCTAATGTGCGGCTCCAGAGGAGGGGGGGATAGGGGGTCCGGACCCTGGAAAATCACAAGTTATCTAAGGGATTCTCTGGACCCCCCACGTACCCCCTCGAAGTGTTGGACCCACTCTAAATCCTTGGAAAAGTATATAGTTTTCTCTGTTATAAACCATTGGCCCCCTCTGTAAACTTTAAAATAAGCTGAGGACTAAATAAAACTTTGTCAATGCTGTTTTCTGGTCTTCAGGCCTGGACCTGCCCCCGGTCGGACAAAAAAAATTCCTGGATCGATGCATGTAAGTGGAATCATGTATAGGAGCCACTGAGAAAAGGAGAGTATTTATTTTATCGCATGGATTTTTAATAGATAGAAGAAGCAAATTAGGGAAATAATATTAAAAGTTTAAATGAAACAATGCAGCTTGATTAAGCCAGACTAGGGACTCCTAAACAACTGTATTTTTTTTTTATTTCATTTAACAGACACAAGATCTCCTTCTGAAATTAGCAAAGCTAGCAGTGCAAGAAGGTGCTCACAGTCAACGTCTTAATCTGGTAAGCCACTCTTTGTTAACTTTAACCCTTTGTTTAAATATGCATACTAATAAATGGATTCTTCCTTCTGGTTGGATTCACCTCGGATAATGATCATATATATGATAGCCAGGATATCAGAAGGTTACAATCACTGGCAAAATCTTAGCGTTTTCACAAAAAACATGATTTTTAAGTAGTTTAAGGGTCATATGATAAATAGAATCTAACAATTGTGCTCCTGTATTATTGAATTTATCAAACTCCTTGCGTAAAAGAGATAAATGCTCAGCAAGCCTTGCATTTTATCTCTTTATCTATCTCAAAATGTTCAATAAATTTAATAAAACATTCTGAGCACTATGTAACCAAAATAGAAGCATGTACGTGCATACTTCTTACAGAAAAACACTTAGTATAAGTAATTGTGACATTAAAATCAAGGCTGGGTGGTCGAAACCAGGGGTGCATGGTTTTAACCTAGCTGTTACCAGCGGTTTTAACCACCCCGGTCAATACTCCAGAAGTGGTCAATACTGGTCGATTGGTGGTCGATTGAAAAACTGAATGGACAATTTGGATTTTTTGGCAGTCATTTGAAAAAATGGGGATGTCATTTTGGCTTTCACTTTGTTGGAATTCATCAAAATGAGTTCAATCAAGTTGATCTGAGCACCTACCAAGAGTACTCGTCAGATAAAATAGGGCAGTAGCATTTAAAGTGTGAATACTGTATCAAAGGAAATGTGCCCCCTACCATTTATGCGTGTTGGTTACTCTTTGCCTGCTAGTTACATCATCTGCTGATAACCTTTGCTTACAGTTTGGACCCAGATCAGGACTGAAAAAAGTTTAATGACCTGATCTGGATCCAAACTGTTTGACACTCTGATTATTTAATAAAGAATTCTTTCAAAGAGATGATTGGGGGGAAATCAGTAGACAACAAAAATCCAAACAACATTACCCTGCATGCAAAGAGTGCATAATCTTTAATATTGCATTAAACAAGGTGTGAAACTGCTATAAAAACAAATAGTCCTTTATATAAACATCTTCAATAAGGTGTTCATCCTAATCTCTTAAAGATGCTTAATTAACCATAGTCCAATTGACCCAATCAACCGCTTCAATTGACCACCAATCGACCAGTAATGAGAGGTTATAGCCAGTTTTAACCACTGGCCTGGTCAATATGAGTATTGACCACCTTTTTGCCAACCTTGATTTAAATTTATCCATGCTATTAAATCCTTCATGCTCACATATGCTGAATCATTTCTTTGACAGCCTGTCTTTGGTGGTGAAACATATATTGGTATGCCAGATAGAGATTCAGCTGTTTCATCCATTAGAGTCATGCAGAGATTTTACAGCTTTGGTGGAGACACTTTTTCAGCTGCTGTTGAGTACTTGGACAGATTTCTCTCCAAAGTCAAGGTAACTATTTAGTTTTCTTTTTGTTGGTACATTTTGTATTTGGATATTATAGTCTATAAAAACTGTTGTTATATAGCAGAATACAAGATTTGGATGCTGGTCACATGCCTGGAAAAAATATTTAAATACGCTTGTTCTCAACTTTTTACCCTTTGTTATACGTGTATAATCACTTAACTGACTGATTTACAGTAAATGTTTAACATAATCATTAATTATAGTGATTCTTTATTTCAGTGACTTAAAGAAGTGATCAACAAAAATTGCACCTTTTTATTCACTGCAAAGCAATTACCCTATTTAGCTAGCTACATATCATATGGTCAGTTAAGCGAAAAATTTTAGCTTAAAATTGCGATTCACCATATCTACATTAATTGCTGGTTCCCGCTTTGCAGGTGGTCAGTAGTGGAAAAACAGGTAACCAGTACCCCCCCAATACCTGGAAATGGGGGGGTTCTGGTTACCTGTATTTACATTGCTGACCACCTGTGGACGGGGAACCAGCAATTAATGTAGATATGGTGAATGATTTTTTTACCCATCAGTTTGAATATATGTTTTGGGTGCTCAAAAGAACCGCCTCATCAAAACGGTTCTTTTGAGTACTCACAACATATGTTTTGGTTGAGAGATAAGAAAAATAATTTTCTGGTACACACTTTTATCTGGAGGCCTGCATATGCATTTAAGTGCAAGTTTTCAACATTCTGGCAAGCCTCCATGGCTTGAGCATTAATTTAGTTACCAGATGGAAATTGATATTTGATAGAATTACATGTATATAATTTTTGCGCCATGTGGCTAAAATTTGGTTGGCCTACCTTGTTTCAGGTGAAGAGACGCTATCTGTCATGTATATCAGCAGCTTGTTTCTACCTGGCAGCAAAGATGAATGAAGAAAATGAGGTTTGTTGTTTTACATTGCATTTTGCATATATAGAAAGCACAAATTTAAATTAATCTTATATTTTAGTTCGTACACACGGTTATTTTGTGTACGGCAATGCCATACTATATTAACAAGGGTCAGCTTTATCTTAGATTAGTAATGCCCCCAGCATACAGAGTATGAAATGTGTAGTCAGAATAAAAATAAAGTACCAACCAGGCTACCAGCACCTAACTGACCAACTCTAACGGAAGTGAGAGTGATTGATAATCTGAAACAAGATTTTTTTGACCATATAATGATACATGTATTATCCATTTAAGCAGAATGGATTTTCCCACTTTTGTCAATTGAACCAGTCCATTTCAGTTTTAAGGGTTGATGATGGGTGGTATTTTTCATAATTATTCAAATATTGATTGAACATTCTGTAATGTTTAAGCAATCAGTGGGGACCCTGATGATCCAGGTCTGTACTGTTTATCCAAAAAGGATGTTAGGCTTGAAGTTCTATAGAGATGCCTTGAAGTTCTTGATATGGCTTGAAGTTCTATAGAGATGCCTAGCTCAATATAGTCATCATAATTAATTAAATGCAGACTAGTAGCTCTTCAAAAAGTATGTCTTTGATTCCAAATGAAAACAAAAACAAATAACACTTCAAAAATGTATGCCCCAGAGAGAACTAAAAAAATTGCTGTTTTACAGAATCTACCAAGTGCCACAGAACTGTCCAGTATTCACAGAGAAGTGTGGAAACCCTCCGATCTGAAAAGAATGGAGAAACTGGTGCTAGACAAGCTTGACTGGAACCTATATCCATCCAGCTCTTCTCTCTCATTTCAAGAAATAATGCTCATTGTTCTGCAGCAAGTTGATGCTGAGGGAATAGATGACCAGTTCTCTTCAGCAGTTGTTGAAAGGCTTGAATTGTTCCTGAATTACAGCAATTGCTGTGTATATAAGGTAAGTCAGCTAATTTGCTTTAGTTGAATACTTGGTTGAGCTAGTTGTTTCCTTTTGATAGCTCTGGTTGTCCTAAAATCTTCCTTTCATCACAATGTTCTAATTTGGTTGTTACTCTGTGATGAAACATATAAAGTTAGAAAGCCACTATTTGAGCTAAATGATTTCCTACAAATTCTTTGACCAATGAGTTTTGCTATACATGTTGGTGAGACACAAAACAAGTAAACACATATATCATAACTGACAGCTTCTACTGACACCAGCCCATGATATCTATGATTATAAACATACAAAATTTTGTCATATTATGAAATCTGTCCTTTTCAATACAGCTATTTTTACTGCCAAGATATGATAATGTCATTGACGTTGGTGTACATTTTGCTAATTTAAATTACATATTAGACTAAAGAAGGAAAGATGCCAGTTTTGATTAAGCAATCTGGCAGTTTGACTTGTGATATTGGATTCAGCAAGCATATATGATTAATCTTTACATTTAATATGTACATTTCAATGTCAGACATCATTTGCAAACTCAGTATTAAAGTTTGAAGTTTAACTTGGGACGCTGTCAGGATGATTTCATTGTGTTCTCTCCCTTTATCATGATTTGCCACATACAGCAGAAATCATTAGAGAAAAAGAAAACGAAGCGCAGCCTTATTTGACCCTTTGTTGCCTACAATTCAATCTCACATGCTGAAGTCTCATTTTTTTCAGTGTTCCACATTAGCTCTTGCCACATTACATCAGTGCCTTAAAGTGTTCCAGGTTTCTTCAGCTGTCACCAGGTTGATGATGCTACAGTTCCAAACTGTGTGTCAGGTGAGCCATTTAAGCCCACATTCACTACAATCATTGCCAGTGAATGTGGCCGCTACAATCATTGCCAGTGAATGTGGCCGCTACAATCATTGCCAGTGAATTTGGCTGCTACAATCATTGCCAGTGAATGTGGCTGCTACAATCATTGCCAGTGAATGTGGCCGCTACAATCATTGCCAGTGAATTTGGCCGCTACAATCATTGCCAGTGAATTTGGCCGCTACAATCATTGCCAGTGAATTTGGCCGCTACAATCATTGCCAGTGAATGTGGCTGCTACAATCATTGCCAGTGAATGTGACTGCTACAATCATTGCCAGTGAATTTGGCCGCTACAATCATTGCCAGTGAATTTGGCCGCTACAATCATTGCCAGTGAATGTTGCCGCTACAATCATTGCCAGTGAATGTGACTGCTACAATCATTGCCAGTGAATTTGGCCGCTACAATCATTGCCAGTGAATGTGGCCGCTACAATCATTGCCAGTGAATTTTGCCGCTACAATCATTGCCAGTGAATTTGGCCGCTACAATCATTGCCAGTGAATGTGACTGCTACAATCATTGCCAGTGAATGTGGCCGCTACAATCATTGCCAGTGAATTTGGCCGCTACAATCATTGCCAGTGAATGTGGCTGCTACAATCATTGCCAGTGAATGTGGCCGCTACAATCATTGCCAGTGAATTTGGCCGCTACAATCATTGCCAGTGAATGTTGCCGCTACAATCATTGCCAGTGAATGTGGCTGCTACAATCATTGCCAGTGAATGTGACTGCTACAATCATTGCCAGTGAATGTGGCCGCTACAATCATTGCCAGTGAATGTGGCTGCTACAATCATTGCCAGTGAATTTGGCTGCTACAATCATTGCCAGTGAATGTGGCCGCTACAATCATTGCCAGTGAATTTTGCCGCTACAATCATTGCCAGTGAATTTGGCCGCTACAATCATTGCCAGTGAATTTGGCCGCTACAATCATTGCCAGTGAATTTGGCCGCTACAATCATTGCCAGTGAATGTGGCCGCTACAATCATTGCCAGTGAATTTGGCCGCTACAATCATTGCCAGTGAATGTGGCTGCTACAATCATTGCCAGTGAATGTGGCCGCTACAATCATTGCCAGTGAATGTGGCTGCTACAATCATTGCCAGTGAATGTGGCCGCTACAATCATTGCCAGTGAATGTGGCTGCTACAATCATTGCCAGTGAATTTGGCCGCTACAATCATTGCCAGTGAATGTGGCTGCTACAATCATTGCCAGTGAATGTGACTGCTACAATCATTGCCAGTGAATGTGGCTGCTACACTCATTGCCAGTGAATGTGGCTGCTACAATCATTGCCAGTGAATTTGGCCGCTACAATCATTGCCAGTGAATTTGGCCGCTACAATCATTGCCAGTGAATGTGGCCGCTACAATCATTGCCAGTGAATGTGGCTTGCAACTTTGCATTGTTACAATGCAAAGTTGCAAGCCACATTCACTTGGCAAAGCCTATACAAGACTGCTTGTAAAAAGATGTGAGAGTTGATATTTCATTGATGAATGCAATTTAAGACTTACAAATTGTTTTTAATATCTTCGTCAGAGTTTGCCCCTTAAATTTTTCACAATATAAATCTGAGTGTACTATGGGCATAGTTGCTGCATGATTATCTTAACAGTTGACTCAGGTGATGACACATTCTTTCAAGAACAAAACCAGAATAACAGATCATTGCCAAAAATGTCCTAAGTATTCTAAATGAGGCTTTGGTTAGTAGCCAGTTGCATAGGAAAATGAAATTTCTGAAGTGATGGTTTGTGTCCTTGATAGTTTCATACTCATCTCTCTGAAGATGAAAGTCTCAAAGAGCTGCATTATTTTCTAATTTTGTTTTAGCTTGGCCATTGTACTGGTCAGTTAGGCAGAGTTTAATGTTGAAATATATGAACATATAGCATATATTTTCTTAAAATCATAATAAATATACATGTAAGAAGATAAATTTGTTTTGCATCTTTCTTAAAATGCCTTTTAGCTCCGACACCTTTGCACACCATGCTCAAAGTCAGCAATACGGATCTGTCCCTCATTGTATGTTGTCAGCAATTTGATTTTAAGGTCAACTTTTTAACCACAGGGCCAAATTTGATCAAACCTCACAGAAAAGTTTTTCTAGGTAACCCTCCTCACAAATAGGTAATAGAAAGAGAAGAGATCAAAGTGTGTCACAGATGAGCTTGTACCTCAGACTCACACCTTGTTTTTTAAAAAAAATAATTATTTTATGGTTAATACTAAGCCCTTTTGTGATGAAAATATGTACCTTTACGTTGTTTTGTGTCTTATATATTGAAGCTCATTGAACTAATTCATTGGTTTTTATGCTTTAATTTCAGATATCTGACTCAGAGCTATTTGACTGCCAATGTGCCATTTCACAACAATACGATCTTTACAATACACATTCCACAACACACCCACCATGTTTGCCATTACCTCGGATATTACCACGTCCAAACCTAGTCATCAGACCAAGCTTTTATGGAAGCACAGATCTGCCTACAATAGAAGAGGTGTCATGGAATGAAGAGCTAAGGTACCATTTTCAGGATTTACTTCTATAGCATCTTTGAATAATCACATTTTTGGAAGTTAAGTTTTATAAACTAATTAAAATGATTAAAGATTATGAGTAGATAGATCTACATACGCTTGCAGTTGACAATGCCCAAAACAATATTTGAGTCAGTTCATGAGATTTTGGTACTTTTTGCATAAATTGCTTTTTTAACCCTTTGTATTCTGGAAACCCATATACGGGTACTTTTGCAAACAGTGACGACCCAGATGAAATGCAGCAAAATGCTGCATTTCATCAGGGTCTACAGTGTAAAGGTAAAAAATATCTTCAGACAAAAGAATACACATTTTTTTTTTAAATTATAACCTGAGTCCCCTAAATATGTACAATGGACTATCCCAAATCTATTGTATCAAACCAGAAGGAAGAATCCATTAGTATACAAAGGGTTAATCAATTATCTCAATGCATGCAATACTCAGTTGACTAGTGGGGCCAGAGGTGTTAATTTAAACCAAAACCTTAATCTAGAGACCCTACTTTGTGTGTGGAGCAGTGAAGGCCCAGACAAGACTGCACCTTCTGGAAGGCTTATAATCTAAGTCTTTGCTGTACCAATTTATATGGGATAAGTACCAAATCTTATGAGCTGGCTTACGTAGATGCATAGGTGCTCAAAGGTGAGCTTAGATTGTGATTGGTTATTGTCTTTGTCCGTCATCTGTTGTCTGAAAACGTTCTTTAAACCAATGATGTAAATATAAAATAATTTCACACAAATCTTCTTTAAAATGCTCTCTTCAAAAACTGTAAAATTTCCAATATTATGCAATTTGATATGAACAAGTCCAAATCCAAAAGGGGGGGCTTCAGTGACATTGCCATATTTTATTGTATTTTCTGATGCATTACCATGAATGATGACTTTCAAAGTGTGTGCACTTTATCATCATTTTGTGACAAAATGAAAATTTGCACCAGGTGTTAACAATGCTCGCTTCACAAGCAAGAGATCACTGGTTTGATCCCTACAAAACCCTCTTTTTAAAAAAAGATTAACAAGGATTATTCCAGGTTCACTGAAATTGAGCAGTTTAAATGTGATTGTAATACCTTCTAGTTAACACTTCTAAAGTCAACATGGTTACACTATTTCATTATCATGATGTTTTTTCATATATATAGAGGATCTTAAATGAGTGCTCAAGTATTATTGAATTTATTAAAGAGTTCAGGGAAGGAGATAAAATGCAAGGCTTGCCGAGCATTTGATTGCTTTTGTACAACCAGTTTACCAAAATTCAATAATGCAGGGCAAAAATTTATATTCTGTTTATCGTATGACATTAAAGTTTCTTTAAAATCAATTTAAAGATATTTTCATTATGTACCCAACATTGTTGTGGATGCCATTACATATTGTTACTTATCATATATGTAACCCACTAGTGGTAAATGCATTTAAATACATTGCATTATATGGGCCCCGATGCAAGAAAACCTGTCTTCTGGGGTTTGAGAACAACAAAGGCTCAGACCAGCCTGCCCATCCGCACAGTCTGATCAGCCCCTTTGTTATTCGCTAATTGGAAAGTGTCATAAAATGTAATTTCCTAGTTAGTCTCTGTAGCTGAGGAGACTGGTTTGAGCTTGCTCGTCAGGAACCCCGAAGTCAGGTTTTGTTGCGAAGAGGCCCATATCACTCCCAGATTCCACATCCTGTGATAAAATAAAATGCACAGTAATAACTTATAAATTTGTCCATTTTGTAATTACAGAGCGGAAGAACACAAAGTCATAGACCAGTCAACACTTTATTCTGAGATAGTTAAAAGGAAACTACATGATAGAATGGACCATTTACAATGTCATTCTAAGCGACAAGATTTTGTTGGAAAGATTGGAGTTCTTTATGGGGATTTAAAGTGCAATATAACCCAAGCATGAAATGTATTTATTCATATTATTGTTAAATGAATTAATTTAACTGTTGTATTTATTTTTTAGATAGTGTTGTTTTTTTAATGTTGTTGAGAATTTAAAGCTGTTAAACAGCAATCAGAGTATTAAGCTGTAAGAGTTAAATGAAATCAAATGGTCTTAAGTCAATATAAAATAAAATTTTGTGTTTGCTCAGTGTGAATGTGTGTTTATACTTTTATAGTTAGGTTGAGGGTATTTGAGGTTTTAAACAAATGCTTTTAAAGTACATCTGTAGACTATATGCTTGTTTTCCCTAATTACAAAGGAATGTTGTAGCTTTGCATTGTCTTCACTACCTATTTGAAGATCTTCAACTTCAGTCCCCAAGGGTAATTTAAAAAAAAATCCTCAACTAAAACCTGTTTTGGGTACTCAAAAGAACCGTCACAATGAGCACCCAAAGCCTATGTTTTCAGTAAAACACAAAACAAAGGTCTTAATAACAAATGGTAGCTTAATGAAGGTGGAAAGTATATGCAATACTTGGTCTTGAAAACCAATTTGTGGTCTTTTTGAGAGTGGCCGTTTTACATAGGTTTTACCTATCCTGACCTATGTAAAATCAGTTTCATTTTTATACAAGTTTGTTCACTACTGGTTTAAGTAAAACAAGCTTTGGCAGTTATGTTAGTTTGTTGCTATTATTAGCTACCTTTTAATGCCATAAATATTTGTACATTTTAGTTACTTTGCATTTATATGCTTGAAATGCGAAAAATATCTAGCACTGATTATGTGACTCAGGTTAAGGAGGGCTTATGTTCTTTTTAGCAGCATCCTATTAGGCTGTTGAAGAGTAGTAGAGTACTGATTAAATGTTGTCCGCTGAATAACCCTATGTTTAAAAATGTAAAGTTGCATTGACAGGGGCACTAAGTCAATATGTTTTTTTCTTTAGTAATTTTTTAGGTTAAATTTCAGTTTACAAACTTTTTAGCTTAAATTTCAGTAAACTCTAATTTAGATAAAGAAATAAATTGTTGTTTGTGTGGATGTTCATTATTATTGTTATATATATTATGTATGCATATTTTACAAAGAAGATCCGTATTTGGTGTATATAATTGCTGCATTTTAAACAAATCCATTAGACCCTATTTTACAACATTAATTAAAACCAATTTTATTTGGCAAAATAACTGAGAGTACCGGCCCTGTAGCACAGTCAGTAGTGAGTCCGACTGCAGATCCAGGGGCTGCAAGTTTGATCCTGACCCGGTCCCATACTTTCGTGGAAATGAAATGATTTCTACAGTCTTTCTCCTTCCGCTGATTCAAGAAATGTTGTTGTCAGTTACAAGTGAAAGTATGTGCAGGAAGTACTGGTTTACCGCTAGTCAAGCCTTATTTTATAGCTCTATAGGCTTTATTATTACAGGCTCTGATAAGCCATGCACAGATGTTCTGACTAATATTCACCTTTAGCCCATAAATCTAGAGTCCTTTAAATAGAACATTGGCGAATAGTGCACATCTAGATATGACACTGTGTTTCCCATTCTCTGATCAGGAACTTCACTTTTTGCTTAAATGTAAGATATAATTATCTTTTTAAATTTGAATAAGGATATAAATACCACTGAACAATGCTAACCTTGAAAATGGACTCAGTGGAAAATAATTTTGAAGTGCATTCAACCTACATGTATATACTATATAGGTTAATATTATCAATTCAATAATATATTTTTCTGGAAGAGATTTTGTCATGTTTTGTCACAGATTGTGGCACATGTAATCTTATATGTATGTATCAAGCCTTTTAAACCTTAGTGTATATATTGGCCTGCTCATGAGATTATGGGTCTTATTGCAAATAAACAAGCAGCGAAAGCTCAGCTGAGCCTAGGCATATAAGCAGTCTTGCCAGAGCTTGAGCCAGCACACAGTAAAGTATGTAAGCAGATTAATGTCAAGGTAAAATTTTTGACTTTTTGCGATACTAGATAGCCATTCATGCATGCACTTTAGGCATATGCATTAAGTACCAAAATCTTATGAGCAGGCTCTAAAAGTTAATCAAGTTAATTTTTAAACTTATCCTGCATAAGTGACGCATTTCATCTCTGTGTTCTGTCTCATTTTGATTCAACTACTTGGTCCAATTTGTCCACAAGTAGAATTAATACTTTTCACTAAGTTAGATTATCCCATACATATTGATAAATAAGTACAGTTATGTCCATTTTGTATTTTCGGGGGTTGTTGTTCAAATTTTCTAAAAAGTGTCCCTGAGATTGTTTTTATCTTTAATAGCAACCTGTGCAGACCCTGATGAAATGCTTCCTTATGCAGCATTTCATCTGGTTCCACAGTTTGCCAAAGTACCTCTTTACCGGCAAACCCAATTTAAATCGAACAAAAAAATAAGAAAGTTACAGCATAGTAGAGACTTGAAAGCTATGGCAGCTTCCTTTTGGCTTAATAGAAGTCAAATTTTGATTTTCGAATTTCTATAACTTTTTAATTTATATCTGATTTTGATCGAGTTTGCACAGATTGCATGGTTTTATAAGGGCTTGTATTTTCGATTCACTTGCTCTTAGTGTTTAGCTGTCCTATTTAAGATGGTGTAAGCATGCTTATTCTTACTGAAGTGTTATCGTCTTTGTTTGTTACTGTCTTTTGTGTACACAATTACTAACTTTACAATTTAAAAGCATGTATAGGGTTACAATACATAACCAGTATAGAAGGCATATATATTGAATCAACATCAAATCAGTGTGTTGATCACACTTTGAGTCAACATATATTGTAGCCTACTGGGTACCTATACATTGCTCTTAAGCTTTTTGTTAACTAGTGTCATGTTCATTTAATCCAGGAAAAAATGGTACTTAATCATATATGCAATAATAATTAGGAAGTAAGGAGCCTTAAGTTCCTCCATGGAATTTTCTATACCTTAGTCTATTGCCATTTTTTGTTTGCCTGAGCAGTGGTGGCTCTGCTGAGATTGCGTGGATGAGCATTCTCATCTGAGCCTTCATTGATCACATATCAGGGCTGTAAAAATACCATGCCCAGCTTGTCCGACCGGGTCCCATTTTATTCAGGACAAGTTAAAAATTTATACTTGTCTTTGGACAATAGAGTTTGTATTTGGTTTCATACTGTTTTCGAAAGCTAATCTTTTTGCTGTGGACAAGTAAAATTATCAAAGGACAAGTACATTATGGTTATTTACTTGTCCCTGGACAAGTACAAAATTTTACTATTTCCACACCCCTGTATTATGACAAGTTCCAAAATCTCATGAGCTGGTTACAGTAGTTTTAGTTTAACCCATTTATAAAATTATATTCTTAACTATTGTATTTGATAATACACAACAAGTTCACCATTATCAAATGTAAAATGCTGTGATAGTCATTATAAACACATCCATCCATTTTAATTTCATATTATGTTCTTCATATATGGGCCTTGACGTGAGAAAACCTATCTTCGGGGTTTGTGCTAAACAAAGGTGCAGACCAGCCTGCGCATCCGGGCAGTCTGATCAGCCCCTTTGTTATTCATTTTTTGGATAGTATCATATTTAAACTTGCTACAAGCAAATTTTCAATTTTCTAGCTAGTCTCTGTAGCTGAGGAGACTGCTTTTAGTCTCGCTTTGGTTGAAACCCCTGATGACGGGTTTTGTTGTGAGGAGGCCCATATTATGTTCTTCATATATACACATCTATTCCCATTACTTACATAGTCATTTCACATCACACATAACTCCTATCACCATGGGGAATGAATCAGAGCAAAAGTATAACCATTGGTAGGTGTATGCTTATTAACCCATTTAAAGACATATGCGGCTATTTCCAATGCGCACCTTTCCCGCGTCTGCAAACGGGGAAAGTTGTCTGGGTCCTGTCTTTCGCCCTTTAACGGATTCGGATCAACACAGCTTCCTATATTCTTATGTCATATCGGTGTTCCGACATTTTCTTCACAAAATAACTAATGAAAGTGTGTTCGAAATATCTATTGACATCTTTTCAGAACTGATCGTCTCAGCACTAAAGACAGATAAATGTAGCTCAGTCGAAATCAAACGACGTACACAATAACCCTGGTTACGAATACGATAGTGGCCGAGTCTATACTATTTGTATGGTTATTTAGAGCGGCGCGCGACCTGACCTCGTGGCCTAATGGTTAGCGTGTCTGGCTACAAAGCCAGAGGACCAGGATCGATTCCCGGATGCGCACATATTTTCAGTGTGTTTTTTCTTTCTTTTTTAACATTTTAATGCTAAATTACTTCATATACTAGTAAAATGGCATCATCAAAACGTACGAAATGGTCATCCCCGAACTTTTTATGTTGAATTACGCATGAAACCTATGGGGGTGGAGTTAAATTTGGCCCTCTAGAAAGAGAGTTAGTTCGGTGACCCCAGATTTTTATTCTTTTTTCTGAAAGGTATTATAATAGCCCATGAATTAAAAACAAATTTTCAAGATTTTCAATATCAGATTTTTTAATACATGATTTATTCTAAAAACAAATTCCATTTTTTACGAATTGTCAAAATATATCATGCAGTTTCTTGTCACAGCATGGGATAACAAGCAAACATGCACATTTTCTTAAAAGTTTGAGGTCATGGGCAGTAATTTAAGTTAAAAGAAAGAAGCTGGCTGAAGATTACAACCGTTTTAGCTCGATAATTAGGACTAGTGTTATTATTTTATATTTCTAGAAAATTGGTCAAATACTGTAAACTTCAATATGAGATTCTGAAAAAATAAGCACGGTGACATATCCTTTTTATTTTATAAATGGATAGCCCATGCATAAAACAAACTGTATGCAAAGTATTGAAAATATTTCAATATGGGAAGTATTTAGTAGCATATGTCCTTAAGCCGAATGAACTTTCCTATCTCTATATTGGTAGGACCAGTCTATTTCAAATTTTAGCGGTGTTGGTGGTATTTTCATTTTATTAAAGTTATAATAGAACATTCTGTAAGCAAACAGTGGAGACCCTGATCAGAAGCCGCATTCTGTGGCATCTGATTTGGGTCTATGCTGCTTGTCTATGTCCCTTAAAAGGAAGCTAGGCGTTTATGGGTTAAAAAATGGATGGGCCTATGATATTGATAATATTACTCATCACATTTGCATAAAGTTGTCTGAGCCTTGACCTTTGCCAGTACTTGTATGTATGTACAAGTAGAGAAAGCTCTGTCGATGCTGCATGGATGTACAATCTAGTCTTATCCTTCACTGCTTGCATATGGAAAAAGGTACATAATCTTTCAAGCTGGATCTTTTTTGTTTTCAAGAAAGTTCTGAGGACCATAGTTTGATAGGTTCCAAAATGACTGACATAACTTATTGAATTTGACTGGTCATGAGCTAACTTTAAATGCAAATGTGAATATAACTTACACTGGTCAGCCTGTGCGTCCATGCAGTCTGATCGGTGCCATTGTTAATCATATGCTTAGTAGTATAAATTATAAATCCACAATTTTAAGATTTTAGTTAGTATCTCTACTAGCTGAGCTGGGTATGAGATTGACCTATGGCAAACATTATCCATGATTGACTTGTGATCTGGGTCAAAATATAAGCCTTCTCAGACCAATGGAATTTTCCACAAAGCTGCATACAATAAAAATTCAGGATGGTCCATTGTATATATTGAGGGGTCACAAGTTATAATTTCCATAAAATATTGTATTTATTTCTCTGAAGATCGATTTCGTCTTAGCAAACAGTGCAGACCCTGATGAAATGCAATATTATGCTGCTTTTCATCTAAATCTTCACTGTTTGCCAAAGTACCTGATTACAGGTTTCAGTTCTAGAAGGGGTTAACTTGTTGTATATGGGAAACCCCTAAATACTTTTACTATCAGTGAAGACCCAGATGAAATGCCTCATTATGCAGCAATTCATAATAAGTATCTACACTGTTAAGGTAAAAAAGATCTTCAGAAAAAATACATTTTTAAAAAAAAATATAAACTGACACTCCTAGATATGTAGAATGGACTATTCCAAGTTTATTGTATCAAACCAGAACGAAGAATCTATTAGTATACAAAGGGTTGATATCATTGTCTCATGGTAAGTTTGTCAAGTTGATTGATGATTTCATGGTCTCTGACCCATCTTATTTAGACTTTATGTTTTCACTGTTGTCATTAAAATATATTCTGCAGGTGCTCTTCCATGGGAGCTCTGAAAATGGCATTATACTACACAAAAATTAATCATTAAATGTCTTAATATATTTTTGATACTTTTGTAATAAAAGTAAAAAACACTTGTTTTATGTTATTCATTGCAAAATTAACCCACAGATGTCTCCCTTACATATAATTTTCCCTCAAAACCTTATCATACAAAGTTAGATTCCATTTGTAGCCATAAGGCTTAATATTTTTAGCTTGCCTGGGCCATCCAGGTCACAAGGTGAACTTATAGTATATCCAAGCTGTGGCGTCAGTCCATCATCCATCTGTCCACCATGTTTCAAAATCTCCTCTGAAACCACCTAACTAATTAAGTAGAGTGCCATCAATTTATTTTAACATATGAGCTGTGACATGAGATTTCCAACAATGTGGTATGTGCGACCAATAAAGGCTCAGACCAGCTGGCGCATACGTGCAGTCTGATCAGAGCCTTTGCTTGTCGCTTGAGTATTCTATGATTTTTAAGCTACTGACTGAATATCGTTTGGAGTTTCTAAGCTTAAAAGGAGGCTGCAGAGGCTCGTCCGAATCTACACTTGTTAAAATGTCAAATTGTTGGAAATCTCATGCCCCTGTGCGGCACATTTTTCTTAGTAGCCACAGGACCAGTTGAACTCAAATTTCATATGGACCATTAGATGAAACCATGTAAAAGTGTCTGTGGCCTAGGTCATAGAAAAAATGGCTGCCATGCCCAATAAACAGTGTATGAAAAAACCTTTCAAAAATATTCTCAAGAGCCAAAGGGTCAACGAGCCCCTGGGCATTGGTATGTGGGGGTCAACAATGTATGTTTGACTAAAGATCCTAGGTTTACCTTGATCTACTTTTGACAGGCAAGTGTGGTTCTGAATGCATTTATGTGGTCAAAACCTTAAAAAGGTGATTTTGATAACCTTTGAAGCCAACAGTCATTATACTTACTTGATATATTAAACCTAACGAGACAATAACTATTGGTAGTCACCAAAAAGCGCCAATCACGACTGCAGCAGACGACAAATTTTGTGACATTTTACCTAGTTTTCGACAAAAAATAAGGTATGAAATATCATACCTAATTTGTTATTTTTGAAAGAGCGGCAAAATTTGAAATTGTTGTCTGCTGCAAATTACAGGTGGCGCTTTATGGGTTTACCTTTCAGCCAAGGTAGCTCTTATTGGATTGCTTACACATTTTCTTAGAAACCAGAGGCCCAAGTGAAGTTGAATTACAGGATTCATGGGCATTGTTAGGATGAGATGGCCTTAATATGAATATATTGTCATGTCCGATCATCAAAATATCTTCCATGCCATGTTAACAATTTAAAAATCTGTCTCCGGAACTAATGGGCCAATCACTTGGTCTTGTTTCACTCAGGATACAGGCCTTACAAAGTTTGGCCAACCTTTCTGTCACACATCTGGAATTTTACCTGTCTGTAAAAAACTTAGAAAATGTAGATGAAATGAAATCATTGCAAAACCTTCATCTATATACACACAAATCTGTTTGCGCCAAAAGATTGAAACCTTTTGGAGAAATAGGCGCTATAGTAACACATTTAGCTAAAATTATAAAAAGTTACCCACGAAAATCAATGTGAAAAGTAAAAAGAAGCGAGTTTAAGAATGTCAAGTGGCCCCCTACAGAAATCCTGCCAACCATGCCCTTGGGTCCAAACTGGCCATGCCCTGGGGATCAAAAGTTCCCACAGGCTTATAATGGGAAAATTAAAAAAAAATCTTTGAGGCACATAGATCTTATAAATTTAATATTTCAGATATCTACAGGGTTCATAACCGTAAGTGAAATTTATTTTTTCAAGCTCAGGGAATTGTCAGGGGATTCTATGTTGCGCCAGAGAAAAACGAATTTATACTAAAATGTCAGGAAATTTTACCATTTTCAGTATGTATCAAATGATGAGAAATACATTTTGGATGCAAGCTAAATCATTTTGATAGCTTCTTAATTGCATTTAGCACAAGAAGACCAAATGGCTTGGCACCCCTAGCTTCCTCAGCTACCATTTGTGATTTTAGATATCTGGATGGATTTTTAATGCCTCTGATGAATTTTATTTTCTGATGGTCGAAATTATCTGATGGCTTCAGCTTAAAATACACCAAAAAGTGAATATGCTATACATATACAAAACGTACTTTGATGCAAGCATCATCATCATCATCATCATCATCATCATCATCATCATCATCATCCATATTTATTTTATACAGGCCAGTTTAATCCTCTCCTGGATGAGGGATCTATATATATTCGGAAACTTAACAAGGGCAAAGTATGTGTACACTTCAAAATGTTTTTTTTAAATTCACATAAGCAATCTTAATGGCAATAGTTACATAGAAAACGGGTTAAAAACTTTCTTTTTCATGCTAAATTCAACTAAGCACGAATTATATCATGCTCATAAATGTTAAAATGTCAACAACAATTGTTGGTATTTTAACATATATTAGCATGGTAAATTTCTGGCTTGAGATATTTAAACCAAGAAAATAGTTTAACTTTTTAGCATTATAGGTTTTATAAGCAGTTGAAATTTCGCAATCAGTTGAGTTGAACATGAAAAAAGGTTTTATACACTCTGGGCCAGCTTGTAGATGTTTTAGTTGACCTCAAGATGGCATGTTTCTAAATTTAATGCCGGATTTTCCAAAACAAAACAGTATACCCCGACATCCAATTTAGGTTACCTTGCACCCCCCAGGACAATTTTTCATGGGTGCCAAATTGTTTATTGGGACCCCCTGGATGGGAAATGAAGGTGTCCTCAAAAAATTTTTGGTTTGGGCTATGTGAAATTGCATGGTTTCTATGCCAACCCATAGCGAATTTGAGAAGGGGGGTCTGCCTATAAAATTACTCATATCTCACATGTTACTTATCCTAGACTACTAAACAATACCAAATTAAAGCTTAGACATATGCCTTTTATCCCCTTGTTGCATATTGAAATCATCTAATTTGTATATTCAAAAATATTTATGAAAACATTAAAAATGTGTTTCACGAATGGGGGTATACGTACAAGATCAATAATATCTCAGCTGCTTTTAGTCGTAGAGTACTAAAATTTGTACTGAAATAAAGCTAAGACATAGGCCTTTTATTCCATGGTCAAATATGCAACGTAACTTATTTGCATAATTTGCATATTCATGAATACTAATAAAAACGCTAAAAAAATAAGGGAAAATCATTACAAATATAAATAAGTGGATTTCATCCCAATATTGTCATTATTGCATGTTTTAATATAATCGAAGTTACAATTTGACAAGTCCAATCATCCAGTGGTCCTATATGAATATTATCTCATTTGAATATTCATAAAAATGCATGAAAACTTAAAAAAATGAGGGAAAATCACGTAAAAACTATAAGCCTAGGGAAGGGTTAAGGAACGATCTATCCTGCACTCCTAGGGCCTTTTAAATTCATGCCAATTTGTTCAGTGGGACCCTCAGAATGTGAAATGAAGTTCTCCTCACAAGAAATTAGGTCTGGGCTATGTGAAAATGCATGGTTTCCATGGCAACGACTTATATGATTCTCGAGATGGGGGGTAGGCCTACAAATTCAATCATATCTAGGGTTCTACTTATCCTAGAGCACTAAATTGGTGTCAAATTAAAGCTTAGACACATGTCTTTTTTCCTGTGGTCAGATTTGTAAATCATCTTATTTGCATATTTATGAATATTAATGAAAACCTACAAAAATGAATTAAAATCATAAAAAACAACATAAATGAACATATTTCAGCACAAAATCATCATCAAACCACCATTGTTGCCAATTTTTATATCCTCAGTGATTCAATTTGATAAGTTCTTTCATCCAGTGGTCCTTTATGAAAATTATCTCATGGTCCTATATGAAAATTATCTTATTTGCATATTCATGAATATTAATGAAATCTTAAAATGATGGAAAAAAGCATGGGTAAGCTATAGTTTGCAACGGGGGTAATCAGACTTAAATTGAACACATCAGACATTTTATTATGGGCATTAATTTGTCCAATAGGACCATTTAGATGTAAAAAAATATTGTCCTAAAAAATAAATGTTATTTGGGTTTTTGAAATTTCATGGTTTCCATGGCAACCCATTATGCCGACTGTAAAGAATGGGGGTATACGTACAAAAATACTCATATCTTAACAATATCTCATCCTAGATTACTAAACATGGTACCAAACTAGTCCCTGGACATAGCAGTTTAATTTGGTAGTTAGATATGCAAATTATCTAATATCCATATTCATGAATATTAATGAAAACTTTAGAAATGAGAGATAAAATCTCAGAAAAATTATGGGGTGTATGTATAAAATTACCAATATCTCAGCTGCTATAGGTCCGAGTGTATCAAACTTGGTGCCAAGTCAATGTTTAGACATAATACTTTTACCTTAAGTTCAGCTTTGAAAAATAGTTAACATAAATAATTATGAATTTTAATTAAAACAGAAGAAACAAATCAAAAATCGCGGAAAAAATCAAGGGGGTGTACTTACAAATCTAATAATATCTCAATTGCTAAGAGCCCCAGAAAACCAAATTTGGTTTTAAACTAATGCTAAGACAATAGTTTATTTAACAAATCATCAAATTTTAAAATGGTCATATTATAATATTCATGAATATTGATGAAACCATGAGCATTTTGAGAATAATATTTGAAAATGAAGGGGATATACCTACAAAATTACTAATATCTCAGCAGCTTATAGCCCTTACGTAGCAAACAAGATGCCAACTTATTGCTATGATACAGCCCTTTATCTCAATGGTAATGTTTGCCAGTTGTCATATTTACATATTCATGAAAATTAATATAAACATTAGAATAAAGAGAAAAATCGCCGAAAAATGAATGGGGTATACCTACAAAGTTACCAATATCTTAGCTGCTAATTGCCCTAGAGTAGCAAACAATATACTTAATTTAAGTCTATGCATAGCAGATTTACCTAGTGGGAAGATATAAGAATTAACTAATTTGTTTAAGATCAATATTAATAAAAACTTTAAAAATATAAGTAAAAAATGTATACAAATTGATAGCAGTGTACTTACAAAATTACTCATATCTCAGCTGTTATAAATTTTATACTTTTTTCTTTTACACAATTTTACTTAGGATTATGTTGTTTGATATGGTACAAAGCTTGCTACTATTGGGCAATTGGAAACCAAGATATGAATCACTTTGTAGCTATACCCCCTTAATTTTCCTTTATTTTCTCTTAATTTCTCATGTTTTCATCGATATTCATGAGAATTTAAATTTGATGTGTTATAAATTCGATCATTTTGGTAAAAATGTTGTGTCTATGCATTGACTTAAAATCAGGTTTGGCACTATTGGGCACTTAACTACTGAGATATGAGTAATTTTGGAAGTGCATCCCCTTGATTTTTCCGCATTTTTTCTTTCATTTCTTCTGTTTACATTAAAATTCACGAATATTCATGATAAATATTTTTCATATTATACCTTATGGTAAAAGTACAATGTCTAAGCATTAAATTGGCACTAGGTTTGATACACTGGAACACGTGGTAGGTGAAATATTTGTCATTTTATATGTACATCCCATAATTTTTCTAAGATTTTTTCTTTAATTACAAAACTTTTCATTAATATTCATGTATATGCAAATGAGATAATTTTCATATAGGACCACTGGATGAAAGAACTTATCAAATTGAATCACTGAGGATAAAAAACTGGCAACAATGGTGGTTTGAGGATGTTTTTGTGCTGAAATATGTTCATTAATGTTGTTTTTTTTATGATTTTAATTCTTTTTTGTAGGTTTTCATTAAAATTCATAAATATGCAAATTAGATGATTGACAAATCTGACCACAGGAAAAAAGACATGTGTCTAAGCTTTAATTTGACACAAATTTTAGTACTCTAAGATGAGTAGAACCCTAGATATGATTGAATTTGTAGGCCTACCCCCCAATCTCGAGAATCATATAAGCGGTTGCCATGGAAACCATGCATTTTCACGTAGCCCATACCTAATTTCTTGTGAGGAGAACTTCATTTCACATTCTGAGGGTCCCACTGAACAATTTGGCATGAATTTAAAAGGTCCTAGGAGTGCAGGATAGATCGTTCCTTAACCCCTCCCCTAGGCTTATAGCTTTTACTTGATTTTCCCTTATTTTTTTTAAAGTTTTCATGCATTTTCATGAATATTCAAATGAGATAATATTCATATAGGACCACTGGATGATTGGACCTGTCAAATTGTAAAATTGATTATATTAAACATGCAACAATGACAATATTGGGATGAAATCAGCCTATTTATATTTGTAATGATTTTCCCTTATTTTTTAGCGTTTTTATTAGTATTCATGAATATGCAAATTATACAAATACGGTACGTTGCATATTTGACCATGGAATGAAAGGCCTATGTCTTAGCTTTATTTTAGTACAAATTTTAGTACTATAAGACTAAAAGCAGCTGAGATATTATTGATCTTGTACGTATATCCCCATTCGTGAAACACATTTTTAATGTTTTCATAAATATTTATGAATATGCAAATTAGATAATTTCAATATGCAACAAGGGGATAATAGGCATATGTCTAAGCTTTAATTTGGTATTAAGTTTAGTAGTCTAGGATAAGTAACAGCTGAGATATGAGTAATTTTATAGACAGACCCCCCTTCTCAAATTCGCTATGGGTCGGCATAGAAACCATGCAATTTCACATAGCCCAAACCAAATTTTTTTTGAGGACACCTTCGTTTCCCATCCAGGGGGTCCCAATGAACAATTTGGCACCCATGAAAAATTGTCCTGGGGGGGTGCAAGGTAACCTAAATTGGATGCTGGAGTAGAAGTAAAATGATAAATTTTAGTGTAGGAGCTCTTGCTTAGATACATTATCATTATGTCAAGCGTGCCAAGTCAATCACCCAAGTGTAAGTCACAGATGCAGTAATATACTACATACAAGTCATAAGAAAAATATGTTTATTCTTGCAAGTTTTATGGCGACTGGTGCAAGTTGTGACTTTAAACAGTACAAGGGGCAGCAAATCATTTTTAAAATTGATTGAACTTGTTGCCTCATTTGCGAAGAGTTTGAACCCAGATGAGCCCCGACAAAACGTCGGGCCTGATCTGAACCCAAGTTGTTTGCGACTGTGATTTTATTGTTTACTGATTTTTTAAAAAAAATTCATGAAAAAGTATCCAGCATGCAAAGAGTAAAGTAAAACATCTATACTGTAGTCCTTTAAGACGCATCGTTAATAAGTTTATGTAAAACACCAGCCCACAATACTATCCATGCTAGCCAAATGCTGGTCTGCACTGGCATATTGGTTTCCCTTGTGCGTCGTTTCGTCCTAGCCACTGAGCCTTCCAAGGTGGACGACATGTTAGGTGTTTACACCGATCAGCCGGTGTTGTCGGCGCTGCGGTCTTAGCAGGTGTCGTCGTTGGCTTTGTAGTAGTTGTGGTAGGCGCTGGGGTCGTCGTAGGAGCTAGTGTGATCTCGTTATTGGTGCCAACTACTAGGTCTTTTCCGAGGCTTGACAAGAATTTGGCCAGGTCGATATGTCCTGCAACTTCTTCTTTAAAAGTGCACCTATAATAATTATGATTTATATTCTAGCTGTATTGAAGTGCTGTTCCTACTCGTGAAATATGCTAAAATTTCACCATTTGAAGTATGCTAGACTCTAACATGTCGCTTATGAGTAATCCAGAAGTATGCTGGACTTTAACATGAGTCAATCACTGCACTTTTTGTTCGCAATTGCAGCATTGTATCATACTAAATAATTATTTACGTTCAACCCAATTGCACGCACTTGGTACTACTTGTAAAAATAAAACATGGTAATTTTTGACAAAAGTCTGAAGGAAGGCATTAAAGGTGCCACATACAAAAGAGGATATTAGGCTTTATCATGTGTTAGGATCGAGTACAGGTTATAAAATATACTGAATAAAACTGAAAACGCTGCATCTGAATTGTTTGCCATTTATATAAACAAAATGTCGCCAGCCAGTAAAGCAATTGAAAGTGTATCTCTAGAATGTTCAAAGACTGGGTTATGCATAACAGTAAAAGTTTTGCGTATGTTGATATGAGGAAAGCCATAAATGTGACAGGGGTCCAATTTTTCAAGTAGCAAATTTGAAAAAGAAATCTCACTCAGTTAACCCATAAAGTGCCACCTATACTTTGCAGCAGACGACGATTATAAATTTTTCTGCTTTTTCAAAACTAACAAATAAGGCATGATATTTCATGAGAATCGTCTGCCAGCAGACGATTCTCAAGAAATATCACCTTATTTTTTTGCGAAAATTAAGAAAGATGTTGCAAAATTTGTTGTCTGCTGCACAGTCGGGATTGGCGCTTTAAGGGTTAAGGTCTTCAAAGATGTACTACCGATTTATCCACAGTGAATTCACATTGAATAAAGTAAGAGAGAAGGCAAAAATCAGGAATCTATACAATCAAGTACCACACCTGACCCAGGACACCACATGGGAAAGTGACAAAAACACAAGAAAACATAACCCACAAGAGAGCCAAGTGGTCATCCCTTTCCCAGCGGGTGATCACAAGGCTGCAATGAACAGAAAAGACAGCATGACAGACACGAATCATAAATAACAAAATGGATCCAAGCCCGACAACACGAAGTAGTCTGGACATGCGACAACCAGAAATTTCAAGGACTTATCACAAGGGTATTTTGATCGTTTAGAAAATCAATTTTGAACAACGGGTTTTCATCATATTGTCAAGCAGTATTTAAGATTTACAGTCCCTTAATACTGAAGCAATATGCTTTGTGTACTCTAAGAAATTTTTACTCAAACAAACTGTCCAACAAAACGGTCACCAAGTACCCATAACCCACAATTTGCAATTTCCCTCTATTTCTGAAATATGTCGTTGTGCTACGTGGAGTTAGTATAACTCTCCTTGCACATCGATATAGTGTTGCTATTCTTTTTAAATTCTGCTCCTTTGGGCTCTGGCAAAATACAGAATAACGCTGAAGATGGTGCTAGGGGCGAGAGAGTTGTTGCATTTCCGATTAATTCTCATTTAGACAGACTCTGCCGTTTTCAAACTTTGCATGTTCTCTCTAATTTCTGAGGGATCTGTTTTTCCAGATTAGTTTAAACATAATTTTATTTCGAAAATACAAAACATGAGTCAATAATACATGAATATACAAGCACATGATAGAATCTGATAAAATACATCACTGCTTATATATAGTGATCGTCTCCAGATTATTTGTTTATAATGTAAATTCAAATTTTCGCGAGGGTTCTTTGTGGCAAACGGCGAAGTTTCGTATAAACAAGGAGTATTTACTGTTGTTGGTATATTATGTACCAATCGTGAAGTTTTAACATCCCCAACATGCCTTTTAACGATATTCGTGAAAATAAAATCCTCACGAAAATTTCTGAATTTACAGCAATTAACCCATAAAGCGCTACTTAAAATTTGCAGCAGACGACAATTTCAAATTTTGGTGCCTTTTCAAAAATAACAAATAAGGCATGATATTTCATGAGAATTGTCTGCAGGCAGACAATTCTCATGAAATATCATACCTTATTTTTTTCAAAAATTAAGAAAGATGTTGCAAAATGTGTCGTCTGATGCAGTCGTGATTGGCGCTTTAAGGGTTAACAAGAAATAATTTTTGGAATTGGTCGAAATGAAACTGTGAGAGGTGCCATGTGAAGACATTGATAGTATGGGATTGTTCAAATTATATATAGTAGGAGTTACCTGCAGGCATGGTCGCTGAATCTTGATGGTGAGGGGCAAAACGAGGTGGCCCTGTTTGGACAGATGCATGCACACTCATTATCATCCCAAATCTGCTCTGGAGAACAAGCTTTTCTCATATCCTGGTTGGTGCACACACAGCGGCATAATCGAGGCTTGTATATCTAAAACAATAACTACAGGATATGATTATAATCTATCAATGAGGCTGTTCCCTTGTTTCCCTGAAATTAATTGGGTTGTTTGTTCCCCTGTTCCTCCAAAATCAAAAATTGTTTTATTAATACGTTCTCTGTTTCGCAATATTGTCGTTGTTCCCCTGTTCTCCTCCAAATTTGGCATTTGTTCACATGTTGCCCTGAAATAAACGTCCATTTTCCACTGTTCCCCAAACCCCTGAGAGGGCCTCATCAATTATGAAGTCTCCCAAACCAATCTTAAGTACACAAAATCTCTCCAAACTATACTTCGTGGTAGAAGTATAGATGCTGTTCATGCCCTGTTGGTGTCAAACTGTGTTTTATCACACTATGCACAATGATATAATTGGTCCAGAGAGGTGGGTACCTGAATAGCTTCCAAAATGCTTTGATTTATGTTAACTGGTGGGTGTGTGGTATAGCTCCTTATACTTTGTTATTATGTACATATTACTGTTCGCTTGTTTCCATATTTACGAAGGGTGGCATAGCATTATAACTCCACAATGCATTGATCAAACGCTATGAAATAATACATTTTTTGAAACTGGAACTCTTGGTGCCAACTTCAGGACAAACAATTTCTTGCATGTTGTTGTGTAGTTCATTCCCTTTAATTTGGTTTGCAACATGACCACATTCTAAATTTTTTTTATTTTTAACAAGGGCAGAGGTCAAGGCTAAGGTCAAATTGACTCTAAAGTGGTACATGATACTCTGTCATCTCAAGATGCATCCACACATCAAATTTGGGGTTTTCAAAAGAGGATTTAGACTTTGAAACTGCTTTTAAAAGTGGGGTAAGACTTTTGTAACTGTTTTCAAAAAAGGGTAAAGAATTTTGAAACTGATTTCAAAAGATAGTATAGGAATTTGAAACTGAAAAGTTTAAACTGTTTTTAAAAAGAGGAATTAGAATTTAAAATTGTTTTCAGAAAAAAACCTTGTTTAGAAGTTTGAAACTGATTTCAAAAGGAGGTTTATAATTTTGAAACTATTTTCAAAAGAGGGGCTGTATTCTTGAAACTGTTTTTCAAAAGAGGGTCTAGAGTTTTGAAATTGTTTTCAGACAAAGGGCTTAGAATTTGGAAACTGTTTTCAAAAGAGGGTTTATGATTTTGAAACTGATTTCAAATATGATTTAGTATTTTTAAACTGTTTTCAAAAGAGGGGCTGATATTCTGAAGCTGTTTTCAAATGAGGGATTAGAATTTTGAAATGGTTTTCAGAAAAAGCCTGGTTTTGAATTTCGAAACTGCTTTCAAAAGAAGGGTTGGAATTTTGAAACTGTTTTTCAGAAGAGGGTTTAGAATTTTTAAATTGTTAACCCAGTTTTCAGAAAAAGAGGTTTAGAAATTTGAAATTGATTTCAAAATATGGTTTAGAATTTCAAAAATGCTTTTAAAAGAGGGGTCAGAATTTTTTAAGCGTTTCAAAAGAGGGCTCAGAATTTTGAAGCTTATTTCAAAAGACGGTTTAGACTTTTTAAAACAAATACATCGGTTCATTTTGGAGTATGTTTATAAAGAGACAAACCTGTAGAGGATTGCAATGTATGGCCTTGACCTTGCATTGAGCATCACACTGAGTGTGTTCTATAATCTTGACTGTTTTGGCACCGACGAACTGAAAACGTGTGGAGTATTTGTAGGGCTGTCGAGTCCGGAATATCTGTGAAATAAAATAATACAGGTCAGCTTAATAATACTTGGATCGCGCATGAGCAAAAGCCTCCTTGAAACGCACATACTGACGTAACTCAGTAAACACAAAACGTCGAAACAACGTCGTATCAAAGTCTAAACGTCGTCTATGCGATACGATGACGCCACATTGAAGTTAAAACGACGTTGTTTTAACGAGGTAGTGTCTACTGGGATCCGGTAGAGGTTTTTCACATCTGACACAAAACGTTTAAACACGGACGTATGATATATTTAGGATCCGTGGTTAAAAAAAAACGCCACATGATCGTTGATGCGACATACGAAATATCGTCACATCGACGTTAATTCGACGTTGTTTCGACGTAATGTGTTCGCTGGTAAAGGTCGAAACTTTGGTCTGACGTCAGTTATGTTTGTAAGTCTCACCTGAGCCTTTGTTACAGGAAAATGCGGAAACTTCCAAAATCTCATGAACTGGCCTATAATATCATAGTCCAGGCGCTGATTTCTGTACAGGCCTTAGTTTTTGACTTGGCACAACTTACCTGCCAGAAAAAGTTTAACTGCAGAAATGCAATTCTGGGGTCTTCTGCAATACTCCAAGGTACGTCGTACAGTTAAATTGTGCTAGCAGTTTTGCTGTAAGACGTCATCTTTGAACGTACCCTACGCTAAATGAGGCTTAAATAAATTGAGAGGAAAACACGCCTCACGTTCAACCATTGCTTCCTATTCAGCATATTTCCCTTTGAATTTATACATTACATGTATGCTTCATTCAAGAAGGGTTGTTGTCAGTTACAAGCGAAAGTATGTGCACGAATTGCTGGTTAACCGCTTGTTCAAGCCTGCCCTGGAAAAAGTGTGATTAGGTGAACTGACCGTCCCGCAATGACCATAGCTGTTGACTTGGGACGTAAACAAACAAACAAACAAACAAACAAACAAACAAAAAAATAAACAAACAAACATTACATGTATGCAATGGCATACGACAGTTACGCAATGTATTACATTATGTATTTATGGTATATTAGACGTGAAAATGTCCAACGGAAGGGGTGATTTACCCCACCCCCCTGAATATAATGTTTCCAAATTCAAAAAGAAATGAAATCTTCCACATTCCTTAATTTATCAAGTAAAATAGCATATTTATAATCATATTTAAACATTATTCTTATAGTATGTTTGTCATGTTTTACATTTGTTACAAATCAAAGAAAGAATATACCACGTGAAATGAGAATTCTTGAATGCGTGTATAACACAATTTTCAGTGTACATTCTCTGCTGGAATATATTGTTTCTGTGACTTATACTAAATTACTATATATGGACATGACGATAGCCTTAAAATCATTAAATGAAATACAGCAAACAGTCGGTATGCGTTTAACCATTATACAACATGATATTACAGTTATATACGTTACTTACTTTCAAATGTATTACTATTTAATGCAGTAATATCATTAGATTATAGGCTACCAAACGACATCCACAAAATGAGGTTTGTAGACTGTAAATTTCTAAAACCAAATTATTTTAGCCACATAATGAAGTGCGTTAGCTTTTCAGTGGATAAGGCGATACCCTGCAATAGCCAAATTCAATACGTTACCATAAAATAATAGGAATTCCTATAGTGATAATATCCAGTTATTTCTTATTCTAACGTATCAATATTAACTTTTTTTTTGAAAGAAAATTACTAGAAATATGATTTTAAACTAATTTTGGCACCTATTATTACAGTTATATATGTTACTTTCTGCTAAATACAATATTAAATGAAATGACAGCACTATATCACCAATTGTGTAAGCCACCAAAATACATGCAGTTATAGCTTGTCAGCTATTGACTACAATAACTACATGTATATTTATAGCTATGATTTGGGGAAAACTTTCACTTCATTCCATAAGTTACCTTTTTTATTTACAATATTGGTTTAAATTGAGAGATGAAACATTAAAGCAAACGTTAATCCTTGCCATAGCAAAAACTGTTTTAATCGTAACGGCTTCTGTCCCAAATATGGCAAACGCCATGCTTATTTATATGGTGAAAACCGCTCTATATCCAATCATTATCCAGTCCGATGAAGAAACAATACAACTGATGTGAGTAACATATACAACAAAAGTATTTAACCAATATTAGACTACCGTTCTTTTTGTGGGACATAGACAAATAGTACAGGCCAAGATCAGACGCCACAGACTGCAATGTCTGATCAGGTTCTCTACTGTCTGCTTACAGGATGTTCTATTAAAATTTAAATAAGAATGAAAATCAAGACCCAACAACACTGAAGACGAAATGGACAGATCCATTTGATAAAAGTGGGGAGTTTCCTTCGACTTAAAAGGGTTAAGAGGATGATGACATTTATCATACGCTTTGTCTGGTTTTGCAATGTTATAGAGCATAGAAACATGATATTTTTTCCAAGGTTCTTTATGATTAAACCTTTTAGAGGTCAAGGCTTATCACTTAGATCACGTTTCTTGCATTGTAAAGATTATATTGTAGCTGTTGCAAATGAGTGGACTTAAATAAATCATTGAAAATTTTGTTTGCATTATTTCTATCAATTTGGCTTAGTCTAAACGTGGAATTTGTTAATATAAAATCATAACGATATTCAGCATGTCAAATTAGGACATACTTATTGATGTAAGAATGGCATCTCATTAATTCTTTGTATGTTCCAAATCAAACTAAATTGATGGTAAAAAGTAACGTAAATAAAATATCAAATTAGCAAGCACATTTGATTTCAGCAATGAAGGCTCATGCGAGCCTGTAAAATATGACATTAGACACATCAGAAAATTTGCTGCTTGAATATGTAGATAAAGACAACTCTAGCTCCACTGCATCAGCATGGGGGATAAAATGGTGCATTTGCCCATGTGAGGTAGGTACCAAGATCACATATGGTGGTTCAAATTTTCAATTGAGCGTGTATAAATTACATAAGAGAGGTCAGCAATTGTTTTTTTTTATTTTATGTTAACTAAATTCACACTTGTGCTACTGTCAAAGATCGAAGATAAGATATTCAAAATCTTGTATATTATATCACATTACATATACAACAATAGACACTGCTTTATCAACCTCTAAGATTTATACTTACCTTTTAAAGTAATATACGTATGATTTCTTTTGGAAGGAAGCATTGCAAATATGACATGCATATCGTGGGATCAACGCAACAATGTCGTAACAATATGACAGTGTTGCTTTGACCCCACGGTATATACGTTCATGCATCCTTTCTAGGCATTGCTGTTAAGTCTTTCATTGATGGCAAAGACTACTGCACAAAGTGTTTGTTAGAACAATTGACTCTTTGAATGGCTCTATAAATCACTACCCTCAACAATGTTTTGTGCTTTTATATAATTTCCTATTTATGTGTAATGCATTTGTTTTCCGTCTGAAGAAGCAAGATATTTTTTTAGAAAAAGCTGTGTTGATTTTAATTTTATATCACTTATTCATTCTTATGCTTATATACTTATAGCGCTTGGTTATCAAGAATTATATTTTCAAGACTCCTTTAATAATTTGGCCATGCCACACTCTGTATAGTTAAAATTATCATCAGTTATCTAAGCATTGATTGCTAAAACTGAGTAAGATCTCATGACTGCATGTTTTAAACGTTTTCTTTTTCCATCCAATATCTCAAAGAACATTTTAAAGTATGTTTTACATTACCTGAGTGTCACAATGTCTTATTCAGCCTCACATAACTTTTGACTGATAATGTCATATGTGTTAAAATAGTTTCTTAAGCAGTAATTTACACGTGTTCCTTGGATATCATATCACATGCGACCGTTGTAATCCATTGTAACTGATTTTACCCATGTTCAGGGAAATGTTTCTTCAATGTAAAACCTCTCCTTAGAAAGTGATATTAGTTTAGCAAATGATCAAAGGTACTAACAGTATCATTAAATAAACTATAATACGTATGCTGAAAAAAGAACTAAAATCTATATAAAAGCTGAAACAAGTAGTGTGTCAGCATCTGCATATGCATATAAATGTCAGTATACAATTTGATTTTTAGAGATTATCTTTAAAAATAACGGATTACAGACGCGTATAATGCATAAACTCTATTGTAATATATACATATAAATGTTATCTGGAATGTAAGCAAAGAAAAATAGTATAATTTTATTACCATCTGTCTAAACATTTAGTAATGTGTATTTTTTCAAAGGGAAATTAACCTAGATATTTTACAAGGAGCTAACCTATATTATGTTACTGACTTTGTTTGCGTTATGTGTACAATAGTAAACTGGTTACATAAAAATGTTTTTAAATGACTGACGAGACTTCATTCAATAAAAATTAGTTGTGTTGTTTTTCTCCTGCGATAAATATTACAAAACTCTACATCCTTAATATTTTAGCGTTTCAGGACCTGATCGTTTACTGTCTTTGATAACATTGAGGACAAACATGGGACTTTTTGATATTTGATATGGTTATATATGTTACTTTGATAAATTTGACAGAAATGGAATGTATTCTACTACTAATAAAGAGCTGTCTATTTCTTTGTTTATGTGTTTTAGAATCTTTAACTTTGGACAAATCAAAATGATATTTCGTGGAGATGAAAACTTAAAAAAAACTTTATTGCGAATATAAAAGTTTATAGATATAGTAGCTTAATAAAGACTGATAAATATTTTAGAACAAACTGCTGTCTTGTTATAAACAAAAAATAAAACAGGTTTGAAATTAAAAAAAAAATAACATTTGACATATAATATAAGTTATTTAGCAATATATATAGGAAGTCTTAAAGTTTGTAATATACGTTACATACTGTCATACAAGCATTAACATATGGAAGTTTACACCAGAAACGCAGTTAAGTATAGCTTCTTACTATCGTGTATCTATAGGATGCTCAATTATGGTTTAAAAAGTCAGCAGATGGTATTGCATGCTAACTTGCAAAGTGAAATGGTTCTAACTATATTCACCATTTTTGGGGGGTAACCATATTCAACAGCTTATTATTCTTAAAGTTATTATGATAGAAACAAAATGTTTGCAGTTTTGAAACAGTCAGGTAATTATCTTTTCCAAACATGGTATATGAAACGTTTATACTCATTATAGAACTTAAAATATTCAACTGTGACCAAAACTAATTGATTTTATATGGCGTAATTGAAGATATAATGTAAATGACAGTTTTAACATAAAAAAGTTGTTCTTCTGGATGCAAACAATTTATTTTCATAATTGTTTAGGTCCTTATCGAGGTTTTGGCAGTAAATTACGACCGTATGCACCATCTGGATACAACCTAGATACCATTTCTTATTCAAATATCGCCAATTTGTTTTTTATAGTAAAAATGGGGTAGGTGTACAAAACGACTCCTCCTGGAAATTTGCTACCACAATTTGACTGTACGACGTGCCTAGAAATGTTGTAAAAGGGTAGTTCTAACTATTTCTGAAGTCAAACCTTTTCTGGCTGGACAATTGTGCCAAGTCAATTTTCAAAAACCAAGCTCCTTGACTATCAAAGCAAGAGAGCGTATAGGACTATTGCCCCTTTAAAGAAACAATACATGGTATTCCATGCAAAAACTCAAGGCTCTGTGCCCCTAAACAGCTACGTGCTTAGGTGGCTGTTTTGCCCACCTCTTCATTACGAAAAATAAAACTGGCTTTGTCAACAATGTCGTCTGAATGGTGAATAAAAAACTGACACGAGTTACTATATTCATTTATTTCACCAACGTTTCGCCATTATACTTAATAAGGATACACCATGCACGGATCCAGAAAGTTTCGTCAGAGGGGGTCCACAACTTTTACAACGTTTATTTTTTTACGTACATAAAGTTAGCCGCCGGTTGCCGGTTGCCGATTCGAGTTGCCAGTTGCCGATTCAATTTTAAGCCCCAATCGGCAACTGGCAACTAGTTGCCGGTTGCCGATTCAAAACTATTTTTTAAACAAGTCTGATACGGCAACTCCTACACATACAAGATCTTACCCCTATCCGAACCAACACGTACGTTACCCCTATTCTACCTAACACCACGCCTATCCTTATCGTGCCCAAACCCTTCTCTACCCGTTACCTGCTGTTTCCTATTGCAATTACATGTACAATACCTTACTCTTATCAGAACCAACACATCCTACCCTATCCGATCCCCCAACTATACTTTTCGTACCAACATATGTTGTGGGTACTCAAATGAACCGTCTCAATGAGACGGTTCTTTTGAGCACCCAAAACATTTGCTAAAAACTGGGGGTAAGAAAATATTTACAATTTTACGCTGAAATTTTGTGCAATTCATAAAATTCTCGTTTGAATAGCATACAGAGAATACTCTGGTAAGAAGTAGATTGAGTTGGTCTAGGCCTTTTTGGTAAGCAGCTACTGGTAGTGTTTGAAAAAAAAATTCTGCTGAGAGTCTGAGACAAAAATGCATGCAACATTACCCGACAGGAACAGCTTGTAAGAGCTATTGGCTGTCGACTACACCATTTATACCCAGCATTCAAAGAGTTAACTTAAGTTACATGGCATTCTGAGTGAAAGTGTTCAGGATAATACGCGAGAACAGGATTTTGAGGCTGACTTTCATAGGATTATACGCAAGTTAAGGATTTTGAGGCTGACTTTCATAGGATTATACGCGAGTTCAGGATTTTGAGGCTGACTTTCATAGGATTATACGCGAGTTCAGGATTTTTATGCTGACTTTCATAGAAAGTCAGTCTCGAACTCTACCCCCTTGCCTACAGTTTCCTATTGCCATTACAAATAGAATACCTCACCCTTACCTGAACCAAAACATACATTACCCCTATTTTACAATATATAACCCCGCACCTATCCTTATCGGACCAAACCCTCCTCTACCCCCAAACAACGATTCAGATACCAGTTGCCGATTCAGTTGCCGATTCGAAAAACATTTATTATTGTTTCTAGGGTGCAGATAGTCATTTATGCATCAGGTACCAAAACTAACCAAGCGCTAGCTTTGTTTCAAGAATGCTGGTAGCTATATTTTGGCAACAGTTGTCGATTCAGATTGTAGTTGCCGATTCAGTTGCCGATTCAAAAACAAAAGTCCGAACCGGCAAACAGCAACTAGTTGCCGGTTGCCGATTCGAAAAGGTAGTTATTATTAATTTTAGGGTGCAGAGAGTCACTATCTATGCACCAGTTTGCAATGGCGATTCAGTTGCCGATTAATAAAAAAACAAGCTCGAATTCCGATTCGAAAAAACCCGTTATTATTGTCTAGTTTTGTTTCAAGGATGCTGGTAGACATATTTTGGCAACAGTTGCCGATTCAGATTGTAGTTGCCTATTCAGTTGCCGATTCCAAAACCAAAATCTGAATCGGCAACCGGCAACTCAGTTGCCTGTTGCCTATTCAAATGCTCCTTTAAATAAAGTTCGTACAGTTCAAGTATGCTCGTGGTTGATACAAAATGTTTGCACTGCTCCACTATGCTCAAAGCCATTTAAAATGCCAGAAGCCAATTTATTTGACGATTTGAGAACGAAATCCGAATCGGCAACTGGCAACTCAGTTGCATGTTGCCGATTCAAATGCTAATTCTAAATAAAGTTTGTACTGTTCAAGTATGCTCATGATTTATTCAAAATGTTTGCAGTGCTCCACAATGCTCATAGCCATTAAAAATGGCAGTAGCCAATTTAGTTGACGATTTGAGAACAAAATCCGAATAGGCAACTGGCAACTCAGTTGCCTGTTGCCGATTCAAATGCTCATTCTAAATATAGTTTGTACTGTTCAAATATACTCCTGGTTGCTTCAAAAAAGTTTGCACTGTTTTACAATGCTCATAGCCATTTAAAATGCCAGTAGCCAATTTATTTGACGATTTTAGAACAAAATCCGAATCGGCAACTGGCAACTCAGTTCTCTGTTGCCGATTCAAATACTCATTCTAAATAAAGTTTGTACTGTTCAAGAATGCTCATGGAAAATTCAAAAAAGTTTGCAATGCTCCACAATGCTCATAGCCATTTAAAATGCCAGTAGCCAATTAATTTAATTATTTGAAAGCAAAATCCGAATCGGCAACTGGCAACTCAGTTGCCTGTTGCCGATTCAAATGCTCATTCTAAATAAAGTTTGTACTGTTCAAGTATACTCTATGTTGAATCATAATTTTTTCAGTGCTCCACAATGCTCATAGCCATTTAAAATGCCAGTAGCCAATTTATTTGACGATTTGAGAACAAAATTCGAATCAGCAACTGGCAACTCGGTTGCCTGTTGCCGATTCAAATGCTCATTCTAAATAATGTTTGTACTGTTCAAATATACTCATGTTTGATTCAAAATGTTTGCACTGCTCCACAATGCTCAAAGCCATTTAAAAATGCCAGTAGCCAATTTATTTGACGATTTGAGAACAAATAAATCAGTATTTGTCCTCAAAATCGTGAAATAAATGAGCTACTGGCGTTAGAACGGCTGTAACATTCTAGAACAGAGCATTTTGTTTTTGGATCGGCAACTGAACCAGCAACTACAATCTGAATCGGCAACTGTTGCCAAAATATGGTTACCAGCATTCTTGAAACAAAGCTAGACAATAATAACGGGCTTTTTCGAATGGGCAACTGAATCGCCATTGCAATCTGAATCGGCAACTATTTCCAAAACATGGTTACTATCATTTTTGAAACAAAGCTAGCGCTTGGTTTGTTTTGGTACCTGGTGCATTAATGACTATCTGCACCCTCTAATCAATAATAACTGTTTTTCGAATCGGCAACCGGCAACTAGTTGCCTGTTGCCAATTCGAACTTGTTTCTTTTTTTTTAATCAGCAACTGAATCGGCAACTGCAATCTGAATCGGCTACTATTAAACATGTCTAATATCATTTTTGGAACAAAGCTAGCGCTTGGTTCGTTTTGGTACCTGGTGCATAAATGACTATCTGCACCCTAGAAACAATAATTGTTTTTTTAATCGGCAACCGGAAACTAGTTGCCGGTTGCCGATTCGGACTTTTGTTTTTGAAGTGGCAACTGAGTCGGCAACTACAATCTGAATCGGTAACCATTGCTTAAATATGGCTACCAGCATTCTTGAAACAAAGCTAGACAATAATAACGTGTTTTTTTTTCAAATCGAAATTGTAGTTTTGTGGAGCAGTGCAAACATTTTGAATCAATCACGAGCATACTTGAACAATACAAACTTTTTTTAGAATGAGCATTTGAATCGGCAACAGGCAACTCAGTTGCCAGTTGCCGATTCGGATTTCGTTTTCAAATCGTCAAATGAATTGGCTACTGGCATTTTAAATGGCTATGAGCATTGTGGAGCAGTGCCAACTTTTTTGAATCAACCATGAGCATATTTGAACAGTTCAAACTTAATATAGAATGAGCATTTGAATCGGCAACAGGCAACTGAGTTGCCAGTTGCCGATTCGGATTTTGTTCTCAAATCGTCAAATAAATTGGCTACTGGCATTTTATATGGCTATGAGCATTGTGGAGCAGTGCAAACATTTTGAATCAACCATTAGCATATTTGAACAGTACAAACTTTATTTAGAATGAGCATTTGAATCGGCAACAGTCAACTGAGGTGCCAGTTGCCGATTCCGATTCGGATTTTGTTCTCAAATAGTCAAATAAATTGGCTACTGGCATTTTAAATGGCTATGAACTTTGTGGAGCAGTGCAAACATTTTGTATCAATTATGAGCATACTTGAACAGTACAAACTTTTTTTAGAATGAGCATTTTGAATCGGCACCAGGCAACTCAGTTGCCAGTTGCCGATTCGAATTTCGTTTTCAAATCGTTGAATAAATTGGTTTCTGGTATTTTAATTGACCATGAGCATTGTGTAGCAGTGCAAATATTTTGAAACACCCATAAGCATATTTGAACAGTACAAACTTTATTTAGAATAGAGCATTTGAATCAGCAACAGGCAACTGAGTTCCCAGTTGCCGATTCTGATTTTATTCTCAAATCGCCAAATAAATTGACTACAGGCATTTTAAATGGATATGAGCATTGTGGAACAGTGCATACTTTTTCTAATCAACCCTGAGCATATTTGAACAGTACAAACTTTATTTAGAATGAGCATTTGAATCGGCAACAGGCAACTGAGATGCCAGTTGCTGATTCGGATTTTGTATTTAAATTGTCAAATAAGTTGGCTACTGGCATTTTAAATGGCTATGAGCATTGTGGAGCAGTGCAAACATTTTGAATCAACCATGAGCATATTTGAACAGTACAAACTTCATTTAGAATAGAGCATTTGAACCGGCAACAGGCAACTGAGTTGCCAGTTGCCGGTTCGGATTTTGTTCTCAAATCGTAAAATAAACTGACTACAGGCATTTTAAATGGATATGAGAATTGTGGAGCAGTGCATACTTTTTTGCATCAACCATGAGCATATTTGAACAGTTCAAACTTAATATAGAATGAGCATTTGAATCGGCAACAGGCAACTGAGTTGCCAGTTGCAGATTCGGATTTTGTTCTCAAATCGTCAAATAAATTGGCTACTGGCATTTTATATGGCTATGAGCATTGTGGAGCAGTGCAAACATTTTGAATCAACCATGAGCATATTAGAACAGTACCAACTTTATTTAGAATGAGCATTTGAATCGGCAACAGTCAACTAAGTTGCCAGTTGCCGGTTCCGATTTTGTTCTCAAATCGTCAAATAAATTGGCTACTGTCATTTTAAATGGCTATGAGCATTATGGAGCAGTGCAAACATTTTGAATCAACCATTAGCATACTTGAACAGTACAAACTTTATTTAGAATGAGCATTTGAATCGGCAACAGGCAACTAAGATGTCAGTTGCTGATTCGGATTTTGTTCTCAAATCGTCAAATAAGTTGGCTACTGGCATTTTAAATGGCTGTGAGCATTGTGGAGCAGTTTAAATGTTTTTTGAATCAACCATGAGCATATTTGAACAGTACAAACTTTATTTAGAATGAACATTTGAATCGGCAGTGGACAATTGAGTTGCCACTTGCCGATTCGGATTTTGTTCTCAAATCGTAAAATAAACTGGCTATTGACATTTTAAATGACTATGAGTATTATGGAGCAGTGCAAACATTTTGAATCAACCATGAGCATACTTGGACAGTACAAACTTTATTTAGAATGAGCATTTGAATCGGCAACAGGCAACTGATATGCCAGTTGCTGATTCGAATTTAGTTTTCAAATCGTCAAATAAGTTGGCTACTGGCATTTGAAATGACTATGAGCATTATGGAGCAGTGCAAGCATTTTGAATCAACCATGAGCATACTTGGACACTACAAACTTTATTTAGAATAAGCATTTGAATCAGCAACAGGCAACTGAGTTGCCAGTTGCCGATTCGGATTTTGTTCTCAAATCGTAAAATAAATTAGCTACTCCCATTTTAAATGGCAATGAGCATTGTGGAGCAGTCTAAACTTTTTTGAATCAACGATGAGCATATTTGAACAGTTCAAACTTAATTTAGAATGAGCATTTGAATCGGCAACAGGCAACTGAGTTGCCAGTTGCCGATTCGGATTTTGTTCTCAAATCGTCAAAAAAACTGGCTACTGACATTTTATATGGCTTTGAGCATTGTGGAGCAGTGCAAACATTTTGAATCAACCATTAGCATATTTGAACAGTACCAACTTTATTTAGAATGAGCATTTGAATCGGCAACAGGCAACTGAGTTGCCAGTTGCCGATTCCGATTCGGATTTTGTTCTCAAATAGTCAAATAAATTGGCTATTGACATTTTAAATGGCTATGAGCATTATGTAGCAGTGCAAACATTTTGTATCAATTATGAGCATACTTGAACAGTACAAACTTTTTTTAGAATGAGCATTTGAATCGGCACCAGGCAACTCAGTTGCCAGTTGCCGATTCGGATTTCGTTTTCAAATCGTCAAATAAATTGGTTACTGGTATTTTAATTGACCATGAGCATTGTGTAGCAGTGCAAATATTTTGAAACAACCATTAGCATATTTGAACAGTACAAACTTTATTTAGAATAGAGCATTTGAATCAGCAACAGGCAACTGAGTTCCCAGTTGCCGATTCGGATTTTATTCTCAAATCGTCAAATAAATTGACTACAGGCATTTTAAATGGATATGAGCATTGTGGAGCAGTGCATACTTTTTCTAATCAACCATGAGCATATTTGAACAGTACAAACTTTATTTAGAATGAGCATTTGAATCGGCAACAGGCAACTGAGATGCCAGTTGCTGATTCGGATTTTTTTTATAAATTGTCAAATAAGTTTGCTACTGGCATTTTAAATGGCTATGAGCATTATGGAGTAGTGCAAACATTTTGAATCAACCATGAGCATACTTTGACAGTACAAACTTTATTTAAAATGAGCATTTGAATCGGCAACAGGCAACTAAGTTGCCAGTTGCCGATTCGGATTTTGTTCTCAAATCATCAAATAAATTGGCTACTGTCATTTTAAATGGCTATGAGCATTATGGAGCAGTGCAAACATTTTGAATCAACCATGAGCATACTTGAACAGTACAAACTTTATTTAGAATGAGCATTTGAATCGGCAACACGCAAATAAGATGCCAGTTGCTGATTCGGATTTTGTTCTCAAATCGTCAAATAAATTGGCTACTGGCATTTTATATGGCTATGAGCATTGTGGAGCAGTGCAAACATTTTGAATCAACCATTAGCATATTTGAACTGTACCAACTTTATTTAGAATGAGCATTTGAATCGGCAACAGGCAACTGAGTTGTCAGTTGCCGATTCCGATTCGGATTTTGTTCTCAAATCGTAAAATAAATTGGCTATTGACATTTTAAATGGCTATGAGCATTATGGAGCAGTGCAAACATTTTGAATCAACCATGAGCATACTTGGACAGTACAAACTTTATTTAGAATGAGCATTTGAATCGGCAACAGGCAACTGAGTTGCCAGTTGCTGATTCGGATTTAGTTTTCAAATCGTCAAATAAGTTGGCTACTGGCATTTGAAATGAATATGAGCATTATGGAGCAGTGCAAGCATTTTGAATCAACCATGAGCATACTTGGACAGTACAAACTTTATTTAGAATAAGCAATTGAATCGGCAACAGGCAACTGAGTTGCCAGTTGCCGATTCAGATTTTGTTCTCAAATCGTCAAATAAATTGGCTACTGGCATTTTAAATGGATATGAGAATTGTGGAGCAGTGCATACTTTTTTTAATCAACCATGAGCATACTTGGACAGTACAAACTTTATTTAGAATAAGCAATTGAATCGGCAACAGGCAACTGAGTTGCCAGTTGCCGATTCGGATTTTGTTCTCAAATCGTCAAATAAATTGGCTACTCCCATTTTAAATGGCTATGAGCATTGTGGAGCAGTCTAAACTTTTTTGAATCAACCATGAGCATATTTGAACAGTTCAAACTTAATTTAGAATGAGCATTTGAATCGGCAACAGGCAACTGAGTTGCCTGTTGCCGATTCGGATTTTGTTCTCAAATCGTCAAATAAATTAGCTACTGGCATTTTATATGGCTTTGAGCATTGTGGAGCAGTGCAAACATTTTGAATCAACCATTAGCATATTTGAACAGTACCAACTTTATTTAGAATGAGCATTTGAATCGGCAACAGGCAACTGAGTTGTCAGTTGCCGATTCCGATTCGGATTTTGTTCTCAAATAGTCAAATAAATTGGCTATTGACATTTTAAATGGCTATGAGCATTATGGAGCAGTGCAAACATTTTGTATCAATTATGAGCATACTTGAACAGTACAAACTTTTTTTAGAATGAGCATTTGAATCGGCACCAGGCAACTCAGTTGCCAGTTGCCGATTCGGATTTCGTTTTCAAATCGTCGAATAAATTGGTTACTGGTATTTTAATTGACCATGAGCATTGTGTAGCAGTGCAAATATTTTGAAACAACCATTAGCATATTTGAACAGTACAAACTTTATTTAGAATAGAGCATTTGAATCAGCAACAGGCAACTGAGTTCCCAGTAGTCGATTCGGATTTTATTCTCAAATCGTCAAATAAATTGACTACAGGCATTTTAAATGGATATGAGCATTGTGGAGCAGTGCATACTTTTTCTAATCAACCATGAGCATATTTGAACAGTACAAACTTTATTTAGAATGAGCATTTGAATCGGCAACAGGCAACTGAGATGCCAGTTGCTGATTCGGATTTTTTTTAAATTGTCAAATAAGTTGGCTACTGGCATTTTAAATGGCTATGAGCATTATGGAGTAGTGCAAACATTTTGAATCAACCATGAGCATACTTGGACAGTACAAACTTTATTTAAAATGAGCATTTGAATCGGCAACAGGCAACTAAGTTGCCAGTTGCCGATTCGGATTTCGTTCTCAAATCGTCAAATAAATTGGCTACTGTCATTTTAAATGGCTATGAGCATTGTGGAGCAGTCTAAACTTTTTTGAATCAACCATGAGCATATTTGAACAGTTCAAACTTAATTTAGAATGAGCATTTGAATCGGCAACAGGCAACTGAGTTGCCAGTTGCTGATTCGGATTTTGTTCTCAAATCGTCAAATAAGTTTGCTACTGGCATTTTAAATGGATATGAGAATTGTGGAGCAGTGCATACTTTTTTTAATCAACCATGAGCATACTTGGACAGTTCAAACTTTATTAAGAATGAGCATTTGAATCGGCAACAGGCAACTAAGTTGCCAGTTGCCGATTCGGATTTTGTTCTCAAATCGTCAAATAAATTGGCTACTGTCATTTTAAATGGCTATGAGCATTGTGGAGCAGTCTAAACTTTTTTGAATCAACCATGAGCATATTTGAACAATTAAAACTTAATTTAGAATGAGCATTTGAATCGGAAACAGGCAACTAACATGCCAGTTGCTGATTCGGATTTTGTTCTCAAATCGTCAAATAAGTTTGCTACTGGCATTTTAAATGGATATGAGAATTGTGGAGCAGTGCATACTTTTTTTAATCAACCATGAGCATACTTGGACAGTACAAACTTTATTTAGAATGAGCATATGTATCAGCAACAGGCAACTGAGTTGCCAGTTGCCGATTCGGATTTTGTTCTCAAATCGTCAAATAAATTGGCTACTCCCATTTTAAATGGCTATGAGCATTATGGAGCAGTCTAAACTTTTTTGAATCAACCATGAGCATATTTGAACAGTTCAAACTTAATTTAGAATGAGCATTTGAATCGGCAACAGGCAACTGAGTTGCCAGTTGCCGATTCGGATTTTGTTCTCAAATCGTCAAATAAATTGGCTACTGGCATTTTATATGGCTTTGAGCATTGTGGAGCAGTGCAAAGATTTTGAATCAACCATTAGCATATTTGAACAGTACCAACTTTATTTAGAATGAGCATTTGAATTGGCAACAGGCAACTGAGTTGTCAGTTGCCGATTCCGATTCGGATTTTGTTCTCAAATAGTCAAATAAATTGGCTATTGACATTTTAAATGGCTATGAGCATTATGGAGCAGTGCAAACATTTTGTATCAATTATGAGCATACTTGAACAGTACAAACTTTTTTTAGAATGAGCATTTGAATCGGCACCAGGCAACTCAGTTGCCAGTTGCCGATTCGGATTTCGTTTTCAAATCGTCAAATAAACTGGTTACTGGTATTTTAATTGACCATGAGCATTGTGTTGCAGTGCAAATATTTTGAAACAACCATAAGCATATTTGAACAGTACAAACTTTATTTAGAATAGAGCATTTGAATCAGCAACAGGCAACTGAGTTCCCAGTTGCCGATTCGGATTTTATTCTCAAATCGTCAAATAAATTGACTACAGGCATTTTAAATGGATATGGACATTGTGGAGCAGCGCATACTTTTTCTAAGCAACCATGAGCATATTTGAACAGTACAAACTTTATTTAGAATGAGCTTTTGAATCGGCAACAGGCAACTGAGATGCCAGTTGCTGATTCGGATTTTGTTTTTAAATTGTCAAATAAGTTGGCTACTGGCATTTTAAATGGCTATGAGCATTATGGAGCAGTGCAAACATTTTGAATCAACCATGAGCATACTTGGACAGTACAAACTTTATTTAGAATGAGCATTTGAATCGGCAACAGGCAACTAAGTTGCCAGTTGCTGATTCGGATTTCGTTCTCAAATCGTCAAATAAATTGGCTACTGTCATTTTAAATGGCTATTAGCATTATGGAGCAGTGCAAACATTTTGAATCAACCATGAGCATACTTGAACAGTACAAACTTTATTTAGAATGAGCATTTGAATCGGAAACAGGCAACTAACATGCCAGTTGCTGATTCGGATTTTGTTCTCAAATCGTCAAATAAGTTTGCTACTGGCATTTAAAATGGTTGTGAGCATTGTGAAGCAGTTTAAACGTTTTTTGAATCAACCATGAGCATATTTGAACAGTACAAACTTTAGAATGAACATTTGAATCGGCAACAGGCACTTGAGTTGCCAGTTGCCGATTCGGATTTTGTTTTCAAATCGTCAAATAAGTTGGCTACTGGCATTTTAAATGGCTATGAGCATTGTGGAGCAGTGCAAACATTTTGAATCAACCATGAGCATATTTGAACAGCACAAACTTTATTTAGAATAGAGCATTTGAACCGGCAACAGGCAACTGAGTTGCCAGTTGCCCATTCGGATTTCGTTCTCAAATCGTAAAATAAATTGACTACAGGCATTTTAAATGGATATGAGAATTGTGGAGCAGTGCATCCTTTTTTTAACCAACCATGAGCATACTTGGACAGTACAAACTTTATTTAGAATGAGCATATGTATCAGCAACAGGCAAATGAGTTGCCAGTTGCCGATTCGGATTTTGTTCTCAAATCGTCAAATAAATTGGATACTGGCATTTTAAATGGCTATGAGCATTGTGGAGCAGTCTAAACTTTTTTGAATCAACCATGAGCATATTAGAACACTACAAACTTTATTTAGAATGAGCATTTGAATCGGCAAAAGGCATCTAAGTTGTCAGTTGCCTATTCGGATTTTGTTCTCAAATCGTCAAATAAATTGGCTACTGGCATTTTAAATGGCTATGAGCATTATGGAGCAGTGCAAACGTTTTGAATCAACCATGAGCATATTTGAACAGTTCAAACTTAATATAGAATGAGCATTTGAATCGGCAACAGGCAACTGAGTAGCCAGTTGCCGATTCGGATTTTGTTCTCAAATCGTCAAATAAATTGGCTACTGGCATTTTAAATGGCTATGAGCATTATGGAGCAGTGCAAACATTTTGAATCAACCATGGGCATTCTTGAACAGTACAAACTTTATTTAGAATGAGCATTTGAACCGGCAACTGGCAACTGAGTTGCCAGTTTCCGATTCGGATTTTATTCTCAAATCGTCAAATAATATGGCTACTGGCATATTAAATGGCTATGAGCATTATTGAGCAGTGTAAACATTTTGAATCAACCCTGGGCATTCTTGAACAGTTCAAACTTTATTTAGAATGAGCATTTGAATAGGCAACAGGCAACTGAGTTGCCAGTTGCCGATTCGGATTTTGTTCTCAAATCGTCAAATAAATTGACTACAGGCATTTTAAATGGATATGAGCATTGTGGAGCAGCGCATACTTTTTCTAATCAACAATGAGCATATTTGAACAGTTCAAACTTAATTTAGAATGAGCATTTGAATCGGCAACAGGCAACTGAGTTGCCAGTTGCCGATTCGGATTTTGTTCTCAAATCGTCATATAAACTGGCTACTTGCATTTTAAATGGCTATGAGCATTGTAGAACAATGCGTTTTTATTTTGAATCGGCAACAGGCAACTAGTTGCCGGTTGCCGATTGAATAGGCAACCGGCAACCGGCAACCGGCGGCTAACTTTACGTTCTTTCATTTTTTTTAATGATGAGGGGAAAAGGGATCAAAATACCACAATCAGCGGACCATCATCGGCCCGCCAGCGTGACGTGCCGATGTTGGCCCTACATTGAATGCTGGCTTGGTACCTTTGTGATCTTTAAGGGGATCCGGGCCAGTATTGCTAAGAACCCCTATATTTTTGTGATTTTCCAAGGGGGGGGGGGGGGGCTAAAAAAACCGAAAAAAAAACACGTCAGTATTGGACCCCGTCTAACAAAACTTTCTGGATCCGCGCATGGGCTGATTGTGGCCAGACACTGTATGCTGGCTGTGAATACTCTGAGGGGCTACTTAAATTACCTTTACAAATTTCTCTTTTGTTTTTGTTGGTTCACAAGAGAAGACGTCACTTGTACAGCAACCACCACACCGCACAGCCCTGGTACATGTCGGCCAAATTGATATATCTGGATCATGGTCCCTTGGTAATGCTATAGTCATGTTTCTAGGATTGCAGGCGTCATATAAAGCAAACTCACCACCGCTATCTAGAAATGCAGTCAGACAAGAAAAAATCAAAGGAATAAATAACAGCCCGAATTTTATTTAGTAGTTTAAGTTATGCGGACTCAAAGCAACAAATTAAATAGGCAATATGTATTTGTCTTTGGCTGGGCCCACCGTAGCTTTACTTGAGATTTTCTTTAGCACTCATGAGCATATCTCTTTGTATCAACATAGGGTGTTTATTTGATTAGATTAACTCTCTGTGATGATACATTGTAATAGTTAGGAAGTCTCGATGCGAGCTAAATATAGCGAATATTTGGTACCAGTAAATTTAATTTAAGCCCACCAGTGGCTTAGACTGCTGCTCGTTCTAAGACGGTGGTTTGCTGCTGTTGTTGTTGTTGTTGTTGTTGTTGTAGTTGTTGATAATGGTATTTATTGTTTGTTGATGCTCCCGATGTTTATTGGATTCTGTGTTTGGTCCTTGTTTTGTTATGCAGTACTTTGTATCCTTCCAGTTTTGCATTCACCATGATGGTGCTTCTTTCGTGGATCCTTTTTGTTGTTTGTGTTTCACGTTTGTCTCTATTATACTGTCTTGTCTTTCCCTTGCAACCTTGTGATCACCTGCTTGGAAAGGATTGAACTCTTGGCTCGCTTGTGTGTGACTTTTCCTTGTGTTTTTGTCACTTTCCCATATGGTGTCTCGGGTCAGGTGTGGTACTTGATTGTATCGAATCCTGATCTTTGCCTTCTTCTTCACTTTCAATGTATAGTCTGGCAAGATTTGTTCCTGCAATTTACACCTTTTAATTTGGAAATTTACATTATTCTTTTGTTGATATTTTTTGTTGATATGATCACTCAGCTTTCTTTTTGCTTCTAAAATTCATGAATGTGGTGAAATTGACATTGTCAAACTGCAACTTCCTCTCATCAAGTTCTAGGATGTGACCTCAATTAAGTATGAGTCATGGAAAATATACAACACTGAATAAGCTCCTTTTCTTGTATCTGATTGGATGAAAACAAAGGGAAGTGGGGAGGTCATGGACTAAAGATATGTAGTTATTATAATCAGTTTTGTCTCCATTTATGAAAATTTGATGTTCTTTTACCATTTACATTTGGGTGGAAATTGACCAGTTTGATGTATTTATTAATGAATGGTGATATACGTTTACCATCTGGTTTTATAATACTTAAACCTAAAACATCTGAACCTGTTGAATGGACTTTTTTTACTGCTGAGTTCTTATCTTTGCTTTATCTCTTTTCTATATCATTCTTGAATTATATGTTCTAGGAGATGATGCATGGATAAGTTAGGTGTCTTTCATGCAAACCAAACATATATGTGTCTTGATCCACATCTCAACTAAGGGTGAGATTGGCGCCATGAAACCGGTTAAGCCCTCCAATAAAATATTTTACTGACCGTTCCAATGGAGTACTTCTTATGTGGATCATTTGTGTTATTTATGTCTTTTGTTTTTCATGCTTTCTCGTCTGGGAATTGCTGCCTTGTGGTCACCTGCTGGAAAAGGGCTGACCTCTTGGCTCTTGTTTGTGATGTTTAATTGTGTTTTGTCACTTTCCCATATGGTACCCTGGGACAGTGTGATACTTGATTGCACCGATTCCTGATATTTGCTGCCTTTCTTACTTTTAAATGTCAGCAACTGACGCATAATGAATACTTATTTTTTTCGCAACGTTTCCGAAATCAGCAATATCCTCATTCTCAATGATGAACTCATCTGGTAGATTCTTTGACGTAGCTAATTTGCGCTGCTTATATTTCTTAGGTGTTTCTATAGGAGTATTAAAACAGTTTGAGAAATATTTGCGTTTTATTTTCCCAATAGTTTTTTGCCTTGTTACGTTACTGCATATAGTCAGTCCAATGTTTGCTTTTATTTCGCAAAGTTTGCATTTGGCTTATGTCTGGAATGAACCACTCTGGCATGTGTTTAGCTCTGATTCGTCTACATTTAACAGTTGCGTGTTTATTTAGATGTTTCAGTATAAGTTCACACCAGATTTTTAAATCTTCATTTATATTTGTTATATCTGCTACAAAGTCAGTAATATCATTAGATAAATCAGAGATGAATGCGTTTTCATCAAAACTTTAAACTAAAATTACATTTTAAAGCTTCAATATGTTCAGTTTTTTGGACCTTTCCATTTACTTTCCGATAAAAAAAAATTGATCACTTAGGTTATATACCTATAACTTCCACATTTTAAAGTTCAATTTTGATCAAATTTGCACCAAAATGTTTAATTTCTGAATTTTAAGTTTCCAGGAAGAAGTGTACTGTAGAAACTGTGTCCAACGGTCTCTCTCAAAAAGACCGAACATTTGGTTTCAAGACAAATTACCGCTTAATGCAGGCCAAAAGTATCGCAGAATGCTCCATTCTATGCTCCAAGGGGAGCATTCTGCAATACTTTTGGCCTCCATTTAGCTGTCATTTGTCATTAAGATCTTTGTTTTATCTATTTTTGAGTGGCCGCTTAAGACAGGTTTAACTGTATAATACTTACCATCACCAGAAACTAACACCTTGTCACCTTCTTCCATACTTGGATCACCTTTAATTACTGAAAGTAAGAGAAGGGAATAAAAACAACAACAAAACTATAAAACAATACACCGAAACGACAGAATCCATTTTCTGAAATAATCAGTTTCCATATATTCAACTTTGCTGAATGCTAAAATCTTTATTTTTGCAGATCTCAGGCACTAATTTACGGTAGTCTAATTAAAGAATGCAGTTGAAGATTACGCAAAGTATTTTATGCACAATGACGAAAAGGCATTGTCTAAAATATTTTCTAAATGTGCAAGTAATTAAGAGAAAATAATAATAATAAAAAGCTTATTTATATTTAATTACAGGAGTGATCAATTTGAAATTACAAAATATTTAAGCCGCGACATGAGATTTTCAACGATGTGGTATGAGCGACCAGCAAAGGCTCAGACCAGCCTGCGCATACGCGCAGTCTGATCAGAGCCTTTGTTTGTTGATTGAATATTCTTAGACTGTTAAGCTACTGACTGAACATCATCTGGAGTTTCTAAGCTTAAAAGGAGGTTGCATATGCTCGTCTGAGTCTACACTTGTCAAAATGCCACAATGTTGGAAATCACATGCCACGGCTCATTTTGAGTTTTTTTCTTTCAGCTCTGGGATTGTTCATAGAGGGTTTGATCGATGACTATAAGCTAATTATGAAAACATAAAATATAATGTCAATGTGCATGCGCATTGATCGGTTTTCATGCCTTGTGCATTTGATCATCCCGTGATGAATGATGGTATTAGAAATTCTTCAGTACCCATGGTTACCTGATGTCTGCCAAACAATAGAAACGCGAAGTAATGTGTTGATATATCGAGGATGGTTATTTTTTTTTTGAGGCAATGTATATAACCTTTGTGTGATAACCTATGCAAACAGTCTGGACTCAGATAAGGCCTGACAAAATATCTGGCAGGGACTGGACATGAACTGCTTAACACTATGCTGATATTCTTGAAAGACTTTTTTTTTTAAAAAAAAGTTAATTTTCTAAGAATACAACAGCCGACAAAACATACAAAACACCCAACATACAAAACACCCAACATACAATAAATATCATTCAAACGGTCATAGCGTGAAAAAAGTTCCATGTAGCATACTATTTAACTTAAGATGTGACATTACCTTCACAGCCACCGATAAGATGCTCACAAAACGACTCTGCAGTCATGATTTTCGCTTTCTCCAGTTCTGCCATCATTTCAAGCTCTGCCAAAGGATCAATATCGTCATCGCTTTCGTTTGTATCTTCAGGATGACCGGACCTTTTATCATCTGGAGCTAATTGCTCAACATTGACATCTTCGTTTATCATTTCATTGTTAGTGTCACTACTGCTTGCATTGGCGTTTACAGTATCATCGTCTATTTGTTCAGTATTTGTATTAGAATTTTTCATATCTCCAGCTTTGACTTCAGCATCTAGACCTGTGTGTTCTTTCTCAACATCATGTACTATAGGATGAACAGCTGGTCTTTCAACTCCTCCATTTTGAGAGTCTGTTTCCACCTGATGCACTACTTCTTCCGTATTGAATGCTTCTTCGCCAGTCTCTTGATTGTAAGGTCCACTTTCAACCTACAACATCGCAAAATATGCTAAGTATTATGCACGAAGCAAAATTGTCCATTGTGCGATATTTCGATACTTGACTCAAAATAAAGCGCAATGGTTGGCTGCTTGCGAACACGTGTCCGCAAGCAGCCAATCATTGCGCTTTATTAAATGCCTAGCATAAACGGTCATGCTGACGTATCTAGCAAATTTAGAGGTCAAAGTTTTGGTCTGAGCTTTTATTTACATCCATACTTCGTGCACGCGGCCGAGCCTTTGTTGCTCACTGATTAAACCCAAAAACCTATAATTTGCAGCAGACGCATTTTCAAATTTTGCTGCTTTTTCAAAAATAACAAATAAGGCATAATATTTCATGAGAATCGTCTGATGGCAGCCTCTTGTTTGCTCCAGTGGCTGTCCGTGTTCACACTGGTTATTCCGCTATTCCGTTTTACTCCAACAAACCGTTTATACAATTACATAAAATACAAAACTGTTTTGTTTCCTAGATTATAAATATACTATGCACAATAAGTTTAGCAATTTCTTTTGTTTCGCATCTTTATGTGCTCATCTTTGGGCAATATCGAACAATTTCAAATGTAATGGGCGAGAATAGCATCTTAGGCAAATGAAACCATGAATTTACAGACGCCATTCTTTAAATAGGCATTTGGGGAGGGCAAGAATCGCAGGAGGGGTCAGTAAGCAAAATTCACATCTTATGTAAGTAATGCTAAAATGACAAGCATGTGATTTTCGTTTGGTGGTCTTTCATCTTCCTCATGCATCATACGCCTATAAAAACTATTGTTTATGTGACAGATGTGATAGAGATTTCATGCTGAAAAAATCAGCTGCCACCAATGACGTCAAAACGTTGTCATCATTTGATTACACTTCTAATGTTAATTTGTGTGGAAATTCAACAGAGACTCAGTTTACAAAGATGTCATAGGCTTACAGTGTAATGCATCTTATAGTTGATTAAAACCTTAAGTTACTGAAAAATGGTGCGACGAATTTGCGAGATAATGGTGACGTTAGATTTTTCTTTCGGCTCGTGCGCTATAGCTATGAAGATGTTTCATTCAACATTATTTTTCTGAATGAAGCATAAAATAGTTTCACTTGTCAATAAGGTTCAAGAAAAACAGAATAGAAACACCGTTTAAAGGCGATAACGTAAAAGCATTAGTAAAAACGTCAAATTGTGAAAAATTGGTCCTTTATTTCTCTTAGAAAGTTCAGAAAATTGCAGCATTTGCTATGCATTTTTTGTTTCAGTGACCAAACAATCTATTGAGAATGTTTTAGCTTCTCCCAATGAACAGAAATACCCAAGTGACCCGCTAGTCATAAAATTCATCGTCACTTTAACACGGCCATTGCGTTTGTTAATTTCATATTTTTTTAAATGGAAATTCTTGTCAGATGTTCGGCGCTTGTATCTTCATGACAGCAAATGAAACTTGAGATCTGATGTGAATGGGCTCATCCATACAAACAATTGCTTAACTTTTTGTGCATAGTATAATTTCTATATGTTAGATATTTATAATAAAATGTAAATATCAGTAATAAATTCAATGTTTGGAATGTTCATGGAATCATGAATAGTCTCTTGCAAAATTAACGTGAAGTTAACGCTTCACTTACTTTGCAAGAGACCCGAAGTATTCATGAATCCATGAATAATCCAAAAATCGAATTCATTTCTTAAATAAACGGTAGGCATTATATGCATATTCAAGTTGAAGGCCCCAATATCGTAACAACTTGTCCCGCCCCAATAATGTAATCCTTGAGTCAGTAGCAAAAGTTTTTCACCTGTAGCTGCAAACATAACTGCAACACATTTTTGTCTAATAGACAAGTGTTTTCGACACGGCGTATAAAGCCCATACTTGCTATTATAAATAAGCTCATTAATAAGTATACTGACGATAGAAAGGTTAAGCACCGAAAAGAAGAGGCATTCATTCTTGCTTTGTTGAAGTGAAACAGTGAAACCTGTTTTTAAGAGGCCACTCAAAAATAAACAAAAGAAAAGTCTTAAAGACAGGAGGTACCTTAGTGCAGGCCGAAAGTGATGCAGAATGCTAAACCACCGGAACATTCTGCAATACTTTAGACATGCCTTAAGCGATTATTGGTCTTGAAAACATATTTTGTGTCCGCTTACTGTACTAGCATTTTTCCAAGGCAATACTTGTCTTTTTTCCGGCGCTAAAGACATGTCTAATGTATTTTGGTGTCCATATTAATATTTTTACTATTTAATGCCAACAAGCTCAGGACGTTGCTTTGACCAATATTTTTTTTGGAAAACTGTCTGGGCCTTACTGATTTATTCTGACATTCAAAAGACCGGAAATGATCTATCTACAAAAAATAATTTCAAGTTGCAACCATCACTCATTATGTCACGGGGCACTTGAGGTCTACACTTAAATTCGGAAATGACATAGTTTTATGCTCAAGCCCGAGTAAAAGGACACTGATTTTTTTTTAAACCATCTATTGGAGGTTGAAAATATTGTAGCCAAAATATGGGGGTCTACATTGGGGGCAGGGTCACAAAATCGCTTATCGTTAAAAATTTCTCCTTAATCACTACTCGATAAAGACATTTAAAACAAACAAAACTTATTTTCGCAAATAGGTTCCTAAAAGCGCTAATTTGTTAAATCATATTATTTTTTTTGTCACTATAAAATGATGGTATTAATCGCACAGTGATATACCCCCATCCAGACTCATACATGTATATGTGCCAGTTAATTGAATCTCTGGCGAATCGAGTTGATCAAATTCATGACTCATTATATGTAGTATTAGTGGTTTGTCCTTTTGCACGTGGCTTATCTCACATACAGGTTGGTGATTATTAGAATATACAAATTTATAATAGACACTGCAGATTACGAACTGTTTCTTGCTCTAGTTGGTTAGGATGGTGAAAATTATTGTAGACCGTGTGAAATCATAATATTTTATGACTGCCACGGAGAGTACTAGATTGAATGCTGGATCACTTAATTGTTACTCTAGTCAACATTGATAGATATGATTTAAATTGTGACTGATTTGACTGTTATGTAATGTGATGTGAAAAGGTTATCATAAGCTGATCATGGCGCTTTAAAATCTGTCCCTTTTTGGACGCCAAATAAAATATGTTGCCTGAACATATTTATGACTCCTCTTCTTTAACGTTGCCTATATAGACGTGCAAGCTTCTATCGGACAGTCTCACGGTTAAGTCAGATACAAACTTGCACTGATCAAGCACCACTTTAGACGTATTCCAGATAGAATCATCATTATTTTTTGTATTATATTACGTTGTATATATAAGACAACATTACAAAGACAAAGATAAAGTTGCTTTGTCAGATGGCATGACCCATTGCCTTTTAGCTGCTTTTTTCAGTCCAAAGCTTATTATAACACAAAAACAGGCTCATATATGACTTTTTACCCATTATTCGAGGACGACAGATGATTTGTTCATTTGACTCGTGGTATTTATTATAACACTGACTAGCAATGACTGAAATATTCTTGACTGGACTATTCAGTCTGTTCTAATAAACATCGGAAGATCACAATATACGTTTGGTTTAAGTAAAAAAGGTTGCAAAATCAGGAATTGATACAATCAAGTACCACACCTGACCCAGGATACCACATGGGAAAGTGAAAAAAACACAATTAAACATCACAAACAAGGGGTAAGAGGTCAGCCCTTTCCCAGCAGCTGATCGCAAGGCAGCAATGAACAGACTCGAAAGCATGACAAACACAAGACATAAATACATGTAACACAAATGATCCACAAAAGAAGTACCGCCTTAGAACGGTCAGTAAAATATTTTACTCGAGGGCTAACCAGTTTCACGGTGCCAACCTCGCCCTTAATTCTGATGTGGACCAGGACACATTTGGGAAAGTGACAAAACATAACAACACGACAGCCAAGAGGTCTGCCCTTTCCCAGCAGGTGTCCACACAGCTCCAAGGAACAGACATAGCAGCAAAACACACATCAAAATGAAGCATAACTAACAAAAACGATCCACAAAAGAAGCACCGCCTTGGAACGGTCAGTAAAAATACTTTTACTGGAGGGCTTAAAACGGTTTCACGGCGTCAACCTCGCCCTTAGTTCAGATGTGGATCAAGACACATAGATGTTTGGTTTGCATGAAAGACCCCTAACTTATCCATGCATCATCTCCTAAAACATAACCCATATTTATTTGGGCAGATATTTACACTGTGAAGATATCCAGGACCTGACAGCAAGCTTTGAGCGTATCTGTAAGCCATTTCCTGAAGTTCATACTGTTGGCTAGTGGTCATGTAATTATCAGTAACACAAACAATAGCTGTGTACATGATAATAGCTTAGTTGCCTCTTCACTGCAGACGGCCTCCTGATAGCTTTTTCTCGTTCCCCAAAAGGCCATTTAGAAATTAACAAACTTAAAGCCTACATTGATTCCCATGAAACCAACTAGATATTTATAATTATGGATTAGAGAAGCTGATCTCCATGAAAAATCCAAGGCATCAGGCGAGTGAACTCTACTTATACCACCTTTACCAACTTTAGCATGAAATATCTCGTGATGTGCAAGGTCTACACTGATGTTGGTGGTATAAAATAGTTATAACATGTTTGTCCACCTGTACGTAAGATAATCCACTCGCTAAAGCTCGTGGATTATCTCCACGTACAGGCGGACAACCCATGGTATAACTATTACTAATCGACAGTTCGTCCTTCCAGATACAGACAATAGGTAAGTTATCTTGCATTTAGATTGTGGTAGGTGATCTCAACCCTAGACAGAAGGCGAGTAATCTGACCTAGGTGGGTAGGTGATCCAACCAGATATGGCCGTTAGGTATGTGATCACACCTGTGAATTGATAATTGGTAATTATTTGCGTCCCTCCAATAATTATAGACAGTAAATTTTAACATAAATGCTGTTGTTTTGATGCTGATAATTTGTTAAGATTTACGAAATTGGTAAAATGTATACCTGAATTTTAGTTTTTTACTGTGTTCTTGAAAAATAGAAACATTAGTTCTAAAGTTAAAAGATCAAAAGTTACAGACTATGCAGCTTTAAGATGTTACTGGTATCCTCTTGAATAAGACGTTTGATGTATTAGATATGAATAAAGTTTATAATTAGACAAACAGATACCTATGACAAATCAGGATTCGGTAACGTACCAAAGGGAGTAGGGGGTTGCACGTTTGACTTCCTCAAAACATTTAGCTGTCCATTATTTTCATGTGTATCAATATTAAAACAACAATACTTGATAACAAAGTCGCATTCAAGGTCTTTCAAAGTCCAAAATAATGCATATTATGATGAATAGTTGTTTTTATTGTTTGTTTTCTTTTTCATATTTTATAGTGTAACTGTATAAAGTCAATTCTACCTTGATGGTCCAGTATTATGCAACAATACACTACATGTATAACCATTCATCCAAATTTTACCTATTCGGGGACCTCGCAAGTTGTGATAAGTAATTGGTAGAAACAAGGTAGCGATACTTTGTATATGGAACAGATAGAAATCTAAACTTACATGGGCTTTTACATATACTCATGCTAAAAAAGAAGGCCAACCTGAGCTTTGTATAAGGTTCGTTTTATTTGCATAATAATTCGGGGGTCACTTACAGGCCAACGCTATGTGGATGAAGTCCTTATGTCCTGCAAATTTATCAGACTGTTGGAAACAATTTTCTCTTCCAGCAAGACAATGCCAGCATACCTGCAATAAGGCAAGGAACTGTTTGCAAGCTGGTCATGTCATACCCCATTGACTGGCCTTCTGTGTCCCGATCTATCTGCGATCGGCCTCTCCTGGGATATTCTTGGTCGGCGGGTTCATGATCGTATCCCTTCCCAGCTGCCACATTTCCCAAATTTGAAGACTAGCTGGTTGAGCAATGACAATGTATTCCACAAGGAGATGGGGTTCAACCCCAGGCTTCTTTTAAGCATGCGCAAAATGCTCATAGAACGCATTCATAAATGTGGCGGTTATACAAGATATGACTTACATTATATAAATCTGTAATCATTACATATTCATGTCTGTATTTATTTTCAACAAAGCGAGTGAATTTGGGTGGCCTTTTTTTTATTAGCCTGAGTATATGTTGGTACTGATCGCATATGCGCAAAAACTCTTGCTGACCTATTCAAGGGCTAAATTTTGACTAAGTCTTCAGCTACATTTCGATTTTGTGTATGTGAACAATGAATGCTAGGTGAGTCTTGGCATATATAATATTCTTTGACTTTATTATGTAATGTTAATGCTAGCCCCCCCCCCCCCCCCTTGGCAGTTGGATCGTTACCGTGTAACGGACAACTTAATTACGCTATCATGTAAAAGTTTAAATCTTATAGTGCAAATGCTAATATGTCATATTTCTTACATATCAGCGTGCTGATAACCATAAAAGCCATTCATCTAACATAGCAAAATACCAGTAAATGTAACATTAATCTACATCTCTGTTTTTTCTGTTATATACGTTATTTACATTCAAATATATTATTAATTAGTGCAGTGCTATTTTAATACCATAGGCCATTGATAAACCTACCAGGGGGAACTTGTTCATGTTGATTTTCTTAAGCCATATTAAATGATACAAAATATAACACAAAAGGAAATTTTAAGATAAATATTGTTTTCTTTCCTACATTATATGTAATGTTAGTGGTCTATATTCTAGTTCTCTATGAATTCACTTTTCTATTGTCATACAGTCTATTAGAAAAGTAAGATTTCTTGCAGTACACATACATGTACTACCTTTTGCCCGAGCAAACATTTTGCCCATAAGGCAAATCTTCAGGCTTTGGCAAGGAGTGCCCAAAACTACAAACTAGTGCCTAGTTCATTAGTGCTGGATAAGTATCCACAATATATTTTATCTGGATGACATGATCTCACAGCATTGACATGTATTTTAAAACACTCCATGACCCTAATAATTTTCAAACCGCAATCACTACCCTAGTGCGGTATACGATAAAAGTTTTGATACGTTTCAAGATTTCTAGGGAAAGTAAGGCTTGATATAGCACGTGCACCATCTAACTAGCGGACAGACCATATCAAATATAAAGTCTTATTGGGATTTCTAAAAATCTCCTATTGTTTTCACATTTATTCTGTGACAAATTTTAGGTGACACTTTAAGAGTGTGAAAAACTTTGTGTTTATTGGATGATGATAATAATGATGTGCTTTTCATTTGATTCTCTTAATTCTTGTTTCATGCGTAGAGACCACTGTAAAGCCATACACTTAAAATCATACGGTATAGAAAAGTATATACATACACATGCTTGCTGGTGTTAAAAGACAAACATGTTTAGTTTCAATGGAGGCTTCCAAACTTACACAATGAGGGGCTGATCCAGGATTTCTTGAAAGTGGGTTCATATGTATAAAGGTCTTGGGTATCTTATCTCATTTTTATCTCATTTTGCTTAAATATCCCATGAAAATGAAATAATTTGGTCTCTCGTCTCTCTGAGACTAAATTATTTCCTTTCATAGGATATTTAAAAACGAGAGGGCGGAGAGGGGGGTCAAGCGAACCCCCTGAACCCCCTCTGGATCCGCCACTGACAAGTTACCTTCACATGGAAACAATTAAATCAAATTAGCCACAGGAGCTTGAAGTTCGATCCTTAAATCACCTCTATAGCCTCAAAACCAACAGCTCACAATGTCATTACGAATGAGATTTTCGGTTTTAGGGTTTAGACGTGATATAAGGATCGAACTTCAAGCTCCTGTGAATCAGCTAACTGTGGTCAAACTAATAAAGGACTCCTAACTCACAGGCAGCGAGAGCTAAAAAACCCTCCAAGTTAATTGAGCTACGGTGGGCCTTGTCCAAGACAAGCAACAGGGAACACCCCACCGATGAAAGTTTAAGGTCATGGTCGTCATTGAATCTGAAGCCTGACCACAATCGTGCAATTAAAGAAGAAACTAAAGTTATAAACCGTGAATGGGTTAATAACAAAGCATGCAGACTGTCGCCTATATCCATGTTATACATATCCAACTCTCTTAATTATAACGGTTGATCATCTTCTTGATTTGATCAGGATATTAAGGCTTTTTGACAATTCTTTTAGATTTATCAACTAAATCACTAAAAAATACGGCTCTGATATTCCCAGTTGCAGAATTGTTTTCATATCAGCAATGTATACTGTTCTCAAAATGTAGGGATATTAGGACACAAAATAATCTAGAAAAGTAAACACCTGATTTGTCGCGTAAATATTTTTGTCTTTGCAAATACAACATACAAGAGACTTCTTTACTTGTCGATATTTTCGTTTTTATAAGCAGTTGAAATTTCATGCTTAGCTGAGTTGAGAAAGAAAAAAGTCCTATAACCTCGGGACCTGAAGGACGGATGGACAAGTCAAAATCTTTAACTTTTTGGGGAGCACAACAAATGGTAGCAAAGCCAATCGTTAGAAACTAATGACGACAGAGCCAGCCATTTTCCTGATTCTTCGAGCTAAGTACACACATGCATACCATAATATTCAGAGTGGATTGCCATGTCAATTTCCAATTTAGCAATGTGTCAAGTGGACAGATTCGCCGATATTGATAACTCAGCTGGAAGCATCAATCAATGATTGCCAATGGACAATGACTTAAATCATGGGACCGAGATATTCAATACTCTTTAATAAGGGTGCCAAAAGTTCACCGTTCTATTAATATGCCAGCAAATGATGTTTTGGTACTTATCGCATATGCGCAAAAGCTTCCGATAAACGCATTTTCTGTCGTATCTAGTGAGGGTAGAGGTCTAAATCTCGGTCCTAGCGCAGACATGCGCGGATCCAAAAAGTTTTGCCAGAGGGGGCCCAACTCTGACAATGACTTTTTTGATGAGATGAGAGAGGGTCCAAATAGCACTAAAAGCGGGTCACCATTGGCCCGCCAGCGAAACGGCATTGAAATGGCGTTTCGCTGGCGGGCCGATGATTGCCCAACATTAAACGCTAGCTAGGTAGCTTTGTGGTTTTTCAGGGGATCCGGACCAGTTTTGCTAAGAAACCCTATATTTTTGTGATTTTTCGGGGGGGGGGGGGTGTCCAGACCCCTGTTCCTTCGTCTGCATCCGCGCATGAGGCTCGTTTGAACTAGACGAATCCATTGCTATGACCGTCTCTCATGCATTGACGAGAAAATGCCCACTACTTGCATGAGCCATTATGTACATTTACTGAAATCCATGCCATCAAAATTCAACACAGAATATCACCGAATACACTCGGATTTGGTCGCTTGACGATAAAACAGCTTTCAAAATAATTTGAATGGTTTATGTGTGAGATCAAATCTTTGCAATCAAACTTGGCATAGGAGTTTAAAAGGCAGATGAAGTTAAAAATGCACATTATTGCAAATACGAATGAAACTTTGAATTGAGGATGCCACCGACAGTTTTGATCGAGGACTATATCCTTTACAAATGCTATGATCTATTTACAATTTGTGCGACTTTGTCTCTCTTTCAAACTTTGTTGACTTCAAAAATGAAATAAATACATATATAAAGGAGAAAGATAAAGTTAAAATGCTTACAACAGGTGTGATTCGGGCGACACTTGAGCGTTCTCCTCAGTAGAAAACCGCTGGTCACAAATGAGACCATTTACGGACAGACTCAAAGTCTGTATATGCGACATTTGACCACACGCTTTGGCTTGACATTGAAACAAGGTGCCAAAACCCACTCACTCTGCACATCTTCTCGTTTAGGTGGACAAATGTGTGAAATAAATTTAACCCACAAGAGGTTCAGGAAATATGAAGCAAACACAAAGTCTGTAAAAACCATTGGCATCCCGCTTTGACCTTGACCTTGAAGCAGGGTGTCTGTAACGTTTACTTTGCATGGCGTCTCAATGAAAAATTATTGGAAGAATTGGATACATAGGATACACATTCAGTTAATATGACGCTTGACCTCCCGCTATGACGTTGACATGAAGCAGGGTGTCTACAGCCTTACCTCTGTATAACTTGACGTTTTGGTTACTGTATAGGCAGCACCTCATGAATGTGTAATTAGGACTAGTCAACCTTCACACAGGTAAAAGCTGAAGATGAGGCGTGGTTTTATTTGAAAATTACTGTATCATCTTGCGCCATTACCTCTATGTTTAGGGGTACACGTATGATGACGGACAAAAGTAGTAGCCGGAATTTTATATTGTCTGAACCAATTTAATACAAATCGATTGTGGGTGTTAAATGAATAACAACCCTGAATGATGCAGGTGGTGTGACGACAATCATCTATGTAGGATAAAGTCAGGTAATTTCGGATATCATGTAAATTCGGACATACATTTGCAAACAGTGGCAATACAGATGAACCATCTCATCAGGACTTTCACTGTTTGCTTAGTTAGTTTAATTTTTATTTCAATAATTAAAGGTTGCTGTCCGAATTTAGCTAACCGTCCGAATTAACGCGACTTTTCCCTGAAGACGACTTAAAAAATAGTTCTATTCAGAGCTCCGGCCGCTGCGAATTTAATTTAATCGAACATGTGTCTTTCTGTTTGCCAGAAGTCTGGAGATCTCCAAGTGCACGATTTTGGAATAAGATCCACCATAGCTATGCTATACAGTATATTCTCTAAATGGTGATAACATTGTCTCTGGCTAGTCAGACCTCTCAAAGATTTCAGGATTTTCAGTTTACAGACATATATGTTTCGGTCAGCCTTTCAAATAATCTTACAAAACGGTTCCTTCAGAAATAGAGAAAACCTGCAATATTTAAAAACAGAAGGTACGCTTTCATTGAATCTTACACTAGCACCTGCTTAAGAGGTATTCTGCCTTCTGAAAGACCAAAAATATGAAATATAATTATCAACACTGTATCGATGCACGGCGATCGTTCCACCAACTAAACGCCATTCGAATGAAGTTTGGCGGGCCGATAGTGGCCCGCTTTTTATGCTTACTGAAAAGTAATCTTAATACGGAGAGATAGATAAGCTAAATACGGCAAGATAAATAAGCTGGATACATGAAGATAAATGAGCTAAATACGTATACGGAGATATAAGTTAGCTAAATACGGACAGATAAGTAAGCTAAATATGGAAAGATAAACAAGCTAAATCGGAAAGATATAAAAAATCGCTAGATACGAAGACATAAGTAAGCTAAATACGAAGAGATAAGTAAGCTAAATACGGATAGATAGGTAAGTTAAATTCGTAGAGGTAAGCTAATTATTGTGAGATAAGTAGGCTAAATACGGAGAGATAATTAAGCAAAATAGGAGAGATAAGCTAAATTTGGAAGTATAAGAAAACAAAATACGAATAGATAAAAAAACTCAAAACGAGGAGATGATTAGGTAAATACGCCTAGAAAAGTAAGTAGAATTCGGATTGATAAGTGAGCCAAATACGGAGAGATAAGTAAGCTAAATTCGAATGGATAAACAAAATAGATAGGGAGCGAAAAGTAAGCTAATTACGAAGAGATTAGTAAGCCAAATACGGATAGATAAACAAAATAAATACGGAGAGAAATTAAGCTAAATACGGACAGATAAGTAAGCTAAATATGGATAGATAAGTAAGTAAACTACGAAAAGATAAACAAAATAAATACAGATAGCTAACTAAGCTAAATACCAATAGATAAGTAAGCTAAATATACGAAGACATATGTAAGCTGATTACGAATAGGTAAGTAAGTTTAGTACGGCGAGATAAGTAAGATAAATGCGGATAGATGAAAAAACTAAATATGGAGAGATAATTAAGCTAAAAACGGACAGATAAGTAAGCTAAATATGGATAGATATGTAAGCTAAATACGGATAGATAATTAAGCTAAATACAGATAGATAAGTAAGCTAAATTCGAAAGAATAAGTTTGCTAAATACGGATAGATAAAACACCAAATACTGAGAGAAGTGTAAGTTAAATACGGATAGATAAGTAAGCTTAATACGTAGAGATAAGTATGCTAAATACGTAGAGATAAGTAGGCTAAATACGGATAGTTAAGTTAGTTAAATACGATTAGTTTAGTAAGCTTAATACGGAAAGATGATTTACAAGCTTATTATGAAAGATGATTATAGCCGTAATACGGAGAGATAAGTAAGCTAATAAGGAAAGATGATTTACAAACTTGATACAGAAAGATGATTTTTAATCTTTAATACGGAGAGATAAGTAAGCTAATATGGAAAGATGTTTTACAAACTTGATACAGAAAGATGATTTATAATCTTTAATACGGAGAGATAAGTTTACCTGTGAGCTGCTGGACCAGTATAAACACAGATAAACACAAATAAGTCCACTGTAATAGTTTAGTTTTCTCCCCATCTTTATCTCCATACACTTAGTACTCAATGGTACTTGATGCTGCTTAGCAAGCTTTTATACTGTGAACATCAAGAGTCACTCCATCGAAAATCGACATTTGTACCTATAAAGACTAGTCTGAACAGTCTGATTGATATAAGAGTTAACTATTGTTGTTACATTTGTACTCGCATATGCTTTGTCGTTTTGTATGTGTATATAGAACATCTGTTTTAAGCGTCCACTCAAAAAGAAGACCAAAAATTGGGTTTCAAGACCGTTTACTACTTAATGCAGGTCAAAAGTCTTGCAGAATGCTCCAAGAGAGCATTCTGCAATACTTTCGACCTTCATTAAGCTACCTTTGTTTTGTCTATTTTTGAGTGACCGTTTTAGACAGGTTTATCTGTATAGTGAATGGGTAGGTCAGCTCATACACAGGTTGTTCTGGTGCTTCGTCGTTCAAGAAGATCCAATTTCCCGTAGTTTAGCCACATCCTAAGAGCTAACTAGTATGAAGTACTGATACTTTGGTCCAAGTTCTGTTTTATTTTTTTAACTGTTTTGTTTTTCAGAGATTGAGATCATCGATAAACATGTTGTTGGTGTTTCGTTGGTTTCTTCTGACAAACCGGAAATGATACAGCGCACTAACACGTACTTGTGGCCTTCGAAACGTAATTCCCGAATATTGACAAAATTAAGCAGTCGTAAATAAACGCAGGGTTTAAGACATGGTAAACTTTTGTAGGCCAGAAACCACTAAACGGGTACTTTGGCAAGCAGGAAAGATCCCGATGAAATGCCACATAATGTGACATTTCATCAGGGTGTGTGCTGTGTGTGAAAAACAAGGAAGAAGGCAAAGATCAGGATTCGATTACAATCAAGTAACACACCTGACCAAGGACACCATATGGGAAAGTGACAAAAACACAAGAAAACATCAAATACAAAGGAGCCAAGAAGTCAGCCCTTTCCCAACAGACGACCACAAGTTTACCAGAAACAGCAATGACAAACACAAATAACAAAAGATATCCACAAAAGAAGCACCGCATTGGAACGTTCAGTAAGAAAATTACTGGAGGACTAACTAGTTTCACGGTACCAACCTAACCCTTAATTTTGATGTGGATCAAATACATCTATAGATGCTTGGTTTGCATGAAAGATCCCTAACTTTTCCACGAATCATCTCCTGCAATTCATTGTTCAAATACCCTTTATTTAAGTCGACGTTCCGACATTTTCTAAAGTAAGTGAAATGTGCCTGACATACGAGTATGTGTCTCAGTACTGTCCTGCCAGTCAAGAGTGACAGTGACGTCATGTTTTGTTTACAAAGTTATCAGGGACTTATAATCAATAGATCACTTGTGTATTAATCCTATCCACAGGATAGGATTAATACACAAGTGATCTATCGATTAGTGTTAGCTCAAGCGGAGTGTGCAAGTTAAATTTTACTTTACAATTGTAAACAAAATATTACGTCACTGTCACTCTTGGTTGGCACGGTAGTACCAAGACAGATCGATAGGTAAAGCAAAAATAAGTGTCGTACACACTTTCCAAGTTTTGAGCCTGGGCACAAATATGAAATAGACCGAAACCCGGAGTATCTATTCTGGATGCAAGACAGGAACGACCTAGCCTCCTAGCCTAGTGGTTTGCATGTCGGTTTATAGACTCAGAGGACCAGGGTCGATTCCCCAGTCTGTACCTATTTCTTCCTTTTAGCGTTTTAGTGCCCGAATTACTTTATACTAGTTTATAGTTTGCTACGCCCCTTCTTGTGCTTCAAAGCCAATCAGCTTGCGCAGAAATTTAAATATTCGGCCGGCATAATCACATATTTTGTCAATAATTGTAATATCTATTAAGTAAATCATAAGTAAATCCGCAAAGTGGTCAATACAACCATTTAGGAAAAGGGAGGAGAAACTATAAGTAGGTCATAGATCATATATTGCAATTGTAAAGGAATTTAGTGGTTCACTCGCTACCCTCGTTCCCACTTAATTCATTTATAATTGTTATATATAATCTATAGCCTATACCAAATGTAGTTTAATTATTGACAAAATGTCACTCCTGAACGTTTTACATTGAATTATGCACAAAACCAGTGGGGATTGGTTAAATTTGGCACTCCTGAAAGATAATTAGCGTAGACCCCCGATTGTTTTCCTTTTTCTAAAAGGTATTATGATAGTCCATGAAAAAAAAAATTTTCAATTATATAATATACTCTAAAAACAAAGGAGTTACCAAAATACATCGTGAAGTATATTGTCACGCCTTTGGATAACAAATAAATTTGCACAGTTTCTAGATGGCTTTAGGTCATGGGCAATATTTAAAATAAAAAGAAAGAAACTGAGTGAAGATAACAACTATTTTAGAACTTGGATTATTCTTTCATTTGTTCAGTAAATTGGTAAAATGCTGAAATATTCCATATGAGATTATGACCAACTGAGCACGGTGACATATCATTTTTAATCATTAAATTACCAGTCCATGCATAAAACAAACCGTGTGCAAAGTAGCATTTGTCCTTAAACATTGGGATATCAATGTAAGGTGCAATAAGACTTTATCATTAATGCTGATTTGATTTTTATCAAATTACATACATGTATGTGATAAAAAGGGTTCGTAATTATAGCTGTTTGTTAGAAAAGTGCAGGCTCTGTAAAATTCATAATGCAATGCATAAATTGTCATGTCCATTATATTTAGCAGTAGCTTAAGCTGGGCATTGCTAGGCGGACGGACAGACAGATTAATAAACAATGCATATGCTATATCATGGAATAATACACGAAATCTATGAGACCTAATTTGTTTGTTTATCATATTTGTATAATTACATCAATGTAAATGACGTCATTCATCTCTTTTTTTCTCCACACGCTTCTGCTCAAATTATGTTTTACATCCTTGTTCTTATTATAATATTTGGCATCGTCCTGAGAAAACCTCACGCTGTTGCATCCGAACAACAAAGGCACAGACCAGTCTGCGCATCCGCGCAGTCTGGTCAGTGCCTCGGTTGTTATAATTCTTGAAATGATATAACGTCTCTATTGCTACATGTACAGTTTTCTTATTCTAGATGGTCTTTGTAGCTGAGTTGACTGGTGTGAGGCTGACTTGATCGGAAACCACGAAGACATAGTTTTCTCGCGTCGAGATCCATACATGATGTATCATTAGGTAATCTGTTTTCATGATAATGCCAACAACACAATCTCAGACATCTATCGCACTTGGTGAATTGAAACAGCATTCACACCTTTGAAAGCGATTTTAATGTTTCCGATTTTTTCGCACTCACGACTGTCCGCTGCATGCTCTGTTGGCAGCAAGATTTACGTTTGTTGGGCTCCATATTTTTTCGAGTGCTAAAAATGAACAATAGAAAATCTGTACAATAGGTAAAATATTTTTTACTTGTTAACTATAAAGCCCCTAACCGGGATTACACGTCATCGATATACAGGCAAACATGAGTTTTGTATGCAACTCTTCAGTGGACGTACGTCTTATGCTTAAATAGACAGGTAGTTTTTTTTACTCTAGCGGCCATTATTTCTACAGGCCAAAAAAGTTCGTTTACTCAAAGAAGTGGAAAGTTCTCATCTAGTGTGGGTCATGTGCACTTTTCTTTTTTCATCATAGTGTGTTGTTTCTCTGCATTGCATTGGTTAGGAAGCCTCCATGCGGGCTAAACAATTTTTGTGTTTTAATAACAACAGACTCTAGAGCGAAGATTTGGTGCCAGTAAAATAAGTAAGATAGTATGATCAGGAAATACCACAATCAAGCACCGCAGACCAACCCACGGTACCGTGAGGAAGAGCCACAGAGCGTTTATAGTAACAATACATCTGTAAGACAATAAAAGCAAATCAACCAGCTCTCTCTTCCTCTTCATGATGATTGCCAAGCTCGAAAGGACAAAAAGTAATGCACAACAAAACAAAGACAAACACAGAATTAGCCTAAGCTCATAAGGCATTCGTTTTGAACAAACCTGTAGTTTAATATCAATTTACAATGGCATGTATACAGTTTGTATTTATGATATACTTCAGTGAAGAGGTCAGACTGATTGAACTTAAAGCGGAACAGGTATAATCTGTGTATAAGACATTTACTGGTAATAATCAAAAGTCATGGACAGCATACTTATTTGCAAAAAAAAAACGATGAAATTTTCTAGACCCGAATTTTATGCTAACGCATCACTGAAGTTGTCTCAAGTTGTCTGCTGCAAACATCATATTCCCACGTATTTAGATAAATACCTAAAGAGACTTTGGCTTTCGGCGAAAAAAGAAATTGGCTACAAAAACACCCCACCTCCTAAACCCTAAGGTCCTGACATTTATATAAAAAAAATCCAATATTTTTATTTTTCATAGGTGCACTTAATGCCAATTTTTGATTTAAGCATAAAAATACAGTTGCCAATTATACATTATCCAAGCCATAGGCACTCAAAATTTGTGCAGATTGAATAGGAGACTGTCCGAGGTCCTAAGACATCTTTATATCACGTTAAAACGATTTAGGCGCTGGTTAACTCCACTTTACATCAGATAAGTGGGGTTAACAGGAGTAAGAATAAAAATCGGTTTCTCATCTGAAAAGTGATCATTTTGAGCCTTAAATACGCAAATTGTGCATAGGCATGCTAAAGCATTGCCACCCAGTTATGCCATACTGTACTTGTATAATAAAGCAAATGGTGTAATATTGATATTTATTATTTATTATACCTCACGTGAATTCCCCATACAAAACTTCCATAGACGAACGACTGATATTTTATAATATCACCCGCTGCTACAGCGACGGCGAATACTGCCATGTGTTTGCCATAGCAGCGGGTGATATTATAAAATATCAGGGCGGTCACATGATGCGCAACGCCGATGCGCGTACGGTTCGTTCACGTCAGGAGACGTTCAACAGCAATGGCGGATATGACGCATGATTTGGCGACTTTAAACTTCAAATAACTTCGGTGTTTTTGGTCAGAAACATAAAGTGTGGGTACTCGTTTTCTTAGTTAGGACGAGAGGAACACATTGAGACCAAATTTGAGCAGATTAGGCGAACTTTTCTAGTTTGCATCAAAATAGCCTCATGCACAGTATCTCCTTTTAAAATGACGCTGCTTGGTATTAAGTTTGACGTCATTAGCTTTTATGACGTAATTTGTCAAAAGGAACGTCAGTGATCAGGTCGAGAATTCAGATTGTTAAAGAAGAACCATTTTTGTGAAAGAATCAATTTCATTCAAGCATATAGATAAGAGGCTGTTCATTATTATCCCTTTGGATCTCTCCTCACCATGATAGGTCTATTGAGTAAGAGAAGGACTCCCGAAAATAAGGGATCTAATGTTCTGTTCGGTATAATAAAATAAATATTACATTCCCTGCGCGGGTGATAGTCGAAAATATCATCCCTCGAAATTTGATTATCAACCTCGGCTGCGCCTCGGTTGATAATCACATTCCTCGGGATGATATTTTCGACTATCACCCGTGCAGGGAATGTAATATTTATATAATACAAAGTAATGAAATACAGAAAAATATTGATTAAATATAATGCATATTTTAAAAAAACTGTATTTTCACTGCAGTGAAAATATAAGTTGTATTTCACGGGTGAAATTGAATGTCCTCTGCTTTCTCCATTGACTTCCTTGAGCCCACTTCAGAATTTCAAACGCCTGTAACTTTCTTATTAGTGTACAAAAACACAAAGTGTAGGTATTCATTTTCTTAGTTAGATCACAAGGAAAATTTTGGCTATTAAATTGTCAGGATTTGCTGAAAATTTCATTTTTTGTACTCCTGCTCTTATGGTTTCAGTTTGGGCCGTCATTGTACGTTATGCAACGTCATCATGAATATGACGCAATGTGCAACCGTGTATGACGTCATTCAGTGCACAAAAATCTGTAACGCTTAAAATTGTATATAATAAAAAGAAAATTCAAATGTTTGGAATGAATATGCCATTTATTTCATCTCGTGAAGCGAGAAAATGTATATTTCATTCGTGGCTTTGCCACTCATGAAATATGCATTTTCCACTTCACTCGATGAAATAAATGGCATATTCATTCCAAAATTTGAATATCCTCTAGTAGTCTGGTGTATGGACTCGATTTTTTAAGTCAAAAATACACCCATCGTTAGAAAGGATGAAAGTGGACTCAAATTTTAGCTTATCATGTCTGCTTTCAGTATCCGCCTGTTGACACTTCGAAAAAGTGTAGCGTCATAGTGTAAAATGGGCAGATAACTCTATACCCTGCATATCTGAAAAATGCCAGATAGTCATTTTATATATAAAATCGACATGTCTTCATTCTTATTGTACTCCAAATGTTTATATTTTTCAAAAGTAAAATTAATTTTAAGGAGATTCATACTTTTAAAAATATAGCTTAAGCTCGTTTGACGTTAATGACGTCACGTTACGTAACTTGACCCTAAAAATCGTTAAAACAAACTTTTTCACTTTGTTTCCTGAGCTGGGTATTCAATATTCTATCAAATAATTTTCATTATCAAAATTCAAAATGTCTTAGCTTTGCAAATATATAAACAGTTGTTTCCTATTATTTATACGCCGAAAGTTATACTGCTTTAAAGATACCAACCCCTTTGCGAGCGATTCGCCATATTTGGCATGATTTCATAAGTATATGGAATTCAAATAGGCCCTAAATAATGAGAAAAATACACCACCCATTCGAAAAGATGAAAATGGTCTCAGTTTAAGGCTTATCACCTCTACTTTCAATATTCAGGTATTGTCACCTCGAAATGGTGTAGCGTCATAGTGTAAAATGGGGAGATAACTCGATACTATGATATTCGAAATCTATTAGGGAAAATAATGCAATATTGCATACCCATTGAAGAACGTATGTTGTGTTTTTTTCATGATAATAATAATTTCTATACTTTTATTTATCTTGCCTTAACCCATTTTCAAAAATTCAAAAGGGGTCAAGGTCAAACATCTGTAATTTTATTGGCTATTAAATTCTTTAAAAAACTATATTTAAAGAGTTCCTTACAAATAGTCCAGGGGCTAACTAAGCTTACCTTGCACTCTTGGGCAACATTGCATGGGTACCATTTTTTTAATTAGGACCCCCTAAATGTAAAACAAAGTTGTCCAGAAAAAAACCCTGTTTGGGCTATGAGAAAATGCATGGTTTCCATGGCAACCCATAACAGATTCAAGAATGGGGGTGTGCCTCCAAAATTGCTCATATCTCAGCTGCTACTTATCCTAGACTGCTTAACTTCATATCACATAAAAGCTTAGACATTGACCTTTTATTTATTTGTCGCATATGCAAATTAGATAATTTGCATGCAAGTTAGATCATTTGCATATTCATAAATATTTATGAAAACATTATAAAATTGATTCAATAATGGGGGTGTACCTACAAAATCAATGATATTGCAACAGCTACGTATCATAGACTATTAAAGTTGGTACCAAATAAAAGCTTATACACAAGCCTTTTATTTCTTGGTCAGATATACAAGTTATCTTATTTGCATAATTTGCCTATTCATAGGTTTAGATAAACACAATTTTCGAGCATAAAAGTGTATATAATATCTAACCTATTAGTTTAAACATAACTTTTGAGCACTCAAAAGAACTCATTCAAACGGTTCTTTTGAGAACCTACAACTTATGTTTTGGTTGAGAAATAAGAAAATTACTTTTTTGTACGCACTCTTAACTAAAAGCCTGGTGAATATTAGAAAAACGTTAAAAAATAAGGAATCATTAAAAACATATTTTTACAGGTTGATTTCGCCCCCCCCCTCATTGTATCATTGTTGCTTGTTGTTTTGTCATCAGTGATACAATTTGGCTAGCCAATTCATCCAGTGATCCTATTTGAATATTGTCTTATTTGCAGAATTATGAATATACATAAAATCTAAAATAGAGGGAAAATCATATAAAATATATAAGCCTGCGTGAGGTTGTTGGTAATCAGACTTTACTTGCACCCTAAGGGCACTTTGTCATGCATGCCAAATGAGAAAAAAAAGCTGTTATGAAAATAAACCTGTTGGGCTTTGTGAAAATGCATAATTTCCATGGCAACTTGTAATGCGATTCTCAAGATACTCTTATCTCGGCAGTACTTCATTCTTGAATACTATACAGGGTACCAAAATTAAGCTTAAACTTCATTCACTCATTGGTCAAATACGCAAGTGTTCTAATTGTATGTTCATAACTATTAATGAAACAATAGCAATGAGAGAAAAAATGCAGAAAATTTAAGGGGGTGTACCTACAAAATTACCTATATCTCAGCTGCTTAGTATCCTTTACAACTGAACTTGGTACAAAAGTAATGCTACGAAATGTCACCTTTAGTTAATAGTCCAATGTGCAAATTATCTTATTTACATATTCATGAATATTAATGAAGATTTTAGAAATAAGAGAGAAAAACCCTAGAAAAATGACAGGGGTATGCTAATAAATTAGCTATATCTCAGCTGCTAGGTGTTCTATACTACCAATTTGGTACCAGATTTATGCTAAGACATAACAAAATTTATTTAATTCACTTTTAGTAGAATTAGATGATTCATAATTGAGATCTTAGTGATATTGTAATAACACTCTAATTATTTTGACTTCGAATATTTTCTATTTTCTTACGTTTTCATTAACATACATGAATATCTAAATCAGATAATTAGCACATCAAATGACAGAGAACATTACATTGACTTTGATTTGGTACAAAGTTTTGAAGTTTATGATATATAGCTTTTGAGATATGAGTAGTTTTGTAGGTGCACCCTCATTAATGTTTTCCACGATTTTCTCTCATTTCTAATGTTTTCATTAATATTCATGAATATTACAACTAGATAATTTGCATATCTTATCATCAGATAAAAGGTTGGTATCTTAGCTTCTGTTTGGTACCACGTTTGGCTCTCTAAGGCAATTACCAACTGAAATATTAGAATTCTTCTGGGTACACCCCTACTTTTTTCTTGAATTTTTCTCTCATTTCTCATGTTTTCATTAATATTCATGGACATTAGAATTAGAAAATTTGCATATATGTCCCTTGGGTAAATGGACTATGTCTGAGCACAAATTTGGCTCCAAGTTTAGTACTATATGGCCATTGGCAGCTGAGATAATATAAATTTTCTAGGTGCTCCCTTTATTTTTCTGCAAATTTTGCTTTCATTCTAATGCATTCTTTAACATGCATGTCGTTTTTAAATTAGATAACTTGCTTACCAAATAACAGAATAAAACGAAATTGTCTAGGCTTTGATTAAGTACCAAGTTTGGAAATTTGTAATTAATGGCAGCTGAGATAGGAGTAGTTTTGTAGATACACCCCCATTTTTTCTAAGATTTTCTCTCATTTCTAATGTTTTCATTAATATTAATGAATGTGATGATTAGATAATTTGTATATTTTATCATTAGGTAAAATGGTTGTACCGGAGCATATATTTGGTTCCAAGTTTGGTACTCTAGGGCAATGGGCAACTGAAATAGAAGACATTTTGTAGGCACACCCACTTAACTGTCATCCTCCTATTTTCTTTAATTTCTCATATTTCATGAATAATATTGAATATAAGAATGAGATCATTTGCATATCAAACCAGTGGATAAAGTGCCTTAACTTAGCATTAATTTGGTGTAATGCTTAGAACTCTAGATTATTTAGCAAATAAGATGTGAGTAATTTTTTATGTACACCCCCCTTTTTGTTCTGCAATTTTTCTCATTTAATATTTTTTCATTTAAATTTATGATTATTTAAATTATGTTATTTGCATATCGGACAATTTGGGTAAGATTGCATTGCCTTTGCAATGATTTAGTACCAAGTTTGGTAGACTGTGATGGTTAGCAGCTGATATATAGGTTATTATGTAGGTACACACTTTAAGTTTTCTACAAGCTTTCCCTCATTAGTAATTGTTTTAATTAAATTCATTTATAAGCAGCTAAACTACTTTGCAAATCGGCCCTTCAGGTAAAAGTACTACGACTTAGCATTAATTTGGTACCAAGTTTTGTATCATAGAATGCGTTGCTGATGAGCTATGGGTATTTTGGTATGTATACCTAATTTTTTAGGATTGCTTTATTGATTACCATTGAAACCATGTGTTTCAACATAACGAGTTTCTTTTTGTTGGTCCAATTGAACAATTTGACACCCGTAAGAAATTGTCATAGGTGTGCAAGGTAGGTCTAACTACCCCCCCCCCCCCCCTACGTCCGTTGCAAAAGGACTTGTCAAATTGTATCATCGATTGTGTAACTAAATGCATTGCTCAATGCTTTTGGATGATTTTTCCACAATTGCTTTAACGTTTTCATTAATATTCAAGAATATACTAATTAAACATAAAAGATCATTTGCATATCTGATCATGCGATGAAAGGCCTATACATAAGCTTTACTTTGGTTTCAAGTTTAGTAGTCTAGGATAAGTAAGTGTTGAGACATGAATGAGCTTGTAGGTTCAGTCCCATTCCTGAGAATCGCATAATTAGGTTTTGATATGAAAACTATGGATTACAGGTTTATCTTAGGACAATTTGGCACCCATGAAAAATTATCCTGGGATGCAAGGTATGTCAAATAAGCTCCCAGACTAATTCTGTTTCTGTGGAAATGCAATATGAAAATGCTTGTATAACAGGAATTGCTGTTTTAGTAGACATTCTTCCTGATAATATAAGTACACCGCATTCGGAGACATGGCCAGTTATGCGTATGCACGGACGCATGCGTATGCGTATTTACAGACAGACATATATGCGGACAGGTCATTATACAAATAGTATATAATGAACCAAATTGAATATCCCCTTCATATTTTTATCAAAAAGAGAACAGCAAATTTAAACGATGCTCAACTTTGGAAATCCACAGGCTACTAGTTGCGTTACGTCATATTAGTCAGAATCAGTAAGCTCTGTATGGGTGGTTCGCTCTATGGCATTCTTGTATTTCTACGAGAATTCACCTCTCATATGCTGTACATTCCAATCATATTATGTACTAAGCAAATACAGGAAAGCTGCTATGAAAATCGTTTTTATTTTCTAACTGCCGTTACGGTATGTACGCTCGTAACTAACGGTTAAGTTACGTTAATCTTACGTCAAAAACGTCATGACGATAATCTTAAATGCTCATGAGTGTTTCTATAGCACACAGCATTTCTGTTACTTTTAATATTTAATACTTGGCGTTATTATGCAGGATGGCTGACATCGCCAAGTATTGTCTTTTATGAAAACACGTCAAATATTGCGGATTTCCCGCTAAGGGGTCGCTATCTTTAAAGCGTCATAACTTTCAGCGTATAAATAGTAGGAATCAACCGTTTATATATTTGCAAAGCAAAGACATTTTGGGGTTTGTTTATGAAAAAATTATTTAATAGAATACTGAATATCCAGCTAGGAAATTAATGTGAAAAAGTTTATTTAAACGCTTTAGGAGGGTTGAATTACATACCGTGACGTCATTAACGTCAAGACGACCTAAATAATTTTTAAGAATTGTGAGGCTCCTTATAAATGATTTAACTTTTAAAAAATTTTAACATTTGGGGTTTGATAAAAATGAAAAACGTGTCGATTTTACTTTTTAAATGACAGGTCGGTAAAGTTAGCACTAATTTTGCTGCAGCAAAAAACGGTAAAGTTGGCAGCAATTTTTCTGCAGCAAAAAACGGTCAAGTTAGCAGCAATTTTGCCGCAGCAAAAAATTGTAAAGTTGGCAGCAAATTTATGGCAGAGAAAAACGGTCAAGGTAGCACAAAATTTATAGCACAAAAAATTTTGCTAGCAAAAAATTTGCTGCTGCCACAAAAATTTGCTGCTAGCAAAAAATTTGCTGCCAGCAAAATTTTTTCTGCTAGCACAAAAATTGGCTGCAGGCACTAAAATTATTGCTGGCACAAAAGTTGCTGCAGGCACAAATCTTCATATCGGGCCGCGTAGGCAGTCGGTAACGTGTCTGGCTACAGATGCGTGTCTGACTGCAGATCCTGGTGTCCCGACTTTGATCGCAGCCTGGTCTCATACTTTCATGGAGATTGATCGTGAGATAATTTCTACCGTCATATCACTCTCTTCCGCTATATCATTTAAGAGAAGTAGCTGTCAGTTTTAAGCGAAAGTATGCGCACGAAGTACTGGTTTGATTTGATTCATTACGTCCCATCAACAAGTTTTCAGTTATGTAGGGACGGGTCTTCCTGGGTTGAACCCGTACTAAACTAGGATTAAATGAACACGTAAAATGAACCAGTCGGGCTAGAACATGTATGTTTGTCACAATATTATAGTAAATGTAACCCTTAGTTCTGATCCGTATTTCAATATAGTAAATACGGCCAGGCTTCAAAGCGTTTTGCTTATCTAGATCTGGTTTCAATTTTCGTACTGTGTAGCGCCAAAGTTACTGCTGGTAGCCATTTTTGGCCAATTACTTCGGCAAAAAGTGATAGAAAAGTTTAGGCTGTAGAGCAATGCATCGTTTCCAGATGCACTTACGATTAGATGAAGAAATATAACATAAAATCATGAAAAAATTCACGCTATTTTAATGCTAGCAGCATTTTTATTTCTGGCACCATTTTTGTGCTAGCAGCAATTTTAGTGCCAGCAGCAATTTTAGTGCTAGCAGCAAATTTACTGCTGGTGTCTATTTTTGGCCCATTACTTAGGTAAAAAGTGTAATAGAAAAGTTCGGGGTGCAGCGGAATGCATCGTTTCCAGATGCGCGTACGATTAAATTGGTAAAATATAAAGTAAAATTCTGATTTTTTTAAATGATAGCAATGATTTTGCTGCTGGCATCAATTTTTGCGCTATCAGCAAATTTTGTGCCAGCAACAATTTTCGTGCTAGCAGCAAATTTAGTGCTGGTAGCCTTTTTTGACCCATTTTACTACGCTGGCAGCCACGAGTGTCACGACAGCCAGAAACGCAGCTCGCATTTGGGGTTTTGGTCAATTATTGTCTTCGTCATCAAGTTCTGTTAAGTGTCTTGCTACGTTTCCTCACGGTCTGTCAAGGTATCCGTGACAGAGGCTCGACGGCGCGCTACGGTCTGACACGGACGGTTGTACGTTTACTCCCAGCCTGCCACGTTCTATTGGGGCCTCTCACGTCTAGTTACGTTCCGACCAAGTTCGGCTACGTCTATCAATTTCCGCCAAGGTTTTCTACGGTGAAACATGGACGATGTGTCGAGCTGAGCCCGTTTGTGCCCACGGTATAAAATGAGGCCCACAAAGCTGCTGCAATCTTTGATCAGAAAACATCCTTGATGTATATGAAATAGCCGATTCCGTATTTATCATTGCTATATAGGCGTGTACATTTAGCCTTTGCGGCTGCAAGGAAGCCACCAGCATGATTAGTGTGCAGGCGGATGCGAAGACCAAGGTCAGTGTTGGTGCGGGCAAGGTTGTGGGAGGAACAAATGCAGCAGCTGGGATATATGCCAACATTAATTACAAGAGAGCTCCGCACCAATGTTGTTATCACATTTCAGACCTCCAAAGCTCTTCGATGAGATTCTTGAAAGACAAACACCAACCATTGTATCAGCATTAATCCTTTGTACACTTGTGACTCCTTAATGCGTACTTTAACAGACAGTGAATATTCTGATGAAATGCAACATTACGAAGCATTTTATCAATGTTTACACTGGCTGATCTTCGGAGAAAAAAATACATCATGGAAATTATAACCTGTTACCCCTCGATACATACATTGAAACTACCCGAAAGAAAAAAATACAAAGGGCTAATGGTGCAATGAACACACACATGCACGCACGCATGACTCCAGCTTCAGGTTGGGCTGATGGGTTGGGTTAGGTGAACGTGGCAGATCCCAACAGAACTTGATAGACCTTGACCTTGGGTTGTGGTCCCGCAACAAGACGTCCCGCTACGGACATGCTCCAAGTTCGTTAAGGTCTGTTACGTTCTGTCACGTTCTGTTGCGTTCTTCCTGCTCTACTACGGCACATATAAATAGGTCACTCCCGTCATGGCTGCCATGGCAATTTTTTTACTGTTTAAAAATTTGCCCCGACGACCACGGCAACCATGGCGAGCTACGTTTGTCGACCCCGTTCCTCTACGTTGCTATACGGTGACCCCGTTTCGTCCACGGTGATCGAAATCGTGATTGACGTGGCCGCCGGTAAACGAGGCGTTACTTCCTAAAGTATGATAGAAAAGTTCGGGTTACAGCGGCATGCTTCGTTAGACGGGCGAAAATATCATTTTAATGCTAGCAACAATTTTGCTACTGGCAGGAATTTTTGTGCTAGTAGGAATTTTTGTACCAGCAGACATTTTTCTGCCAGCAGCAAATTCTGTGCTAGCAGGAATTTTTGTGCCAGCAGCAAATTTTGTGCTAGAAGGAATTTTTGTGCCAGCAGCAAGTTTTTTGCTAGCAGGAATTTTTGTGCCAGCAACAAATTTTGTGCTAGCAAGAATTTTTGTGCCAGCAGCAAATTTTGTGCTGGCAGCAAATTTTGTGCTAGCAGGATTTTTTGTGCCAGCAGCAAATTTTGTGCTGGCAGCAATTTTTGTGCTAGCAGGAATATTTGTGCTAGCAGAAATTTTTGTGCCAGCAGCAAATTTTGTGCTAGCAGAAATTTTTGTGCAAGCAGAAAATTTATTTTTTTGTAAGCAATTTATTTTTGCTAGCAGGAATTTTTGTGCCAGCAGCAAATTTTGTGCTAGCAGAAATTTTTGTGCTGGCAGAAATTTGAGTGCTGGCAGCAAATTTTGTGCTGGCAGAAATTTTTGTGCTAGCAGAATTTTTTTTTGCCAGCAGCAAATTTTGTGCTTGCAGAAATTTTTGTGCTAGCAGAGTTTTTTCTGCTGGCAGCAAATTTTTTGCTAGCTAAATTTTTTGTTCTAGCAGGAAATTTTGTGCTAGCAGAAATTTTTGTGCTAGCATAATTTTTTTTGCCAGCAGCAAATTTTGTGCTAGCAGAAATTTTTTTGCCAGCAGCAAATTTTGTGCTAGCAGAAATTTTTGTGCTAGCAGAAATTTTTGTGCTAGCAGAATTTTTTTTGCTCAAATTTTGTGCTAGCAGGAATTTTTGTGCCAGCAGCAAATTTTTTGCTAGCAAAATTTTTTGTGCTAGCAGGAAATTTTGTGCTAGCAGAAATTTTTGTGCTAGCAGAAAATTTTTTGCTGGCAGAATTTTTTTTGCTAGCAGCAAATTTTGTGCTAGCAGGAATTTTTGTGCCAGCAGCAAATTTTTTGCTAGCAGAAATTTTTGTGCTAGCAGAATTTTTTTTGCCAGCAGCAAATTTTGTGCTAGCAGAAATTTTTGTGCTAGCAGAAATTTTGTGCTAGCAGAAATTTTAGTGCCAGCAGAAATTTTTGTGCCAGCAGCAAATTTTGTGCTAGCAGATTTTTTTTTGCCAGCAGCAAATTTTGTGCTAGCAGAAATTTTTGTGCTAGCAGAAATTTTTTGGCTGGCAGAAAATTTTGTGCTAGCAGAAATTTTTGTGCTAGCAGAAAATTTTTTGCTAGCAGCAAATTTTGTGCTAGCAGAAATTTTTGTGCTTGTAGAAAATTTTTTGCTGGCAGCAAATTTTGTGCTAGCAGAAATTTTTGTGCTAGCAGAAAATTTTTTGCTGGCAGAAAATTTTGTGCTAGCAGAAAATTTTTTGCTGGCAGCAAATTTTTTGCTAGCAGCAAATTTTGTGCTAGCAGAAATTTTGTGCTAACTTGACCGTTTTTCTCTGCCAGCAGAAATTTTGTGCTAACTTGACCGTTTTTCTCTGCCATAAAATTGCTGCCAACTTTACCATTTTTTGCTGCGGCAAAATTGCTGCTAACTTGACCGTTTTTTGCTGCAGAAAAATTGCTGCCAACTTTACCGTTTTTTACTGTTGCTGCTAACTTGACCGTTTTTTGCTGCAGAAAAATTGCTGCCAACTTTACCGTTTTTTGCTGCAGCAAAATTAGTGCTAACTTTACCGACCTCACTTTGGGAA